>WBMQ01000003.1:2400000-3102674 GCA_016630905.1 Capillidium heterosporum | reverse complement strand
TAGGTGCTTACTATTGCCTGTGAGCTGTCTTTACTCCTGTTCCTTTCTGTAAGCTCCGTAGGTTGCTTACTATTTGCCTGTGAGCTGTCTTTACTCCTGTTCCTTTCTGTTAGCTCCGTAGGTGGCTTACTATTGCCTGTGAGCTTGTCTTTACTTCCTGTTCCTTTCTGTAAGCTCCGTAGTGCTTACTATTGCCTGTGAAGCTGTCTTTACTCCTGTTCCTTTCTGTAAGCTACCGTAGGTGCTTACTATTGCCTGTGAAGGCTGTCTTTACTCCTGTTCCTTTCTGTAAGCTCCGTAGGTGCTTACTATTGCCTGTGAGCTGTCTTTACTCTGTTCCTTTCTGTAAGCTCCGTAGGTGCTTACTATTGATGTGAGCTGTCTTTACTCCTGTTCCTTTCTGTAAGCTCCGTAGGTGCTTACTATTGCCTGGTGAGCTGTCTTTACTCCTGTTCCTTTCTGTAAGCTCCGTAGGTGCTTACTATTGCCTGTGAGCTGTCTTTACTCCTGTTCCTTTCTGTAAGCTCCGTAGGTGCTTACTATTGCCTGTGAGCTGTCTTTACTCCTGTTCCTTTCTGTAAGCTCCGTAGGTGCTTACTATTGCCTGTGAGCTGTCTTTACTCCTGTTCCTTTCTGTAAGCTCCGTAGGTGCTTACTATTGCCTGTGAGCTGTCTTTACTCCTGTTCCTTTCTGTAAGCTCCGTAGGTGCTTACTATTGCCTGTGAGCTGTCTTTACTCCTGTTCCTTTCTGTAAGCTCCGTAGGTGCTTACTATTGCCTGTGAGCTGTCTTTACTCCTGTTCCTTTCTGTAAGCTCCGTAGGTGCTTACTATTGCCTGTGAGCTGTCTTTACTCCTGTTCCTTTCTGTAAGCTCCGTAGGTGCTTACTATTGCCTGTGAGCTGTCTTTACTCCTGTTCCTTTCTGTAAGCTCCGTAGGTGCTTACTATTGCCTGTGAGCTGTCTTTACTCCTGTTCCTTTCTGTAAGCTCCGTAGGTGCTTACTATTGCCTGTGAGCTGTCTTTACTCCTGTTCCTTTCTGTAAGCTCCGTAGGTGCTTACTATTGCCTGTGAGCTGTCTTTACTCCTGTTCCTTTCTGTAAGCTCCGTAGGTGCTTACTATTGCCTGTGAGCTGTCTTTACTCCTGTTCCTTTCTGTAAGCTCCGTAGGTGCTTACTATTGCCTGTGAGCTGTCTTTACTCCTGTTCCTTTCTGTAAGCTCCGTAGGTGCTTACTATTGCCTGTGAGCTGTCTTTACTCCTGTTCCTTTCTGTAAGCTCCGTAGGTGCTTACTATTGCCTGTGAGCTGTCTTTACTCCTGTTCCTTTCTGTAAGCTCCGTAGGTGCTTACTATTGCCTGTGAGCTGTCTTTACTCCTGTTCCTTTCTGTAAGCTCCGTAGGTGCTTACTATTGCCTGTGAGCTGTCTTTACTCCTGTTCCTTTCTGTAAGCTCCGTAGGTGCTTACTATTGCCTGTGAGCTGTCTTTACTCCTGTTCCTTTCTGTAAGCTCCGTAGGTGCTTACTATTGCCTGTGAGCTGTCTTTACTCCTGTTCCTTTCTGTAAGCTCCGTAGGTGCTTACTATTGCCTGTGAGCTGTCTTTACTCCTGTTCCTTTCTGTAAGCTCCGTAGGTGCTTACTATTGCCTGTGAGCTGTCTTTACTCCTGTTCCTTTCTGTAAGCTCCGTAGGTGCTTACTATTGCCTGTGAGCTGTCTTTACTCCTGTTCCTTTCTGTAAGCTCCGTAGGTGCTTACTATTGCCTGTGAGCTGTCTTTACTCCTGTTCCTTTCTGTAAGCTCCGTAGGTGCTTACTATTGCCTGTGAGCTGTCTTTACTCCTGTTCCTTTCTGTAAGCTCCGTAGGTGCTTACTATTGCCTGTGAGCTGTCTTTACTCCTGTTCCTTTCTGTAAGCTCCGTAGGTGCTTACTATTGCCTGTGAGCTGTCTTTACTCCTGTTCCTTTCTGTAAGCTCCGTAGGTGCTTACTATTGCCTGTGAGCTGTCTTTACTCCTGTTCCTTTCTGTAAGCTCCGTAGGTGCTTACTATTGCCTGTGAGCTGTCTTTACTCCTGTTCCTTTCTGTAAGCTCCGTAGGTGCTTACTATTGCCTGTGAGCTGTCTTTACTCCTGTTCCTTTCTGTAAGCTCCGTAGGTGCTTACTATTGCCTGTGAGCTGTCTTTACTCCTGTTCCTTTCTGTAAGCTCCGTAGGTGCTTACTATTGCCTGTGAGCTGTCTTTACTCCTGTTCCTTTCTGTAAGCTCCGTAGGTGCTTACTATTGCCTGTGAGCTGTCTTTACTCCTGTTCCTTTCTGTAAGCTCCGTAGGTGCTTACTATTGCCTGTGAGCTGTCTTTACTCCTGTTCCTTTCTGTAAGCTCCGTAGGTGCTTACTATTGCCTGTGAGCTGTCTTTACTCCTGTTCCTTTCTGTAAGCTCCGTAGGTGCTTACTATTGCCTGTGAGCTGTCTTTACTCCTGTTCCTTTCTGTAAGCTCCGTAGGTGCTTACTATTGCCTGTGAGCTGTCTTTACTCCTGTTCCTTTCTGTAAGCTCCGTAGGTGCTTACTATTGCCTGTGAGCTGTCTTTACTCCTGTTCCTTTCTGTAAGCTCCGTAGGTGCTTACTATTGCCTGTGAGCTGTCTTACTCCTGTTCCTTTCTGTAAGCTCCGTAGGTGCTTACTATTGCCTGTGAGCTGTCTTTACTCCTGTTCCTTTCTGTAAGCTCCGTAGGTGCTTACTATTGCCTGTGAGCTGTCTTTACTCCTGTTCCTTTCTGTAAGCTCCGTAGGTGCTTACTATTGCCTGTGAGCTGTCTTTACTCCTGTTCCTTTCTGTAAGCTCCGTAGGTGCTTACTATTGCCTGTGAGCTGTCTTTACTCCTGTTCCTTTCTGTAAGCTCCGTAGGTGCTTACTATTGCCTGTGAGCTGTCTTTACTCCTGTTCCTTTCTGTAAGCTCCGTAGGTGCTTACTATTGCCTGTGAGCTGTCTTTACTCCTGTTCCTTTCTGTAAGCTCCGTAGGTGCTTACTATTGCCTGTGAGCTGTCTTTACTCCTGTTCCTTTCTGTAAGCTCCGTAGGTGCTTACTATTGCCTGTGAGCTGTCTTTACTCCTGTTCCTTTCTGTAAGCTCCGTAGGTGCTTACTATTGCCTGTGAGCTGTCTTTACTCCTGTTCCTTTCTGTAAGCTCCGTAGGTGCTTACTATTGCCTGTGAGCTGTCTTTACTCCTGTTCCTTTCTGTAAGCTCCGTAGGTGCTTACTATTGCCTGTGAGCTGTCTTTACTCCTGTTCCTTTCTGTAAGCTCCGTAGGTGCTTACTATTGCCTGTGAGCTGTCTTTACTCCTGTTCCTTTCTGTAAGCTCCGTAGGTGCTTACTATTGCCTGTGAGCTGTCTTTACTCCTGTTCCTTTCTGTAAGCTCCGTAGGTGCTTACTATTGCCTGTGAGCTGTCTTTACTCCTGTTCCTTTCTGTAAGCTCCGTAGGTGCTTACTATTGCCTGTGAGCTGTCTTTACTCCTGTTCCTTTCTGTAAGCTCCGTAGGTGCTTACTATTGCCTGTGAGCTGTCTTTACTCCTGTTCCTTTCTGTAAGCTCCGTAGGTGCTTACTATTGCCTGTGAGCTGTCTTTACTCCTGTTCCTTTCTGTAAGCTCCGTAGGTGCTTACTATTGCCTGTGAGCTGTCTTTACTCCTGTTCCTTTCTGTAAGCTCCGTAGGTGCTTACTATTGCCTGTGAGCTGTCTTTACTCCTGTTCCTTTCTGTAAGCTCCGTAGGTGCTTACTATTGCCTGTGAGCTGTCTTTACTCCTGTTCCTTTCTGTAAGCTCCGTAGGTGCTTACTATTGCCTGTGAGCTGTCTTTACTCCTGTTCCTTTCTGTAAGCTCCGTAGGTGCTTACTATTGCCTGTGAGCTGTCTTTACTCCTGTTCCTTTCTGTAAGCTCCGTAGGTGCTTACTATTGCCTGTGAGCTGTCTTTACTCCTGTTCCTTTCTGTAAGCTCCGTAGGTGCTTACTATTGCCTGTGAGCTGTCTTTACTCCTGTTCCTTTCTGTAAGCTCCGTAGGTGCTTACTATTGCCTGTGAGCTGTCTTTACTCCTGTTCCTTTCTGTAAGCTCCGTAGGTGCTTACTATTGCCTGTGAGCTGTCTTTACTCCTGTTCCTTTCTGTAAGCTCCGTAGGTGCTTACTATTGCCTGTGAGCTGTCTTTACTCCTGTTCCTTTCTGTAAGCTCCGTAGGTGCTTACTATTGCCTGTGAGCTGTCTTTACTCCTGTTCCTTTCTGTAAGCTCCGTAGGTGCTTACTATTGCCTGTGAGCTGTCTTTACTCCTGTTCCTTTCTGTAAGCTCCGTAGGTGCTTACTATTGCCTGTGAGCTGTCTTTACTCCTGTTCCTTTCTGTAAGCTCCGTAGGTGCTTACTATTGCCTGTGAGCTGTCTTTACTCCTGTTCCTTTCTGTAAGCTCCGTAGGTGCTTACTATTGCCTGTGAGCTGTCTTTACTCCTGTTCCTTTCTGTAAGCTCCGTAGGTGCTTACTATTGCCTGTGAGCTGTCTTTACTCCTGTTCCTTTCTGTAAGCTCCGTAGGTGCTTACTATTGCCTGTGAGCTGTCTTTACTCCTGTTCCTTTCTGTAAGCTCCGTAGGTGCTTACTATTGCCTGTGAGCTGTCTTTACTCCTGTTCCTTTCTGTAAGCTCCGTAGGTGCTTACTATTGCCTGTGAGCTGTCTTTACTCCTGTTCCTTTCTGTAAGCTCCGTAGGTGCTTACTATTGCCTGTGAGCTGTCTTTACTCCTGTTCCTTTCTGTAAGCTCCGTAGGTGCTTACTATTGCCTGTGAGCTGTCTTTACTCCTGTTCCTTTCTGTAAGCTCCGTAGGTGCTTACTATTGCCTGTGAGCTGTCTTTACTCCTGTTCCTTTCTGTAAGCTCCGTAGGTGCTTACTATTGCCTGTGAGCTGTCTTTACTCCTGTTCCTTTCTGTAAGCTCCGTAGGTGCTTACTATTGCCTGTGAGCTGTCTTTACTCCTGTTCCTTTCTGTAAGCTCCGTAGGTGCTTACTATTGCCTGTGAGCTGTCTTTACTCCTGTTCCTTTCTGTAAGCTCCGTAGGTGCTTACTATTGCCTGTGAGCTGTCTTTACTCCTGTTCCTTTCTGTAAGCTCCGTAGGTGCTTACTATTGCCTGTGAGCTGTCTTTACTCCTGTTCCTTTCTGTAAGCTCCGTAGGTGCTTACTATTGCCTGTGAGCTGTCTTTACTCCTGTTCCTTTCTGTAAGCTCCGTAGGTGCTTACTATTGCCTGTGAGCTGTCTTTACTCCTGTTCCTTTCTGTAAGCTCCGTAGGTGCTTACTATTGCCTGTGAGCTGTCTTTACTCCTGTTCCTTTCTGTAAGCTCCGTAGGTGCTTACTATTGCCTGTGAGCTGTCTTTACTCCTGTTCCTTTCTGTAAGCTCCGTAGGTGCTTACTATTGCCTGTGAGCTGTCTTTACTCCTGTTCCTTTCTGTAAGCTCCGTAGGTGCTTACTATTGCCTGTGAGCTGTCTTTACTCCTGTTCCTTTCTGTAAGCTCCGTAGGTGCTTACTATTGCCTGTGAGCTGTCTTTACTCCTGTTCCTTTCTGTAAGCTCCGTAGGTGCTTACTATTGCCTGTGAGCTGTCTTTACTCCTGTTCCTTTCTGTAAGCTCCGTAGGTGCTTACTATTGCCTGTGAGCTGTCTTTACTCCTGTTCCTTTCTGTAAGCTCCGTAGGTGCTTACTATTGCCTGTGAGCTGTCTTTACTCCTGTTCCTTTCTGTAAGCTCCGTAGGTGCTTACTATTGCCTGTGAGCTGTCTTTACTCCTGTTCCTTTCTGTAAGCTCCGTAGGTGCTTACTATTGCCTGTGAGCTGTCTTTACTCCTGTTCCTTTCTGTAAGCTCCGTAGGTGCTTACTATTGCCTGTGAGCTGTCTTTACTCCTGTTCCTTTCTGTAAGCTCCGTAGGTGCTTACTATTGCCTGTGAGCTGTCTTTACTCCTGTTCCTTTCTGTAAGCTCCGTAGGTGCTTACTATTGCCTGTGAGCTGTCTTTACTCCTGTTCCTTTCTGTAAGCTCCGTAGGTGCTTACTATTGCCTGTGAGCTGTCTTTACTCCTGTTCCTTTCTGTAAGCTCCGTAGGTGCTTACTATTGCCTGTGAGCTGTCTTTACTCCTGTTCCTTTCTGTAAGCTCCGTAGGTGCTTACTATTGCCTGTGAGCTGTCTTTACTCCTGTTCCTTTCTGTAAGCTCCGTAGGTGCTTACTATTGCCTGTGAGCTGTCTTTACTCCTGTTCCTTTCTGTAAGCTCCGTAGGTGCTTACTATTGCCTGTGAGCTGTCTTTACTCCTGTTCCTTTCTGTAAGCTCCGTAGGTGCTTACTATTGCCTGTGAGCTGTCTTTACTCCTGTTCCTTTCTGTAAGCTCCGTAGGTGCTTACTATTGCCTGTGAGCTGTCTTTACTCCTGTTCCTTTCTGTAAGCTCCGTAGGTGCTTACTATTGCCTGTGAGCTGTCTTTACTCCTGTTCCTTTCTGTAAGCTCCGTAGGTGCTTACTATTGCCTGTGAGCTGTCTTTACTCCTGTTCCTTTCTGTAAGCTCCGTAGGTGCTTACTATTGCCTGTGAGCTGTCTTTACTCCTGTTCCTTTCTGTAAGCTCCGTAGGTGCTTACTATTGCCTGTGAGCTGTCTTTACTCCTGTTCCTTTCTGTAAGCTCCGTAGGTGCTTACTATTGCCTGTGAGCTGTCTTTACTCCTGTTCCTTTCTGTAAGCTCCGTAGGTGCTTACTATTGCCTGTGAGCTGTCTTTACTCCTGTTCCTTTCTGTAAGCTCCGTAGGTGCTTACTATTGCCTGTGAGCTGTCTTTACTCCTGTTCCTTTCTGTAAGCTCCGTAGGTGCTTACTATTGCCTGTGAGCTGTCTTTACTCCTGTTCCTTTCTGTAAGCTCCGTAGGTGCTTACTATTGCCTGTGAGCTGTCTTTACTCCTGTTCCTTTCTGTAAGCTCCGTAGGTGCTTACTATTGCCTGTGAGCTGTCTTTACTCCTGTTCCTTTCTGTAAGCTCCGTAGGTGCTTACTATTGCCTGTGAGCTGTCTTTACTCCTGTTCCTTTCTGTAAGCTCCGTAGGTGCTTACTATTGCCTGTGAGCTGTCTTTACTCCTGTTCCTTTCTGTAAGCTCCGTAGGTGCTTACTATTGCCTGTGAGCTGTCTTTACTCCTGTTCCTTTCTGTAAGCTCCGTAGGTGCTTACTATTGCCTGTGAGCTGTCTTTACTCCTGTTCCTTTCTGTAAGCTCCGTAGGTGCTTACTATTGCCTGTGAGCTGTCTTTACTCCTGTTCCTTTCTGTAAGCTCCGTAGGTGCTTACTATTGCCTGTGAGCTGTCTTTACTCCTGTTCCTTTCTGTAAGCTCCGTAGGTGCTTACTATTGCCTGTGAGCTGTCTTTACTCCTGTTCCTTTCTGTAAGCTCCGTAGGTGCTTACTATTGCCTGTGAGCTGTCTTTACTCCTGTTCCTTTCTGTAAGCTCCGTAGGTGCTTACTATTGCCTGTGAGCTGTCTTTACTCCTGTTCCTTTCTGTAAGCTCCGTAGGTGCTTACTATTGCCTGTGAGCTGTCTTTACTCCTGTTCCTTTCTGTAAGCTCCGTAGGTGCTTACTATTGCCTGTGAGCTGTCTTTACTCCTGTTCCTTTCTGTAAGCTCCGTAGGTGCTTACTATTGCCTGTGAGCTGTCTTTACTCCTGTTCCTTTCTGTAAGCTCCGTAGGTGCTTACTATTGCCTGTGAGCTGTCTTTACTCCTGTTCCTTTCTGTAAGCTCCGTAGGTGCTTACTATTGCCTGTGAGCTGTCTTTACTCCTGTTCCTTTCTGTAAGCTCCGTAGGTGCTTACTATTGCCTGTGAGCTGTCTTTACTCCTGTTCCTTTCTGTAAGCTCCGTAGGTGCTTACTATTGCCTGTGAGCTGTCTTTACTCCTGTTCCTTTCTGTAAGCTCCGTAGGTGCTTACTATTGCCTGTGAGCTGTCTTTACTCCTGTTCCTTTCTGTAAGCTCCGTAGGTGCTTACTATTGCCTGTGAGCTGTCTTTACTCCTGTTCCTTTCTGTAAGCTCCGTAGGTGCTTACTATTGCCTGTGAGCTGTCTTTACTCCTGTTCCTTTCTGTAAGCTCCGTAGGTGCTTACTATTGCCTGTGAGCTGTCTTTACTCCTGTTCCTTTCTGTAAGCTCCGTAGGTGCTTACTATTGCCTGTGAGCTGTCTTTACTCCTGTTCCTTTCTGTAAGCTCCGTAGGTGCTTACTATTGCCTGTGAGCTGTCTTTACTCCTGTTCCTTTCTGTAAGCTCCGTAGGTGCTTACTATTGCCTGTGAGCTGTCTTTACTCCTGTTCCTTTCTGTAAGCTCCGTAGGTGCTTACTATTGCCTGTGAGCTGTCTTTACTCCTGTTCCTTTCTGTAAGCTCCGTAGGTGCTTACTATTGCCTGTGAGCTGTCTTTACTCCTGTTCCTTTCTGTAAGCTCCGTAGGTGCTTACTATTGCCTGTGAGCTGTCTTTACTCCTGTTCCTTTCTGTAAGCTCCGTAGGTGCTTACTATTGCCTGTGAGCTGTCTTTACTCCTGTTCCTTTCTGTAAGCTCCGTAGGTGCTTACTATTGCCTGTGAGCTGTCTTTACTCCTGTTCCTTTCTGTAAGCTCCGTAGGTGCTTACTATTGCCTGTGAGCTGTCTTTACTCCTGTTCCTTTCTGTAAGCTCCGTAGGTGCTTACTATTGCCTGTGAGCTGTCTTTACTCCTGTTCCTTTCTGTAAGCTCCGTAGGTGCTTACTATTGCCTGTGAGCTGTCTTTACTCCTGTTCCTTTCTGTAAGCTCCGTAGGTGCTTACTATTGCCTGTGAGCTGTCTTTACTCCTGTTCCTTTCTGTAAGCTCCGTAGGTGCTTACTATTGCCTGTGAGCTGTCTTTACTCCTGTTCCTTTCTGTAAGCTCCGTAGGTGCTTACTATTGCCTGTGAGCTGTCTTTACTCCTGTTCCTTTCTGTAAGCTCCGTAGGTGCTTACTATTGCCTGTGAGCTGTCTTTACTCCTGTTCCTTTCTGTAAGCTCCGTAGGTGCTTACTATTGCCTGTGAGCTGTCTTTACTCCTGTTCCTTTCTGTAAGCTCCGTAGGTGCTTACTATTGCCTGTGAGCTGTCTTTACTCCTGTTCCTTTCTGTAAGCTCCGTAGGTGCTTACTATTGCCTGTGAGCTGTCTTTACTCCTGTTCCTTTCTGTAAGCTCCGTAGGTGCTTACTATTGCCTGTGAGCTGTCTTTACTCCTGTTCCTTTCTGTAAGCTCCGTAGGTGCTTACTATTGCCTGTGAGCTGTCTTTACTCCTGTTCCTTTCTGTAAGCTCCGTAGGTGCTTACTATTGCCTGTGAGCTGTCTTTACTCCTGTTCCTTTCTGTAAGCTCCGTAGGTGCTTACTATTGCCTGTGAGCTGTCTTTACTCCTGTTCCTTTCTGTAAGCTCCGTAGGTGCTTACTATTGCCTGTGAGCTGTCTTTACTCCTGTTCCTTTCTGTAAGCTCCGTAGGTGCTTACTATTGCCTGTGAGCTGTCTTTACTCCTGTTCCTTTCTGTAAGCTCCGTAGGTGCTTACTATTGCCTGTGAGCTGTCTTTACTCCTGTTCCTTTCTGTAAGCTCCGTAGGTGCTTACTATTGCCTGTGAGCTGTCTTTACTCCTGTTCCTTTCTGTAAGCTCCGTAGGTGCTTACTATTGCCTGTGAGCTGTCTTTACTCCTGTTCCTTTCTGTAAGCTCCGTAGGTGCTTACTATTGCCTGTGAGCTGTCTTTACTCCTGTTCCTTTCTGTAAGCTCCGTAGGTGCTTACTATTGCCTGTGAGCTGTCTTTACTCCTGTTCCTTTCTGTAAGCTCCGTAGGTGCTTACTATTGCCTGTGAGCTGTCTTTACTCCTGTTCCTTTCTGTAAGCTCCGTAGGTGCTTACTATTGCCTGTGAGCTGTCTTTACTCCTGTTCCTTTCTGTAAGCTCCGTAGGTGCTTACTATTGCCTGTGAGCTGTCTTTACTCCTGTTCCTTTCTGTAAGCTCCGTAGGTGCTTACTATTGCCTGTGAGCTGTCTTTACTCCTGTTCCTTTCTGTAAGCTCCGTAGGTGCTTACTATTGCCTGTGAGCTGTCTTTACTCCTGTTCCTTTCTGTAAGCTCCGTAGGTGCTTACTATTGCCTGTGAGCTGTCTTTACTCCTGTTCCTTTCTGTAAGCTCCGTAGGTGCTTACTATTGCCTGTGAGCTGTCTTTACTCCTGTTCCTTTCTGTAAGCTCCGTAGGTGCTTACTATTGCCTGTGAGCTGTCTTTACTCCTGTTCCTTTCTGTAAGCTCCGTAGGTGCTTACTATTGCCTGTGAGCTGTCTTTACTCCTGTTCCTTTCTGTAAGCTCCGTAGGTGCTTACTATTGCCTGTGAGCTGTCTTTACTCCTGTTCCTTTCTGTAAGCTCCGTAGGTGCTTACTATTGCCTGTGAGCTGTCTTTACTCCTGTTCCTTTCTGTAAGCTCCGTAGGTGCTTACTATTGCCTGTGAGCTGTCTTTACTCCTGTTCCTTTCTGTAAGCTCCGTAGGTGCTTACTATTGCCTGTGAGCTGTCTTTACTCCTGTTCCTTTCTGTAAGCTCCGTAGGTGCTTACTATTGCCTGTGAGCTGTCTTTACTCCTGTTCCTTTCTGTAAGCTCCGTAGGTGCTTACTATTGCCTGTGAGCTGTCTTTACTCCTGTTCCTTTCTGTAAGCTCCGTAGGTGCTTACTATTGCCTGTGAGCTGTCTTTACTCCTGTTCCTTTCTGTAAGCTCCGTAGGTGCTTACTATTGCCTGTGAGCTGTCTTTACTCCTGTTCCTTTCTGTAAGCTCCGTAGGTGCTTACTATTGCCTGTGAGCTGTCTTTACTCCTGTTCCTTTCTGTAAGCTCCGTAGGTGCTTACTATTGCCTGTGAGCTGTCTTTACTCCTGTTCCTTTCTGTAAGCTCCGTAGGTGCTTACTATTGCCTGTGAGCTGTCTTTACTCCTGTTCCTTTCTGTAAGCTCCGTAGGTGCTTACTATTGCCTGTGAGCTGTCTTTACTCCTGTTCCTTTCTGTAAGCTCCGTAGGTGCTTACTATTGCCTGTGAGCTGTCTTTACTCCTGTTCCTTTCTGTAAGCTCCGTAGGTGCTTACTATTGCCTGTGAGCTGTCTTTACTCCTGTTCCTTTCTGTAAGCTCCGTAGGTGCTTACTATTGCCTGTGAGCTGTCTTTACTCCTGTTCCTTTCTGTAAGCTCCGTAGGTGCTTACTATTGCCTGTGAGCTGTCTTTACTCCTGTTCCTTTCTGTAAGCTCCGTAGGTGCTTACTATTGCCTGTGAGCTGTCTTTACTCCTGTTCCTTTCTGTAAGCTCCGTAGGTGCTTACTATTGCCTGTGAGCTGTCTTTACTCCTGTTCCTTTCTGTAAGCTCCGTAGGTGCTTACTATTGCCTGTGAGCTGTCTTTACTCCTGTTCCTTTCTGTAAGCTCCGTAGGTGCTTACTATTGCCTGTGAGCTGTCTTTACTCCTGTTCCTTTCTGTAAGCTCCGTAGGTGCTTACTATTGCCTGTGAGCTGTCTTTACTCCTGTTCCTTTCTGTAAGCTCCGTAGGTGCTTACTATTGCCTGTGAGCTGTCTTTACTCCTGTTCCTTTCTGTAAGCTCCGTAGGTGCTTACTATTGCCTGTGAGCTGTCTTTACTCCTGTTCCTTTCTGTAAGCTCCGTAGGTGCTTACTATTGCCTGTGAGCTGTCTTTACTCCTGTTCCTTTCTGTAAGCTCCGTAGGTGCTTACTATTGCCTGTGAGCTGTCTTTACTCCTGTTCCTTTCTGTAAGCTCCGTAGGTGCTTACTATTGCCTGTGAGCTGTCTTTACTCCTGTTCCTTTCTGTAAGCTCCGTAGGTGCTTACTATTGCCTGTGAGCTGTCTTTACTCCTGTTCCTTTCTGTAAGCTCCGTAGGTGCTTACTATTGCCTGTGAGCTGTCTTTACTCCTGTTCCTTTCTGTAAGCTCCGTAGGTGCTTACTATTGCCTGTGAGCTGTCTTTACTCCTGTTCCTTTCTGTAAGCTCCGTAGGTGCTTACTATTGCCTGTGAGCTGTCTTTACTCCTGTTCCTTTCTGTAAGCTCCGTAGGTGCTTACTATTGCCTGTGAGCTGTCTTTACTCCTGTTCCTTTCTGTAAGCTCCGTAGGTGCTTACTATTGCCTGTGAGCTGTCTTTACTCCTGTTCCTTTCTGTAAGCTCCGTAGGTGCTTACTATTGCCTGTGAGCTGTCTTTACTCCTGTTCCTTTCTGTAAGCTCCGTAGGTGCTTACTATTGCCTGTGAGCTGTCTTTACTCCTGTTCCTTTCTGTAAGCTCCGTAGGTGCTTACTATTGCCTGTGAGCTGTCTTTACTCCTGTTCCTTTCTGTAAGCTCCGTAGGTGCTTACTATTGCCTGTGAGCTGTCTTTACTCCTGTTCCTTTCTGTAAGCTCCGTAGGTGCTTACTATTGCCTGTGAGCTGTCTTTACTCCTGTTCCTTTCTGTAAGCTCCGTAGGTGCTTACTATTGCCTGTGAGCTGTCTTTACTCCTGTTCCTTTCTGTAAGCTCCGTAGGTGCTTACTATTGCCTGTGAGCTGTCTTTACTCCTGTTCCTTTCTGTAAGCTCCGTAGGTGCTTACTATTGCCTGTGAGCTGTCTTTACTCCTGTTCCTTTCTGTAAGCTCCGTAGGTGCTTACTATTGCCTGTGAGCTGTCTTTACTCCTGTTCCTTTCTGTAAGCTCCGTAGGTGCTTACTATTGCCTGTGAGCTGTCTTTACTCCTGTTCCTTTCTGTAAGCTCCGTAGGTGCTTACTATTGCCTGTGAGCTGTCTTTACTCCTGTTCCTTTCTGTAAGCTCCGTAGGTGCTTACTATTGCCTGTGAGCTGTCTTTACTCCTGTTCCTTTCTGTAAGCTCCGTAGGTGCTTACTATTGCCTGTGAGCTGTCTTTACTCCTGTTCCTTTCTGTAAGCTCCGTAGGTGCTTACTATTGCCTGTGAGCTGTCTTTACTCCTGTTCCTTTCTGTAAGCTCCGTAGGTGCTTACTATTGCCTGTGAGCTGTCTTTACTCCTGTTCCTTTCTGTAAGCTCCGTAGGTGCTTACTATTGCCTGTGAGCTGTCTTTACTCCTGTTCCTTTCTGTAAGCTCCGTAGGTGCTTACTATTGCCTGTGAGCTGTCTTTACTCCTGTTCCTTTCTGTAAGCTCCGTAGGTGCTTACTATTGCCTGTGAGCTGTCTTTACTCCTGTTCCTTTCTGTAAGCTCCGTAGGTGCTTACTATTGCCTGTGAGCTGTCTTTACTCCTGTTCCTTTCTGTAAGCTCCGTAGGTGCTTACTATTGCCTGTGAGCTGTCTTTACTCCTGTTCCTTTCTGTAAGCTCCGTAGGTGCTTACTATTGCCTGTGAGCTGTCTTTACTCCTGTTCCTTTCTGTAAGCTCCGTAGGTGCTTACTATTGCCTGTGAGCTGTCTTTACTCCTGTTCCTTTCTGTAAGCTCCGTAGGTGCTTACTATTGCCTGTGAGCTGTCTTTACTCCTGTTCCTTTCTGTAAGCTCCGTAGGTGCTTACTATTGCCTGTGAGCTGTCTTTACTCTTGTTCCTTTCTGTAAGCTCCGTAGGTGCTTACTAGTCCCTTCTTCCTAGCCTTACTATTGTTCCTTTCTGTAAGCTCCATAGGTGCTTACTACTGCTGTTCTCCCCTCTTCCTACTATTGTTCCTTTCTGTGGCCACCCCTGTGGCTACTCTGCTCTCTTCCCTGTCCCTACTCTTGTCCTTTCTATGGCCACCCCTGTGGCCACTTAGCTCTCTTCCCTATCCTTACTCTTGTTCTTCCTGTGGCTGCTAAAGGCCACTACTCTACACCTTTTTTACTTTTGTATAGCTGCCAGTGGCTACTACTCTGCCCTCTTTTCTATCTTGTTTTTATTGCTTCTGTATAGCCACTATAGTAGCCACTCTGTCCTCTTCTTTATTTGTTTCTGTCTGCTCTATAGTAACCATGTCTGTAATCATTAAATCCCTTTCTTGTGCCTTACTTTATCTACTTTGTATTAATCACTACAAGTAATTACTTATTATTTCTCACTATCTTTATTCTATTTATTCTGTAGTACTATCTAAGTAATCACTCTTTGTTTCTTACTATTTCTACTTTATCTTTTCTATAATAACTACTTAGATAGTTACTAATTATTCTTTACTAATAGTACTCTATTACTTTATAGTATATACTAATAATATATACTAAAATGTGCTGTACTATTCTTACTCTATCTACTCTATAATGTATGTTAACTAGTTGCTTTTGCTAAGTATCTAACTATTAGCTTGGACTTTTAATTAAGTAGGTTTGGCTAAACTTAATAAGTTCTTTAGTATAGAATATGATATATATATCATATTATAGGCTAGCTAATTTAAATATGTTAAACCTTTTATAGCTAATAAAAATCTTTAAAACTTTCTATCTTTGTAAAACTACTAGCTAAGAATATATTTATTTATTTAGACTAATTTTCATAAAAACCCTTTTAATCCTCTAAAAATCCCTCTCTCTTCTTATCTTTAATCTTTGATATTTATATCATAATTTAGAAGATAATTCTAATTTAACATTCTATAAGTAGTGTAATAATCTTAATTGTTACAATTTCTAGTATAAGATCATCAATCAACTTTTTTTATATATTATACCTAAACTTAATCTACAATTAGGGCGAACTCAAAAGAAAGGTCTCAAACAATTCTGATAAACCGACTCAGAAGCTCTCTTTTCCTCTATTGATGAAAGCAATCCAGAAACTCTTTTTCCTTCCCTCTTGCTCTTTCACCGTCCTTTTTGTCCTCCTATCTGTTTCTTCTTGTTTGGTGGTCTGTTTCCCGTTTTTGTCCTCTTCTTATCCTCTCTCTCTTTTCTCTCTCTGTCTGTTTTTTTCTCTCTGTCTGTCTTTTCTCTCTGTCCCTTTTTCTCTTCTTCCTTTGTCCTCCTTATATGGTAGATCTGAAACAAGGCATAATTTGGAGGCTTGTCAGTGAACTCTTTTCTTAATGAACCAGAGAGTCACTATCCTAATTACTGCTGTCCGCCTCCGCATTTTGGATTCACTTTCTCTGCAAGTCAACCATCAGAGAAATCCGGCATTAAGTCCAAAATCCCAAACTTACCTTCTCAATAGAAATCGGTCTTAGGTAATTTGAGCACTTCGCTATTAGTTAGAATATATACTAATGAATGGTAGGTATTTCAAAGCGCAGGGATGAATATGTAACTGTATCATCCCAAAATGCTCTGTCCAGTAGTAGCCAAATCATAGGTTTCTTATGAAAAATTAATGTTCCAATGTTCGACACCCAACTTAGCCTGAGAGCTAAGTTGACATATATTATACCATTTTTTCTTTTTCTTACTAATTTTTGATTTTTTACTTTCTATTTATATTTAGTTTTGAACAGAAATCTGTTCTACTTATTAGATATTCTTGACTATTTTTCCATATTTTTAGCTTTGGCTATAAGTTAGAAATTCCAGTTATTACTAGTATAGCATTTTGATATTAGAATTCAGATATTCAGCAAGTATTGCCAAGATACCAAAAGGGTATTTAAACCTTTAAGGTGCTATTAAAAGCCTGTATTTTAATAATATTCTACCTTGCTATTTTCTAATAGCTGTTGTAATAACCTTGATTGTTACAATTCCTAGTATGAGGTCATTGACCAACTTTCTTTGTATACTACACCATTTTTTTTATTTCTCTTACCAATCTTTGATTTTCTACTTTCCATTTATATCTAGTTTCGAACAGAAATCTGTTCTACTTATTAGATATTCTTGACTATTTTTCCATATTCTTAGCTTTGGCTATAAGTTAGGAACTTTAGTTATTACCAGCATAGTATTCTGATATTGGGATTTGGATATTCAGCAAGTATTGCTAAGATACTGAAAGAGTATTTAAACTTCTGAGGTGCTACTAAAAGCCTATATCTTAACAATGTTCCACCTCACTATTTTCTAATAGCTGTTACTCACCCCACTTTCTAGCCATAGCTGTTGTGACAGCCTGCTTTTACTTCTTAGTTTTGAATAAAGTCTTGTCTCTTTACTCATCTTCCTGTTTTAGCATAGTATTTCTATGTGGTCTAATCCCCCTATTCTCTCTACCTCTTATTACCTGTTAACAATCCTTGCCACCCTTAGATCTCACCTCCTCTAGGCAATTAATATTACTAATATGATCAATTCTTTTGAGCCTATATTAACCTATCAGCCTACTCCTACCTTTGATCCCAATATGGTAGCATTGGCTGCTTCCTAACCTTCACCTGATAGGGCCTCTCTGGTCTAGCCCCAGTCTGCACTCAAGCCTTTGTATGTCCCCTCTATCCCCTCTTAAAACTGGGATGTGACTACGATTGTGTAGGCACTTCTTATAGTGTACCTCCTCTACTTAGCAATCCAACCTGCCCTCTGGAGAATCCAGTTCTTTGTTACCAATGCAGTGGTGGGCATTAGCTTTGCTTTCCTCATCTACCATGTCATTAGTTCACAATATAATGCCATCATTAGTTGGATCCAGTAGTATTTCCCTGGACCTTACAGCTGTTACTCACTCTACTTCCTAGCTATAGTTATTGTAATAGCCTGATTTTACTTTTTAGTTTTGAATAAAGTCTTATTTCTTTACTTATCTTCTTATTTTAGTATAATATTTCTATATAGTTTAATCCCTCTGTTTTTCCTACCTTTTATTAACTATTAATAATCCTTGCCACCCTTAGATCTTACCTTCTCTAAACAATTAATATTACTAATATAATCAATTCTTTTAAGCCTACATTAACCTATTAGCCTATTTCTACCTTTGATCCTAATATGGTAGCATTGGCTGCTTCCTAACCTTTATTTGATAGAGCTCTTTCAGTCTAGCCCCAGTCTATACCTAAGCCTTTGTATGTTTTCTTTATTCCTTTTTAAAACTAGAATGTGATTATAATTATGTAAGCACTTCTTATAGTGTACCTTTTCTACTTGACAATCCAACCTACTCTTCAAAGAATCTAGTTCTTTGTTACCAATACAGTAGTGGGTATTAGTTTTGCTTTTCTTACCTACCATGTTATTAGTTTATAATATGATGCTATCATTAATTAGATCTAGTAGTATTTCCCTAAACCTTACAATAATCAAAGTATTTCTATCTACTTACTACTTTTAGATTAGATTTTAAGTATAAGTTTCCTTCTTATATAGCTTTTATAAAGCATTATCTTTTAGCTAACCTTTACTAAGTATTTTTAGCAAATACTTTCCAATACTAATAATTAAAAAAGTTTAAAGTTTAAAATTTTCATTCTATTAGATAAAATTTATTAAAAGCCACTTATATATTCAAATTAAATACTACAAATATTAATACAAGTATATATATAATTAACAATATATTGTGTATATTAACTGTAAATTAAAATATACTATAAAGTTAATTTTATCAACTTTTAATTATAAAAAAGTATATAAAGCTACATAAAAAATCTAGTATATTTGATATTATTCCACCATTTACAAAACATTAAAACCTTCGAAACTTTACTATAAATTTACCAATGACTGTTATCATATAGACTACTACTAGAATCTACAACAGCATCACTGTGATTAGAATGGTGGTTATCCAAGTTAGCATTGGTGTCATTATCGACATCTTCAGGTAGAAGCCCTAACCTCTGTTTACCTTTACAACTTTCCTGTTCCAATTTGGGAACTACATCCTCCCATAGCTCCATACTCTAAAAGCAGCATATAAATTAGTACATAGTAAAGGAGATAAACTACTTGTTTGTAGAACAGAACTTGGCTTCTAGCGTAGGTAACTAATGCATCCTTCAAATCAATGGTCTTGGACTGTTCAAAGATCTGGAATTCCTTTTCTACCTCTTTGGAGAAGGCTACATGGACTTGGTTGGAAATGTTAACCGCTTCTTCCAACTACAGAGATAAAAATATCAATTAGAACAAAGATCAGTCCTTTCGTTTACCTCGGCTATCTTGAGTTCACACTTGTTGATACGATCTACCTTCAGGACTTCTTGGTCGGTGCCCTTGATGTTCTCCAACTTGTCCTTTAGGAAGGAACCTAACCCAGAACTCCTACCGGTAGCTTGGATTTTTTGCAGCTCATTGACTTGTAGAGCCAAGTAGTCGGTCAATTCTTCAAAGTCCACTTGCTTTTGATCACGAAGCTTCAATACGTTCTAATATTTTCAAATATAAATGTTACGTCATGTTATAAATCTATGATTTACCTTGACTTTATGGCAGTAGGCAATGTATTCCCGTAGATGGCTTAGGTAGTAGATATCTTCAAGTTTATTCTAAAGCAAGAAAATAAATAAATAAATAGCAAATAAACTTACAGTCTGAGTAATATGTGAAGAGAATGTATTCAAAGTGTTGGAAAAGGTGTTGAGCGTGCTCATCAAATTCGTTTCAATCTGAGCCAGGCCGATTAGAGAATTGGACAGGTCAATGTAATCGGTATGGATGTCGTCCTTTCGCTTGATAATCTTTTGGTGGATCTTGTCGATGGTCGATAGGTCCTTTTCGAACCGATCTAACTTGAGCTTGATCGTTTCGAACTTTTCCTGCTTCTGCTTCAATTTGGAGAATGCATTGACTATACTGTCGGATAAGCTTTCTAATACTCCATTCTCATTGAATACATCTTCGTACTCTTTGGCAGACTATATTGTAAAAGCGTTAGCATAAGGTGTAGAAAGGTACCCTACCCAATCTTCATCCTTCAAAAAGTTTACAAAGACTTGTGTTTTTTGAAGAGTGGGGTGGATGGCTATTCGGTTCATAAATCTTTCCAAGCTAGTGAAATATATTAATACGGTATTAAGAACAGGAGCGAGATACCTGACCCTACGCTTTTCGATAAAGTCTTCACTAAATCTATCTCCAGTTAGATATTCTAAACATAGCATAAGTTTAAAAGTAACAAACTAATAATTTACCCATGCGGTGCTTCTCAGGTAATGGTGGAATGACATTGGCTTGCAAATCTAAACTCAAAATTTGGTGCAGTCCAACAAAGTCTTGGAATCTACGCCTTATGCTTGAAGACTTATTTGTAAACGTCTTCATTTCGGTCTAGTTTACTTGCTTAGTACTTTTGACAGTAAAAATGTTACTTGAGCATTGACTAAATAGCTTATGTGCATATCATTGGTGCCTTCGCTTTCTTTCTTGGGTTCAGTTATAGTAATAACCATTGGTATTGGTAGCAAGCTTTGGGTTGCCGGTGGATTGGTAGTCGTGTCTATTTCTTCAGATACATCGGTCGGCACCTTCAAATTCATGTTAATAGATTGAAAATTTCCAAACAATTTACTGTATCTTTATAAGTTGGACTTGCATCCTCGCGTTCTTCAGTTTGCCAACCAACATTGTTGTAATCGAAACTTTCCATTTTAGCTTGATATATGGTTTGTTGATGTGAGCTTAGGCTTTTTTAATTGTCCGTTCTTTGGTGACAAAGGTGAAGATGTTCGTAAAATTAGATAAACTGGTGATGGTAATCCTAAAGTTTGGAGCTTGTTAAATGACGTAATCAAAGTTTGAATGGAACTGTTCAGCTAAACTTTGGAGTTTAGTTTGATTTTTAAGCTTGGATGAATAATGTACTTTGTATAAATATCGCATTCGTTTTGTATTTAGTATGTCTATGCATCTAAGGAATCATTAATGATTAAACTATCATTAGCATATATACTACCATTTTTTAGCTATCTAATATACATTTAATAGTGAAACCTCGACTTGAAGCTTCCTAAATTGTTATTCTATACTTAAATCTGACACTTTCGATACAATGTTGTAAAGCTTTTTCTTTGGCTATATACTTTAAAAATGCACTTATGAATAAAACATATATATATAATTCTGATAGTTTTTATTATAAACTTTGCTTTTCATAAGGCTTTTTAATGCAACCAAACCTCCTTCAAATTGTAGCACTCTTAGCTTGCTTAACCAAAATACCATGATAGATATTTAAAAAGAGGACACTAAAAAAGTTTGTTAGCCCCAAGCCGATAGCAGCCAGCACCATCGAAAAATATAACGGGTTGAGTAAAATTGGATAAGGTTGAGTGAACACTAGGCAACTGGCAATAAGTTGACAGACAAAAGCAATTATTTGAAGGGAAATAAGAAAAACGAGGATAGTAGGGGACCGAAATCCAGTCCAAAGGAACCCAAAGCTTTTGTAAATTTCAATCTCGTCCAAATCCTTGTAGAATCCAAAATCAACAAAGCTGTAGTACTGAGTAATAAATTGAACTCTGCTGTTGTAATTGACATCCTTGTTATAACCAG
The DNA here is from genome assembly GCA_016630905.1 of Capillidium heterosporum. Classification (NCBI taxonomy): domain Eukaryota; kingdom Fungi; phylum Entomophthoromycota; class Entomophthoromycetes; order Entomophthorales; family Capillidiaceae; genus Capillidium; species Capillidium heterosporum. Next base: position 3,082,212 of record WBMQ01000003.1, on the reverse strand, counting down.
CTTTGATGACATTGCCAACCATTACCTTCTGGGACTCGGATTTGAACTCATCAACACCGAAATCTTTACCGGCGATTTGAACTTGTCGAGTGCATAGCTTCTTTCTGCTAATTAGTTGGATGGCAAAGACAGTTCCAATAACACTTATGGGGAAGGCGGACCCTACAATGAATATAGCTGCTGTGCCTGTACAAATATCTAGCTTCCATAACCACTGGATAGTATCGTTGACCATGAAGGTGGAGTTCTCAATCAGCTTGGATAAAGTTATAAAGATTGCTAATAGTATCAAACCCGCCAGGGCAAGGAAGTTGGCTATGTTGTAATATATCGTATAGATACTCATCAGTTTGAAGTTGGATGCTCGATGCTGTGTAACTTTAATTTTCGGGTGGATGGGTAGCTTATATACCTTCTTTTATCAAAGTTGCTGCATACTACCCTCCTAAAATGCACAATAAAGCTAATTATATTTGATTGTGGAAACCCGCTTTACTATAGCCTAATACATACTTGGGTCGTACAAGGATCATTAGTTCCTAAGACCTGGAGTCGAATGCTTAGTTCATTATACCTTTTTTCGGGAGTTTGTAACACACTCCCTAAACCTAACCATATTATAAACTTTGATCAATTTTATTCATAAAGCTACCTTTGCCCCTAGATTTTCAAGGACACTAAATTTTAAAGAATATGGACAAGCCTTATTATATAGGGGCTGAATACTTCACTACGACTAATCATTATTACCCATATAGCTATATTTGAAAGTTCAGCAAAAGAGATGGCAGCTCAAAGCCTTCTCTTTTTGAAGGAGGCTTAAAGCATGCCAAAGGTATAGCATGTAAACTTACACCGAATTTATCAAATAACAATAACACATCTATAAAGGATATCTTGTGGCATTCTATTCTTTCCTATAGAAAAACACTAGCTCGAGTGCTAAGCATTACAAAAACTTTAGAATCGCCATCTAAATTCTGTCCATATATGCAATTTATCATCCTATACAAATGATTCCACCTACAGCATATCTATATCTAGATAGTCGTTATTGCATGCAATAAGCTTCAATATTCTAGATGGCTATTGTTCTTAAACGCTCTTTTGAAATTCTCGATTTTATAGTATAGTTCATCAGCAGGAAATACAGCCATCCCAATAATGATCCAACCTTTCTGAATCAATTGCATCATAACTAATTTATAGAACAATTAATTTAAATTTTCAAATGTCTCTTTATGGGATGAACTCTGTTTAGACCAATCACCTTTACAATCTTTCAGGTTTTCTTGATTTGGATTGTTTAGAACATTTGCACAGTTTACAGTCTAATTTTCAAAGTAACATTATTTGATGTTGAAAATATTAAAAACTACAATGAAAATGTACAAATTCATCTTTACATTTAGTCGGTTCAAATATTATCAGATAATATACTGTTTTTTACAAAATATAGCAACTTTAAATATTTAAAAGTAAACTGCAAGTAGTTGATTTATATGTTTACCTATAGATATACTGGTCACTGTTTAATAACTATCAAATATATATAAATACAATCTCATCTAAAATCTTAGTGGTTTGTAATTATACTCTTAAAACTGATACTTATAAAGCAATAGTTTAATGCTCATTACTTTGTTTACTTCAAAACATTATTAATAAAAAATATATATACAAAATCTTGATAATATTTATTAATAAAAGGTACCTTCAATCAAAGAATCTCACTACTATAAAACTAAAGCTAATATTCGTATCTGCTCACAAATAATATTTTATATAGCTACAGCCTTAGCCTTTTTAGCCAATATACTATGACATATATTTAAAAAGAGGACGGTGAAGAAACTGCCTAGCCCTAAAACGATGGTGATGGCTATCAAGGCAAAATACAACGGGTTGAGTAGAACTGGGAAAGTCTGGGTGAATGCTAGACAACTAGCGATGAATTGGCAGGTAAAGGCAGTCATCTGGCAAGAAGTGAGAATCATAAGTGTAATAGGCGATCGTAATCCACACCAAAGGAACCCAAAGCCTTTGTAGGCTTCAGCTTCGTTCGAATCTCTGTAGAACCCCGAGTCGACAAAGCAGTAGTACTGGGTGATAAATTGGATTCTATTATCATAATCGATACCTTCGTTGTAACTGGCTTTGATTATATCCCTAGTAGGCACTTTCTGTAACTCGGACTCATACTCATCAGAACTAAAAGCTTGACTTACAACTTTGACTTCCTGCTGGCTGCCTAGTTTTTTGCGGTTGTAGAGTTGGATGGCGAACTGAATTCCAACGATACTTATGGGGAAGGCGGCTCCTACAAAGAAAATAGCTGCTACGTTGGTACCGATATCCAATTTCCACAACCACATTATCGTATCGTTGACCATAAAAGTCGAGTTCTCGATGAGTTTAGATATGGTTATCAGAACTACTATGAAAACAAAGCCTACCAAGGCCATAAAGTTGGCCAAGTTGTAATATATCGTATAAATGCTCATTGATTTCGATTTAGTTGCTAAAGTTGGATGCTGAGTGTAAATAAGTTTTCATTTTAAGGCGAATGAGCAGCTTATATACCCTTGTTCTTCCAAACGGCTGCATACTGTGTTCAACTAAATGAAGGATAAGATCATTTATACTTGATCGTGAAACTTCACGTTACCTTAGCCAATATATTGGACAGGTACGATTAGAGTTTGGTAGATTCCATAAGTAGTTCAACATGTAGCCTTTTTCGGGGAATTGCAAAGCACATCTCAGCCTTATCAGGTCATTGATAGATTTTCAATTGAATCTTAGTCCACTAACTTTGGCTTTGCTTTAAATTCTTATAAGCTCCATTGGTTTTAAAGAACATGTACATACTTTATTATATAGAGGCTGGATACTTGTAGCAGTAGCAGCACCACGACCTATACGGTTCTGTCGAAAAATTCTCAATGTACATACATTCAAAAATAGTATTTCTTTTGACAAGCATTCCATTATACCACAAATATAAAGCCTACTATTCTACCGCAAAAGGATCAAGTATCAATCACATGTTTACCAGGAAAGTATATTTTCATGTTGTGGCCATCTGAAAGGTCAACAGGGACGATAAGTTTTTGTTATTGGAACAATTGTTAAAGGCTTTTCACTAAAAATTCGGTGCAAATTTCACTTTACCATTTCCATCCTAATTTATCCCACCTACAATAAGTACATTCTTAGTTAGTTGATATTACATGTGACAGGTATTTACTATTTCAAGGGATAAATGTTCTTCAGCCTTTGTTCTAAAATTCTCATCGCAGAACATACACATTCTTTGCATAAACTTTAGTCTACTCATTCGTCAAGTTTTATAAGTAGCTACCGTATTAACACTACTAATATATACCTGTAAACACGTTGTTATAAGTTCCTGATAAAGCCTTTTTGTCAATAGATGTTTCAAACATACATCTTCTATACTATGATGAGAAGCTACTGTTGTAGTTATCCTCCATCCTCATCTGTTAAAACTTATATACTTCTCTAAGCCCTGTCTATATAGGCATATATTTCAACCAGTAAAGCACAAAAAGTTCAATATATCAAACTTCAAAAGCCTTCAAGCTATACTGTTGACATTTATACCGGCTATTTTAGCCACAAAAGTAAAGTGCAGATTCCTTTTTATCTAATAGGCAACACTACTTCTAGTAAATACATCCACCAAGAAAATAGCATTCGGCAAAAAAGATATAACATCACCTCTAAATACAAAAACAAAGTATAACATCCATCAAATTTATTGGAAATGGGAAATTGAAAACTTAACTATATATTCCAGTTATATCTAAATTATAAAAAAGTATGAACGGACCAGCACTAAACGCTTACTACGGTAGTTTAAAATAGCTGTCGAGACGATAGGTCAGAAGGCATTGGAATCGGTTATTTTATGGTCAGTTGGGCTTGGAATTCGAATTCTGGTTGGAGTTGGGGTTGAACTCGGCAAAGTTAAGAGTATAAAGGGGATCCCAACCAAAGGGGTCGGAAGCCCCAACCCCAGTTCCCGGCAGTCCAGTGTTGGCGTCTAACCCTTGCCCCGGGTTGATGGCACTTGTACCCAAACTTGTGCTGTTGCCTTGCATGGCGTTAACGTTAGAGTTGGTACTACCGTTACTGTTGGAGTTGGGGTTGTTGAGGTGGCTGTAGTACATGGAAGCCGCATTCAAGCTAAAGTTCAAGCCACCGCCGTTGACCGCATTCATGACGTTGGCGCCACCATTCAATTGGTAGTTCATGCCTGCGCCGCCATTCAAACCTAGATTTCCGACCCCAGCCTGGGCTGCGGCGCCTTGACGTTGCTGTTGCAGGTAGTTAAGTAGTATCTGTTGCTGGGCCGGGTTGGAGTTGGCAAACATCATCGAGTTGACACCTCCTGGCCCAAAGTTGGCGAGACCTCCACTAGTCATGTTGTTCATGTTGAGCATGTAGTTTGCGTTATTGTTGAGCATGAGGTTTTGAGTGGCATGGAGGTTGGAACCACCAAGACTAGTCTGGTTGACTTGCCCATTGTTGTACAAGTAGTTGGATTGTTGTCCAGCCTGGAAGTTTTGGTTGAAGTAGCCGCCGTTGTTGAGCATTGAGTTTTGGCCCATCGGCACCTGTGCTTGAGATTGGGTCGAGTCGGAGCCTGTGTTTAGCATCACATTGGAGTTCGAGTTCTGATTGGGATCAGGTTGCGACTGCATGTATGGTGAATGACTTTGACCTGAGACCTGTGGAGCAGGGATAGGTAGACTTTTGTTGGTGCTGAACACGGTGTTGGTATTTAAATTTGTAGGTGGTGATGAACCTTTGGCTTCAATGGAATCTTTTCTAGTTAAACTGTCTGAAGGGTTGGGGTAGGTGGAGCTGTTGAAGTTTTGGCTTGTGAAAGTGGTGGTAGTGCTCTGGGCCGGTGGCTCCTTGGATGTGGGCGATCGCTTAGCTTCGGTATCGGAGGCCTTGCCTTGTAGGGAGCCAATAACTTGAGCTTGCAGGAACTGAGTTGGGTTGAGTCGTTTGGCTGCCATGTCGTTACTTTGAGTAGGCTGGTTATGGGTTTGTGGAGGAGGTCGAGCCACAGCAGCGGTAGTGGCGGCAGTTGGTTCGGGATCGCTGTGGGTAAAAAAGTGACCAGTCTTGTTGATGGCCGATGTATAGATCTTGACAGTCTGTTTCAGCGGCTCGGGCCAGTTCTCATCCAAGTACCCGAGAGGTATGATGCCTATTGTAGTCAACGTGCTTATAATGCCGAGTAAAAACTTTTGGCAGATCGGATATACCTCACAGATGCGGCTGATGACGCACATCACATCCAGTATATACTGCTTGGCCTTTTCCCGTGCATTCTCCTCAGGTATGGTAGATGAAGCCCCAACCAGGTGGATAGAGAATGAGATGGAAAAGGGATAGAACTTGTAGCAGAAGGGCAGGCTCTTGTAGGCATCGACGTCGTTGCTAACTATGTCAAGAATGCTTCGGGCTGCAAACTCAGCTTTCTCAAAGTAGGAACGAGCAAAGCTGGTTAGTGGTTTGGTAGTCCGTGGTAACAGTGGGCGGTGCAGCAGAATCACGAGTGTGTGGTAGAACAGTTTGAGTGACAGTCCAAACCAATAGCACTGGTTTTGAGGTGAAGAATCATTATCATTGAGTTCGGGCCATTCGCGTAATAAGGCGTGATACCAACCCTGTAAAGTGTCGTCTAAATGATGGATGTGAGACTGCAGTTTTAAAGCAGTGTAGCCGTGACGTGATCGAACTGAGTAGATGTTGCGAGATACTTTACCATATATCTGGCACAACTCGAACAAACTTGGAAAAGTAACGATGGCGCAATGTGTTGTTGGGTGGCGCTGGTAATGACAAGTGGGCGATGTCTGGTAACCCGGCACCAGTGTCAAATGATAGATCAGGGAAGGGCGTGTCGTACTCGTCTTCATCAATGGTCAGTGGTCGACCGGTGCTAACACAGGACAGACGATCTACAACGTAAGCAGGCCCACCAGATACGTCGTCGGGCTTCACGCTCGTGGATTTCTTCTTCGTTGTCGTTATGCACTTCATAGTCACGATGCAAGCCAAGCTCCAATGCCTGACGGATAGCTATACCAGAGTTCATCCAGCCCATGTTCGGAGTTTGAATGTGATGACATAGACTGAGCAACAGGTGGGTGATAACTAGATAGTTGCTGGACAAATCGATAAGCGTTAGTACCTGCTGACGTGCTCGGAAGAAGCACGCTTCACCTAAAAGAGGAGCATTTGTAATCGGTGGAGTAAGTCCGGAGCTGACGTGATATCGGTTCGTAACTGCACACATGGCATCAAGTAAATAGCCTGGAAGTGTACAGTTGGGCTGGTTGTATTCCTTCAAAAAATCGTCCTGGACAATGATTGGGAAGAGGGTATGGAAGGTAGTGAAATAGGTAGCAATAAAGAAATCTAGCTGCACCTTTGTCAATGTGAAGTTGGGGTTACTGGAAGCCTGTAAGTTCTTGTCAAGGCCCAGTTCAGGGATTCGGACACGCGTGTTTTCTTCATCAGTCCCTTGATTTAAGAAATATGCACCGGCACTTTCTCCCAAGTACTTGCTGGAGCCGTTTTCGATTATAGTAATATGACCAATCTTCTTGGGCTGCGAGTGGGCCAACATTGGTGGTGGATGGGAGCGTGAAACACCATTTGGACCTTCGATATAGGACTGGGTAGGCCTGGGATAACTACTCTGCTCTCTAAGCTTGCTGTACTTGGGCTTCTTAACCAAAGGCAGATCGTTACCGTCTGTGCTATTTTGATTGGCATTGTACTCTTTGGTAGTCAAGGCATTAGTCGAAGTTAGCTCTCCACCAGTAATGTTGATGGGCGAATCTTCATCGAAATCTCTGTCCCCAATCTCTTCGATATTATCATCCTGGAAAAAAACCTCACCTCCGTCCAAAAAGTTTTCAAAGGGGCCTTCGTTGTTTGAGCCATCTGGTATGGAAGGGGATATCTTCTCTACGTAGTCTTCCAGTAGGTTCTGTAAACTATCTAGTCGATTTTCTAAAGCTCTTACGTAGCCTTTCTGAGGACCACGACGTTTCTCTACAGTTACATATCGACATTCATACTTGTGGGTTGAACAGTTGCTACAGATTGGATATTCACCTGAACACTTTGTCTTCTTTTTTCTGCAAGGTTCGCATGCCTGTCTGGCTCTTGTGCGCTTACTATTTGCATCGTCTTCCTATTGACAATAATTAAATATTTAGGGCCACAAATACTTAAAAATATGACAAGGGACTTTGATATTATATAATAATTACCTCCATCGCTGTATATATTAATTACTATATGCCGGATGCTCAGTTATTGTAAAATTCAACTTTTTGCTTAAGAGTGAAGGAAAGTTAGAGGATTACAAATCGGCTTAGTTCAATAAAACCGGGATTAAGTTTGGAAAAAACCACCAACAATTAACGTGAGGTTTTGCCAATTAAAATACTTTTGGTGGTAATTTCAAAGAGACATTTGCAAATAGATATGTAAAGCAACAAAATAGGTAATTCTAGCAAATACCTATTGGAGGATATAGAATGCTATATATCCAAGATATCCTATCAGATGCGTCCATTACTGCTTTCAAGACCCTGAGTTTATATAATATCAGATGGCATGAATGTATACTCCACCAATTTATGTTTCAACTCCTGAATACGAAAATATAGCATTCATGCCAACATACTTTGAAATCTTGGGAGGTATAGGCAATGCTATAAATGGCTTTACATATAGATATCACAAACTACTGCGAATTCTAGCTTGTTAAATTGTTTTCAAAGTATAATGCTAGAGATTGATCAGTGCTGTTTGTTACTTTTAATATTCAGTTAGGAAATATGGTCTCTGATTAACCTATATAGGCTTTTAGTTCTTTTGCTATAGTGATATTGAATTAATATATCAAAGAATCATCATTTTGCTGGAATGTATTTCGGGATATCAGATACTGCGAAAAATTTAAACTAGGTTTAGTCCCGATTCCTCTTTGTTTATCAAAGCTAGCCCTAATAAGGGTATATCTAAAGGATGGAGTATATATATACGTCTATCAGTAAATTGGAATGTATATAGTAGTATTTATTACCTTTGTCAATGGGTATACTATAGTGACCAAAGAAGTTTAGATAGTAAAAGGTCCTTTTTCAATTAAATTGCTGGTTTGCGGCAGAATTCCATAAATACTGGTTTACCAGTTACCGGTATAATTATGTAATTTTAAACCAACCATCCCGGTTTTAGAGTGCTTCTATATTTGAAATTACGTAAATTTTGAAAAGTACGGTAAATCCATATTTGGAAATGGGCTATAATTAAGTTTTTCGGCACTATCTTTAAAAGCCCTTTGAAACTAACTGCTGTACCCATTAACATAATATTTGTACCAAAAGATGATATGATATGAACCAATTGTATTAAAAATTTATACAAACTAATGATCCATAAGCTACACTTTCACTTCATTCCAAATTTACATCCTTATTATTATATATTTAGTTTGGAATATAGCCTCAAGTAAAATTTATATGCATCAAGGTTGTAGGGAAGTCTCTCTAGGAATGCAGGGCTAGGCTTAAGGTAAGCCAATGTAGTGGTGATCACACCAATAAAACTAAAGAAGCTCAACGCCATTGCTTTAACAGCTGATACTTTAATGGCAATCTGAACCCAAAGTTGGTTCATGAAGACAAACGAGGCCACAGTCGTGATGAGGCCAAGGAGGGCAGTACTATCCATTGGATTCTAGTACTTAATCCCATCTAATCGGCTCTAATACTAATTCTGAGCGATTCTAATCTAATGCTATTCTGTGAATCCTAAGCTAATCCTAAGCTATCCTTGATCCAACGTTATTCAGTATATCAACTTTAAGCTACTCTAAGTTTGCAATGTTCTGGTTCGATTCCTGGCTAATTCAACGGTTACAGGAAGTCGGTTCTAACGACGTGCAGTGATTATAACAAGAGGAAATTGAAATATTTATTATAAAATAATCACTTGTCGAAAAGTTACACAAGTCGGAGGGGTTTATATAGGGGCAGGAGACGAAGACGACAGGACGATGGAGATGCCGATGGCCAGTACTTCATTAAGCAGATGATTCGTATCCATCACGCTTTAAAGGTGGACCAGGAGAATCCATTTGGGACATGTCATGGCCTAATACAATAATTGTTATTCAGTTCAAGTGGAGACTCCGCCCTTTTATGATTAATTATTAAGCAATTGAAACCTAATATATTGCAAGGTTGAAAATGGTATTAAAACTAGATTTCATACAGCTAGAAGGGTTATCAAGCTGGTTCTTTAGAGAAGCCATCTGAGGTTTCGTTACAAAGGTATTCAAAATTTTGTATAGATAATAAAAAGAGTACTATATCCAGTAATAAAGTGTATCAATACAAATTCAGTTTCGAAGTGAATCTAGTAGGAAATTGATATTTGCACCAAGTATCAATTAAAAGCATATAGGCACAAATCCCACAAACATAAATTACTTGAGACCATTTTTTAAAGTAGGATTCATCTTTTCAATCCCAGCGTTATCCTCATCCTTAACATTATCGGTATATCCAGCATTGAATGGTATGCCTATAATTTTGGATTCCGAACTTCTAGACATCCGTTGCATAGTTTCCAATAGATCTGGATGACAGTGGACAAGTTCAAGATATCGACAGCTTTACGCACAAGTTTAGCCAAGCCAATTTCAGCCTGGGTAGAGATGACTTTGGGCTCGTCGATCCGTTTAGCTTGAGTAACCGACAGCACCATCTTTTACATATTTTTAGAGATAAAATCTTGATAAAAATCTATTTGACTTTGACATTCAGTTGGTAGCTAGTGCTGAGATTATATATTCAATATTCATAGTGACTTGATCATAGTTTTTTTGCAGTTTTGAAGGATGCATTTATCTAAGACGATCTAGATGGTGGCCTGAGCATGTTCTATAAGGATCTTGTATACAATCTAAATATCGTAGCAGGTTTGGAACGAATTGAAATATAATGATAAGTGAAATGATCGATGGTGTTGATAATGTTATTTTTAGCTATACTATTAACACTTCTGATATCGATTATTTGAGTTTTGACGTTGACACAGATACTACGTTTAAATATAGAATTGACTCAAGTTAGACCGGGTCGATTGTACCTAGGTAGCGACCAAATCGAGTAACTAGACGAATTTTACTCTGTTTAACGAAGTAAGGTTTGAAGAAGCAAAAATACATGGAAATCCAGCCAATGATACCAGTATATTCATCTAAAGAAGCCATAAGTTTCTTGTAGAAGGTTGTGTTGGAATATTTAACATGTTGATTAGTATAGCCCATCGGTATGGCATTGTTGGCTTGGAACTGGTTTAATAACCCAACTGCTTCTGGGACTGTATAGTTAGATTCTTGTAAAGTCGGTGTAAAAAATGCCGTATGTTCGTTTTATAAAACCTCAATAAGAAAACTTGCTATCTATGTCTATTCTTTTTAAACTAGAAACACCGATACGACTTTCTATCAAGTATCATGATAGGTGTGATTTTACATGACTCATCATATATTCTAAACATTACATTTACACACCTTTCCTTAGTCACATACTAGACTGCAACCAATTGATCTTTAGTTCCTTCCAAAACACTATATTAATTCTACTATGTGTTTTGAAAAATAGTTCATATGCATGTACTTCAACTATTTGTAATATTTGGGATGATAAGTAAATAAGCCTAATTAGAAGCTTTTATGTGAAAATTCACTTTTGTTAGAATAATCAAATAAGTAAAATCTATTTACAATGTTTACTAAAGGTTGCATGGCACATCTATTATCAAAGCAAGATTCAGCTATGGAAAACCCTTTATACTTTTTAAGAATCACATCGATAATAGCATCTCAACCTTCAGCTAAAGGTCTGACAGTAAATTTGAAAGAATCTTTGAAAAGCTTTGATGAGGCATTGATGAACATATCAGCAGGTATGTACATCCAGCCAGTTTAAAACTAATCGATTTGAATAGCTAAACTTTTGGCGTCCAAGATGGGCTTAAGCTCTTCAATCACTTCAAATACATCTTTACAATCCTTCACACTCATGATAATTTTTCCTATAACAAATTAGTACAAAAGTACTTTTAAAATTCTATTTAGCTCATCGGAACATTCACTGCTTCGCTTGAAAACCAACTTTATTTCATCAAAGAGTTATATTTCCAAGCTTTATACGTCATGTAAAAGGCTGTATTATTTAATATTGTTGAAGCTGAAGTTGCTTTCGTACTCATTAAGAACCAAAGTAATGGGGTCGATAAAAAACTGGTTGTAACTTGGATACTGAATAGCTTTATATTTGGAATCTGGTTTCGACATCAAACTCCTTTATATTTCAATTATGTCTTCTCTTCAAATTAAAAATGAATAGTATCCACGTCGCTACTTCTAATAAGTACTATAAAGCTCACTGTTTGTTTCCTTGATCTTTTGAATGCTTCTGAGTTGGAAACTTTATCCTAATAATAGAGTTTAAAAGGAGTACAAACCATATATATACCTTTCTCTTCATCTTGACCAATCTAATTTGCTTCAAATCACTTAGCATTGCCAGACAGGAAGCATCAAAGATTGAAGTGGGTTTCAAAGAATAGAATTGATTAAATGTGCATCTTACTGTTGAAAAGATTCACTATAAAAATATCAGCTTTAAATTCAAGCGACTCTGAATTAGCATCGCGCTTTAGAGTTGCTTTCACTCATTTAAAATATAATATAACTAATACAAAATATCAAAAGCTTACTTTGCTTTATATTTGCAAGTGGTTCAATCAAGGTATTAATAAGTACAGAGTTAATATGGATGATGCTTACTCATATCTACAAGAATATTGGAAAGCAGAAGATTAAAATTCATGTACTCAAAAATCAATGTCATTTTTAGGCCTCAATTCGGACTGTATTTCAATAACATCAATAAAGCTTTGAGCTTTAGTTATCTTAGGTCTCATCAATTCTCAAGCAGCATTAGCCAAATCTTGGTATTTAAAATTAATCACAGCCTCAAGCTACTTTAGATGCCCAAGCCAAGATAGGTATTGGAATGGCCTCTTTAGACTTTCGGATGTTAGTAGGTTCTACCTTTTTCGATAAAACATTTATTTGGTCCTATAAATTGGAAAGTTTTGATCAAAGACACCTCTTCATCCAATTTGTGGAATAAGGGCAGTCACATAGATCTACTTATCTTTGCATTTATTCTGAGGTCTAATTAACTGGAAAAGCATTTATATACACTGCCTACTATTTATAGTTTATGATGCCGATATTTTTCAAGTAGTCTGTCATTTCATTCACTTTTGTAAAGCTGTTTACTTTGTGCTATTTATTACTAAAGAAAATATACTAAATGGATTGCATTTAACATAATTGCAAGTCAAATAGCCTCCAGCAAATCTAAATCTAACAAGAGCACACTACCACTTGGTTTATCAGTACTATTTACTTTATCCTATCAAAGCAATTATAGCACACCCATCATTAAATCCCTAGTCTAGACCCCATCACCATCAACTTCCATTTTGGCTATCCAAATCAGATTCAATACATTTAATAAATTGCTATGGCTCAATCTGGAAAAAATGGCGTGTACAATAGCTCAATTTTATGACGAAAGGGTGGGAATCGTGGGACAAGTGTATCAAATTTGGTGGAGAAATACAAATAGGGTATTTGACTAAATGCCAAACTAAAAGTATATAGAAAAAACATAACTAAATTAAACCATGTAAATATACAAATCAGAGCATATAAGATACTATATATTTAATTAATAGGTAATAAAAAGCTGAATAAAAAATCGATATGTACACGATAAATCAATTTAAATGCGAGGTAAGGAAAATGCTCGCCTTTAAATTAGTCGGTAGCTTTATCCAAAAGAGTAGGAGTTAGAGCCTTGAGCATACCACTATCCTCACCAACACCATCGATACCACCAGCGTTGAAGGGCATGAAGATGACTTTGGAGCCCGAGTTTTTAGACATCTGCTGCATAGTCTCCAAGTATCTAATTTGAATAGCAGCTGGTGAATTGAGGATGTCAGCAGCTTCACGCATCAACTTAGCACTATCAACTTCAGCTTGGGCGGCAATGACGCGAGATTCACCGATACGCTTAGCTTGAGCAGCTGATGACAAAGAGGTCTGTAGGTCCTTAGAGAAGACGAGATCTTTGATTAAGACAGATTCGACTTTGACACCCCAGCTGGTAGCCGGTGCTGAAATGATATTCTCAATATCCAGGGCAATTTCATCACGATTCTCGATACAATCCTGTAAGACACGCTGACCCAAGACGGCTCGAATAGTAGTTTGGGCACGTTCCATGAGAGCCGAGTGTACGTTCTGGACACCGTAGTAGGCTTGGAAGGGGTCGGTGATGTGATAGTAAATGACACAGTCGATAGTGATATTGACGTTGTCCTTGGTCATGATACTGATGTTCCCGATGTTAATGATTTGAATCTTGATGTCAACAAAGTCCAAGTGTTCGGTTACTGGGTTGACCCAAGTGAGACCAGGGTCGGTAGTACGTAAGTAACGACCGAAGCGGGTAATTAAGCCAACGTTACCCTGGTTGACACTACGGTAGGGGTTGGGGAAGCAAAAGCAGATGGGGATGGAACCCAAGGTACCTAGGCAGTCACCGAACGAGGTCATGAACTTTTCGTAGAAAGTGGTGTTGGGGTCTTCGGCACGCTGGTTGGCGTAACTGGCAGGCAAGGCGTTGCCCGATTGGGGCTGAGTTAGTGGCTCGACCGATTCGGCAACCGAGTAGTTGGGTGCTTGCATAGCTGGTGAAGTCATTAAAAGTTAAAAGTTAAAAGCTAGTTGGTAGTTGTAGGTTGATGGTTAAAAGTTTGGATCAAAAGGTGGCAATTTATACTTGGCTCACTTTCTGTTTTCAGAGTGCTTGTCAAGTTTGGCTTTTGGAAAGTAACATTGCGGCCAATAGAAATTTTGGAACCTTCCCATAATTTTAGTCCGATTTAATATGGACTTTGGGAATTTGATTGTATTTGATGGAACTGGCTAAAAAGTGACAAAGCTCTATCAGTTCTGTTTAGCAATAGCAAAGGGCCGAAACACTGCTGATACGTCTACTATAAGCCATTGCCTATCAATTAAGCCCAAAGCCGTTTTCATTTGTGAAGTGAGAATCCACAAGTCAAAATAGACCGACAGCTGTGCAAGTGTTTTCACTCTACGTCTAATTACCTTTTTACTATACTTGGAAATTTTATTTAGGTTGGTGCTTTCATTTCAGAATATATGATTTGCTACTGCATTTAGTTTTGGTGATTTTTATTCAGTTCTGTAGAATGTAATTGTTCCGATTGTAATGCTAGAAAGTGAGAAGGTTCTTACTTTACCAGGAGCTAGAATAGGATTTGTAAAAAAGCTTGGCAAAATGCTTCGATAGAAGGCGGTGATAGAAGCATACATATACTGAAATGGCACTTTCAATAAACAATTTAGGTTAGTGGTCTGATATAAGGGTTTGCACCCCTAGTTATCGACACTTCCCCAGATACCTGTAGAGCAACTAAAGTGACTACTGCTCTGTTCAATTGGAGACGAATATTTGCAAAGATTTTATAAGTCTACTTATAAAAAGCTCCCTTACTGTATTCAATTAATTTCAAACAGAAAAATGGTTTAGTAAAGCCTTTGAAAGTCTAAAAGCTGCGTCTCTTCAAACGAAATCTCAAGTCTGAAGAGATTTGAGATTGCCTTCTTCAAGGATGTTACTAAAACCAACTAAAAGGTAGGTAATGACAAACTTTGACAAATATAGTATAAATCTAATACTCTGTTTACCAAAGTTAAAGGGAAGACCAAGCCTTAGCTTATCTACTAAACTTTGAGCATCTATCAATTAAATGACATATACCTTTCTATAAGACTAATAGTTGCTAATAATTTAATATATCCTTTACACTCTTTACTAATTGCAGCCTATCCATCTATAAATTCAATCAACTAACTATTTATTGATTGTCTAATGCAACATCTACCTCAAAGTACAGGTATAGGCAGTACTTTTAAATTGATGGAGGCAAAGTAGGTAAACTAATTGAGTATAGCTCTGCATAGAAAGTATATCCCTCAGAAAGATGTATAGAAATGTCTAAATAGTAATAGCTTTTAAAAATATCTAATATCCTTTAACAGGATTTTGAGAGCAAGGTTTTGCACTACCTATAATAATAAATTCAATGATACAATCATTTAGTTACCAATATTTAAAACTTGGTAGTTGATAGCACCTTGCAAAAATTTATTCAAACTTTAAAATCAGAACTTTAGTCAAATAAGACTTTAAGATTTGCAACTTTCTAATTCTATAATCGGCTTAATTTATTTATAAAATTTAGTGCATTTTAACCTTTTAATTCAAAATAATTTGACTATGTTTGCATTGGAATTTATATATAACTTTAGACCACTTTTTACCTTATTTTTTATGAATATTTTACAGTAATTATATATTTATAAAAAGTTTTCTTATAATCAAAATAAGGTAGGAAGTGCCCTTAGTCTAAATTACTCAAATTTTAAAAAACAACTACTAATCAATATTATAACTTCCTAATCTGTATCTATTATCAAGAAGTCTAGGTAAACATAACTTAATCCACTTTAACATTTCTTTCTTTGATACTAGCCTTGATTGAAGTATTCTTCAACTTATCTAGAAGTTGGTTGGGATTTTCAATAGCATTGTAGCTGATAATGAAACTATGGTAAATCATTATACTAGCTATAAATCTTACAAAGCTAGGTATCATCTTATCCAAGTTCCAAAAGATAAAAGCTGCAACTTGTGTAAGGTCCTAGGGGGTGCCGTTGAATCCAACTAATGATGGTGTCATAATGGGAGCGTATGACATGAGAGGTTGGGACAGTAGAACCAATGCCGACCACAGCATTGGTAATATGAATCACCCAAAGGAGGTAAGTCCAAAGGGAAGCGAAGAAAGTTTGAACGGAGTGAGCTAAGAGGGTATAGAAGTCGAACCACATATTCGCACGATCTAATAACTAAAAGGCTGACCAGGAACAATACTTTATTCGTAGACGAAACAGAATCAGGCTGTCAGAGACAGCTATGGCAGGGGAAACAGATCAGGCTGTCAGAGACAGCTATGGCAAGGGAAACAGATCAGGCTGTCGCAACAGCTATAGTTGATGGTTGAGATCAAGAGGTGAGTAACAGCTATTTAGAAAATAGCGAGGTGGAACGTTGTCAAGATACCAGCCTTCAATGGCATTCCAAGGGTTTAAATACCCTTTCGGTATCTTGGCAATACTTGCTGAATATCCGAATCCCGATATTAAAATGCTATGCTGGTAATAGCTGGGGTTCCTAACTTATAGCCGAGATTACGAATATGGGAAATTGTCAAGAATATCTAATAAATAGAACAGATTTCTGTTCGAAACTAGATATAAATGGAAAGTAGAAAATCGAAGATTGGTAAGAGAAAGAAAATAGTATAGTGTGCAAAGAAAATTGGTCAATGACCTTAGATTAGGAATTGTAACAACCAGGGTTGTTACACTATCCCCTTTCTTTCTCTTTTCCCATAAAGCTTGCTAGTCCTGCAGTGAGGTTTAGTCAAGTAGCACTTCTGCTTCCATTCAGCCCACCTGTTGGGCTGAGGTTGAGTAGTAGCAATATGACGGATCCATCCTTCTGCTGGTCGGGTTTGCTTTTCATGGGCTTGAGGGGTATCTAACTTTGGACTAAGATACTTCGCTGCAACTATTTGGTCAGGTTTCTTACTTTGTGCATTCGGTAGAGCTTGTTTGCTTCCAGGGCGACTTTGGTTTGAACTATCCTTTCCACAATGGCACCGATGCTGCTCTGGGGGACGGGGTAGAGCATTTTCATAACTAGCTATCTGACTAGGTCTCGGAAGTAATGAGATGCTTAATGATTCTCCTGTGAGAACTTCTAATGGATCAGGGTACTTGTTGAGGCCTCTAAACTCCTGATCTTGAATGTCTACTGTTTTCCGATCCCAGTTAATGGTGGGTTTTGCCTGGGCTATCCAGGGTAGTCCCAGTACAAGTGGGAATGGTATATCTCGTTGACATATAGGATCAATGGTGTAAGACAATGGTGAGTTTTTCTTAGATGATAATAGAGAGAAGGGGATCTTCGCTCGCCTGGTATTAGGATTTCGAGAGGAATCCATTAGTCCTTGATACCTAGGCCTGAGGGAATCTAACTTAGTAATTTCCGAAGTGGCATCTACCAGCTTCTGAGAGATTAAATTGTCGGTAGCTCCAGTATCAATTAAGGCAAAGGTGTGGATGGGAGTTTCCAACTCTAATGTTACAGGAAGGAGTAAGTGTTGGTGGGAACTAGTGATGAAGGAGTTTGCTAGTGCTTTGTACGGGTCTAGCTTGCTCAAGGTAGGACGTATTGAGCTTATTGGAAACTTGGTGCTGCCCTGTTTAAAATTACTCTTGATGGGGCATTTACCAACGTGATGGGCATTGGAGGCACAGTAAAAACAAAGGTTATTGACTCTGCGCCTTGTAATCTCCACCTGGGATAATTTAGTCCGAGTCTTTGGGAACTTTGAAGGAACTCTCGACTTGGTTCTCTCAGGGGTGGTAGCATGGCTATATTTGAAGGCGTTACTTTCCTGTGGAGCTTTCACATGTCTGGTAGTAGTAATTTCGTCAACCGAATCCAACACTTCTTGAGTTTGGATTAAGCTTTCTACCTGTTCTATGTTGGGGGTCAACAGGCTTTGGGAAACTTGAGTAGGGGCGATCATTGGCAGGATATTGGCGTGATGGAGGCAAATCCCTAGGGCAATACATCCAGGGAGCAGGGCCGACAGAACCAGAGCATTGGAATGGGCTGGCATGGAGTCGGTTAGAGATCTTGACAAACTGTAAGGTCCTAGGGGGTGCCGTTGAATCCAACTAATGATGGTGTCATAATGGGAGCGTATGACATGAGAGGTTGGGACAGTAGAACCAATGCCGACCACAGCATTGGTAATATGAATCACCCAAAGGAGGTAAGTCCAAAGGGAAGCGAAGAAAGTTTGAACGGAGTGAGCTAAGAGGGTATAGAAGTCGAACCACATATTCGCACGATCTAATAACTAAAAGGCTGACCAGGAACAATACTTTATTCGTAGACGAAACAGAATCAGGCTGTCAGAGACAGCTATGGCAGGGGAAACAGATCAGGCTGTCAGAGACAGCTATGGCAAGGGAAACAGATCAGGCTGTCGCAACAGCTATAGTTGATGGTTGAGATCAAGAGGTGAGTAACAGCTATTTAGAAAATAGCGAGGTGGAACGTTGTCAAGATACCAGCCTTCAATGGCATTCCAAGGGTTTAAATACCCTTTCGGTATCTTGGCAATACTTGCTGAATATCCGAATCCCGATATTAAAATGCTATGCTGGTAATAGCTGGGGTTCCTAACTTATAGCCGAGATTACGAATATGGGAAATTGTCAAGAATATCTAATAAATAGAACAGATTTCTGTTCGAAACTAGATATAAATGGAAAGTAGAAAATCGAAGATTGGTAAGAGAAAGAAAATAGTATAGTGTGCAAAGAAAATTGGTCAATGACCTTAGATTAGGAATTGTAACAACCAGGGTTGTTACAACTTGGATTTAAGAATAAGTCTTTAGTAAGCTTGACATTTATAAAAGTGCTGAAGGTGGGTTAAAGTCTTGAATATAATTAAAATACTTCTAGGTTCATAATCAAGTGAGAGGTTTATTGATAGATAGGCTACATTTACCAAACCAGAGATCTGTAGTGGATTGGATAAACCAAAGAAGTAATATTGAGTTTTCTAAACTTGCTCCATATTGGTGTAAAGTATATAGGTTGCAGCTTACACTTAAGAAATTCCAATCCTTCCAAGTAGGCCAGTAATTACAATCTTTCAAGCAGCCAATCAATTAAATGGGTTTGTACCTCAAGTACCAGAAGTGCTTAGTAGTGCTTTTTAAAGTAGAGAGCAAAGCTTTGTACTAAGGTATATTTGCTTTTGTCAGCTTTAATGTCTTGAGGGTAGGTGACTTGGGCTTGACATACTTGAAGATCTATTGAGAGAGTAGCTGGTTATCACTAGTACATTCAAGGTTGGGAGGCTTGGTTGGTTGATTAGTTATAGTGTGGGAAATAAGTCTTGGAATCCTTGTTAGTTAAGTTGAAAAAGCAGCTTTTATCTTCAACATATTCTTCAAAGGATATAATGTGCTTGTGAGTGAGAATTGGAAAATCTAGGTTATCTTTGACATGTTTTGCCTTGTTGGTACACTGTATCTTGTAATTCTTTAATAGATTTGTCATCAACCCAACTCTCCAATATATTGGCAGTATTGTAAAATATTGATAGTAAAGGTAACTGTCAAAGGTATTAGTTTGTCAAGATCAATTCAAATAGTTCTTTAGCTTCCAAATATTCAACTGTGACAAGTATCTTGAGTGGAAGTGCTGTCAGGCTCTTTGTACTTTATGCTTCAAACTTAAGGAAGAGTAGCTAGATATTTCAAGTGTTACTTTATAACTTTGCTTTCTAATATTTGAAATGATTGGATCAATAAGCTACTTTGATCCGAAATATTAGATTGTTTTATATAAGTAAACTTGTATAAATTATACATTTTACCAGAACAAAATAATAAAAGTTGGTTTAAAAAACTTATTTCCAACCCAGATAATGCTAAATTCAATCAGAGTGCTGTGCCAATTCCTTTACAAATGTACTTTTACCATTAAAGTGCCATTAAAGATAGTCCTATCCCTTCCATTCCAAAAAGTTTGACTTATTTCTATATTTCGGAATGAAAGAGGTAGAATAGAGGCATATTATTTAAGCTAGAATAATATACCTTTAAGAACATAGCTGTATTTGGAATAGTGATTTATTGGCAGTATACCACACCGTTTTACAACAACTGATAACATTGCCAGCCTTATATCAATTGCTCTATCATCTTGAACTATTTATACTTAACTAAACTTGAGAGTGGTCTTCAGGGATATGATAAATCTATAGGTTTAGTTTGAAGCTAATATAACTTTGGGTATACTTTAAAAGTCAACTTTTTTCGTGTATTTTTCGAAGCTTGGGGAATAGAAATACAACCTCCAAAGCTACAGGTAATAAATCTAGATCGAGGCGCTTATACCATTAGTTTGCATATAGAATTTTCTAATTAAAGGTCAACGGACCAATCCAAAGCCGCTTTTTGTGTACCAGCAGGAATTTAGATGTGTTTATCCAATCCCTTTCGCCGATTTGAAGTGCTGGGCCAATCTCAAATACAATTGCTTTGATCTCTATCACGAGTTGGCAAGCTTGTGATGGAAGTGGCAAAACCTTCACTCTTATTAAAGATGTGATCTCAATTGCAAGTTTACCAAGTTGAGAATATCTTTGCCTAGCCAATTAAAGGCAGATAAAGTTACATCACCAGGATAAGAGCAATAGAGCTACTTGATTGGCACAATTCGGTATCAAATCCCTAATCAGCCCCTTGATACTTGTACCCAAAGTTCAAAGCTTGGAAAATTTACTCTCTCAAAATTGTATATGTTTCGATAGCAATAAACCTATTATTATAGATTTTATAGAACTTAGACAATTTTACCAAGGCATCTAGTCCCCTTTAATTACAACTGACATGATCAATACCTCTACTTCTCCCAAACCAACACCTTTACAGCAAGAGGCCGAAGTTCCAGTAGCAAAGCAAGTACGTCTTTTATCCTTATGATTTTTTAAATGTTTGCATAGGAAGAACTATTATCTCCAAAGTCAATAGATGATTCATTTACATCTTCCAAATTAACTAGCCCACTATCACCACTCGAGAGTACTCGCAGTGAACCTAATAACCACCGGCTCAAGACACCTAGTCAACGTCTTTTACCAACCTCCTACTCCTCAGCCAACCAGACACCGGATATTTTAAGCCCAACCTTCCCAGCCAAGATAACTAGAGCTTCCAGCATCTCCGACCTACCGCAGTACAACATTGATTTCTTGGCAAATGGATTCTCCTCCTCCTTAGGAACTAGCCCCAGCCATCGCATTCAACGTAGTAAGCCTATTAATTCCAGTTTGACCGGGTTCGGGCAGAAGGAGATGATGGGTGCCGACTACCCATCCCCTTTGGACCTCTCGCGCTCGCCTCTCAACGATAGAGGCCCCGAGTCCCCTTACAACCGGAGTCATTTTGGCTCATTTTTGGATTCCAAGACGCCGAGCCGCGCCTACAACACTTCCGAGATGCTGGCCACCAGCCTCAACCGCTCCAGGGCAACTTCCAACGCTGAGTTCGCACACCGCTTGAGGTTATCCAGCTTGAAAGACGAATCCCCATTCCTCGACAGGCGCCTAAGCTCCAGTATGTCCCCCATGTTCGGACGGCCGGAGCATTCCCCACTCTTCCGAGGTCAAGTAAATGGGTCACCACACTTAGGATCCTCGTTCGGCCAAGACTTTGATCAGGAGATCCCTTTCGCCCTCAACCCCAACGACTACTACCGATCCGGGTTCGCCCGCCGCATGTCCCTGACCCCCAATTTCGGCGCCTACAATCCATACGACGAGCTGACCTCCCAGATGGAAACTTTGTAAGTCAATTTGCACTTTACTTTTGCTCTTTTCAGCTTTGTTTACCTTTATTCTAGGACTTTGGAGGAATACAACCACCTTTTAACCCGAAGGCATTCGGTCGCCGCCTCTGCTTTCCCAGCCCGTAAACCTTCGGCTATGGAAGTCCCCGACTCCAACCGCCTCGACCCTTTAGATGAATCCAAAGATGACCAGTTCGAACAGTTCACCTTAGATATGGGCACAACCGAGCCTACCAAGACCCAGCCCGAAGCTTCGCACGGTCAAAGATTCTATGTAGTCGAGTTCAAAGCCAACCGCAACGACCTCTTCTACCCAACCCATGGCTGTAACGCCTCCATAAGAGTGGGCTCCTACGTCATTGTCGAGGGTGACCGTGGTAAGGATTTAGGCATCGTTATTCGCGACCCCATCACCATTGAAGACTATAAACAGAACTATAACCAGATTACCCACGGTCCCGATGGTACTCAGACGTTGAAGGAAGTTGAGCCCAAGAAGATCTACCGACTTGCTATGCCCCATGAAATCGCGTCCTTGGAACTCAAGAAGCAGGACGAGGAGAAGGCTTTGAACTTAGTACGTGAGAAGTCCATCCAGAGAGAGCTGTACATGAAGTTGGTCGATGCCGAGTACCAATGGTAATTTTTTGTTTTTCAAATGCGTATTTAATTCATTTGATATTTAGGGATCGCCGTAAGTTGACCATCTACTTCATCGCCGACCGCCGCATCGACTTCCGCGACTTGGTGCGCGAGCTGTTCAAAATTTACAAGACACGTATCTGGATGTGTGCTGTCAACGTCTAACTACCTTTAATGAATGAATCCCTCCTCCAACCTGCTACGTAGGTTCGTTATCCTCCTTCCCTTGCCTCCCTTTTGCCTCAAATTAGCCTAGCCTAGTTTATCTACTTGTGCCGAAATTAATTTTATCACCACCCTACCACTACCACCTGTACTTGTCCGGTCCCTATGGAATCGCTGCTTAATGAGTAAAAATTAGTTTTTTATCGTTTGTACTTTGATTTGATATTGTTTATGAAGATATTAATTTACTGCTGTAGCTTTTATATACTTGTCGATATATTTGGCAAACTTTGGCTTTTTACTTCTTTAATACTATACCTTTACATACATACAAATATATATGTTTATTAAATTATGTACTCATCTATTTTATTCAAGAACAATGTTTAAAATGTAGTTTACCATATCATCATCTTGTTATCACATGTGCAGATGAAAAGCCTTTTTGGTAGTAAACTATTTGATATGTTCATGTATTGTTCAAAATGCCTTGAAGGCACTATAAGTTTGTGATTTGATGGCTGTAAAGTTATATAAAAATCTA
This sequence comes from Capillidium heterosporum, assembly GCA_016630905.1. Classification (NCBI taxonomy): domain Eukaryota; kingdom Fungi; phylum Entomophthoromycota; class Entomophthoromycetes; order Entomophthorales; family Capillidiaceae; genus Capillidium; species Capillidium heterosporum. The sequence continues at coordinate 3,059,101 of WBMQ01000003.1, read as the reverse complement.
GAAACTAGATGAACAAAAGCCATATATAAGCCTACCATGCTTTTAAGAGATGAAGATGGTATATATAGAGTAAGATAGATTGCTTTAATAAGACTGGTTTAAAATTACAGTTAAAACTTCACTAAAAGTACATCTATACCCAAATTGAAACTGGTAAATTCATCATTTCTTATATTATAAATATCAAAATAAACAATATATAAACTAAACAAATGCTGTCGATATACAAAATTTTAACCAGATATTAGCTTTATCTCACGTAAACTTAATCAATTGAAGATATTGAGGCTGTTAGGTAAAGTGTACCGATCGTGGCAAACTAAAACAAAGTTGTCAATCAGCATCTTGAACTTGCCGCTGTTGATAGAAGCTCCAAGTATTGCCAAGGGGATCTTCTGCTTGACTTCGTTGGGGACGTGGGCCGTCGGGTAATTATCCTATCGAAAAAACCAAGTTACTATGTAGGATGTTATATATAAATTTACTGCAGCAAGTAAACTGTTCATCCACTCAACACTATGCTGCTGGTTGACAGCAATCAGCTTGCGAAAGGTCTCAATTACACTTTTGATGCCTAAAATTGGAAGTTCTTGGGGGATAGCCTATTTTGTTTAAAAGAATGGTTAGTAAAGGGGCTTTCAGCTTAACTACGTTAAAGATCTTCTGGACAATGAGGGGTCCGTACTTGTGATGGATAAGATTTTGGATGAAAGGTTGGATGGGCAGCTCCATAGAGTTGATGAAATAGCCCTCTTTCTTCTCAAGGATGAATATGTCGTACTAGAAAAATAGGTATAATGAGTATTTGACGGTTGATTATATAATGTAATTAAAACCGTGCTTACCAAGAATGTAGAGATATACTTTATAAGCATACGGTCATAATGATCCAAAGCGATCAGGCAGAAATCCAATGTGTGGCAGATCAGCTGCTCTGGGAGCAATAGGAAGGCATGAGGCGCGTTACTTACAACCTATATGGTACATTCGTTCAATTCAAGCTATATTTCATGTTAGATTTACCCTATTCAACATCTTGGCGTAGGCAAGCGCCAACATGTTCTTATTTTCCAGATCTAAGGCGAGTTAGATATAGAAATAAAGCTTAAAAGGTACCTTCGCGGCTCAAAAAGAAACCGGAACAAAATTGGACGATGGAAATCAAAAACGACGCCAGCAGTTTTAACTCTTCAGAGTAGATAGGGTCCATGGGAGCTGGGTTGGATTTGCCATGGCAATTGAATACCATGTATATGCTGTCCAAGATGTTTTCGTTGGGGTGGGTAAAGAGAGCTGCCTGTAAAAGCTGTAATAGCGGTTCCAACGGGAAATTGAAGGGGGACTTGACACCCATGGTACGAATACCTTCGTTTATAAACTTCATTATGGCCTAACATAAAAGTAAACATCGACTTGAATATTGGAATTACCTGTATAACCTCACCGTCGGCACCAAACAGTTCGATGGAACGGCTGGTAATCGCGAAAATCTTCTGGGAGTAAGCATCGCCCGATGGCATATGCTTATCGGCTAGCTCAAGATCGATAATTTGGGTAGCGTTCAGTCCTTTGGCAGCAGCAAATAACAGCTGGAATCCGAGTGCAATTAGTTTAAGCGTTTCCTCGTTCACCTAAGAGATATTACTATCATATAGGCTTAAGAAATATACGTTCGAGTTGGATAGAGCCGATTCCAGGTACTGGACAATGAATGAAGTCAGTTTCTATAAAAGTAATGATACCATAAAATTAAAATAGTTATTTTAAAATATACATACCTCCGTCCTTACTAAGAGCAGGTCATTATTCTTAAAAGAGATGAGGGAGCCTACCGATTCGATCATCTTTTCCAAAGAGTCCTCCTATGTTTATACCAAAAGTTAAAAAATAGAACACTTTGAAAATAATACATCAAGTTGTGCGTGGATCGAAAGTAACGTATCAATCAGGCTATCCACACCGTCGGCCAGATCCTCGCTCGAGTTTTCGACGATAGTGTGGAAAGCACGCGAGGCACTAGTACGGAAATCAGCGTATGAGAGATTGGCCAATACGCGGCTGACAATTTTGATCAAACTGGACCCTTTGCTGATGTAGGAGATATAGTTGGAAACTAGGTCCAGCGTCTGATTCTTCAGTTGCTTTACTTGGAAGCTCGAATGGCTAGTCACATCCAGAATCTGGCCAATCAAATCGTCGGCTACTAGGTGGAGGATCGAAGGCTCCAGCTTGACATCGTAGTGACTACTGTTGATCTTGTTGATAACGAAAAGCGACACTTCTAGCTCCTAATTTAACAATTAAAATGGAACTCAAATTAAATTTTATTACCTGCCATGTTCTCGTCCCACTACCGACTCCTTTGATCAACTCTGTAGTGCAGCTGACGAGGTAACTAAAGTACTCCATCTTGAGGAGAAAGTAGGTATCCATGAAGATGCTCTCCACCTCCATACGGAAAGATATGAAAGCCGAACGCTCAGCTAATTGATTAGAAAATTTACATGTATAGGCTTACAGCTGGACCACGTTTCTAGTTCCGACTCGACTGGATACTGGGCCTTGGAGTGAATGATCTGTACGACTTTGGCTAAGATTGGGAGTAAATTGCGCTTCATCTGATCCCTCTCAATCGATCCCTCAGGGTACTTGTCCTTGATTTCCAAAGCCTTCTCCTGCAGCTCTTTCCAAAACTCAACTGTATTGTTAGTAACGTGATGAAAAATCAAGTTAAGGCTTTAAGACTTTGTGATTAAGATCAAATTTTTAAAAGTAAAAGGATATCTCTTGCACGGTCGGGTCGCCAGGATAATCACTTAGTAATAGTAAAATTTTTACGATTATAGCAATCGAAGCATCCTCAACTAAGATATTCTCAACAATCTTATCCGAATACATTACTCCAAAGTTGCCGTACAGCTTACTCATAGAAACAAAAGTTTCTAGATCTAATTACAGCTACTATTAGGGCTTCACTTGAAAACTAAAAATACCATCTATGTTGCTTTGAGCGATGTTCTGCATATTCTGACTTATGAGCCACTCCAAAATCTTGTTGTACAGCGTGGTGGATACACTTCTAGCGTTGTTGTGGTTGAGTAGGTCGTTTATTATTTCGATGCATTTGGGAGCACATCCGGGTATGTACACGTTTTCAATTACTCGGTCCACCACTTCACTTAAAGCTCTAAAATGAAAGATATTTAGACTCTGTTGTTTAAAAAAGCTACAATGCCGGAATCCCGAACGAAACCCAGCTACTTAGACAATCCAAACTACGGAATCGCATCTTCATGGATATGTTCAAGTCTTCCCTAATCATAGTAAAATTTCCAACCAGCTCCAAAGCTCTGGTTCGTCCTTCATTTCCTAGATATATGGTTAAAAGATTGCTAAACAAAAACATTTTAGAAATAAAATGGGAAAAAATAGGGCTACCTAGAGTCACGGATATCGCGGAAAGTTTGAAACTCCTCAGCCAGTAATTTGAGGTATAGGAGTTGGGCCCCAGTAATAGTTATTGGGTCTCCCCCTAAATTCCGACCACAGTTTTGAATCTCATTGTATATGTCTTCGACGAAGGTGTTCCACCCTGAATGGTATTCGTGGAAGGCCAAGAGTATTAGCTAAGCAAATGGAATTTAAAAGCTGTCAAGAACTATCAATTTACGGATGTAAATAATTTTATCACGACCATGTCTTTAGTTTCAGTGCGTTGGAATATAAAGTAAACTAACTTGTTCATTATGTACTGTCGTATTTCAAGCCTCCTTGCCTCATTACTTTTAAGTTCAAACCTGTATATGTTTTAAACACTTTATAATATTTAAATAAATTTACCATTTCGTTTTGATCTTGTAATATAAGGTATGAGCACCGTAAAACAGACAGCTATCATTCTATTCAATAAGAAATATGAATTTAAAATTTAGGTTAGCAAATTAAAAAAGTACTTGTAGATTTAATAGGTAAGCTGAGAAGTCCCATGCAATTTCTTTACGCTGAACGAGTTGAAGTTTATCAGTTGCATCTTTCAAGGGTACTGACAATCCCTCGGCCAAACTTTGGAAATCACCTTCATTGAACTCGATAAACCTTTCAAAATCCCTATACCGGTCGCTGATACTTGAGGATCTCATATCACAACTTTATATTGGTTGATAGCTGGCCGAAGTTGTAAGTGCTGGAGAGCTTATTTGATTTTAGCTTGAGGATTGTTTGGCAAATGGGTTGAACAGATGTTATCATGTTCTGTTAAATTTCCCAATAAATATGTTCTGGTAAAATGTATAATTTATACAAGTTTACTTATATAAAACAATCTAATATTTCGGATCAAAGTAGCTTATTGATCCAATCATTTCAAATATTAGAAAGCAAAGTTATAAAGTAACACTTGAAATATCTAGCTACTCTTCCTTAAGTTTGAAGCATAAAGTACAAAGAGCCTGACAGCACTTCCACTCAAGATACTTGTCACAGTTGAATATTTGGAAGCTAAAGAACTATTTGAATTGATCTTGACAAACTAATACCTTTGACAGTTACCTTTACTATCAATATTTTACAATACTGCCAATATATTGGAGAGTTGGGTTGATGACAAATCTATTAAAGAATTACAAGATACAGTGTACCAACAAGGCAAAACATGTCAAAGATAACCTAGATTTTCCAATTCTCACTCACAAGCACATTATATCCTTTGAAGAATATGTTGAAGATAAAAGCTGCTTTTTCAACTTAACTAACAAGGATTCCAAGACTTATTTCCCACACTATAACTAATCAACCAACCAAGCCTCCCAACCTTGAATGTACTAGTGATAACCAGCTACTCTCTCAATAGATCTTCAAGTATGTCAAGCCCAAGTCACCTACCCTCAAGACATTAAAGCTGACAAAAGCAAATATACCTTAGTACAAAGCTTTGCTCTCTACTTTAAAAAGCACTACTAAGCACTTCTGGTACTTGAGGTACAAACCCATTTAATTGATTGGCTGCTTGAAAGATTGTAATTACTGGCCTACTTGGAAGGATTGGAATTTCTTAAGTGTAAGCTGCAACCTATATACTTTACACCAATATGGAGCAAGTTTAGAAAACTCAATATTACTTCTTTGGTTTATCCAATCCACTACAGATCTCTGGTTTGGTAAATGTAGCCTATCTATCAATAAACCTCTCACTTGATTATGAACCTAGAAGTATTTTAATTATATTCAAGACTTTAACCCACCTTCAGCACTTTTATAAATGTCAAGCTTACTAAAGACTTATTCTTAAATCCAAGTTGCAGCTTTTATCTTTTGGAACTTGGATAAGATGATACCTAGCTTTGTAAGATTTATAGCTAGTATAATGATTTACCATAGTTTCATTATCAGCTACAATGCTATTGAAAATCCCAACCAACTTCTAGATGAGTTGAAGAATACTTCAATCAAGGCTAGTATCAAAGAAAGAAATGTTAAAGTGGATTAAGTTATGTTTACCTAGACTTCTTGATAATAGATACAGATTAAAAAGTTGAAGTATAACCATTGTAAAAATAAATGGGTCCTAAATTTCGATAATGTAAAATCCAACCGAAATGATGTAGCCAACTATGATATAACATAAATTTTGAAGATAAATAAATGGGACGATGGAAACAGAGAATGAAGTGATACAAAAATAACTTGCCACATGCAATGCAGCCTGAGTTTTCAAAATGAGATCATAAATTTGTGGAAAAATAGTTCCCATTCTTTAGAGCCATATTGTTCTATATGAAATTCATCACTAATACTAAATTACTATGTTTTTCTTATAAAATATTGTGAATTTTGCTCACTTAATTCAGAACAGTTGACCTAAACCACCTTTGTTTATATATACTTTATATCTGAGTATAATTTTTTTCTAAATAAAAGCATATTTTAATTCCAAACGATGGCATTTATATCAATTCAATATAAATCGTCTTCGAACTCTTGTAGCAAAATGACACTCAAATTCACTATTTGGGACAGTAACGCTATAAGTTAAGAACTTCAAGTTCTTTTAAAATAGAAGCTATTGTAAAGTAGTTGACAAAGCATTTATTGTAGTTAGAATAGTAAGTGAAAAGTGATATTCAAAGTAAATGGGTCTTATTTAGTTTGCTACTCAACTTTAGACTTGTTGAATGTGCCTACTTAAGTGAAGTTTAGGATAAGGTTTGGAGAATTGGGTTGAAGACAATGTTGGGTTAGAGGCCAAAGTTTTGAGATTGTAAATAGTTTGAATTAGTTGGTGTAGGTTAAGAACCACTTTAGTTCTATCGTGTTGGTAAAGCTTATAAAGTATTACTTGAAATAATAGTCAGTAATGGATTAGACTATATTTAGTTGAAATTTAAAAGTGGAGTACAAACTTCAATTTGAATACGAAAATAGATGTAATAAATTTAAGATAGAATGTTGCCGGTTATAGCTTGCTTATCAAGGCAGGCTTGTTGATAAGACTCTGTTTTAAGGATCCAATTAGTAACGTTATTGCTAGTTACATGTTCACGGAACCCTTCGTGGATGGCTAAATTGAACTCAGGCCTAGTTTTAAATGGTGCATCAGCGACATAGCCCTTCACTGAATTGAATAAATGTTCAACGGGATTCAAAAATGGAGAAAATGGGGGTAAGAAAAGGTATTTGATATCCTTTTTTTTAAATGCTCGGAGTAAGTTACCTTCTTTGAATGCTCTTATATGTATTGAGGCATTGTCGAGAATAATCAATCCACCTATAAAAAAGTTGATGTTCTCCATGAAAAATTCGTAAATTTGGACATATGTATTGGATTCTACGCCGGTACCACTTTCGTTGATATACTTTGTTACATATTCACCTGACTGAGATATTCCAGCTATTACATTTATTGCTTTAACCTTTTGTTGTTTAAGTGCCGAAGCTTTATTGCCTGCTGGTGCCCAACCATGATTACATGTTAAATCCATATTGAAGTTCGACTCATTCATATAAAACTTCTTCCTACCTTGAAAATTATTTAAAGCCGAAATGTGATTTTTTCTAATATAAGTGTTAAGAAGTTATAATATGGTAAAGGTACCTCTTTATTACCGTACTTGGTTTATTCCAATGCACTGGAATTTTGGTTGTAACTTTCCAAGTGTATTTAGCACTTTTCAAGCTATTTGATAATGTCTTTTCACAAACATCAACATTTGCTACCCTATTTAAAATACTCTTCAAAGTTTTGAGTTTTATAGTAGACTTCATCTCCAATATATACAAGCAGTATCCAATGTCTTCGTCGGTTAACACCCTATTTCGACCTCTATTATCTTCAAAAACCTTGCCTTGCTGTAGCTTTCCGGCTTGATCTACTATTCTGAATATAGTTGATGAGGCAATATTGTTGTATTTAGCTCGAAGGTCATTGATCTTGAACTTTTTTGAATGATAGTCCTGAACTAACATCATCCAAATGATGCTTGACACCATCTCCCTCCTCGCTCCCATACATAAAGTTATTGGCGAACTTAGGATTTTTGTAATAGTGATTTATACCACTCAACGTATTTTCGATAGCTTCCTTCTTCTTCTGAATATCGATACTATCCTGTTGAAGCTTCTCCATTTCGGCATCGTTTTCATTGAGTTTGGTTTTATAGTCAAGTAACTTCAAGTTGAGCTCATCTCTATTAAAGTTTAAATCCAAACACCCTTCAGGAAGGACCTCACTATCCTTTCCGTACATTACCTTAGTGTTGCTGTTATTTGGACTTAAAGGTTCGTTGTTGTTGACATCCATTGTTGAAATTATATATGTTGGATGAGCTTTCCTTTATCGCAGCTTTATAAAATTTCAAAATTTAAAGTATTTTGCTCTAGCAAGCCCTTATATTTGAAATGGGAACTATTTTTTCCCAAAATTTATGATCTCATTCTCCAATTTCAACCTGCATTGCAGACTATGATTTAATTCTAGAACACTTCGTTTTCTCTTTACACTGTCCCATTTTTATATTCCAAAAATTGGCGTCTAATTACAACATGTTAGATTCAAATATTATGATGCAATTGAATTTCTAAAACAACTCCATTTATTTTTACAATGGTTATACAGATTGATGATCGTTTCAAAACTTCGGATAAGATAAGTTTGTAAGTAAAAAGTACTATATGCATACTTTGTTTTGGTTAATATATTTATAAGGGAAGATAGTTTAAAAATTTGTACCTTTTCTGTTGTTTATTAGTGATTTTTATAAGAGCATTAGTTCTTTACATAGTTCTAAGTACAAATGACTAGATTCAGCAAATATAAAACTATTCACTTTATATTAATTTCGATTTTAATTATACATTTACAAAATATGTTAGTTACTGAATTTCAATATCGATGCAATATTTAGCTTACAATGTATGTGTGTACAAAAAGAGTCAAATCAAATAGCAAAAAGTAATATACAGATATATAATTAAAACAACAAAGCACCATACATCCACAATTTAAATTCCAAAAAAGAACCTTCATTTACTACTCAAAACCTACGATTCCTCAACCTGCAACGACTCTAACCACTCGAAAACCTGAGTGCCATCCCGTTTCAACCAACCGATACGGCTCTTCAAATAATCAATGGTCTGTTCGACGGCCAATTTGGCCTGATCGACATCCTTAAACCAAGTCTCCACGTTCTGCAAATCTTCTTGAGTATTCAACCTGGTAGCTACAACCTTGATCAAGTTGCCCAAAGTTGACACGTTGTGTTTGAAAGTCTCTTGGAAGAACTGCAAATTCTCCTTGACGAAAAATAGGGTCTCCTTTCGGAAGGAAAAGTTCTTTGCCAAGGCGTTGAGAACTGCTACTAGATCTTGAGGCTTGATCTCACCACTTAGAACCTTGGCGAATATAGTCTTAAGGTTGTTGAGATCGGGCGTAGAGCATAAAGCAACTAGAAGTAGCATCTTCTGGTCGGCTAAATTGGTGCTTTCATAGAGTTCGTTGATGATCTGATATCCGTTGGGTAGATACTGTACGACGCAGCCGTAGATAATCTCCTTGTGGTCGGGGTTTAGCTTTGACAGGTGGTTGCGGTGCTCTTCGAACTTTGCAAGTAGCTGATCGATCACCCTATAAAGCATAACATTAGTTTCAATAAAACCACTATTCAAATTAAAAACTTACGGTTTGTATCCCGAACTCACGACCATTTTAAGCGCCAAAGTCCGCAAAAAGGTGATGACGATACGCTCCCCTTCTTGGAAATCTAAGCCCACCTTGAGCAATACTGGTAAGAAGATCTTCAAGCCCAGCTTGTTGAACAGCTGCAGGCTTCGAGGTTCCAAGTTATACCACACATTGGTCAGATCGACAATCTGGGTACCTACCTCCTCCAAAACCAGCTGACTGTTTAAATTCTTGCACTTGACTAGCAAATTCAACAGTTCAATCGTGTGGATGTGGCCCGATGCAGCTAATGCCGAAGTATCGGATATAAGTTGGATGACATCGGATTCGGTGAAAGTACCATCCATAGCTGCGATATGATTTCCCAACTTAGCCAACAAAGGTGTAGAGTACAAGGTACGGAAGAGTCCTATGCCGTCCCCGTTCAATTTCTGGAAGGAATTGCTGTCGTTCGAATCCAGCACCACTTTTTCATCGACCAGAATTATTGGCTGCAGTGTTGACTTGGCATAAAGGGGAACCCACCACAACGTATCTTTAGCCTCTTTCGACTTGCTGTCGACATCAAATTCGTTAAACTCGTTGATATCGAACGGAGTTTGTTTAATTTCAATCTTACCATCTACTTCTTCGACCTTGACTAGAGGGTAGCCTTTAACCTTGGTCCACTTTTCCATGAAAGTTTCGACATCTACGCCGGTAGCTTGCTTGAATGCCAGCCACAGATCCTTGGTGGTAGTAGCCCCAAATCTATTTTGCTCGAGGTAGTGATGAAGCCCGTTGAAGAAGTTATCAGGACCCAGGTAGGAGGCCAACATGCGGATGAGACTGGCGCCTTTGGAGTAGGAGATGGCGTCAAAGATCTGGCTGAAGGCATTGTCATCGGTATCGTCGTAATCCAATTGAAGAGGATGGGACGACTTCAAAGCGTCGAGATCCATAGCGCGACGGTAATCTCCCAAGATAAATTGAGTCCAAACTCCCCAGATCGGGTACAGTTTGTCAGTAGCATAAGTCCCCAAGTAGGTGGCGAACCCCTCCTTCAACCACAATTGAGACCAGGATCGGATGGTCACCAAATTACCGAACCACTGATGAGCCAATTCGTGGGCAATGATACCGGCGATCCGCTGCTTGGTAGCGTTGGTGGATTGAGCCTCTGAGAATAGGAGCAAGGAGGTACGGAAAGTCATCAGACCCCAGTTCTCCATGGCACCGATGTTGAACTCGGGTACCGCCAACAGGTCGAGTTTGGGAAGGGGGTATTTTACCTTGAATAGACCTTCAAATAACTCCAAAACTTTGGAGCTGACTTCCAAAGCGTAGGTTCCCAAGTGGGCTTGACCGACCGGTGCGTAAACTTTGATTGGAATTTGAGTTCCCGATTCCACGTTTTTATACTCAGCCGATACGTAGTCTAATTCTCCGATTGCGAAAGCTACCAACTATGGAGATAAACTGATTAAAAATAATATATTTTGGAATTTACGTAGGTGGGCATGGACGGGGTAGTGTTGAACTTGATGCACTTCAAGTTCTCAACTGCAGTTTCGGACTGAACGTCCATGTTGCTTATGCAGGTCAAATGGGTAGGTACGATCAAACTGATATCGAAAGTGGCCCTCAAGCTGGGCTATTATAATAAATAATCGTCAACAAACATAAAGTTGGGAAACTACCTGATCGAAGCATGGGAAAGCTTGTCTGGCATCAGAAGTTTCAAAGTGGGTAGATACCATAAACCTATTTCAACTTAACACGACCATATTAGCACAAAAAGTTACTTTGTATTGCCAGCTTCATCAACATACTTAGACCTATAGAATCCAGCCATACTGTCGTTGATAATTCCTTTGTACTCAACCAAAACTTCCAGCTCCTTCTCCTGCAAAGGCTCGGTCAAAATAACAGTAACCGTTTCATTCTTGTTGTCCAAGATGTCTTTAATTTCGTACCTGTTCCCATTGAAATTGAGTACCTTAATTAGCTAATAGAGGCTTACTTTTTAACTGGAGTTCGAACTTCAAAATTGTTAAAGGTCAAGTTTTTGAAATTAAAAGTTATTTTATCTACACTTTCTGACAGTACAGTACAACTTCAAAACCATAGAAAACTAAGTAAACAACAAATGAAAAATAAAATACCTTATTATAACTTGTCCTTCAAATACAAACTCCTGTAAGTTGGGTTGAATTGTCAAGTTATAGTGGCTGGGCACTATCGTATACTTCTCTCCCATATTCTTTTGTCTCCGTTTATATATCAATTACTCTTGTTTTAAAGTAAAGAGAAAGGAAAGAGATACTGGCTCCAAAACTAGAAATATCGATTGCCAATAGTCGGGCAATTCCAATAAATTGGTCTATTGGTTCGAGTTTGCTTAGCTTCCAGTCAACTGAGGTCACCTATTTCAACTCTAGGTAAAGCAAGATGACGTTGTAAGATCTTCAACTAATTTTTTATATATTTAAACTCTTTCCCAAATGGGTAGATAGGATTTTCCAATAATAAAGTACCTTTGCGATTATTATTTGTAGTTCATTTTACACCTGTGTTTGCATTTTGACATATTAATAAGTAGGATTCTATCTTGAATTATTTGGCAGATTACAAGAAGTTTAAAATATTTAAAGCATACCATCATTCGAGCACTTTGTTCAATTAATTTCGAACAGTGAGTATTTCCATTGAAACCATCTGGTTAATGGCATCGCAAACACCCCAACAAAAACTTGATTTATTGCAATTCCAGCCAACTCAGCATTCAGATCCATTTTTCTATCAAATTTACATTAAAGCCAAACGGTAAACCAGAATTGGGCTATAAACCAACGCAAGCCCATTTAAATCATCTTTCCAATACGTAAAACCAACCGTTCACCTTCAAGTATGCGTCGAGATAAGTACGCCAAAGGGAACGTCAACATAAGCGAAGATGAATCGACCAACAGTTCAAAAGATTTTAGTCAAAGTTCAGTTAAACCTAAGGGTAGGTATTCCTCAAGGGATGGAACAGAAGCTTCAAATTCCAACTTTGTTAGTGGCAGTGTCACAACTTTGATAGGATATAGTGTATCGGCTTCCCAAAGTAAACGATATAGGTCCAAAAGTCAATCAAATGAAGACGAAAGTTTGAAATTCAAGGAGTCAAGCTCTACCCCTGACAAAGATAACAGCTCATCTTGGAAACTAGACATCCCTTTACCAAATATCCAACTAGCTCCGACACTATGCAACAATAGCAACGACAAGAGCTTTGAAGAGGATATTGAAACTTACAATCCCAAAGATAACATCGAAAAAGCTAGACTCATCGACGACGAAAGTCCCATTGACGTAGTAAACGATTTACAGGATGGACTAACCTTTGACCTATCTGATCTTAAAGAACTTTCGACTGCTTTCAATGACGCTGAGCTAAAGCTAGAAAAACAACTCAACTTGAAAAGATGTTCCCAGTTGCATTTCGAACCAAACTTAAACACTACGAGCAGTAAAGTTAAATACCCAATCTCCTTGACCAACCTTGATGGAAAACTCCTCCATTCCAAGCCAAAAATCAATTCCCACCCCAAACATGCTGTCAAATCAGCTTCAAAACGTGGGCCTTATCGAACCAAGGTAAGCCCCTCAAAATTGTACTTAAACACATCTAACATCAACATCTTTAGAAGCGGCTGGGAGCCTTTCAGAACCGAACCCAGACTACGATGCAATTGAAGCCGTTTCAACTCGACTCCAGGCTGGCAGAGTTACCAGATAACCTACCCAAATTCAAGTTCAACGCCATAAAGTATAGGTACAGCTATATTATCAAAAAATATGGGGACATCTTCGTCCCAGCAAGACAGTACGATGTCCTCACACTGACTCCACAAAAGCTTATTGAATTGGTCAACTCCAGCTGCTACCACCTGGGCCTACCAATTGTGATAAAGAACTATCACAGGTTGGAGCAGTTCGATGCTGACACCTTGAACTTTGATTGGCTAAGCGACCACTACGGGGAGAAGCCACTCAGCATATTCAATTTAAAATCCAAGAAAAGTGTTCAGATGACCTTCGCTGACTTCCTAACTGAGGTAGACGGTAAAGACGAGCACAAAAGCATAAACCTGTATGGCAAGGATCTACCGGCCCCTGCAGAATGGACCGGCTCTTTGGAGAAGGTATTGCACCCCGCTTTACGAGCCCTGGGCCCTGATGATTTGACCAAGCATCTGGGCCAGGACTTCATCCCCGAGAATGTCATGCTGTATGTGGGACACCAAGGGACATTTACCTCCTTTCATTTGGACATCTGCGATTCGATCGGGCACAATTTAATGGTCAGCGCTACCAAAGACTCGTCAACATTGTGGTTTCTGATTCCTTACGCTTATTTGAAACAGGCTCGAATATTCTTTTACACCTACGGCCAGGGGAACCGGTCCTTAGATCAGGATACGTTGGCTTTACCATTGGAGATCCTGGCCAAGGCTCCCTTTCCCATAACCGTTATTGATCAGAAGGTGGGTGATCTAATCATCATACCGGGTGGGTGCGCCCACCAGGTCATTAATATCGGAACTGGAGCTTCGGCTAAGTATGCCTGGAACCGCAACACGGCACGAACCTTACAGCGTAGCCTGCAGACTACCAACTTAATTACCCGTAAACTGTTGAAGCCAGAGATCTACCGCATCAAGCTTATGATTGAGTTGAGTCTACGCAGCCTAGTTTCGGAGCTGGAGGATTTATCCAAGAGCTCTAGCCCATTATCTACTGAGTGTATCTCACAAACCTTCTTTGATGACTTTGTGATCCTACTGGACCTCTTTAAAACTAACATGAGTGAGCTGGCTCTTCCATCCAACTACAGCTTCCCTGCAACCCAAGTCCAATACTGTGAGTTGTGGTACGACTTGGTGTGCAGCTACTGCACCTGCGATCTGTGGAGCTTCTGGTTCGAATGTATCAAATGTGTTACGTCGGACGGTCAGCCCCACCACATTTGCCTTGACTGTTTTGGTGAAGGTCGCCGTTGCCTAGGCTTTAAGGATTTGCAGCCTATTGTTGTCCATACGTCTGACCAGCTGCAAACTTTCTTCAACTTGGCGATCCAAATATACAACGCCCTATTGCGCAAGTCCGACAGCCAGAACCCACCCTATCAACTTATGTTGGGATCTAACACAATCCAAGCTTTAGCAGATTCCACCTTGAAGTCCAAGCTCGAGGTAGCGTACGACCGGTATCACAGCTACCGAAACTTGGAGAGCGGAAAGTGCCACGACTGCGATCTGAGGTGCTACCAGTATGACCTGATATCGTGCTCCCAGTGCACTTCTTCCTACTGCACTAAGTGCCTGTTACTTCGGTACGGTACCGACCCTTCCCACGTCAACCGGTTCCGGTTTTGGAGCTGCTTCAAGTGCCAAAATAGTTGTCTTTGCTCGTCTTGCAATCTTTTACCTTCCACCGATGCCATAACATCTACCTACCACCCCAAGATATTCAAGAATTTTGACTTGAACCGAATTTACGAGCTCAACGATGCTTTACTCTATCAGACGATCAAAAAGGAGGAACACCTCATCCCTAACGCTTTGGATGTGACAACCTTCTTCAAGGAGGACTTGAAGTTGGATGTAGTGGCCAACTGAGTTTAGGTTTGTGAGGTAAAGTTTGATGTAAATTTACTTTCTATAATTGTTATTGTAATAAAAGTTGCTGTATCTTGTTTAAAATATTAAGTCTTGAAGTATATAAACTTGAAATGATAAAAGGTGACCACCTTTATTCATGTGCATATAGTTTCTCTATATTCGCCGTATAGACACTTGTCAAACAACTAAAAACTTCAAGATTTTTTATCTCATTACCATTATGATTTGGATCATTGGGAAACCAAAATAAAGTTATGTTCAAGTTTAGGCTACTGTTACACAGGTAGCTACCAGTTTTGACGTACAAAGTAGATTTTAGCAAAATACTATGGCCATATCAAGCATCTAACCTCTAGCCTATAGAATGTACAAATAGAACAGGATTGTTTCTACGCATAGAATCAGAAGCGCCACTAAACTCAACCAAAAAAGCACATATGTTTTAAAAGGTAAGTACATATAGTAAAAGGCTCAAATTACCATAGAACAATTAGATCCCTACTGATGCCACTTACTCGGATCTCGAACCTATATCTAATAGCACCTATATTCAAGTACACTAGCATTATTTCTGGAATTACCTCAAGTCCCCCACTGTTGAGATATTTACCTTGACCGCTAGGCTTGAGTGAAATACCTAACCCAATCACCAAATAAATTTAGAAGATACTGTCTAAATTGTATACAAAGTGAGATAAATACTGTCAAAAATTCTAGTTTAAAGTCTAGAGTCGAGTTCTCAACTTAGTAGATAGATAGATACCATTTACCAAGCTTAGAAGGATATAGTTTAAAATGTGGTACAAGTACTAGCGGAGATTTTGTTCCAATGAGTAAATATTTAATGAGTTAGACTAAACTATCTTTAAAATATAAAGATGGCCAACTTTTAGAATCAAGGTAGATTCTATTGGAGAGGCAAAAAATATCAAAAATAGAGGTTTAAGCCAAGCTATGCCACTATATCAATAGCTACATTTATTGCTAACCAAAACTAGTAGATACTCATCCTCATTCTAGCTACTTGAAGTCGAAACGCACTAAAAACAGGATCATCTGCAAAAAACTTTCGGGGATCAGAAAACTACAAAGCAAAGTGCTTCCTCCCTAATAACTTTACTATCAAACCTAATTCAGCACTACATGTCAATGAAACTGTAATCATGATCCTGATTAGCCTACCCCTGATACTAACTTTAGTCAGTGCACACGTTTACAAAAGTACCTTCCAAGCCAACTCAAACACAAAAGCCGCCCAGTGCTAGGTCCAAGTCGATTTAAATAGTGACAACTCCAACTTAGCTAGTTGCATTGGTACCGAATGCTGAGACAATCAAAGTGCGCTTAGTGTATATGGAACCTATAATATATTTCTGCCAAATTACTTTAAATATAAATATATATTAAAGGTATACAATCAACTGTTTTATTAAAAACTTGAAGGGGTACCAGCAATCCAATAATTTGCATTCACCAAAACCTAAGGTTTCGGGGCTAGCAACCTTCAGTAGCAAATAGTCAATCAACTCTAAACCAACTTTACCAATATAATCACCTTGAGCTGCTTTATAAATTTGGATTTTACATAATATTTTATATTCTTCTATTTCTATCAAACAAAACTTACTAAATCTGGTCAACCTTTACTAAATTTAGCAACCAACTACTATCTCAGAAAAAGTTGTATAGAACGGAGCATCACCTCATCCGTTTCTTTCTACGTCGTCACTATGTAATCTATAGGCTATATTACTCTACTGCCTTACATAAAGGCTTCTGAAGCCAATATGCATCGACATTTCATCGATACAAGTACATTTGTAAAATTTTGACCTCAAATCGGAAAAGCTTGCAGATGTTAATAGAATATTTGTAAATTAAACCCTACATCTTTATATGGGAAGTAAGGCGGGTGGTTAATACAGAATATCAACTCTTGTTAAACTTGAATTGAAACAAATATATATCTGTATTTACAAATAAAATTTCCATTTACATTTCTAACCAGAACTTACCATTTAAGCCAAACCTTCAAATTTGGCACAAGTACTACCGACTTTAAAGGTGGCATGGAACGGATCGTTTCCCTTCATTACCAATTTACGTTGCCATCAACTAATCTTGTCCTATTTTTAAATTTTATTTTACCTCATCTATTCGTCACCATTTTAGAAACCTAAAGTACTTGTAAATTTTTGAGCACGAGTTAAACAACCAAAATGTAAGGATCCTTATACCTAATAAAACCCTATTTATATATATAGAAACTAGAACCCTGACTCAAAAATCATTTAAATTGAATGAGAGCTGCTATACATTTACCTTTTATAATCATATATTCCCACTTTAGATAGGTGAAACTTGCTATATTTTCCAAAATTTCTCCAAATTTAGCTATAAACTATAAATGCATACAGCCATACAGGACATATTTTCATTCCGTATGATAGTTAGTGTCATTCTTATGCTATCTTTTTATACTCTATATATATTGGTCCATATTTACCGTAGGCTGAAAGGATAAAATACAGCTATCAGTAAGTCACCTATACTAATACAGTTTATTTACGCATATATAATGAATATATTAGCTAGCATAAGTTGTTTAGTAGGATTAGAACTTACATATCTGAAATTATTACCATTTCCTATAAATTATAACTAGATTTGACTAAAGAAATCTCAAGATAAAAGTTATAGAAATAGAAATAGCTGTCGTTTCTTCGACCTGCATATGTATTACACCCTCTACCCTATTGTATTTTATTCCTCCTTCCAATACCATACTACTATATTTACATTATATTTTGATGCCATATTTTGGGATCAACTTTATTGGTACCTATATCTACAAGTTGTAAATTAACTCCCCAGGTGTTTATAGGTCATTGTACAGGGATAAATACTTGGCTATCTATATTTCAAGTCGATAGTATAGTTATATAGGCCTATATAATCAAACTTTGGAGTATACGTATGCACCTTTCATATCCATTTACTTCCATCTCCAACGTATAAAACTTACTATATCCGTTCAATTTTTACTAAAATAAATCATAGACTACCGACTATACGCTACCTTATAGGACGGATTGTAATTGCTTCCGTTCCTATTTACATTTTAGTCACCACTATATTAGCTCTAGTTTTTCTAAGCAACTTTACTCAATCACATCTAAATTTGCCTGATATTTTATCAAATTTGATTCAACCAAACTGCACCTTTTTACCGCAGAATTTGCAGAAAATTGTCCAGATTTATTGAATAAAATAACAAGATCATTTGCAGGCTATAATTCAACCTAGAAATCCAACTGCATATGTCTTAAGGTCGCATGTGACTAAATGCCTATTTGTCTAAATGGAATTTTGAAATTACAGCCACTTTGATATATATATTCAAAGTTAGAATGTACACTATACCTTTTATATCCTGCTATTTCCATATCCGATCTACAAAATTGCTAAATTCGTCCAATTTTTACCAAATTTGGTAATAGGTACTGTCAATCCACATAAAGCTGCATAGAACTTACAGTCGTTCCTTACACTCCTACCTATATCAACCTAATCATTTCAGCGGGTGGTAGTACTCCCTGAAAGCTCAATTTACTACATTTAGTATAATTCCTCCGGCAATATTTTAGTGATATAGCTATAGCTGCCAATTATTGGTTGCAAACTGAAAATTTAAAATGCAGATATCAGTAGAACTTTTATAGCAATAGAAGCTTTATAGATAGAAAATAAAGAGTAGATAATAGTAAAAGCTCAATTGTAGGCCAATTGAAAATGTGATATGTAGTGTTTGATACTTTTGATAGATGAGGCTTGCTGATTTTGACATTGTAGCTCCAAACCTTTGTCAATTCCAACTGGGATCGATTGTAGAGATGGTAGGGTACTGCTTAACGTCTCTTGCTCATAAATACGTCGTACCCTTTGAAATTATTAGATAGTGTCATTTATTTAACCTGGTATAACCATGTCTATAGATGTAATTTGGGAATCAAAGTCGGCACCTTTTTCAATTGGAAAGTCGGTAAAGCGCTTTCTAATAAATTATAAAAACTATGCATCTTATCGGAACCAAGTGATAGCCGATGCTAGGATGCCCTATGGGGATAGCGACTTTGTTTAGCTATATGTTGATTAAACAATTATGCTGCTTAGAACTATTTAATCCAAATTCGAGCTAGTATATACGCATACACTTTCTATATCCAGTTATTCCTGATTCGAATAGACAAATCTTGCTAAATCGGTCAAATTTTACTATATTTGGTTAGAAAATGCAACCAAT
The DNA here is from genome assembly GCA_016630905.1 of Capillidium heterosporum. Lineage (NCBI taxonomy): Eukaryota > Fungi > Entomophthoromycota > Entomophthoromycetes > Entomophthorales > Capillidiaceae > Capillidium > Capillidium heterosporum. The sequence goes on along the minus strand of WBMQ01000003.1, from coordinate 3,039,972 downwards.
CGTACAAATTTTTATAAAACTAAATATCTTCTTTGACTCTATCTACGTAAGCATTTTAAATTCTATCAATTAGAACTCTGATATCAATTGACTACATTCATTCATACCTTTTCATCGCCATTATTAAAAATCTAAATGTACCAGCACATTATTGTAACATATTGAAAAACTAAAAGATAATTGATGGGACACTTTTGATGATACTAGCTTGATTTGTATATATAAAATGAAGCATGTGATTACTAATAAACATTTGAGTGGAATGCAAAGTTCTATATAATGTGTAGTGATATACCTTTTATATACGATTGTTGCCATTCTTGCTAAATAGAACTTGCCGGTTAAGTACCACTTTGCCCAGATTTGGTAGATACAGCCGACTTCTTAAAAGCGGTAGGAAATTCGATACCACTTTGGTTGTTTTTACCTATGTGAACTTGTAGGCCGGGATTACATGTTTATGGTTCGATTTCAATGATTAAGAGTTTCTCAGTTCAAAGGTAAAGTTTTTTGCAAACTTGTAAAGGCTATCATCCGATTTTTATGTTTCATTTAGTATCGAGAGAACTTTTTACATCGAAGATGAAGTTGTAATAATACAGTTTCAACAAAGTAGCAGCAGCTAGTCTTTCTTGGGAGTAGAGTAGTTTTACAGTAAAATTTTGAAACCAAATGGTACTTTACTATTATACATTTTCAGCTGTAATCGACTGATTAGTTTCAAAGACTACTTTATTATATCATAGTACACTTGAAAGATCGATAGCCATAGCCTGCACAAACTATATCATTGCCAATTCATTAATTTGTCTTAAAAGTCAATATATTGGAATGAACGGGTATACTTATATCATTATAAAATGATATACACATATGATTATGAAATTTCTAAACTGTGCTACAATTTTAAAACTTCAGCTTGGCTGTATATTTATAGAAATTCAACTACAGATTAGGAAGCCTAAAATTAGGTACTTTGAACCATACAATAGTATAACGTCAAAAAGTACGGTAACCCTCTGTCGATTTAGAGTTACCAACATCGTAGACTTTACAACGATGCTAGGTCCTATGCATTATATCCATCTATTAAGTTTATTTGAAAAATCCCGACAGATTTCTATGAACCGTTTATCCAGCAAACTGTAGGTGAGCACGAGTTTACTGCAACTGCTGCTTGCTTGAGATGAATTATCTCCATTTTAAGACCAAATATTGGATTGTAGCATAGAGAGGATCAACAGCAAAACAAGCTAGGAGCTAAAACTAAAAAAAGCTCGACTACTCAAAAAGTGGTTGCCAAAGTTATACTTTATGCCCGATTCAAAACCCTATACCGAGGGTCGGAAGGCTCGGAAGTAATATAAATTTTACTTCTATATCCTGACAACTTTATATTTTCTCTTTGACTCGGAAATAGGTCAGTATTTGGAAATTCTTGTATAGAGAATAAAAAGTATAGGTGGATGCATAATAATTGAAAGTGAGCCGAAATTTAAGTTAATATCTTACTTTACAAGGCAATTTTGAACAGCGAATATATACCCAAAGTAAATTGCTTTCCAATTTATAGCTTTAATGATTCACAAACAACTGTAACTTTGTATAGCACTTGTAGTGGATAGTAACTTTACGCTTTCTTTAGATAGAGCTTCGTCCCACTTGCTAAAGCTTTGGTCTTTGCTTGTTTATTAAAAGGATTTATACGCAAATTTATAGAGTGTAGGAAAGCATTCTTTTACATTTGCATGCAAAGCTAGCTTAGATTATTTGCCTAACTAGATAAGTATAGAAAAGTTTTAGGTACAAAGTCCAAATACGAACTAGCCACCTTCCAATTTATTGATGTCTTAAATGCTACTTAAATGCTAAATTGGTAAGCTGCAGCTCAGTTGATTTGCCGTTCCTTTATGCAGATGCGCTGATTCCCTAAATAGCATGCACCAATTACATTATATAAAGCTGCGAATCTATTGAGCTCCATTGAGGCTGCAAATTGCTTTTGCAAATATTGGCTTTCAACTGCAAAAGTGTCCCAAAAGGGAAGCCAAATTCATGCTTCAAGCTTTTGAAGTCAATGATCAACATCGCATGTCATATAAAACACTTTGCATCACAAAACCGCTTGTCATGAAATTATACCAATACCAAAATATATTTTTATACTTTGCTTGAGAATACCAATGTTTGTCCACTAGGAATACCTGATTACTAATAGCTTTTCTATATAGATTGGATAAAGAAACCAACAGCAATAGCAAATGACCCAACCCATTTTGAGATACTAGCCTTGACTTATTTGTCGAAAGTACCGACCCTACATAAAATGAAATTCCACCATGCAAAGTTTTGTACACCCACATCAACTACTCAACTTCCATTTTTAGTTTTCTTTGCCAATTTGCATTGTGGAAATTGGAGCTGTATATAAACTGCAAGACTTGCTCGCTTATTTCAAAAGATATCCATCTTACATTTTCCATTTTTTTCTCTTATATTCTCATACATTCAAGACATGAAGATCCAAGGTTTCAAAGCTTTTAAGAGGACTAGTTTCGAGTTCAAGCGAAAGTCCTCAGCCACCACCACTACCAGCCCCGAACTATATTTCCTAAGTAGCAAAGAGGACCCTATAGCTGAGAAGGTCGAGTTCGAAAAAGTAAAATCGAGCGTACAGTCGACACCTAGTTTCGACCACATGTTGGAGCATGGCTTCTTCCAAAGTAGCGATAGTAGCAGCCCAACCCTAACTATCAAATTTTCGTTAACCCCCAAGATTGCTGCATTCCCATGAACCTAAATATACTAATAGCATAGCATACTAACCATCGACTCCAATTACAATTGAATTTTATGTTGGAAATATGTCCAATTCTTTACCTTTACCAACCAAGTGTGGCAAGGGCTGGAAAGTTGGGGCTTTTAAAAATTGCCATCGACTTTATCGAATTATCGACAAATTCAAAGATACTTATCTTTAACCAAACACCAACCTAACTCTTAAACCGAGCTTCTCTACACTGGAAAAGTGGTTGGTTCACATCGATACTCAGTATAATATAAATAAATAAATAATTTTGCACTTGCTTTCTATTATCATATCTTATTTTATTCTGTTCTTGCTATACCATTCCATTCCATCCTACTTGCAAAAATAGTAGACTACGAGCCAAGTTCCTTTCTTGGCAAAACAAATGAACATCAAACTTATTCTTCAACTCCATCGTCGATCTAACGTCGATCCTTACTTTTTAAGCCCAACACACCCCATCTACAAGAATATCAATCAATTTAAAATATTCTTTTAAAAGTAATACCCCGTTCCTATAAAATAGGTACCTAATTGCAACATTAAACTGATAAAAAAGTACTCATTTTATAAACACAGCATATTCTCCCAGACTGTAGGAGTAATAGCATCAAGACAAAAGCCTACAGATCCCCCTAGTCCATTACAAGATCGGTAAATTGACTCCTGAGTTAAAGCACCAACAAGTAGCCTTAGTTTCATATATATTATATGCTGCCTAAATCGGCAGCTAAAAGAGTAAATAAAGTTGTTGGCAGGTTAAGGTCGTCGGACTAATGATAAAGGAGCTACTATATCTCGGTCCCAACTACCCAAAAATTTTCTCCAGCTATATTTGACAATAAATTCTTTATATTTTCCGATCCCATTAACGCAAATATTTTGTAGCTGGGTTGTAGCGCATGCCTTTCATCTTGGGAAAAATTAATCAATTTGATAGGTCTATGGACTACCTAGTTTGCTAACTTTAGGGCTATCTATAGCTCTGGTTTAGTGCAACGAATTATACGGTTAGAATGCATATAATCAGTTTCGATTGAAAGGTACTGCATAAAAAGCATAATTCAGCTCCTACAATCCAAGTAAGCTTTACCAGTTTACAACAGGATAATTTACTAGGTTATCAACACAAAGTGATAGAAGCACCCTCACTATCAAAAGAAAGCTAAGCGGAAATTTCGACAAAATTCTTTTGATGTTAGGGGGGCCCGCAAGTCCAACCACTTTTTTCAAACCTTTGCAAGGGCTTTACAGCTGAGCTTGGCAAAATATCCTTGAACTTTTGAATATTTTTATCAACTTGGAATCCAACTTATGGTTCAGCTTCTAAAAATACTTTGGCGGTACAAGTCCTCTACTATATCTACAATACAGCACTGGCAGTATCTAGCTCAAAAAGAAGAAGTTTTTCTCAATATGGTAAATCCTATCTTTCACTTATTACAAATTTATTTATATAAAAAGCATATACTTTAACTTCAATATACCTATAATTAAACTTTTACTATAATGATGCTTTACTTTCTATATATAAAATAAGCTTCCATATATCCAAGAATCCCACCTTTACCTGCATTTTGAATTTTCCAATTGACGATAATTAATTTACAAACACATCTCCATCAATCGAATGTTATGAGAGGTAAAGCTAGATGCAGTAAAATTTACTCAAACTATACCCAATGGAATAAAAAGAACGATGCATGTAGGATCAGAAGATACAACAATCAATTCTAAACAGTTCTATATAATCCATTGCATTTTGCAACCAAATATGATAAAAATTTGACGGATCTGGTAATATCTGTCAATTGGAACCGATCGCAACTAAATATAGAAAGTATATACCTGCATCTCAATTCCAATATTCTATAAAATAGCTCCAGGTACCTATACCGTCAAACTGGCATATAGCCAAATAAAGCCCCTCTTTTCATAAATCGCCCTAACTATACCTACTACTTTGTTTCAATACATTACATAGTATTTGTAATTTAAATGGTATATAATTTTATAGTTTATTAAAACAAAACTTCCATTAATTTCTAATTTACAAAAAGGCAACGTTTCGATTCCCAAGCTGTATCTGTAGATATAATTAGGCAAAGTAAAAGGAATATGTTTATCTAATGAGTTGAAGGAATACAACACATATATAAGCGGATGCGACGTTAAGCAGTTCCTATTCTTTTTTACAGTAGGTATCATTTTGACCGAATTTGGAGCTACAATTCTAAAGTTGGTACTTTCCATCCATCAAAAGCAGCAGCAAGTAGCTATAAAAGGTATAGATATTCCAAATTTAAATACAGTAGTCGATGAAAGCTGTATGCACCATCTACTACATCTAAAAATAAGGTTCTACTATCCCAAGTACCAAACTAAATTTACACTTTAGTCGTCCAATTTGAAACAGCGTTTTATAGATGTATCTATTTGCCCAAATATCAATCAGGAGCGGCGCTAGGTTTGGTAAAACGAATTTAGTTCAAGGGATATCAACTAACCAAATTTAAGGCATCATGATTATAGGAACGGACGGAACAGAAAGAAATATAATAGACTCCGTTCTCTTCATTATCACTTTGAGTTATTTTCAGCTAAATTTAGTAAAAGCTAGTGCAAAGTGGTAATGAAAATTTGCAAAATAGATATATACATTCCAATTCAAATCAAGAACCTCCCACCTACCTAATACCAAGCTATTTTGCAAATCTAGGTAGTAAATTTACTGTATTCTACTTTGAAAAAATTGGAGCTTCCTTCTATTTCATCAGTTTTAACTCATCACTACATCAATTGTATCAAAAATCCTATCCCTTTTAAAAATTCTATAAACTCTTACAAAGTTCATCATCTATCAATTTTTGTCACTTGAATTACATTTATATAGACCTGACAACATTTTATTGATAAATTCTGATTGAAACCTGTCCTAACTTTCAATTCTATTTGTAGTTTTATCGAAACCTTAGTGATGATGACTCCTCAAAGCAAGTACTAAAAGTAGCGAGGGTAGTCTGCAAGAAATTGGTTTCTGAGGTAGCTGTAGATAAAGGAGTTTAAAACCAAATTGCCGGTATAAAAGTTGAAATTTTCAAGCTACGGCAAGCTCTACTCCTTAGGGGTATAGCTTTACTTGACGGCAGATACATCAAATTCAAAGTTCAAATTGGCGTTAAAGAATCTTGAAATCCATCCATCTAAATTGACATGACGTGTTTCATTTTCCACCTAATCCATCTTTAGCCCTAAAAGCAACTACTCGGGCACCTACACCTACAGAATTTAAATCCTAGATCGAATATCCGTTTTTATTACTATAGGTAAGTATATAACTTCGAAAATGGGTAATTAAACCCAGGTTAAGAATTTGCAAGTAGTTTCTCTTTCAAGTATTTTCACATCCATTTGCAGAAATTCAAACTGATGATCTATAGCCTATTACTTTCAGATCTTTAGGCATTTAAATCAAAACCGATCGAAACTTAAGCAGCATGACTTCAACCACTAACAAAAGTTTTAATTCAAATTTGCCTCGAAAGATGTAGATTTGGCATTTATACTTGGTAAAATTGGGGAAACAAAGTTATCATAATTTTTTCAACAAGCCTTGAATCAAAGTTCTTTTACAAATTTGAAGGGAGGAGCAGAAATTCTACTTTCTTTAGTATACGAGAATTCTAATATACAACGAATTGAGACGAGTAAAGACAAGATGTCAGGTTCTGAGATAAGAGACCAACTTTCTAGTTTAATAGTGGTAAGTAAACCTACATCCAATTCATTTATCCAACTTTACCAACCTCCCATTTTTATTTTAGAGTATCCAATCCCTTTGGTTTGTTAGCAACGCCGCCTTCCTCTACTACTTTATTAAGCTCTATCTCCTAGTATTGGAAGAAGGACTATTTAGCTTTACCAATTTGACTTCTTACTACTACTACAGACTTTTTAGAGCAAGTCTACTAAGCTACGCTTTACTCTTTTACAAGAACCGTATGGTAAATTCTAAATTTTATAAACCTAATGCTAATCATCACCATTTCTTTTATTTTCAATTGTAGCCCAACAACTTCACCACCAAATATTTGAAGAAACTGTTGAATGACACAGCCGCTTTAAACCTGCTGTTAAATTTGGTGTTATTGAACAGCCGTCCCATCTATGGTAAATTTTTATTTTTTACTCGTATTTAAACCTTTTCTTTAAATCAGTTATCTTAATACCCAACTTGACTCAAGCATTCTACCACTCCTCCTACTTTTTCATTTACCGTTTGGTACCCACTGTAACTTCCTACCTGCAGTATAGACTTTCGACTTGGTTCAAATTAGAGGCAGCTTTTCTGACCAAAGTTAGCAACCTATCGACCCAAACTTCAATTGTCATCCGTGAATTCTATAGACCTATCAAGCGATTCAACCTACTGTACGAGATAACGATCATTCCCTTCTACCTGTTGGTTAGGTTACTTTTGTACTACCTTTATCTTTTTTCCAAAACTAACTTCTTTTCCAATAGATTTAAAGATGTATTTTTCGTTACCTTAGTGTTCAGTTACGTTACCTACCAAAAGCTTTCCAACACTTTGACCAACTTGGATGAAAAAGCAGGTTTACAATCAACGGTGGAACGGTACATTCTACCTTTCACTCCACAAAGTATGCAGCAGGTTTACAAGCAGTTGGTAGCGGTCGATGCTGAAGGTACTAAGAATTAAAGTTGAAGTCCTGATAAGTAAATTGCTTGTACTTATATTATTTTTATAAGCTGGAATTTGAGGCCACAACTTTCTTACAATATCTTTTGTAAGTTTAAAGTACATTAAATACATTTATTTGTTAGTATAGCTTAGGATATAGATATCTTTAGTAGCTCACATTTTTCAATGGAAAATATGTGATAAAGCAAGTTGATATATGTAAACCAACATATACTGTTGTAAAATTAACTTGTTTCCAACCTCACCCTCCGGTACTCTAGCTCTACCTCCATAGACTCTGTAGGAATGCAGTGCATAGAGAACCATTTTACTTTAAAATCCTACACATTATCAACGACTAAAAGTAAAACTTATGTGCCTACCAATTTATAAGCTATAAACCAAAATTAAAACTGTCGTCCTTTGAACCTGCAGAAAATAGAAAGAATATAACTCTAGTTACATAGATTCATCAAACATATTTTAAACTCTTATTCTAGACCCTACCACCAAAAGACTCCAAGCACCAACTTTGAAAAGCAAAAAATAATGACGACTGAGGGGTTCGAACCCTCGCATGCTAACATATCAGGGCCTAAACCTGACCCCTTGGACCACTCGGGCAAGTCGCCTTGCTGAATATCATTTAACATAGTATATATATTATTATAATTTGGTAATCAAACACAAACTGACTTTTACTTTTCTTTATCATCTTATATACGTTTATTTTATAACTAAATGACCTAAAATTGACCTAAAACCAAATATATATAGTATACTTGAAATTTTAGCTAGTAACTTGCAAACTTATTATTTTATTTTATATTTCAGTTGCCTTTTACAATATTCTTGCTATCTATCCGTACTGAATATAGTTGTACTTAAAAGCTTAAATAAAGATATAATATGTACCATTTAGTTGCATGCTGTTTATTATTACTATAAAATGGAAGTTAAAAGACATCAGTCCGAAGCACTCAAAATCTAGCTACCGTTGAAGACAGATTGACCAGAGCCTAGCAGGTCAACAACCAAATTCTCACCAAATCCATTGAACAGTGAGAAATCTTGGCTATTATAAGGATGATTCATACGTCGTTCCAGCCCATTCGATTTCTCTTTAACTTCAGGTCGATCGATTGCCTTGCTGGTGATTACCGAAAACAACGAAATTATGCTAAGTAGATTGAAGAGTTGCATGGCTGAGTAGGTTACTTTTCTTTTGATATCGATATAAATTTGAACCTAAAGATTATTTAAATAGTACTTTGGTGTTGGTAGTAAAAGTTTGATCAACCAAAAGTTTACTATACTGTTGTAGCCAAAGCAAGAAAATTTAATTCCCTTTGATGTTGATAAACTTCGTAAATTAAAGCTTTCTTTTACAGGCTTGTTCCAAATTAGATGATTTTAGCTATATTTTAACATCAAGCTAGGGTGCAATTAATCAAGAATTTATATTTATAGTTTTCAGTTTCATGCTTGTCGAAACTTTCAGTTGCTGAATTTGTTAGACTGGTCGGTTGAAATGGATTGGAAAGATAGGTTCCCTCAATATATTCTTGGCTATATACAAAGTATATCTGATTTACTGTAAAAGTGTAGGTATTAAAGTATATATTTATATAAATTAAATAAATCGTATATCAAAAACTGTAGATAGTGATCTACCCCAATTAATGCTACCAAATTTTTATTGTTGGTGGTAATGATCTTTAAATGAAAGTACATCTACATTGATGGTAAATACTTGATATCTAGACTCCACCATTATATACAAGCAAATTTGCAGTACCACGAGCATCTATGATGGCATCTCTAGTAGCTAAACTCTTTAGTTTCCTGGTAACTTCTCCATTGGTCAACTTTTCCAAACTCAAAAAGTAAGCTGAAAGACCAGCAACGTGAGGTGAGGCCATTGAAGTTCCAGAAATAATTTTGGAAGCCGACTTACCACCGATCCACGACGACAGAACATTCTGTCCAGGGGCAAATAGATCAACACAAGGACCATAGTTGGAGAAAAAGGCGCGATAGTCGGTAATATTGGAAGCTGCTACTGTGATAGCGCTCATACTAGAGGCCGGGCTCACTAAACAAGCGTTACGGTTCTCGTTACCAGCGGCGACTGCAACTACAAAGCCTCTGCGGTAAGCGTTTTCTGTCGCCAAATTGAGTAAAATGTTGAAGATACCGCCTAAGCTCATATTGATGACATTTCCCTTTTTACCACGCTTATCACCTACTGCCCAATCGATACCAGCTATTATATCAGAAGTCTGACCCGAACCGTCGGCCCCAAAGACTTTAACGGCTACAATGTTGGCCTTCTTAGCTACGCCATAAGTTTTACCGGCAATAGTACCAGCTACATGAGTGCCATGACCATGTTCATCGTCAGAGTTAGAATTAGCGCGAATAACTTTTCCAACGATAGCCCTACCCTCGAATTCGTCATGATTGATATAAACACCACTGTCAATTACATATACGGTAACGCCTTCGCCTCCATTCTCCTTAAAATTGTAGGTGGTCGAGTTACCTACTTTGCCCCGTTGACTGATGCGATTGAGACCCCAAGGTACGTCGTTCTGAATTACATTTAGGTTGATAGTACTATCCTCCACAATATGCTCAACGACATCCAAGTTCTTGATGACAGATACTAGAGATTCGGGTAAATAGGCTATAAACCCGTTGAAGACATGCTTGATCTCACGCTCTACGTTGACCTGCTGAAGTACGGAATGTTCGGTACTTTTACCAAGCTGACTAGTTAAGAAGTCCAAAGGGTTGAGGTTAAGTATGGAATCTTCTTTGAAGGCGACGATATACTTCTTTAAGGAATCGGCAGCTCCAAGTGCGCTGCCTATTAGGTATAGTGTAGTTACAGTCTTTAAAAATTTCATTAGTGCTGTTGTTAAATATAAATGCTTTTTGTCTTTCCTACTTTAATTTTCCAGCCTATTTATACGGCAGCAAGCCCTACTTGGCTCAAGTTCCCATACCAATACTGCCATTGGCGTATTAAGCCACTATAGTACCCACGATTCCATTAAGTTTTTGCATCAGTGGTAATTTTATGATGTAGTAATATTTTTAAAAACTAGTATTGTATAATTGAATACGATTGTAAAGGTTGGAATTGGAGGTTGGCTTTATTATTCGCATATCGCCTATCACATGAAATGTTGTTTAGCGGAATCGGTACGAAGTCAAATACAAGTACCCATCAAAAATTTCGATGGAATCCACATTTTAATGTTTTCCTAGATAAGAAATCTATCAATGAGCATTGAGCTTACATCATTTAAACGAAGATGAGGCATTCATCATAGCTTTGATGGAAGTCTGTTAGATGTAAGCTTAGAAGGTGGACCGAAATGCACTTGAAATGAATTTGACTCAAAGTAGTAATAGAATCTATCAAAGTGCAAAATTTTACTATTTCCTATTAACTTGAGTTCTTTAAGTGGTATTGACAGTATTAGATTAGGCTTATCACCAAGTTGTATAAATTTTACTTTCAAATGGAGAAGCAATTTTGAATCAAATAAACCCAAAAAAGTACTTTTAATTTGTTGAAATATATTTATACAAGTTTATAGGTGATCCCTAAGTGATATAGATATTGTTGACCATCCTTTCCATATTAAATCCAAGATCTAACAGACTTTATTTCAAAATTGACGTTAGCCATCACCACAAGAAAACATGAGGCATTTCGAAGACTAAGTTGACTTTTCAGATGGTTCAATTATATCCTCATCCGAGACCCAAGCTATCTTGGACATCATCCAATGTAGCCCAGCCTTCAACCAAATGAGTGACCTTCCAGGCAATGGGCTACTTGATAAAACTATCGCTGATATCTTAAGAACTTGAAACGAACAATTGCACAGTTCAACAGGGTACAATACCAAATTGGAGAATTGCAAAACTTCAATTCAGTTTTTTAAAACGAAAGACAGAGGTAGTACAGGTTTTATTGAAGATAACACTTCCAATAGTAAAGGATTTAATAAAGAAAGGCAAGAAAGGTTGGAGGGCATCCACAACCAATTTTTTAGTTTATTGAAAGCAGTTTGGCCGAGTAGTTTAGAAGATGTAGATTTGTTAAATCTGCAGACTGTCGAAAGTGATGTGGAATATATTTCAAAAAACAACGTAGGTGGAACAAGGACTTTGAACGGACCAAAAAGAAGTTCCACAGAAATTATAGTCATAGACCAGAACTTATCCCCTTCTTTAAATAGTGTACTATAACTTTAATCCTTCCTACCCATGTGCCAACCGAAACTTTATTGACTCTCCCGCGCCAATTTTCGATACATTGATCCATGATCCAACTGCATCTTTACATGTCCCCCACTCTCAGGCCCATTTAGTTTCAAACCAGTATCTCGACTCAAAATCAAAATCTCCACCATCTCTAACTAGGACGCTTCTATCAAGCAGGCTATCTCCGGCCTCCATGAGCAGTTAGCCGCACATGGTGAGACCAAGTACAAGCGCATCAATCTCTCTCTCATCACCGATGGCTTAATATCTCAAGGGGATTGTTTTGCAGATATAGATGATACTAAACAGTTCAAAATTTATTCTTTAACGACACACCATTCCAACTATAGCTATGTGTACTACGACTATGGAAGCAGAAATTTCAATGGGAGTACGTATTCTAGGTCGTCGAGGAGTGATGTAACCTTTCTTATATCCATTTTTATGGATGACGAGAAAATACATGATTGTTGATTATATATATCCTCAAAATTTAATAAACATTTATTTGTAATTTTAAGTTATTTAATAATGAAAGTTTATACGGTATCATTAATGATGCTAAATAGTTGATAGTTAGTATACACAAAGCCTATCAGAAATATATTGACGGAATTCATACAAAGTTAAAACTTGGCTATGTGCTAACTAAATCTAAAGTCTAATCTACAAAATCTTATAAAAATCAAAAAACTATCAGTTTAAAAGTTTAAATTAGAGATGAAAGATCACTTACATTCTATACTAATTTTAATAGCCAACTTCAGCTTCAATTTTTTAGTTTACAGCTATCCTCAACTAATCGTAAAAACATTCAAGTTGATTTTTTACACCAACTTCTCCATCAGCTTGGCATTGATACTCTTCTGTTGCTGATACAGCTCGTACAAATTCTGAAAGTCTGACTTCAAATTTTCCAAGTTGTCGCCATCAGAATTTTTACTAACCCTTTTGGTATTCGATATCAACTCGATATCAACCTCTTCCTAAATAAAAAGAAATGAATAATAATTAACAAAAAGAATCAAGGAAATAAAAAGTTACCTCAGCAGCACCCAAGACTTCTTCCCTATTCAAAAGCCCAGGCCATCCAACTTGAAGGCCACACCCATCCAAAAAGCCCATACCAATTTCGTTGAAGTTCCTGTTGATAAAACTAATTTGCTCCTTGACTTCCAAGTTTTTATCGAAGCTTTTGAATGGGAACGGTAGGGTTTGTCCTTGTCCCTGTCCTTGCCGCTTACCGTTGTTCAAGTGTAGGGTCAAAGGTAGTGGAACTACCATCATGGTCTTCAAGTTGCCTTTACCTAGCTGTAACTGTTTGATTACCTGCTGAGATGGGATGTCAAACAAGTTAACGGTGCCATCCTCGTACCCAACAATCAACGACGTATTGGAGGGGTCAAAGGCCAAGGTGTGGCAGGGTTCAACACTGCATTTTCAAAATAGAGGGAAAGGCATAGAAAGTCAATAATCAATAATAATAATAAAATATTACCTCGACCTCAAGAACTTCAGCGTAACCAAGTCATCTTCACCACCCACCATAACTAAACTCCCTACACTATCCAACCGACTATCTAAAATAAGTTGAATGCCATACACGACTCCTGACTTTGTTCCCAAGTAAACCCTACTTCCTAAATTATCACATATACAACAAGTAATAGCTCCATTGACAACCAACGTAAACAACTTCTGCTTGGTCAAGTAGTTGTACAATATACAAGTACCGTCCAAACTAGTAACGACTAACCAATCCGGCTTGCCAGCTATGAATTGAAGGTTACTTATAGGTAAGTTAAAGTCATTTATAATAAAGTAAGGTTCCACTTGATTGGCGTTGGTGTTGGTTAATCTACAATTTAAAAATAATTTTGTCAGCAAAGATAAATGGAAAAATAAAGATATAAAACTTACTGAGCCAATCTATACACATGTACCACGTTATCCTCTCCAGCCGACACAACCACATTATCATTCCCCAAAATTTGAACTACTTTTTGGAAATGCGACTTGATGACTTTTACTAAATTTCCTTGTGGCAAACCATAAACATATATACTGCCGCTAACCATACCAAAGTAGCAGTACCCTCCATCTACAAAACAACACGTGGGTTTTTCCGACAAACTAAATTTTATCAAAGGAAGTTCCGAGTTGAACCCATAAATTTGCACCAAATGTCTAGAGGCCTCAACCGTTATTAAATAGTCATTGTTGATAATCTGAGTTAGGAACTTGGAGTTGGTGGTGAAATTGTGGTTGATGTTCTTCAATGTATAAAGCTTAGTAAAGTTGGTTAACGAAGTCAAAGTCAAAGTACTATCTTCACTGTGGCTGGTTAATAGGACCTGTTCCATCGTTGGTATCCTCTACTCTTTTAATGAAGTTGACTTGGGTCGTCGGTTGAAGGTGCTACTTTTTGTGCTTCAAGAACTGAACTGAAAGCAACAATTCAAAAAAGTTTTCTAAACTTTGATCACAATTCAAAAAGAATAAGCACATCTTGAAAGGAAAAAATTGCCCAAATTTAAAAGAAGCTTTAGCTGAATTATTCATGGAAAGTTGGTAAGCTAATTTAATTGTGTTAAATAAAACTATGCACCAAGGCAAAGTCGCAAAATGTGCCTCAGAAGGAATATAATAATCGATATATAGGCATAGATGGTGCTCATCAAAATTTCCCAAAATCCTATCTTTGCTTTATTTTTTCAGGTTTTTGCCTTGATTTCCAGCAATTATCCCAAGTATATAGAGTAGCATCAAACGTATATCTAGAAGATTTATTGGATATAAAAGTGGTATTCAAAGCACTTTGGTTTGTAATATCAAGCCACATCACTCACTAAATACATCAAGTTCAATGTTTTGTGGACATCGTAAATTCCAGTCTTGAAGTCATCCATCTCATCCAAACCATACTTTTCCATACTCAAAATTTGAACGAATCTGCTTATCTTTCGTTCCTCCAAAACTTTCAACTTTCGAACGGTAAGCTATCTTAAATCGCTTATACCTATATAAGTTTTTAATTTCTATAACTTGATTTCTTTATCAAAGTTTTGAAGTTCAAATATATAAAATATAGTCCACTAAGAATCCACTACCTTTGAAGTTTGAAAAAATCCAAGCCTCAAACTTTCAGTTGACAGGTATGTCTTGATAACTGAGCTTTAGAACTGTCCTCTTAAGTTAGGCTCTCAGTTTATCCACCTCATGCTCAAATAGTAGGATCCAAGCAAAAACCTAGCCTTTATGAAATAGAGAGCTTATAACTAGAAGCTTGCCAGATACCAACCCTCATATATAATTTGTAAAGTAACTACTAATACCTTCAACCATCATGAAATAAACTATATAACATATAAGCTATGTTTACACTAACCACATACATTGTACTTTCTACCTTTGTTTTGTACAAGCTTTAGTTTTTGGAGTTTATAAGTTTGTATATCAATATCTCCATTCTAGGTAAAGTCCAACGAATCCTTTTTTAGAGCTATACTTAATTAAAGCTTAACCTACTATCCCAACTTTACCTTCGAATATGGTAGGGATGGTATATATAGGATATTTAAATTCGATCTTTTAAAGTATATATAGCAGTCAGTTGATTATATATTTATTTACAGCTGCATTTAACAGCTTTCGCTATAGGTGTTTTTTGAAATACAAAACTAGTAAGACTCGATATAGAAAATATTAAAATTAAAACTATCTCATCAAAAATATAAAGATTAAACGAGCTTTCCAAACAATTTACTGCTCCTTGACCAAGTAAGTCAACAAGTCGACCTTGGTGACGACATGCAGTACCTTCAGAGGATCCTCAACGGCAGTAACTAAAGCACAGGAGTTGGTTTCAAAGAAACGGGTCAAAGATTCCAACTGGGTGGTGGGGTAGATAGGGACGAAGACTTTCTTGTCACCATCGGGTGTCAATTTGAATTGGAACATGACAGTGGCAACAGGGCTGGTGGGATGAGCGCGGGCCGAAGATAGGCGCGACAAAATGGTACCCATAGTAACTAAACCAACAATGCGGCCATTTTGGACAACAGGCAATTGATCGAATCCATTCTTCTCCATGATCTTGATGGCATCACGGCACAAAGTCTAGGTAATAAAAATTAGTCTCCGATGAAAATTGTTAAAAATTACAGTATACTCAGTGGTGACAGCAGGTTTCAAGCCCAAGTCGGCGATGGTGGCACCGTGCCATTGGCGGGCCTGGTTCTCCTGCTCCAACTTGAAAGCCTCATCGACGAGGTGGTTAGTCTTCATCCAGTCGTCGTTCAGGAATTTGGTCATGTAGTTACGGACCGAGTCGGGTAAAATGACGACGCAACGTTGACCCTTCTTGAGGGAGCGAGCAGCCTTGACAGCGGCGGCCATGGCGGTACCGGAAGAACCACCGCACAGGAGACCTTCTTCACGGATCAACTTACGAGCCATGAGGAAGGATTCCTTATCTTCGGACTTGATCCACTCGTCAACAATGCTACGGTCCAAGACGTCGGGGATGAAGTCGTAACCGATACCTTCTACTTTGTAGGGACGGATCTCACTGTTTAAGCTTTCGGGTTGGGCCAAAATGGAACCGATGGGGTCGACACCGACAATCTAAAATTAAAGATTTCATTTAGTAAACCTAGCAAATTTTAAAAAAGCGTACCTTGATGTTGGGGCAACGTTCCTTGAGTTTGGTGGCGATTCCAGTGATAGTACCACCGGTACCAGCACCAGCAACTAACATATCAACCTTGTTATCCAGAGCGTCCAAGATCTCTTCAGCAGTGGTGTCGTAGTGGGCAACAGGGTTGTAGGGGTTAGAGTATTGGTCCAAGATGACAGCGTTGGGGATCTCGGCGCAGAGACGTTTAGCGACTCCGATGTGGGATTCGGGGGCGTCCCAAGCAGCTTCGGTAGGGGTACGGATAATCTCAGCACCTAAAGCCCTTAAGACGTCGACTTTCTCTTGGGACATCTTCTCGGGTAAGGTGATGATGGCGCGATATCCTTTGACGGCAGCAGCTAAAGCTAAACCGATACCTTTTGAAGATAAAATAAGCAAATGAAGATAAAATTAAAATAAATACCGGTGTTTCCGGAAGTAGGTTCGATGACAACAGAACCAGGCTTCAAGATTCCGTCCTTTTCAGCTTCTTCGATCATACGTTTGGCGATGCGGTCCTTGACGGAACCTCCAGCATTGAAGAACTCACACTTGGCATCTTTTGCAAAGTTAGCCAAAAAACTTTGTGAAAATTAAACTTACAGAGATCGCATTCTAAACCAGCTTGCTGGGCAATTCGATTAATTCTAACTAATGGGGTGTAGCCAATGTTGTCTAGGATACTGTCGCACAACTTCTTACGTTCCAACGAACTACAAAATACAAAAAAGAAAACATGAACTTTAGTATGGCACTGAAAAGTTGAATAGTTACACTATGTGGCTGAACTGGTCGGAGCCCATGTTCTGTGAGTTGACTTCGGGAAAGTTCATCTTGGCTATTCAAAAACTAAAAGTTGATTTTGGAAAGTTCAAAGTTCAAAAACTAGGAAGCTGAACTTTGACATATCCCTGCAATTTTATAGCGATCTTAATTTGGATTAACTATGGCCAAAGTTAGTTCAGTTTATTACTCGTAGGAAATGTTTTAGACGTGACTCTTATTGGTGTAGGTTATCATAGCAAACACATAAGTCGTTAGTGTCGTTAACTTATTCTTTGGAAAGGCCGAACCACTGGCTCGTTAATTTGCTACTTTGAAGCAGAATTTACAGCTCAGCAGGCCTAGCCAACAGTTTCTGGTAATAATGCCTCTTCATTGGCTAGCCTTCATCTACTTTGTTCCCAACCTTCATCAGTTTGAGCTTATTCCTCAGGGTCTAGGCTAAATAGATCAAATGATTTTCAAGTTTGAATTGTTCCTTGACACCACAGCCACCGCTTTTTACAGCACCTAACAACTCCAAGTCCGCTTCCAAGGAATGGCAGCTTTTATGTTAAAGTTTGGAAAGCCATGCAATATAACCATTTTTTATAGCCTCAAGCTTCAAAAGAACTGTACAAATTGCTCAAATTTTATACAAATAAAGTTGGAATCGGGTTTGAAAACCCCGACTTACAAATACAATCGGAGCTACTAACTTATCTTTAAAAGGGGCTGACCGCATAGTCAGAATGTGAATGAGCAGCTCATACATTCCAAGTTGGTTGACAAAAAGTATATTGCAAGCTACATCCTATACTCTTATCTTCAAGGACCTATATTTATCGTCCTATATAATTATATACAAGCTTATCATTTAAACTTGAGCTTAGTACAAAAGTATTTGGTGATAAAAAATGTAAACTAAGGTCCAAGGCTATTAAATAGCACTATAATAGTAAATCCAAACGACATGTCAAAAAACATACTAGAAAAATTTAATCCTACAGAATCTGTGAATCGCGTGCTCCACTACCTGCAGAATCCCTCGTACCTTGGACGGCCAACCGTTCCAAGGTGAAAGCCTCGATACATCTGGTAACGAAATCCGAATAGTAAGCCACATTCTCCCCAAACACCGCTAATAAGTGTGCCTTAACTTCACGTCGCGTAATAGCGTGTAGGTCGGCATCCTGCAAGAAGTAGTAAATTTCTTCTCGGATCATATTTTGCGACCGTAGGACGTCGGCGTCGGTACCAACTTCCGAAGTTCGTTGCGAGTTGTTGTTGCTATGATCAGTAGGTCTTACATTGGAAATCAAATTGGAAGAGTTGGAGTTAGAGTTACTATCGGTCAATGGGAAGGAAGGCGCCGTCGAAGATACCATATCCTCCAAATAAGTTTCGTAGTGGCCTAACGAAGCTACTGACAGCGAATAGCTAGAGGAAACTTCGGATCGAGGGTTTCCAGTGCGAGGTATCCCTACCAAGTTGGTGTCGAAGTTGGAATTGACAGATTGACGCATACTGTACCCGATACTACGCTGGCTGTTGAAGTTGGGATTATAAGTAGAATCGCGATCAAAGACCATGGAGGCACCGGCCGAGTACCTAGCCGGTGCTGAAGCAAAGTGCGAGGAAGATCGCTGCGACATCTCGGGGTGGGCCGAGTTGGCGCTAGACGATTCAGACGGTGGTAATGGGAAGTTCTTGGCAATGCCAAAGTTCAAATTGGGCGTCGATTCGGAGCCTTTGGCATTGGCGTGCAGGTGGTGGACCTGCCAGCTGTTGGTGCGGTTGATGTCGTTTATGGAACTACCGTCTTTGAGGTAGGTGGTCTGAGGTGGTGAGTTGGGTAAGCTACTTCGAGCCTGCTGGCTGTTACTGATGAGGTGCTGAACCTGTTGGTTGGACTTGGAGCCGTCACCGGAAGTCGAACTGGAGACTAAAGAGGTCTGGCTGGACTGAGGTAAGATAACTAAAGCTACATCCTGGCCACTACCTTGGAGAGACTGGTGGTCGGCGTCATTGGGAATGTTCACAGGTAATCCCATCTGATTGAGTTCGGTGTACAAAGATTGGAAGTTGCCCGGCTCGGGTAGTAGGACGCTACGGTCAGCGCTGAAACTTGTCTTTTCGTACTTGGAAGGAGAGAAGAGTCCGGGTGAAATGAGGTTATTGACTACTGAATTGTCGACAGCGCCGTGCAGCCTTGGACGGATCTGGTCCCCACCCATGTCGAACCAGGCAAAGTTGTCCATGGTGAAGAAGGCGTAGAGGGGCAGGTATATGTAGTAGAGGGGGATACCGATTGTGATATACAGCAAAGAACCTAAGATCAGGTGCGGTTGGTTGTTGACAAAGGTATGTACGGCAGCAAGTAGAACAATGACACCGACGACTACTGGCAGGATAAGGAGAGGGAAGCTGCCAAAGACAAAGGATCGGATCACCAAGAAGTAGACATACACTGTAACTACTGGCATTAACATCATCCACAGTAACACTGAAGTAACCCAAGCGAAAGTAATCATCCTAGAGCCCCAGATTGCAGCGGTGGTACCTAAATCCAGGATGTTGTGGAACCTAGTGGAGAACTGGGCCCGTTCGCGGGTCAAAATTTGGTTCAAAGATCTAAACCCGTTAGTGGTAGCGATAGCACCTGATACATAACCTAGTCTCATAGTTGGCCAGTATTTGAGTAACAATGTCGTAATGTACTGCTCCTCACCCAACAGCAACATATGCTGGGTGTGTAGGGTGTTGGTTCGCTTGTTAGATAGCAATGTAACGATACTCTCGTGGGTAAGGCACTTGGTTCCGGTGGATTGCTTCAATCTATACAAGGTAGCCGCCCCGTTGAGGTAAGTCAAAGTTGAAGTAGCATTGGCAGCTGCCATGCCTAGGTGTCGGTTGACAAAGTTTCGGAAGCTGTTGAGCGAATCCCATAGAGTATGTCCCGTGGATTTGAACCGAAGTTGACCGGCTGCCGCCATAGTGGCAGGCTTGGCATCCAGATGGGCGACTAGTAGTGGTAAAGAATCCGAGCTGACGTGGGTATCGGCGTCGACAACAAAGAGGTAGTCGAAAGCCGAAGGTTCAAGATCCAATCGTTGAATGTGGTGCAGCATCTCCGACTCAAGGGGGGTTAACAAGTTGTCAGGAGATGACAACCCATCCAAGAAATTCAGCAGGATCAGCAGACTATCTCGCTTGCCACGGTTGCCAGCTAGTTCGACTTCGAACTGATTGCCAGTCTTGACAACGACCAAGTAGGGTACCCCATGGGAGCTGTGATAGTGATACCCCGAGTAGACCTGGGCGCAGTTCAAAGCTTTACGACCATACCCAACTGACTGGTAGTTCTTGGCGGGAGCTGAGGTACCTTGGTGTCCTAGGATATCTAAAACGGTATCGGCACACAGAACCCCATCGCATACGACAAAGAGTAGCTTACCGTGGTCAATATAGTTAGTGGTGACTAACGAAGCAATACACTGTTCCAACTCTTCTTTGGTCTCGTTGAAGCAGGGTACCATAAGCACCACCTGGGATTGGCCAGCCATAGCGTTGGGTGCGGTAGGTGGCCGTATAGCTAACAAAAGTTTGAGGATAAGCAGTGCTAGTGGGATCAAGGTCACGATCAGGGGAAGCAACCAGAGGGTACAGTTCTGATCCAAGCCTGAGACGTCGGATGCTACTACGTTGCCCTTAAGAAAGAGCAGGTCCATGCACTTTTGGATTTTGGGCCAGTCCTTGTTAGATCTTAAGGCGTCGGTCGCGTCCAAATCCGCTTTAGTTAGAACATCTACTACCGAAGATGGGAACAGCAGCTTAGATGTATTCAAAGTTTTGGTGTCAGTCAGAGAAGGCAGTTGCAGCAGATCGAGGTTGTAGACCTTGTCGGAAACTATGACGTACTTTCCTTTAGGTGCCTTTTGGATATCCGACTTGACGACCTTGAAATCTTAGAAAAAAGTAAGTTTTTAGTTTTTGGAGAATAAAAAATTGCTTACCACCAACCGTATTCTTCTGTACCAACTCGATAGGTTCATCTCTATAGAAGCAGCTGACAGAACCCTGTTGGTCTGGATGGGGGCATTTATCCAAGTTGTAATTCTGAACCCTATATCCCGGTAACTTTAAAGCAGAATCCAACCATCGGTCGGCAGTCTTAGGGTCCTGAATACAGTCCTGGATGAGGCTTGAACTGTAGGTCTCAATGCCAGGGTATCTTCCCAGCATAGGCAACCTTGGGAAAGCTGAACTGACATCTTTGCCGTAGAAATCTTGAACAAAGGTGCCTAGCGTACCGGTAGCCGATGATAAGTCGACAACTTTTCCATGGACGGCTACCAGCTTAGTTCCCTTCATGGTATTTTCGGTAAATAGGGGTAGCGGTTTACAAAGGATCTGAGTTAGACCTTCGGTCACAAATAATAGAATGCAAGAGGAGAGTAGCATCAAGGTTAGCAGGGCCATCTTTTCACGCCAAGCTTGGATTATAGCTTTAAATAAAAAATACTATGAATAAGAATGCAATACAAATGTTTACCTAGGACTGATAGCTGACTCAAATGAGGTTTAGCCCACAACTTCTTCAATACAAAGTCAGGTGCGTAAAATGTTAAAACTCGGGTGGTGGTGGACCATATTGACCTCCGTAAAGTTACCTTCTTACGGCCGGCACCTACCGTTGTTGCCATACTGTCATCGTTATCCATATTTGTTAAGTTGTAGTCGGTGAAGTAAAAGTGAATTAATTAGTTGTATGTAAAGTTGATTTTTACAGCTTATATTATTTAGATATTTTGCAATAAAGTTGTGTTAGTATTGATATTTTGATGTTGGAGTTGGAGTTGAAGCTTTAGATAGGTGTTGACATTGAACTTCAAATGGGGTATTCGAAGTTGGAAAGCAATGTAGTTGAAGCTGCTATTTCAATTTGAAGATATCGAACTTGAGTCAAGGTGGATATTAGGAGTAGGATAGGAATTTGGACACTTGCAACTCTTCACCACGGTTTATAAGAAGGAGGTCGTTAAAACTCTGGACTATCAACAATAAACTTCAATCTCAACTATGAGAAAAAACTTGAGTTGATTAAAATCCGAGTTCAATTAATGAATTCTGGAATGACGAATGGTGGAACCCTTTATCGAAGTTTAAAGCGCTGCTATAGGCTAGAGTTTCTCCCAAATAGCTCCTAACTTTTCTCTAACTGAAATAGACAAAGTCTACAAGGTTTAGTTTAGGCCTCCATTATCACTTCACATCACCTAACTTGGATTTTTACCTAATAATTCAATTCTAATCCAAAATCTGGAGAATTTGGGAAGGTGGGGCACTAATGGATTTCGCTACCAACACATTAAACCAATTAAATACCTTGGATTAACTTATTAGTACTTCCCATTGGCCTACTATTATTGGTGATAAAATACCACGTTTATAATGCGTTTAATTACAAAGCTTTGTACCAAGCTTTTTCAGTGTGAAGCAATTTCAGCTAGAATAGCTTGATCAAAGGTATCCACAAGATATAGCTATGCTTCGGGCACGACGATTTTTAAGGAATATATTGGGGATTCCCAATACATTAGGAAATTTATGAGCTACTGCAGCTTTTTAGCGAGTTTACTTGATAGTACTTTAACCCGTGCAATTGCCATATCCGTCCAAAGTCATTTGAAATGAATTTAAACTTTCCTCAAACTAATGATCAACAATAAATCCCTACTATATTTTCGCTAAATTATAAGCATCCATTACAAACTTCAGCAACTATATGCTACTAAAAGATGTAAATTAGTCTACAATGCGATAATTCTAATAAACTAACTGTAAATCACTAAATCTTGGTAAGCTTTCCACAATTTGATAATTATTGATAAATGTAGACCAATTTTAGCTCAAGAAAATAAGAGTTGGAGTTTCTAATTGAATGCCGTCTAACTATTTATTTAGCCTCAGCTTCAATCCAAAATCGATACCTTTGACATTCCTCAAATGAATATAAATTAGTAGGTACTTTGAATAAAGCACAAAGTAAACCCGACATAAAAATTATATATAAATCTAAAGTATATTGTAAAAATGGTAGATACCAACCCAAGCCTATAGAAGTTTTAAATCCACTTATAAACGCTTGGGCCTAGGCAATAAGTCCATACGTTTATTTTCAGCCTCCTCGTAATAGATTTCGATCTTATCGGTCATACTCTGCAAGGTGAACTCCTCTCTACCAGTGCTAATATCATCAATAGTAGCACTCAATCTAGAAACCACGAAATCTCCCGGATCACAACCATTAACAATAGTTTTCTAACTCTCTTTAGTGCCGAATTTAGGTGTGATTAGGCAAGTTAAGTTGTTGGAACATTGTAGCAAGTTGGAGTCAGGATTGCCTTTATCGACTTCAGCGGCATCTGTATTTGAACCTAAATATGGTAAATCAACATAAATTCACAATGAAAATGTATTGAAATCGACACATCCAGTTCAAATAGGGGCACAGTTGAAACCATTTACCTTGCTGTAGTGTAAGATGATTGATAAAACTAAGTTAATAAGAACTAAGGTAGTGACTTTGAAATTTACAATGAATGTATTGATAAGCTATTTAGTTTACAATTGAATAAGTGGATCTATATATAACCACTTCCAAGCCTAGATAGACTACCGAGATGTATCCAATTTATATTAACATAAGTAGCAAATCAGTTCCAACACATAGCAATTCAATTTAGTAAATTTACATGTACTTTATAGGAGTAGATAGTATTCTATAAAGGCAGCAGTTATCAATCTATTAGACAAGGGCTAAAACCCATCTACTTGGATGTTGGAAAACCATTTTCAATCCAAAGTATCAGCAAAGACAGATTTTTCTACTAAATAGGAGCTCATCTAGACCACAATTAAATTTACTTTGACCCACAGCTTAAACTTAAATGGCTTCGTCACCTCATAATCTATGCCTATATTCTAAACTTTTGAAGGAATGTACTCATTTTAATCAGTAAAACTAGTCCATTAGATACCTATTATAACTAACCAGTGGTATAGGGCGGTAAATTCATTACTATCAACTTGAAATTTAGCAATATAAAGTTTAATTTTGAGGTCGTAAGCAATGCAAAAGTATATACAGGCACACTTATAAAAGTTGATTACTATAAACCCAGTAACTATGTGCCTGATCACAGTTGCTTGATAGATGAATGCTAAATCAATATTTTCTTATTCTGGAATCGGTTCAATTTAGGTACTGTTGTATGGAAGGAGTCGTTTTCGCTGTTTCGATAATGACTTCTAGAACTAAGAGATGAAATTTTGATATCTGCAGTTCATTTTATAAGATAGTAAGGTGTTTTTCCAATTACCTATGCTTCACAAAGGAAATGCATCCGAACTAAAATTTGGGATAGTGAAGATAAGCTTTTATATGGGTTATAAATCTAATAGAAAATTGGTATTAAAAAGCTAGATTTAAAATTAATTGACTTTAACTTCCAAGCTAATTTTCTCAAGCTCCACTTTTACGCTATTGCTTGGAAACATACCTAGAAAATTAGCTACCATAGGACCATAAATTTAAATATATATGTAAAACTAGATATGTAATTAGCGTAGTTACACCTTTAATTAATCTGAAAAATCATTTATCTGCATGCTAACTTTTAAAGGTTCAGCTATTACTTTTCTACACATTCTCACCTAGAGTTTACAAAGATGAATATATCACCGTGTAAAATACCAAATCTAGTCTATCGTTTGCAAAAGTTGTACCATATCAGTATAGAATTGCTAAACGCACCTATTATATAACTGACGCTGTAGAGTTTGATCTAAAAACTTTGAAATGGTAATAAATTTTAGTTGTGTAGATAGGATAAGTCGTCCTTCATGAAAAAGGAAATATTCCCAGTTACGAAGCGAAACTTCATTTCCAAGAACCTTTTTTACTATATATGATCATATTAGTGAGGAGTAACTCTGACTAAACAACTATCATACAAAGTAATTTTAAGTTCGGAACATTTGGCTACATATCTTTAAAAGGTAAGTAGAGTAGGTAGCTTGTAGGTAGGAAATTTCCAAATTTTACAATTTCAAAATCTACATTTGTGAAGGAACATCAAGCCAACATTCCTTAGAAACGCTTATGATAGTAGTAGTGATTCTAAACATACTACTAAGCTTCCTAATCTTCAACATCCACCCAATCCAAGTCCTAGTCTCCAATTGTCAGATAATCGATTTTATCCAAGCAAAAACTCTATTTGTAACTACCAGGATGATTGTCATATTAGCTTTGAATCGACAAATATATATGTTTAGATTGAAGCGGAACAACAAAGTCTTTTACATGTTGATGATTGCTGATTTTTTAACTAGGTTCATCTTTATCAGCTTAGCAGCTTTTAACCACAACTAAGATTTCATTAAGCGATTCGATATGTATGGTTTGCAGCTTATGGTACATAATCTTAGCCAATACTTAATTTTACATTTCATTTTTATGATGCACTGATATACTAAAATACTTTTACTATATAGATATACCAAGAAAAATTTGAGTAACATCAAATTAGAGAACCCAATATGATTTTCAGCCTCCAGTGACATCTACATCGACATCAAAAGTCTATCCGATACAACATCCATCCAAAGTGGCTCAAATAAAAGAAAAGGTAAATTGAAACGATCACCAGCTACCAAAACTTACTAAGTACCCTGATCTTCATCTATATATCTCTTTTTATTATTCCTTGCGTCTCCATGTTGATCTACGATTCCGCTATGTATTATCGAATCGATAGACTCCATACCTACTGCCCCTATGTTCTCGTCTTTGATCTTGAACCCTTTGCTACTATTGATACTGCATATCAGTATATTGGAACAAATTTCCAAGTCAGTCGAATCTTTGAAACGGATCTTGAGAATGGCTTGACAAATTAAGGTAAGAAATTGGAAAATAGGATTTGATGGCAACTATACCATTTACAATAAAAGAATTCTCAGCAACCTCGGAAAGTCGTTGAGATATACTGGTATGTAACACAAGAAGCAGTATCGGGTTTAAAAGAGAAAACAGTGATAGAAGAGCGATAGATATAGAATCGATTCATCTATTAGGTATGAACGTTCAGTTCGTCGAGCAGTGCATAATATCATGATAAATTAAAATTACGATTATAGATACGACTAAAAGTATAAAATCATAAATATGAGGGCACTAGACAGGTAATTTTCTCGCTTAGGTAATCCTTTAAAATTGCATACGTTGGTATTTTTGACAGAAGCTGAATAGAACATATTTTCTATATTGGTATAGTTACTAAACAGAAGTGCCTACGGATTCCTTAGTTCCAAAATTTTCAAGTTCCGCTTAGCTTTTCTATGGAACAGAAACAATTTTGTATAGTAGCAAAGTATCAATGTAAAATATAAAAAGCCACAGTTCTATAGTTGTAGTATGTGGTCAGTGTATAAAATATAGTTATTAATGTATGATATAGGAAGGATCAAGGAAAAAACCCTCAACTCTAGATTAGTATCTACATATCACAACTACAAGCTAAAATTTACAAAAGGAATAAATTATTTAAAAATCGAAACATCTCACATTAAGAACTAATCATAAATTTATAAACCTTTTAAACCCAAGTATATTTGTGCTGGACGATGAGAGTGCCAACTTTTCTATATTCTGCTTTAATAATCAAATTTTGGTGAAAGAGCCGACAAGACTGAACCATCCATCCAGGTGGAAAGTCTGCACTCAGGAGGGACAATTAAATTGGTATTGAATGAAGGGAAGCTAACGCAATTACTTTACTTAAAATCGTAGAGCCAAATAAATCTTAAGCTGAAAAGTAAGCTGCTTGCTTAAAATACAGCAATTGACATTGATTATCAAGATTTTTCCACTCTCTAGCACTATACTTTGAACAACTTGCTGCAGATATATTTATTACACTGCATTGCTGGGTTATAGATTAGAATATGGATGCCATTGGCTTTAAGACTAATTAGGTTAGAGCAGAAGAGGATTTTGGAGCACAGGAACCGTTGGCTGCCTACCACTATCGCTTGACCTTCCGGAAGCTCAAATATGATTTTCGTTTTTGAATATTTTATTAATTTCACTTTGTAATCGGCGGCTACATAGCAAAGGCTTCTCTTGATTTCTGTGGAGATGGAAGGACCATTTAAAGTGAGAGGGAAGGATGATCATCTTTGAAGGGCTTTATCAAGTATTAGAAAATATCATAGCCTCCCAGATTAAAATGCAGGCTGGTATTTGGAGGGCACTACCGTCAAAAATTGGGATAGCGTAGATGATGCCATCATCCGAATCCGATACCATGGCTCAAGATGCATATAAAAAATGCAGTTTTGTTGAAGATAAAGAAGCTAGGGGCCTTGGACTTTTCAAAAAGATTTAAGATCTTCTTAGCTAACTAATGAACTGACTAAGAAGGCTATGTGATCTTGAAGACCCCTACTGATCCTATCCTGCAAAGTTTCATTTTATTGAAATATAAAAGTTTACTTTCAAGGTATAACTCCAAACTTAATCTCATGCAATCTCAATTAGTAACTATATTTTGTTCAATAGGGTAACACATACTGAGCAGTGATCTTCTTAACTGAGTGTTATTATTAATGAAGTGATCAGCAAAGTCCTTTACGTTAGTAGTATCGGTGAAATGAGGACACTCTACAATGGTGGGGAACACCTAGAGATCCTTCAGTATAGTTTATACAAGGAGAATCTTCACGACAGGTATCAACTTTTATCTAATTAGATTTGCTGTCAATTACTATCTAAAAGTAAACGTCAGTAGGTGCTAGGCTAAAAGGAAGTGAGTTATTACATGGGCATCAATTATCTTAGTTAAAACTTATAATGAAAGAATTTAGAAATTGAGTTACCAATTGAAGTTTAAATAGTATTCCTATCATACTAAACTATTAGGTGATGTGGTAGTAAATTTTTTGTATTCTTTACTGAAATGGGTCACTTTATAAATTAGTATAGAATTCATGAGCACATAGGATTTACGATATTGAGTCAAAATTTTGGATCTATTAAACATGAAGTATCACATATATTTAGGTGAACTAAATCCAAATCAGTAATTCCTTTACAATCCCAAAGGTAGAAGTTTCTTAGCAGAGACTGGGCTGGAGTTCCTAATTAAAATTAGATAAAGCTTACCGTTCAAAACCACTATCACAAGAAATTTTAGTTGGTGTAACATAGGCGTCTTGAAAACCCAACTTTACCCTATATTTTGGATATAAAGTGATTTCCAGAGCTGTCTAGATATCAGCTCTAATGGAAGTTGCATATATCTTTAGAATTTCCTTCATAAATTGCATCTTCAACTGAAACATATGATTGAAAACAATGCTTTCACTTAGAGCTAGGTAAGTTTAAGAGCCAGTTAATTTAAGTTCAATCGGATGATGTGATTCTAAAGCTGAAGGCATAGGTTTACTTTATAAAAGTAGCAGGCTAATATAATACCATTTCTCTATTCGAAAGGCTTATTTATGTATAATGCTATGGTAAGGACATTCTTAGGCTAGCTAGCTATCAACCAGCCAGGGAACTGTATCAAGCTAAAGCAACTTATAAAGCTTATGAGGCAAAAAAGTAGGTGTAGGATGCAGAAGATCAAAACTATTAAAAGTAGTTACAAAATTTAACATATATAAAAATCTGAAAGTATACATAGGTCAAATAATTTTAATAGCAATATCTAAAGGGTGATGGAATCAAAGCCAAGCACGACAAAATGGTAAATTAACAGAGACATCTATAGCTTACCAGTATCAAAACTTACAAATATCTACCTGCCATTTTTGTTAGAAAAGCTAGCTATATAAGGTAGCTTGAAGTTCTTTTATGTTGATTAGGTAAAATGCATCCCTGTCTTTAGTACTGAAGAATAACTGCACCTCCAAAAGCTTTTTACTCTTACAAGTAATAGTAGTATTTATATTCAAATTTTCTCAGCTGAATATCGTTACAAACTAGAGCTTGGTAAACATACATTTGGTGTAATTTGAGGATAGATTCAAAATAATTTTGGATATCGTTGCACTTATGGTAATTAGAATAGCATTGAGGTTTCAATGTAGATAAGCAGGTATTATGGTTCGGTCATTTATATGATCAAAAGGTCGAGCTGTTTTTAATAACACTTGGTCAATTTTTTCAACTGGATATATAGAGTACTGTTAAATCGAGATAGCTACGCTACACACTACATCCATTTTGTGGATTTTGCTTACTATTACTGTCATATTCAATTAGTAGAAAATTTTTATAGTAACTATCAGTTATCAGGCCAGAGTCCATAGATTATAAACTTATCTTTGACATCGGCTTTATCTACCCACTTTATAGAGTAAGTACATATTGTATGTAAAGTGTTTACCTATTGTATGAATAAAAAGAACCCCATTACTGGGTTACAGTATCCATTGACGTTGCTATTGGAACACAACTTTGCATTTACATCACATTACTAAGCTAAAACCATTTTTCAAAAACACAAACTTAAGATTAGTATTGATTGAAATTTCATCTTGTTATCTAGATGGGGATATATTTTGCTAGATTCTAATATAAAGTTGTAGAGAGTAATAATTTAAGTACAAATATTTAGGATTTATATATCCCATTTTATGTATGCACCTCAGCAACTCTAGTCTAAGGTCCAAAACTCCCATACCTTTCCATCCCAATTTAATAGGAATATTCCTTTAAAAATTAGTAACTAGAAAGTCCTTGTAAATAGGAATGAAAAAATATTCAAAGTACTCTTAATTCAATATTCTAAAGGATAATCGTATCGTTTAGGTAGTGTAACTAAAATTTTGAAGATTTGTTGCTATCTTTTCTACTCATATATCTTTCGCTCATAGGCAGTTAGGCAAGCAACTTAATCAAAGCTTTTTTCACCAACTATTATTGGAAAGTAGATACCTCTAGGGAACAGGAAGATTGCTAGGTAGGTTAGATTCAGTTGACTTGAAGGAAGGGTAGGTGTATTCGTCATAGTTGTTGGTCCATTCCATCACTACTCTCAATTAGGGTTTCCAAATGGTAAGATGGAAAATATTTTACAATAAAGCTAGAATACCTAATTGATTGAAGCTAAAACTATAAGCAAAATCACAAAGCACTTCACTTAAAGCCTGAACTAGACGGTTTGGCTAACTATCTACTAACCAGAGTTCAAAAATAAGGTAAGATAAAATTTAATATATCAGCTAAAAATGTAAAGTATAAAAGATCTACCAAATCAAAACTTTTCCAAAAAACAACTAAAAACTATACTTCATATAAAACAGCACTATACCAAAAGTCTAGAAACAAAAATTTACAACTTTAATAAATTAATTATCTAAACACATGTATATTATTTAGGGACATATTATACGCATTTAGGTAGAACCACATTTCAAATTCCAACTTAGAACATAAGGAGCTTGTTGATGCTATCCTGCAAAATAGCATCCCTACGCTCGTACTCACGGAACAAAGTCAAGTTGTAGTTCATCTTGGTGATGAATTCAACGCTGACTGGCTTGGGGATGGGGGTGAGGTCGGCACTGGCACGAAGCATAGGAGTAACATCCATAAGACCGTTCTTAATGTACTTCTCGTCAAAGTCCTCCAAAGCCTTAATATCGGTGATATCTTTAGGTACGACATACTTCTCAGGCTTGATGTTGGCGGGAGCCAAAGCAGCTGAACGCGAATTCAAGTTGAGTCTAGGTCCAGACCACAAGAAGTGCTCCTCCTTGTAGGCGTAGCACATACGATCAAAGGGATCTAAGACTTCTAACAACTTGATGTTCCAAGGGGGGATACGGGTACTAAGAGGCATGTTGTACTCAGAAGCTTTGTTCAAATGACGATTCTGCCAGTCGAACCAAACTTTGTCAATGAAAGCGTGGTGCGAGTAGAACAATGGATCACCAGGGGAACCATGTCCAGAGAACTGGCCACCGATCGAGTTGTGGATGTTACCGTGGGGGTTAAACTCGATGCTGGCAAAGTCTTCAAAAGAGTTGGCGTTGATGTAGTTAATATCTAAGACGTCGGGGTTGGTGAACTGGTTGTTGAAGATATCGCTGCGGCGCATGAGACAGAACTCACCACGGCTACCACCGTGTACGATACCTACTCGGAAATCCCTGAAGGCTCCGTTGCGGACGCAGAGCGAGCTGTCCTGGGACTGCCCACCGAACAAGCGGTCGGTGAAGGCGACGTCGTTTCTAACATCCTTGAAGTTGCGGGTCCAGTCCCAGTAGGGGATGGTGACACCGGCATCGACCTTCTGCAGCTCTTTCTCGATGTAGTACAGATAGAGACGGTGCCAGACCAAGAACAATGGGCGCGTCTGCTGGATGGTACTGTGGACCAACTGGTAGTTGTCCATGTGCATCTTGATGAACTGGTCCCAAGTGGTTAGGCGGTTACCGGTGTTGATCTTCTTGACGGCAGCTACGTATCGGTTCCACTGAGCATCGGTCAAGTCCTTGATGTTCTTACGGAACCGGACGTTGTTCATGTCGCAGAAGGGTAGCGATTGGGCCGAGACCTGAGTCAGGCCTAATACTAGGGTCGTGATCAAAGAGAAACTGAGCTTCATTATTTATTTAAAAAAGGTCGGAGGTCGTTATTAGGTGAGTGGCGAAACTTTTTATAAATGAATTAGAGAAATAGGTGCACCTAACTTTAATGGCAAACCTTGTGGCTTAAATAGTTACTATTGCACTCTGGAATTGTCATATGAAGGCTATAAATACATGGCTGTTTTAATTTTAGCGGGATTGCTTATAAAGGAGCCTATACTACCTAACTTATATTTGAGTTAAAAATAAAGCTATTGGAAGGTGAAGGTAAGAAGTTATCAGAGGAACTATGTTGTTCTTCATGTCATGCCACCCATTGCCTTCATAGCTTTTTGGACCTGAATAATGACTAGGTTACCATATTTGTACAGTAACAATCTGTGAGCCATTTTCGCATCTTTGCAATTAATTGAGTTATGTGGTTTAATAATCTAAAAGGCTTCATCAATTCATCCAATATCCTTATTCTCCGATATCAATTTTTCTAGCTTACAATCAACCCCACAGCTCCTTTGGAGCTTGATCATTCGCCGCGTTTAGTGGAGATTGGGTTCCTTTCATTGAAGTTAAATTTTGAAGTCAAACGAGTGGTGCTGGTTTATGAGGAAAATCCAGTTGGTATCCGCTTTGTCATCATAGACTTGTACTATAAATACACGCTCCTATATCCTTGCCCAATATCTGAGCTGAGTCTGGAATTGATATATGGAAAATGTAAAAGTGAAGTATAACGTTGCGTCCTTGATTGAAAATTTTGGCAGGCTCTATATATTTTAAATAGCCAATAGTATGCTGTAGCTGCTACGATTCTTTGTAGTAGATCTTTCAATACATAAGTCTCAATAAGATATATACATCCAATGTATTACCTCAAAAATGCATCTGCCTTTGAAAACTCAAAAGCTAGACTCCAACAACTAAAGTTTAGATACAATCACATCAAGTACCAATTATCCCGAAGGATAACTTAGTAGATTGCAGATTTGCCCTTTATATAAGTAGTCATACATAATTTTCCCATTGTGACTTCAAACTGGAAGTTTAAAGAACAGTAGCGGCAAGGGAGAGCCATCTTTCGAAATCCCCAAATTATTCTCTAAAGTTTTTAGACTTTCGATTTCGATAATGGAACTTTCAAGATGAAATCAATCTATTTGTTCGGTAGAGAATTGTATTACAATTACCAAATGGACAGCCAAACTTCTCCATCCAAGGACTTCTATCGCCAAAGATATCCTTGGCTCATATATTAAGTCGGTAAATGTCATTTAAGAGTATAAGCAACTCGTTCGATGATATACTGGAGCACTTTGACATGTCAAGCTTTGATGTTGGTATGCTCGATATCGATTGGTTTAGACCTTATGAAAACTGCAAAGGCTGCTTTTAGCTACTGATTTCACAGATGTCATTGGTCTATTTATATGTCTCATGCAAGCCAGCATCCATACTTTTATTTAAAAATGTTGACAGCTACAACTTAAGCTCTAGACTAAGAATAGAACATCGGGTATACCAACCCAGCTTTATTTCTAGAC
Organism: Capillidium heterosporum; assembly: GCA_016630905.1. Taxonomy (NCBI): domain Eukaryota; kingdom Fungi; phylum Entomophthoromycota; class Entomophthoromycetes; order Entomophthorales; family Capillidiaceae; genus Capillidium; species Capillidium heterosporum. The sequence continues at coordinate 3,006,526 of WBMQ01000003.1, read as the reverse complement.
TAGGTGGGTGGTTCAAGACCTACCGAATGAAGTTCGATTCAATCTAATCGAACTGATGGGGTAGGTACCCGGCTCGGAAAAGCTAATTTAAGACTCGAAAACGACTTGCATCTTCAACTAAAAGCATATTTCTAAAGGTCCTTAAGAGCATATGCTTACGGTTAAAGTCTTATATGGGATGGTTACCACACCTACTGGCCAGGCAATAACCACTCAGCGAACTAGGCTAGATATATATATAAACGCTCGTGGCAGAATCCCTCCTACACACATACTTTAACCACTTCTTTTTATACTAGATCGCCTGGCTTTTGAAAAGATTCTGAGGAATCCTCTTATATACTGTAAAGCTACGCTCCAAATAACAGTTATCCATTTGAACGTTCTAGAACACATATCAAGTTCGGTCCCCATCTTGCTTACTACTTTTCATATTTCCAAAGATATCGTTTGTTAGATATCTTTTAGCACTTCAAGAAGACATCAGTACCAAGTTTTGCGAAATCAATATCACAAGATGAACTCCAATCGACCAGATTTTCCGAGCTATTGAATACCCACCTCTAGGTTCAAATGGAACCGACCTTCACTTCACTTCAAAGTTGCCCAATTTTATAGTTCGATTTGAGTCGAAGCGGTTACCCATCTACTTTACTCGATATGTATAGCAATAGTATCTGGTAAATAGTACAATAGCTGGGCGTCTAGAAGCTGCAGTTGAGTTTATTTTAAGTACTTATACATATAACTTTGATAAAACCATAGTCCTTGGTAATATATCTGAGAGGATGGATTGTCATTTTGGTAGACTATGGTGGCGACAACAGAAAGTATCAGGTGAAAGATGAGTAAATTTGTGCACTAAAAAAGCATGATATCTGCACCAAATTAAATCTACAACTTTATCAAGTTTTACTAAAGTCTATAAATATAATTTAGAATGATAGGAGTCTGCTATTTCCATTTTATTCTAAAAATTTGTGCTAACGTTTCCTAATAAATAATACTAAATTTGCACCTGTAAGGTAGAATTAGTTTTGATATTTAAAACTATTTTAAAGGAATGATATTAGTATTTAAATATATATGATGGCGTTATACTATTAAACTTATATTTAATTTATAGCATCGACTGAATTTTTTTAGCTATTATAAATATAGGTTTATTTAATATTTATAAAGTTTTCAATTTTACTTTTATATTTTTAAAATTCTATTAATAACTCCAAAATTTATAATATCTAATTTAATAACCACTTTTATACTTTAATAATTAAAAATAGTAAGCTAGACTTTGTTAAGATAAGCTTTTAAAGCCCTCTTTAATTTTTATCAATTTTATTAAATTATCCAGTGATTGTATATGTTTAAACAAAGTTAAATATTTTGGATTTGCAATATTGAATAGGTATAGCTTTTATATACTAAAGTTTTAAAATCAAAACTTACTTTACTATCTGATAATTATATCGATTATAATAATGAAAAGTTGCAAATTTAATGGTTTGATATGATTACAATTTGAATGATAAAGGTTGCCAATATAAAAATATTAAACTATTAATAGTTACCTGCAGTAAAGTTTACAGATTTTTTAGCTTGACAACTGTTGGACATATCGATTACTATATGCTACAACGGTATTAAGTGCTTCATAGTTGGATAAATTGTAGTATAAAATTGATAAAGTTAAATTCAGTCAATTACAAGCTACTTCATTAGATAGAGTTATCTAGTTTTTTAAAGATATATATATCCTTTATTTGTCCGTTATCATTATAAAACTATATTAGATTTATAAGTGAGCACTTCAGCTGGAACTTTGTTACAACATGCATGTACAACTCACATACGTTTTTATCTCTCTAAACTTGTATATAAGTTTGGTATATTAATTTCACTTCAAAGTCAATAGTTAAAAAATGCTATTCCTTTTTAGACTTGGGCTAAAAATATAGAATATCTAACTAAAGACTTATTGGAAACTATCAAATAAAGCCAATGGAAGCTTTTCCAAAACTTTGTTAAACTTTCAAAAATTCACCCATCTAAACCAATAATAAGCTTAGAAATCAGTCTATCAGCTTATAATTCCAAGCAACAATTCAAACATTACAACTCCAATTCAAATTATCCAATCCATCAACAAAACAAAACCCAAAACTTATCAACCTCAACTGCAAACTATGAAAAACGCCAGCGTATATCCCGGTAGTAGGGAAGTCGAAGACTTGACTATCAACTTCAATCAAACTCTAACCTTATTTGGAGATATGTTGGCTGACCTCGAAGTTATCAACTCAATAGAAGATTCCAACATTCAAGAAGTCCAACAACTAAATCAACTTTCCCAAACTCAGTTGGAAGATGAGGAGGCTTTAAATAAACTTCAAGTGGAAATGGAACTTGACCCTAAATTAGATAGTTATTTTAAACAGCTTAGCAAGATTCACCTCAAAGTTGATACGACGTTGGACCAGTTAAATACGATTTTGTTAGTTGCTATGCGCAGGTTGGAGCAGAAGGTCAACCGGAGCTAAATTTAACTTTAAATTGAGGACTTGTTGATAAAATAAACTTTTATGTATTTTTTAGAAAGGAGAGTATTGGAGGGTGCTTGGAATGTATTTTGGCACTAATGTGGATGCAAGTAGTTGGAGGAACCTTTTTGAAGGAAGGATGGTGTCAAGTTGGTTTTAAATACTGAGGTTGTAGGTAGTAAGTTTCATTTTATTTTACCTATTTCCACTGTTTCAAAAGGTAGCTGAGCCTCTAGTATTTAATTGTTCCATTTACATTATACATGAATTACTATTAGTAAGTTCTAGTATCTACTAATAAAGCTAAAGGCTAAGTAAACTTGGTTGGTAAGCAATTTTCTTTTAAAGCATTCTAGTAAATGTACTGTCTCCTTGACAATCTCCCTTTTACATTTTTCCACCAAATTGAAAAATTTTATGATACGTATTCCAAATTTCAAGATGTTGACTCAACTGATAGAGTTTATTTCTGCTGGCAAATCGCACTGATATTCCCATTAAATAGGTTCTTTTAAGGTAATGTAAGTATTGGTTATTTTTGTAGCTTCCAAATTGTAATTTTAATAAATTCATCTATAACCATATACTTAGGATAGCATTAATTATTAAGCTACATAGGTATGTATCACTAAACTAAAATACTAATTCAAGCAATATTCATAAAAGTAAAAGTTGCAGTACACCATATGTTTTTATAAGTGTACAACAACAAAAAATAAATACTTATGCTGCTAAATGATCATGAAAAAGAATTGGCAAGTTAAAACTTGCTTTCTACAAAATGTAGCGCTGGTTAAGCAGCTAATCTACATAGTATACTCCAATTTACATGTATTAGAAACTATCTTGAAATTTATTAGCTGGATAGCTATCTAACTATAAAAGTTCAAAGTTTTAGGATCATTATCGAAAAATTTGCTTGCATATAAGGCATTTCCCTCACACAAGGTATTCAAGTTCAAGGCCAGAATCCTACAAGTTATCATCATTAACAATTGTCCTGTCTATAGTATACGATATATTGATGCTATTTCCACTAATGTTCGTTAATTTGGAGTTTGAAGAATCCAAGAGGGAAGGGATATCTTGCCGAATATCAAACATCCGACTCGAATTAAATTCAGCATTGATTAGACTAGAAGCTGATACATTTGGACTGACCCAAAAGAGTTCCGTAGAATGTTCTACCAACAAAGCTGCCAACTCCCTCCCACTACCAGAGTGAAAGTCAAAGCTGTCAAAACTATTAATAATAAAGCTACAACGATCAAAAAACCTAATATAAACTCATAGTAGCTACTAGTATTGTTCTTCATAGCAGAATCTCCATGATCTAATTCACCTTTACAGTAATCTAATTCTTTTACCAACTGATTTCAAGGTCTACCCTAAACCCAGAGATTGAAAACTACCTTTTGAATGACCAAAATAGTAGTAGGAATCGGAATCGTGGAACGAGGCGAATAGAAAGTAATCTTTGAACTCTTGAAAGTCAATTGATTTCCAAATGAAGGTACGTAGGTCGAGAGTAAATAGTTTGGATTGGCAGTTGGTGTATATTGCTTCGTACCTACATTTGCCGCCATATATAGTCATCTTATATCCAACTACGTTATGATGAAAGCCAAGTAGTCCAGTTAGTATCTCACCTTTTGTAAGTTACTGATCCCAACTCTTCTTGAAAATATCGTACTAAGGTAATCTACTCAAACTTGCCACTTGTTTAGCTTTGTGATCATAACCCCATATCAAATGCTGTCTATCCTTCAAAATAACTAAACTATGGTCCCATAGGTGTAGACCTTCAGCCTTTCCACAAACAAACTTATTGGTAGTTGGGTTCAATATAATAAGATATTCATGGGTCAGGTAAGGAGGTTTATAAAGCATATCGTTGGGTAGGATATCGAGTTGCAGATTAGTAGCCAAAGGAGTAGAACCCTCCATGTACTATTAACTTACCAAAGTTCTTCGAGCCAGTGATAATACTAGGTCTTGCTGGCATCCCAATAATCTCCTCTTGGAACCTACGTGGTAAAGCGTTGTAAAAGTTGATGAAAACTGGATTGCTTTTAGGAAAGTTAGTGAAGTTGGTCAACTTAATAAAGCTGTTGTATTTTTTGAACATGTTGAGTGAGTATTTGTTACACAAGTTCATAATAACATATTCAATTGTAGCAAAGCATACGTTTTTAGTATTGGTGAGGTTGATTTCGACAATGAAAATGTTGAGGATGAAATACCCCAAAGTCTTTAATGGTGTAACTAGGGAAATTAATGTATTTTCGTTGACTCGAACAGTTCGGGATTCTGTGGTGTGGTTGGCTAACTTCTAAACGTTTGAACAGTAAAAGGTATATATATAGGGCTACATACATTGTTAGTGCTACATTTAGTGTTAGCCTCTTCATCGAAAATTATATGTAGGTTAGGTTGGCTAGTGCTTGAAATGGCTGAACATAGTTGTCTTTTAGAATCTTCATTTTAGAAGGCGAGTCGTAATATTGAAATAGAAAAGTAGTTTAGTGAATTTATTAAAAATTTTGTTCAATTAAAAGGATCAAAGCTGCTAAATTATTGGACCAGAGTATATACGAACTAGATTAAGGAATGATGTAAAATAGGAACAATTTAGTAGTTACTGAGAAGACAAAGTACTGACAGATGGAAACTAGGTTTACCTTTAGATACGAAAACAGTATCTTCTGTCAAATCATCCTTTACAAAATAACCAAGTTAGCCTAACTATTTTTTCAAGATTGTACTAAAGTATATTTTGAATGTAGTTTATAAGGAGAAATCGTAGATACTGTTGCAGAACCCATTAACCATGAAAAAGTAGTTTTCATTTGATGAAGGGCTATGTTTTGAAATTGAATAACGATAGAACCATCATTACTAAGGATATTTGTTCGGCTATAATAAAGCGATGTAGTTTTTGACAACTTGAGATGAAATTGTATTTCAAAAGTTTTGATCATTTGCTTTGGATCTACTAGCTCGGTTAATTAAACTTTTGGTACTGTACTGTGGGCTGTATGTATCTATTATTTGTTTTCATATACGATCCATCACCCCAGCATCATGTCAACTAACCACATTCCTTCGAGCCCAATATAGTAGGCTTTCAACCAATGACTGTCATTCCCTAGGAAGTTTGACAGCATGTCCGAAATGTGGGTGTCTACGTAAATAATCTCAAAAGTGGGTCAAAACTAGCCAATGGCTCTTTATAAATGATTACTCATCTTAGCCTCCAACAAATGGGATCTAATAATGAGTCACCGCTCCAATTCGATTGGAATATGAACTAGTGTTAGTTAGGCTAAACTGACAGAAAAGATAGGAGAAAAATGTACTCCAAACTTTACGATATCATTAGATTTACGGCTGACCCTGAGTTAAATTAATATAGGGGTTTCTCAATATGAAATGAAGCTCAGTTTTGAACCTTAGGCAAAGCTATTAAAATGCGGTCTCCAAAAAACTATATAAACCATCCTACTACTTTTAATTTTATCATCAATCCTTTATACAACTTTACATTAGAAACTATCGTTACCTTTAATCAACTTAGAATATTATGAAATTCCAACAGATACTTGCCTCAAGTTTGTACTGCTTTATAGCCTCCGGGTTCCAACTATCATTCCCTAAGAGTAGCTTCGACTTGCAGCAATGCGACTTAAATGTAAGTTCATGCTCCGATAGTAGCGTCGACGGATGCTGTAGTCCAAAGTTGGGTTTGTTTTTGTTTTCACAGCAGGTAAACTTTGATATATACTAAAGTATACTTATCTATTTATAAAGTGGGTAGATAACACTGGTGCCAAGGACAAATTTACTATCCATGGGTTCTGGCCCGACTACTGGTAAGCAAAGTAAAAAAATTATTTATTAACAATATAATAGTGATGGTAGACCCGGCCCACGTAACGGTTGTGATAGTCGGCGTAACTACCCCGAATATACCAAAAAACTCTCACAATTCAACACGACTCTATTCAACCAGCTAAACGAAGGTTGGCCCAGCTACAAAGGAAACAACCCATCCTTCTGGTCGCACGAATGGGTCAAACATGGTACTTGCCTCTCCACTTTAGAACCTAGATGCTACTCCAACTACAAACAGTACGATGACGTGCAAAGTTACTTCCAACTCGTCCTCAAATTGCATAGAAAGTATGACGTCTACCAAGCTCTAATTTCCAACAACATCAAACCGGGTAGGATGTACGGTAAAGAAGTTCTCTTAAACGCCTTGGAAAAAGGTTTAGGTCAAAAAGTTGCTATCACCTGTCGAGGTAACCGACTGCAAGAGGTACGCATGTGGTTTAGGGCTAAGGGCAGAGACAACTACGTAGCTAATGAACCTCACAGCTCATCTTGTCCCAAGATGGTCAACTTCCCAATCAAAGTTACTAATCAGATTATTGCTAACGAGGATTATGGGAATTTGGATTTCGAGACCAAGGCCCAGGTTCCAATGGTTGTTTACAGTTATACTCGCAAGGTTATCAAGTGGAACGGTAATGCTGTATAAGTGGTCATTGAGACTATCTCCGCCTATCAGCTGTTTCTAGCATGTACAACCTACCCTCTTTACCTTTTCTTTTTTCATTTTTACTGGCGAGCTGTAAATACCACTAATTTAACCTTTTCCTTTTACTTAGTTTAGGTTTTATATGTCGCACAAATCGAACTATTAAATTCATTTCATATATATCGAAAAAATTTGATATGTGTAAGGTTTTATAGCTGCTTTTATTTTCTTTGGAGTGCTGCATACTGTGTATACTATTTTTATACATCATATATCCTACAGATCACTTTGGCTCGATATACCTTTCAATTTAACTAATGACTAATTAACCTAAGAGTGCTTTTATATTAGAACTATACATCGATAAATCTTTTTGTAAGAAACAGGTATAGTGCTAATCCACTATTATAAAATTTACTTGTATTCCAACTTTATAAGTATATTATTCACAGCCAAAAACAAGATGATATTAAATTGTCACAATAAGTATGCTTCACAACCTAAAGCTCTTTATTACATAGCAATGTCAAATAATAGCTTTTGCCTCAAGTTTAATAGCAGAGAAGGGTGCTATTCAAAGACAACCAAATATTTGCTGAACAAACACTACCTCAAAATTGTTGGAAGGAATCGATAAGTTTTATTAAATTGTGGTGTCTCCTTCGCTACAATAACTCAAATGATGCAGCTTTAGTGATAGAGTCGGATTCCAGCCTGAGCTAATAGAGATTCAACTGAGAATACCAAAGGTTACGTCGCAGCACCAATAGTTTAGATTTATAGGGATGCTAGAAATAATATTTAAATTCCAGTGCTTTACACCTGTAGGCGTTGTTTTCCATCAATACCAAATTTATCAAAGGTGTACTGACATACACTACCTTTATTTCCACTTACATTTGCTTAAGTTTAGCTATATAGTAATTGATATGAAGTCCAGGTTTATAAAAGCCGATACCAGTGATTAGAATACATCTGGATAAGTTTTCCTTTATAAGTTATACTAGGTGGCATAAAAATGTTCTCTACTCTAGTGAAGCGTCTACAGAACCCAACTAAAGCAAATACTGAGAAGGTGAATGGTTATTTCATTGGTGATGACACCCAGCTCAAGAGATCAGTTTTTAATATGTTACTTTATGAAACATAGTATCGTTATCAGCTGTGATCATGGAGAAAATACAAAGTTTTACCTTTGATGTAAATTTTGCTTTCAATTTTAGTTTTAAAACATTCAATAGAACGAAATAAGCAAGGCATCTGAAGATCACATAACTCTTGGCTATAGCACCAGTTAGCCCTAGGATTGATTGTGAAAAATTAGCCTAGGGCTTCTTGAAGAAATTCAAGGTCCTGGCCTTTTACGCAGCTGGCCAAATCGTTCTCTTGTACGCCTGTGGCAAAGTTATTAATATCGTTCTAAGCTCCTATATCAATTTTATTTGTGTTACACTAATCCACGACGATAATGCCTTCCCCAATAACGTCCTGCATTTGAATTTAGGTGGTCACAACCTTGACACGTACCTTGTAAAATTTTCAAGTGAAAAATATCTTGCCATGAATACCTCGGCTGAATATGATATCTCCAAGTATACCAAAGAGGACTTCTGTTTTGTTTCTACCGACTTTAAGTGTGGTTTTAAACGTAGCAAGGACGAGCAAAAGATAAATTGTGAACTTCCAGATGGTTAATTCGTGGATATATGTAGTGAAAGTTTTAGATGTCTCGAAGCTCTCTTCTGCTGTAGCCTCCTTGGCATAGAAACTGATGATATCCTTACTTTGATTTACAGGTCGATGATGAAATGCAAAGAATCTAGCCATGAGGGGTTATTCAAGAACATAGTGTTGGCAGAGAGTAGTACCATGTCCCTGATATTGTTGAACGCCTACACAATAAGCAAATCCATCGGTTTATATCTGATTCAACTTTTCTAATCCTTCTAGCTTTAAAAGAGCTATTATAACAGATCCCTTATTCCATGTATACCAACGTAGTCACTCTCATATAACCATAAATATTTCTCATGGGTTGACGGTTCAAGCTATCCATCCAGCCCTTCTTTCAAAGTAAGTAGATTACCAAAGCAAAGTACAAGAAATATGATGCCTTGATCGCCAAGTGTAAATATCTCAACTCCACGACCACTTGAACATCATCTTGGAGGACAATTTGCAAAAATATGCATTACTGAATCTCAACATCTATATTCAAATGCGTTATAAGATCAATTCAATAGGCTTATAATAAAAGTTAGATATATCAGCCTCAAATTTTTCATCCAATCTAGATGGTTAACTCTAACTTAAGCTTCATCGAGATAGCTCAGTACCTAGACAAGTAAAATTACAGTGATGATAAAAGCTTGATAAAGTTTTATTTTTTAAATAATATATATAGGCTACCCAAACCAACTCGATTCCATAGATTACAAACAAAAACCAAACTTCAAAGCTCCAAGCACAATCTTTTCAAGTTCTGGTTCAACTGGAAGGTCAAGAAGTAGTTACCAGCTAACCTCTGGAAGGTCAAGAATCGTTTGAGTATGGTAGCTATCTGTCGATGCTTGTGGAAGTTGATTGTCCTATCCACTTTCTCATTTCCACTACCACTTCCCACATTTGAAATGTTCAACTTGGAGCTAAATACCGAAGTACTAGTCGATATAGGAGGATTGGGGAAAGATTCGATTATATGTTCGGAGGTACAGCTACTGCCATTACTGGAATTGGAAGGTATCGTTGTCAACTTGTTTTTGTCAAGTTCGTCATCATTATCTTTGTTGAAGTCCTTGAAGTTGAGGGGTAGCGGTAATGATTGAGGTCGGTCCTTTTTAACTTTGATACTGGGTGAGGTTTCCAAATTGATCTGATGGCACTCCTTAAACTTGTTAACTTTGGTCTTGATGGGCTGGTGGTTCAAGTAATTGGGCAGTTCGGTTAGATGGAGTAAATCGCTAAGGTACAGACCCATGAAGGGGATACATCCATTGCAACTGCTGAAAGACTCGGTACAATTGGTATCTAAGTCCATCAGGTTGTTGGTTGTGCTCAACTTCAAGCTGTTGGACCTGCCTTTTAGGAAACTCAACGGCTTGAACGTACTGCCACCTCGGCGAAAGCTTTTGAATCCGACTCCGTTGCTATTACCTACGTTGACAGTATCGTTGACTTCGCCAAATTTGTCGGCCAAATCTAGCATAGTCGATCGCAACTTCTTCCAGTTGTGAAAGGGGTTGGAGAAATCCACCAGTTCGGCTAGCATCTTGTGCTCGTTGGGGTTGACTAAAGACCAAGCCAGTCGTAGTTCACTAACTTTAGGGGACTGTAGAGCCAGCAAAACCTGGGTCAAAGTGGCAAAGTTTTTGTGCAGGTAGCACTTGGACCCTATGCGGATGAACTTTTCGATTAGCTGTACCTGGTGCTCAACAATGCGGAGGTTAGTAATGGAGCTGATAATGAATTCGCACATTTTATTGAACCGCTTGACCAATTTGTCGATGTTGGTTTCTAAATCCTTGCCTACCGTTTCTTTACTATCCTTACCATTAGCTAAAGGAAAGAACTTGACCAAAAGCTCCTCCCACTTGACTTCGCGTAGTAACTGCGCTTCGATCAAAGCGAAATGTTGAGCAATAAGTTCGGATGGGTAATCCAGGACAAAGTTGAAGCTAGGTTGCGAGAAGTTGAAGTTGAAGTTCAGCTTGTGTAACGTGTACTTGGCCTTCTCGATGTCAATGAAACCTACGTTGGTATGCTGGTAGAAGTTGAGATCTTCCTTCTCCAAAGCTTGAGGTGGTGGTAACGTCAAGTAGTTGTTTGTTATAGGTACATGGTCGATCTGACCTAGGATGGGGAATCGAGAGATTGGTGGGTTGGCCGGTCGTTTCAGACTCTCGTTGATCATTATTGTCTCCACTTTGCCATTGTTGTTTAGGGATGCGGTGTTGATACCGGTGCAAGTTTTGGGGTTGGATTTCCGACCTAGTAATTTGGAAAAGCTGCTGTATTTGCGGATTTTGGTGTCATTGAGGTCTTTGAAGCTGGATTTGTTTTCGATGGGGCTTAGATTAGTAATTTTAACTTCGTTACCGTTGCTGTTGAACATTGTCCTAATCAAATTCCAACCGTTGCCCTTCTTGTTAGCGTTGTTGTTGACGTTACTGGTGTCTTCCAAGGATGAGCAGCTTTCGTTAGGTAATTTCAGTTCCAAGCTTCTAGATTGGTTGATTCCGGTCAACTCGTTGCTACTTATAGAAGCTTCGATACTCAAACTATTCAACCTATTATCGACTAAACTGGGTGGGCTTATAGATGATTCCTGCGAATTTTCCAAGGACATCCCCGTAGATCGATTTCCATTGCTCTCATAGTCACTCGATAAACAATAGCTGCTGTCGTTACTCAGGTTGGAAGTTCGTGATTGGAAGGGAGTCAGTACGATCTTAGACTGGGAGGTATCCAAATCTTTGCGTAAGTCAGCACCCCAAAATTCACAGGCTTCATCTAAAGGGGTAACTACTAGGTAGTAGCTGGTTGAGGATGGAGTCAGTCGCACCATTATTGAGCGTATCTCCTTCAAGATCCTCAGATCCCTACTGTTCAACTCATTCAACTTTTCGATCTTCAATATGCTTTTAGCAAGCTGTTGGCGCAACTTGAAATCTTCACTAAAGTCAGTTTGGAAGTAGTTAATCAGCCAGTGACGTAACACTACGAACAGCCGCACACGCACAACCTGATTTGGCTCCCCTTGTGAACCCAAGGACCACTTGTACCGGTTCATCAGCAGCTGCACCAACTTCTCTTTAGTTAAGAACAAGCCGGTATGTCAAAAAGAAGTCAGACATGAATGTGTAGTCTATATGGGAAGTTAGGACTTCAATCAGCTGGATTATATTTCCACCCATAACAACCCTCTTAAACTCGGGTTTCTGGACTTGTGGCTGTTGGGGATTGAATTGGAACCCTAGTTTGGAGTACCTTAGGTGATAGCTGGATGTCTCCTGCAAGCTAGACTTTTGAGCTTCCGAGATTTCTGGTTCCGACCACAATACCTGGCTTCCTGCTTCTTCGTTATCTTTGGAGTTGAACAACTGGAGGTCGCAATCGAGATCTATCAAGTTGGATTTGGAGCTTCTTGTGGAGAGGCATCCTGATTTCGATTTGCTTTCTTCAGTTGGGTTAGTCGCTTTGCTAATAGCGTCTTTGTATTGGCTACTACTTTGCGAGCTCCGCTTTGACGACTTTTTGGGTAGATCACCGAACGGATCCAAGATCTCTGAGCTTATATCCTGCGGTAGTAGATTGAAACCCCACTCCTCGGCCAACTTCTTATACTCTATCGTGAAGGGTATGACTTCGCTTTTGGATCGTAGTCGTGATGGCAACATTGGTTCCAACTTAGATTTGGGGGTATCGGTAACTTTATCGATTTTATAATTCGGTTCACTTGCATCCTCCTTCCCTTCTTCATCCACCTCCTTGTTGGACGTTAGTTTTGTTTTGAATTGGATTTTGGGTTTAGCACTCAATTTCAAGATGGCTTCTGATTTACTCCGTCGTCTATTTATTAACATTTAGTATAAAATTTAAAGTGCATATAAGTTTACCTGCTAGAAAGTTCCTCAGAGCTATCTGAGAATAGGCCTTTAGTTAGTCGTAGCTGTTGGGCATTGTTGAAGCTGTAGGTTTCAATCAACGTCAACTGTTCGTTAAAAAGAATGGGTAAGTCTGGGTAGTTCCGCTCCAAGATGGAATCTAGAGCTTGATGTCGGTTTATAGCAGTCAGCTTTAGATTCAAGTTGGATGTCGATGCCATATTTTTACTATTGCTTTCGTTTCTTTTGGATTAGCTGGCACCTGTCGATGTCTTCTACCTTTTGAATTAGAATTAGTTGGTATCCGTCGTTGTCGTTGTTGATAAAAATAATATATGGTCGAATATACTATTTGAAGGAAATTAAGGGAATAAAAGCACAAGAGATAGCTATTCCAAAACCTATTTATGTGACCTTAATCGTAGACAAATTTGTAGTAAATGTAGGTTAACTCGATTTAGTTAGTAGATCTTGGAGTATCGGTATGGTTGTATAGGGTAGAAACCTGCAACGACGCTATTGGCAACTCTATTTAATTTATCTAATATCGAATTTTAATTGACAATAACACGATGGGTGTCCCACAAACCTACTCCCCAACCTAACTAAACAAGAAACTGGGATTGAAATTTCAGTAGCCCCTGTTTAATGAAGTATAGGGATTCGATAATAGACTTAAATAAAGCAAGGAAATATATTTGTTTTAGTTAGATTTTGGGATAGGGGGAGGATATTATAGCAACGACTTTCTATAGATTTGTTTGGAAAAGTAGGCTATAATTTAATAGTAGGGATGACGGTTGATACTAACTTTAGAATACTAAATTTGGTTATTATGAATTAGTCCTAATTCGGCTTTATAGTGCAACGGCATAATTTCTTTGAGATAGGTCGGTTGATTTTTAGGTTCCAAGCTAACCATCAACCTGAAAGTCTAGCAAAAGACAGAATTTCAACCTATACTGCGTCGCTAAGCAGGTTGAGGTTAACTGTTTATGGGGAAATTTATGTCAACCAACGTAAAAAAGGTGGCAAGTCAATTGTAGTTTTACGGTTAGACTACAACTACAAACTTATGTAAGTGGCTTTTTTAGATATGGATTAAGGTGGAGGCAACTTTAGATTTGTATGGGATGCAGTTGTCAATTACAAAACTAAGATCGATCCCTACCTTTTAGATCGAATGGCTATCAATCTCTCCAGAGTTGGTAGTTACGCTAACAAGCCCTATAAATTTATATGGCGAACATCTAGATTGACGCCTAGCCATTCTCTTTTTTATTTTTGTTCTAATCCTCACACTTGCTCTTTTAGAAAATAACCTAGGTCCTAAATTAAAACAAGGTCCAGGAGCTACACCCTTTACTTTGATTCGATCTCCAAACCGGCAAGTGCCTTCTAAAACTTCTTTAGTACAATCAACCGTAAACAGGTAAGCTAATTTAAGGATATAAATATCAACATCAGTTATAAAAGTAGTATATAGCTTGCTGTTGGATACCAGTTCTAGCAAATTTGTTAGTAGACGGTATATCAGCAGCTGGAAATCGGAATAAAAGCTTTCAATTAGTTTCAAATACACTACCTAACTGAAACATACAAGACTATCGGTATTCCCCTTCTAGAAGTTTATCAATATATAGTTTTTAAACTGGAGTAATGAAAATATCCTGTCAAGACGAATCGAAACTTACAAAGGTTTGTTATTCAAATAGATTGAGGACTGAGCTGGTCTCAAGTTGAGGTGAGTGTAGTATCCACTTAATTAATATTACCATAAAGTTTGTTACATTTTCCTTTCATAACAGACGGTACTTAGTTACATCGTCGATAGTGGACTTTGCTTCTTTCAAACCAACTAGTAGCTCACTACTTGTCCTACAGTAGATTGGAGCTACTTAGTTTAAGGCAGGCTTTTTAAATACCGAGTAAAATGCCCACTTGTAGATAAAATGAAAGCCCTAATAGCTATATGAAAGCCTTATAGTTATTCGATTAATTTAGGTTTAACAAATAGATAAAATCCTAAAGAGCTCAAGAAAATTTGGCATAGCCTTATGGTGATGGTCCCCAGGGATATCAAATAAGACAGCAATGTAGTATTCTTGATGGATTTTGTGATCCATGAAGAATAAAGTTCAAGATAAATTCTTACTGTATAGATTAAAGGTGCTTTGTAAATATAATAGCTCTATACCTGTAATTTAAGCCTAAAATTAAAGGTAGACATCCAAGCTTTTACTTGGATATTTAAAAATTGGAGTAATCTTTTAGAATGTATAAAAATATTATATTATTCTTTAAAATCAAAAGGAGATTTATAGTCAGCACCAAATACAAATTTATTGACTTATAGGCATGTTAATTTGGCTTTTAGAATTGAAGTGTAATGAAACGGTTATCTATTCCGAGATTCCTAGGTCATTTCAGGTTTAAGGGCATTTAAGCAAGATAATGGAAGGGCCAACCTTGGTGTACTCATCCCTAGTGATCCACAAATGTCGATGTGTAAGTTGATGAGATAGTTTGGAGTCGCCAATCCAAGCTAAATATTTACGGTTAGATGAGGTAACTACATTGATGTCCATGCAATGACCGATTCCATTAGACAATTCCTCTAAAGTAGAAAAGTTTAACAAAGGGGATGTAAAACTAAGTCTCAAATTTGCTTACTCTTTAGGCACTCAGCAAAGCCAAGGAATATGGTGTTGCCACCTGATAGGATGATATTCTTGTACAGTTCGCTACAGGATAAGGATGCTTGTCTTTCCAAAACAACTTACAAGGAACTTGTTGATCCCTACGACTTCATAACCGAAGGAGGATGGGTAGAAGAGCGCTTCTGGACCCTAACGAACTTGGACGCTCTAGAACTACAATTTGACGGTTGGGAAGTTCAAAGAGCTGGGGTAAGGTGTAAGTATTGATGTATTCCAGTTCTACTTGGGAGTCTTGACCAACGTAGTAGTGCTTTTCTTTAGCTTCCTTAGCAACTTCGTATGTGACGGTGATGGGTTGGAGGATAGAGTAATTTACAAATCCCTGAGTAAAGTACTGAGCAAAGTTTAGGCCATGAGTTCTAAACGCATATATGCATTCCTTGCTGCATATTGAGTAAGGCTTCGTCCATCCAGCTCGACGCGTGAAATAGCTTCAGGGATAACAAATCCTGGCGTAGTAGGGGATGGTGCAAGTTACTTCCTCACCAGAGTCTAGTACAACTCCAGTAGAACGATCACAAGCGTACAGAGCTAAACCTAGTTTGACTTGCAACGTAGAACAGCGCGAACATCAAAAGTTTCAAAGAAGATCTGTGCCATCTTGGTACGGTTACTCCAGTTTAGGAGTGGGGAGTCAGCTAGAAGAACGGGGTAGTCTTGGGGGGGAGAAGTTAAGCTTCTCCTGCAAATTTTAATGCTTGATAGCCAAAGTAAAACTTACATAGGTGTAGTTCCAGATATATTTCATACCACTCCGGTCGTTTATGGTATCACTATTGATAAGATACCTTATTCCAAGGACATTGCTTCTGGCCAGAGCTTCGTATCCGACAAATGCACTCATACGTGATGAACCAATCCAACTACTCAATATATGGGGACGACTGACGATGGCGGGGAAAACCTAGTATGAAATTTAATTTAGCTTTTGAGTAGTATACCAACTAAATTAGGATAATCAAAACTACTGAAATCGGCTTTTATCGTATCGGTTCCGTTATCAATCACAACCTAGAGGTTATAAGTAAAGGATGGTGCAAAGAACTTATACAGTACGGCAGTGAGATAGTTCATCTTAGTTGAATCTATATAAAAGTTTTGAAGTTTTATACTTGAATTTATAGAAACGGTATCTAAGCACTATATATATCAGTTTTAAAATACTTGACTATACGATACTAATTTGTAATACGGATCTTCAGCTTTATTTCCAAAAGGCAAAGAATGAAGTTTGCCAAGCCTTTACATACATTTTCAACTTAATCAGTTTTTACGAAATGATGACATTACAATTATATAAAATTGAGTTGGATTTAACTTACTCATTTAAAAGTATGTTTTCAATGATGTGAACCTTACTTTTTGTCCAAGTTAATTTTGATGATAATGGAATCTAAACTTGCAACTACTGGTTTTCCAGCAATCAGCAAATGCTAAATAATTTCTCGCATGCTATTTAACGCTTAATAAACCATATAACATCGAAATTATGCAAGCTTTACTTGTTTCTAGAAAACCAGCAGTTGAAATTTGGGCTCTTAAAGTAGGCATATAAGTTGAATTTAGTCAATTTGAGCTTAGAAACTTAAGTAAACTGTGCCAATATATCAGTTAATTACACTTTCATCAAGTTCATGTAAATTTGAATAGAAACTTGTGCCTCAATTTTTTGCCAAGCTGGCGCTAAAACTCAACTTTGAACAACAATTTCCTGCTGAGATCGCTACATCAGTTGAGGGTATTCTTTACGACCTCTAAAATTAATTCTACTTCTTATTAGGTCTCAGCCTTAAATCATACGTTATGAAATTTCCATTTCTACCTCATCTGATTTGATACTTTCAATATACACGCTTGAACCCAATAGAACTTAGTTTCCTGAGCCAAGGACTTGAAAAAGGATTACTGTAAATATCATCCAAGTGCACAAAATATTCGGCAAAATATAGGCGTAGCATATGAAAATATAGATCTAAACCTATTTAAAAACTTAAAGAACTAATAATTTAATGAAATAGGAACGCTTCGAAACTATTTAGACTCTTTAGAAGTAGAAGGGTCTAATCCTATGAAAGGGGTGAACTTAGGTTGAACCTGGGCAGCCATCCCCACTATTGCCATTAAGTGAACTAGGATGTTCTTGTACTATGTTGATAGAATTGGAGTTGGGAGTAGAGCTGTCGACGATAGGTACAGGCCTTACATTGTTGGGTAACTCAGGCGAGCTTTGAGCAGTGATCACGTCACTCCATGCTGGTAAGCTGGGATCACCTCGGCTAGCTGGTCTTCCGGGGTTGAAGAATCCCCCTAAAATGGGTTTGGTTAGTACGATTGTTAATGGCAAGAGATAAGTAAGCAGGGCAAAAATGTTTAAACGTCGTTATTTTTTATAGCTGGATCGATTGGTTGATAGTATCTGTTGACAGGTCTAGGTGGACCAAAATACCTTCTATTGTTACTAATGTTGGAGTCTTTTTTGGCCGGCTTAAGTGTGAAGTTCAATTGAAATTTAGGCTTACCTTGTTGGTTTTCGGTACCTTTTGGTTTCTCGTTGCCTTGAAGCTTCTCGTTAGCTTGAGCTGCCTGCACGATGGTGGGTTGGCTTGCCTTGACATCTTCACCCAGGGTAAAGTAAATACTTTGGATCAGTAAGAGAATTCGTAGTTGTTGCATCGTATGCTGCAAAAGAAATGAGTTGTAGTTGTGAAAATGGGATAAAAGGGAAAATTAAGTCTTTGAGATGGAAAGTGGATTAGTACATCACCTGTACGTAAATTATATATCAATTGATTTTTCATGTAGATGGCCGTCGATTGTAGTTGCTATCACTATTTTAGTTGAGTTTGGCTGTAGGGATTGGGTATTTTAGGCAGCTATTCTCTATAGATCGGCTTTGATAACTTCTCACTTCTAAACGCCAATCACTTTAATTATATCATATTTTTAAGATTGACGTTGAATTTCCTTAATCGGCTGCTGTTTGAAGTGTTGACCTTAAACCATTTCGAAGGTTTCATGGTTTAGATTAGCGTTTTGATTGGGGTAGAGGTTTTCGGATACAGGATCAAAGTTTTGGCATCGTACATCCGTCCGCATGTTTTTGATTTCGGATCGTATCTTTGTACGTAGAGCAATATTCCTCAAGCTTTGGATTGAAGTCATCACCAAATAATAATATCCAAAGATATTTGAGAAAGCTGAGTTTCTTTCAGCTTTAACAAATTTCCCTAAACAGAACATGGAGGCAAGAAGGTAATTCATGAAACTCTACATAACACTGTTAGGTATAGTCGAAGGTATTAATGTTAAATCGAAAATTTTATCAAAATACACGATAGTAAGACGATTTTATTAAGGTGCAATATGGATCATAGTGCGGCAAGGTTGGAAAATCTATGAAGATTGACGGTGAAAAGTTAAATTGAGTTTAATATCCCATCCTTTGGGATGTAAAATGGCTGAGTTTACTATTCCTAGGTTAGTACTAATCATTATGCTTTCATCGCCAAGTCTAAAATAGAGTGCAATTTGATTTTGATACGGCCACCTTCGTTGTGTCATTAGTTCAATGGGTCCAATTAAGATGGATTCAAAGTATACAGCTTGTCCCAGCTCATCAACTTGTTAACCTTGTATATCTATTAATTTACTATTTCTTGGTCATCTTTAAACATATTTTAAGTTAAAAATAAACTATAAGCATGCATTCTATACAGTTAAGGTGTTTCTAATATTTTAGGTAGTATACAACTGAAGACATTTCTTAGAGCCTAAATAAATATTTAAGCACATTTAATTATATAACTAGATACTATATATAAAAGTAATAAACTACGGATAATATAAGGAATACAATTATATAAGCGGCATTTAGTTAACTCCTCCATATTCTTTATCAATAAATACGACATCCATTATACCAAAGTATTAGTTTTCAAACTATCAGGGTCAATATGCTGCTTAGCTGAAAATTTGGTAGGGTCGATATGCTGCTTAGAAGCAAACTTGTGTTTGAATTTACTGATGAACGAATTCTCACTATTACCATCTTCAAAAACGTCTTCATCTAAACTGGAACCTACAATATGTTTAGATACACTAGCCGCAGGGATACCGTGGAAGAGACAGGCAAGCACTGAAAATAACCAAAATTTGAACGAGCTTGATACTACTAACCATTTCTAAATACTATTTGATCTGATGTGATTTGATATATAGTGAAGGTGAGTACTCTATCCAACCGTTTTATATCTATGTCTTTAGTGAGATGTAAGGATTCTAGAATTCTTACATCCAACGTTGAAAACGTGGATATGTAGTTAAACAAAGAGATTTGGGAATGATATCTATTTCTTGGACGGTGAACCAGTATCCCTTTACTATTGATGTCCATTGTAGTTGCATTTTCGTCCAATTGTAATCCGAATAAATTGCAAGGTCATTTACATAGAACCAGATTTTTAATATACATTTTTTATAAAATTTCAAGGTGTATACCATGTGCTACTAAGTATTTAGTTTTATCACTTCAACTGACTATAGGTAAGGGATAGTGTAAGTTGTATAAACTATGTTTTAGATATCAAATATCCTTTTGTTTGCATTCCTAGATGATGGTATAGGCGGCTTTTAAAACTTTGTTCTAAAATAAAAATGGCAGTTTTTCAAAGTTTACAATTTTGAATAGTGATTTAGTATTGAGTATGCAATAGCAGCAACAGTTCTACAATGTTATTTTTGAACGTACCGTAACTTTTAGTTACAAACTATAAGTAGAAGTATAGTAAAAGCATATTAAATGTAAACCGGTAGAGTACCTGCTAGTCTAATAGCCTACCTTTTAGTACAGTGTTTTGATATCTACTGATGTTAGTTCAAATAATATTGAAATAGAGTTATCATTTTGATATGGATTTAGAATTAAGCGATGCCAAGTATAGTGCTCGATAGCAGAAAATACTTTATAAAAGATATGGCAAAGTAAATGTATCAAAAGCGACTTGTTAATGTGGACATAAAGGCAAAATTCCTGTAGGGTAGATTGGAGTCTGGAGTTTCAAATTGAAAGCTGAAAAGGTAGGATGGTGTTCCTCCAACTCCAAATTTAGAAATACCCAGCTTACAAATGGCTGATATACAAACTCTGAAATTTGTTAGTTAGTTCCTTGGCTCACTGCCATTTGTCAAGTTTAAGTGCCTTGGTTTATATAATTGACTTTTAGTTGGAAAGATCAGTTGCCAGACGACTTTGATAGATTTTGTTTGAATCCAATATCTGACGAAACCTACATCTCAATTAGTATTTACAATTTGATGGACCTTGAAATTGCTTTTGAACAACACTGCTGGGACTAATGGCAATCAAATCCTTGCTTCTAAATAGATAGTCGAAGCCATCAGTATTTAATAGTGTTTATGGAGGGGTATCGGGTAGTGTGTAAAGCTTCAATCTGACTAAAAGGATTTATAAATTGACCTTTATCTGCCATATAGAGATTCAGTCTTCGACTTTTGTATCAGCCCTGTAGGTAGCGCTTTCGGCAACTTTGGATATTGAAATATTTGGTTAGATTGGTATTCTGGTAATGTGATTTGATCTGTATACACTTACAGGCAGCAGACTTCGACTTGATGAGAAAAGCTAATCATCGGTTGCCTTTAAAAGTAGATACATCTTTAACCTACCCATAAAGACCGTGCTTAGACTGGCGATCCAGATTAAATTTTACCGATGCCACCATAATCGGGAAGTTGCATCTAAAAGCAGTAGTAACATATTTCAATTGGAATAAGATCGAATGGTTGATACCCAATTTCTTCTCAATGCATAGCATAAAGGTAGGCCAAGTGGGCTTACGGTTGTGGTAGTATGAGTAGGACTTTTTACGTAAGTTGTTGAGACTTTTAGATCTGGTATTATATAATATTGTACGTTCGTGTTTACTTTTCATTTTATTTTGTATACTACTATATAATTATTAATTTGGATCTGATGGTTTACAATTTAGATTTATTTCTATCACGGTTTGATACTTCAATCAATAGTAAAGTATTTTTCATCCAATAGAGCTATAATACTTTGTATACCTTTGACTATCTACAATTATTCCTTCTAAAGATGCGGTAAATTAATGGTATGAAAATTACTACATTTGTTGATGGTTTTTCAAGCAGGACTGGAAGGTAAGCTCGATATCTAGTAAACGAACCTCTAGACTTTTGAATTTCGGAATAGATAGCTTTGTACAAATGTTAGGTGGATCCATGGACCTAGTACCTCATAAATAGCGTTGTTTAATAACTTGAAAAATTCTTCAAGTTCAATTATAGAAACCCAGTTATAATTTTGAAACGCTGGAACATGTCTTGTAGATCAACCTATAGTGTTCAGCAAATATAAGCCTTCAGCTAGAAATATGTTGCTGGCTAAAATCGGAACTTATAAAGAACTCTCTTACCAATTTATTAAGCTCGTAAAATAAATTAGCTTATGTTCCCTCTTTTTCGATAAAGCTATCTTGCTATGAAGGAAATTAGTAGCTTCTACAATCAGATGCTGATACCGATTAGTGTCTAAATTACAATACTTGAGGTTACTACCTTGAGTTTTAAGCCATTAAAGTATATGGCCTCTTAAATATGCATATGCTTCATATAACATATGTTATCTATACTTTGCTTACATTTAGCATTCGTACAAGTACTTTTATAGCAGTATTCCAGAAGCCCAATTACTGCTAACAATAGAAATATATTGCTCGGATATTTCAAATCGATTTTAGTATAATTAATACAGTTTGCCTTAGCCTTTTACATTCAAACTCAATACATTGCATTAAACATATTCCCAGAGAATGAAATGGAATGTAAGCTAAAGTAGCTTTCTGAGTTATAACAAAAACACTAGACCACCAGAATAAGGCTACATAAGCTTCTGTATCGTGTTTATTGTAATATTAGCACTATTGCATAATTTGATATAAGTTAAGTGGATCCTATATATATACAATCATCAATTAATAAAATACCATATAAACGTATGTAACGTCTGATTAAAGTAAGTGTTTTAAAATTCCAAAGCTGCTATGATAAAGCTATCTAACTTTTTACCTAAACGACCTTCCCACGTACCCCGACAGAAGGTGGAGCTAGAACAGATCCTCAACAACCAAACGAGTACACCCATCACCTACACCAATTTTAGAAACTATTTGGAAAAGGTCGAATTTAGTATCGAAAACTTGGAGCTCTATTTATGGTTCAGCAACTACGAGAAACGATATTACAGCTTGATGGGTGGTGGACCACCCGGGTTCCAACCTATTTTAGCACCCCCCAAGATCAACTTTTTAGAAACTAACAAAGAGACGCAGCCCAAATATCTCTTCGATAACAAGAATGAGAAAATTCTAGCTGTTGAAGTGAACAGCACTACCCAGTATCTGATGAAAACACCTGACCAACTGTTGAAGTTAGTGAAAAGTAATGGTTACAAGGACGATAAGCGAAGTTTGAAGAACCTCTTCATCAATACGAGTAACAAAGAGGTGGAAGTACACTGCAGTTCCAGCCTGCCTTTTTGTCAGGAGATCAACTTGTTTGTAAAAGTGTTTTTGAACAAGGAGTCCAAGTATGAATTAAACTTACCTTCCTACCTCAAGAATCAAACTTTAGAAAAGTTGAAGATGTCGACCCATCCTAAAGTTATTGAACCTATTTTCTTGCACTGCTATGAGCTGTTGAAGGGTTCAGTTCCACTATTTTACGACTACCTACTGGAAAAATATAGGTAAAAGTTGACTATGGACCTATTGTATGAAGTTTGTTATTGTATTAATAAAAGTTGAAGTTTATATTTTAAAACTCATTTAGTTTGCTTATATTATAATATTTATTGGTATGTAGCATATCGCTTAAATTAACTCAGCTTATGTATTATAAAAAGCTACCTATAGTACCAATTTTTTTAAATATATGCTCCTTCTGAAGGATTTCTTTTAAAGCCGACTGTTAGTTATCCTGTTATCTACTATAATGCTTTCTAGACATATATACTTCAAACTATTAATTTTTGCTTGACCACCTATGAATAGGAAAAATAATATTCTCTTGCAATAAACTAAACTTTTTATAAATGTCACTA
This sequence comes from Capillidium heterosporum, assembly GCA_016630905.1. Taxonomy (NCBI): domain Eukaryota; kingdom Fungi; phylum Entomophthoromycota; class Entomophthoromycetes; order Entomophthorales; family Capillidiaceae; genus Capillidium; species Capillidium heterosporum. The sequence continues at coordinate 2,982,977 of WBMQ01000003.1, read as the reverse complement.
TAGTCAAACTTAAATTATAAATAGGCTTTTTAGCTCCTACCATTAATTTTTCTCTTGCTGATATATAACTTGATTTTTTGAAGGTTAAATATTGACAAAAAGATAGGTTCGGCTTTAAGGTGACTGAATTGTACCGTTCCTTTAAATATAATAGCCTAACTCTGGCTAACAAATCTTTATTATCCACCAATGTTGATATAAAACTAAAGATTGTGACTTTTATCCTGCTATAATCTGTAGAATCTGTTTGGAATTAGACCGATGTTTGAAGGAAATAAGGAAATATCAAGGAATCCTATTTTACAATAAAGATAAATAAACCAATTGTAGGATCAATAAATGGTATTGAATAGGAAGTTATTTTAGTTTACTTACATAGGTGACGTTTACAAAAAGTTTAGTTTATCAAATCATAGCTTTGTCTTTTTAGTTCATAGGTAGTGAGTGAAGATTGGTAAACCAAAGAGGATATGTATATTGTAAAAAGTAAAAGGAAAGCAATTAGTAGTAGGTCAGCCAGTAACGATCATTCAAAGGGAATATATTAGGGATAGTGGAGATTTAGTAGGATGCTGCCATCACAGTTCGATTGGAAGGCTTAGGTAAATAGATATAATTTTATAAAATACTTACTAAAACCCATCTAAGTGCTATATTTCATATTACGGATCAGCAATATGTAAAATTAAACTCTATTATAAACATAAACTTTTATTATAATAACTTAATTCTATCTTGTAGGCCCACCATCACCTTTCAACTATACTTTTCCAACAGATAATCGTAGAACAAAGGAACAGAACCTTTCAACAGCTCATAGCAATGTAAAAATATCGGTTCGATAACCTTGGGATGGGTGGATTTCTTCAAGCTATCCAAAATTTCGGTCTTCAAGTGGTAGGGTAAATTCAACTCGTACTTGGACTCCCTACTCAAAAATATTTTGACGATTAAATTGATCTCCTGACAGAAAGGTAAACTAGAACTACAATGCACTTCTACTTCTTTGCCACCACTTCCTATAAACAGCTTCTTTAAACTTCTTTTGTCGTAAGTGTATCCAGTATCTTTAACCAACTTCAACAGTTGATTGGGAATTTTCATTAGATACTGGGTAGTATTATCCACTTCAACGGCTAGAATTCTCTCATTCTTATCGTCGAACAAATATTTTGGTTGTGTTTCCTTGTTCGTCTCTAAAAAGTTGATCTTGGGGGGTGCTAAAATAGGTTGGAACCCGGGTGGTCCACCACCCATCAAGCTGTAATATCGTTTCTCGTAGTTGCTGAACCATAAATAGAGCTCCAAGTTTTCGATACTAAATTCGACCTTTTCCAAATAGTTTCTAAAATTGGTGTAGGTGATGGGTGTACTCGTTTGGTTGTTGAGGATCTGTTCTAGCTCCACCTTCTGTCGGGGTACGTGGGAAGGTCGTTTAGGTAAAAAGTTAGATAGCTTTATCATAGCAGCTTTGGAATTTTAAAACACTTACTTTAATCAGACGTTACATACGCTTATATAGTATTTCTGTCAGTGATGAAACCCGGATATACTTTCCAGAGTTTTACATAAGTTATCTCAGACCTTTCAATATCGTTAATACTGCAGTAAGCGAGATATAAATATACATGTAGATTTATTCTGGCGGCTTAATATTTTTGCTATAGCTCAAGGATCCGATTCTAGCTTATACCTAATTTCATCGATCACAGAATAGGTAGAGGGTAATATATTGAGTTTGAATGGAAAAGGCAGAAGCAATTTGGATTAACTGTATCGAAGTTGAAATTAAAATACCAAACAATTTATTTTACTGTTAGCAGTAATTAAACTTCAGGGTGATCACTTCAAAAGTACTTGCAGAGACCTAATGTATGTTATATTAAGCTTATATATATGTAAGTAGTAGATACTTGGAGAATTAAGCCCAAGGTAGAAACTATAAGAATTTGAGTTTTCATCAATCGGTATTACCATTTGAGAAATAGGTTACTAATTTCCTTTGTAGCTCAATAAATTTTATCAAAGAAGCGAGAACATAAATTGGTTTTACGAACTTTATAAATTAATGAGAAAGCTTTTGTAAGTTCCAATTGTATTCCAAATTGTATTCCAAATTGTGGTAAGCTGCAAGTTCATCGATATCGAATATCCCTATATGAATTGGTGAATCTATATTTAACGTTCCAAAATAAGGAAATATTTTCTTAAACTGAATCTCAAAAACAGCTTCTTAATTTTTTGAACAGTATCGCCTATTTGGAATTGTATTTATGAATCCACTTGGTACCTGTACAAAATTGTCTATCAGACTGGTTCGATTAACCCATCAATTAGATAGGGCTTTATCGATATATTCCAACTTTTCAAAAATATTTAGAAGTTAGTTTACTAGATGGATAACACCTTCCAGCTATGTCTATTAAAGCCGCCATCAATACTGAGGTTCGCATACCACTACTTTATTCCAACTTTTGGAAGGAAATAATTATAAAGTCAAAGATCTATAGCAATCTTATAAATGACCATCATAGTCTGATAGGTCTTCTTTAGATAGATAATTAATAAACATTGAAAGATAATAGAAAATGAATTGAAATCGGAAATACTTAGATCCAAATTAATTATCCCTTATCCTTATAATTTGTTAATACAAAAGTGATGATTGAATTGGAACATTAATATAATCGACTGCCTACACTCAAAAGGCGCATTTACTTATCTGGTAAGTCCTGCTTAGACTACTGCAATCGTAGTCCACTCGATTCTTTACGTTGTAACTTAGCCAGCAGCTTAAGTTGGCCTACCTTTATGCTATGCATTGAGAAGAAATTGGGTATCAACCATTCGATCTTATTCCAATTGAAATATGTTACTACTGCTTTTAGATGCAACTTCCCGATTATGGTGGCATCGGTAAAATTTAATCTGGATCGCCAGTCTAAGCACGGTCTTTATGGGTAGGTTAAAGATGTATCTACTTTTAAAGGCAACCGATGATTAGCTTTTCTCATCAAGTCGAAGTCTGCTGCCTGTAAGTGTATACAGATCAAATCACATTACCAGAATACCAATCTAACCAAATATTTCAATATCCAAAGTTGCCGAAAGCGCTACCTACAGGGCTGATACAAAAGTCGAAGACTGAATCTCTATATGGCAGATAAAGGTCAATTTATAAATCCTTTTAGTCAGATTGAAGCTTTACACACTACCCGATACCCCTCCATAAACACTATTAAATACTGATGGCTTCGACTATCTATTTAGAAGCAAGGATTCGATTGCCATTAGTCCCAGCAGTATTGTCCAAAAGCAATTTCAAGGTCCATCAAATTGTAAATACTAATTGAGATGTAGGTTTCGTCAGATATTGGATTCAAACAAAATCTATCAAAGTCGTCTGGCAACTGATCTTTCTAACTAAAAGCCAATTATATAAACCAAGGCACTTAAACTTGACAAATGGCAGTGAGCCAAGGAGCTAGCTAACAAATTTCAGAGTTTGTATATCAGCCATTTGTAAGCTGGGTATTTCTAAATTTGGAGTTGAAGGAACACCATCCTACCTTTTCAGCTTTCAATTTGAAACTCCAGACTCCAATCTACCCTACAGGAATTTTGCCTTTATGTCTACATTAACAAGTCGCTTTTGATACATTTGCTTTGCCACATCCTTTATAAATTATTTTCTGCTATCGAGCACTATACTTGGCATCGCTTAATTCTAAATCCATATCAAAATGATAACACTATTTCAATGTTATTTGAACTAACATCAGTAGATATCAAAACACTGTACTAAAAGGTAGGCTATTAGACTAGCAGGTACTCTACCGGTTTACATTTAATATGCTTTTACTATACTTCTACTTATAGTTTGTAACTAAAAGTTCAAATTAAATCCTGTCAATATCACTTATAACTAGTACTACCTTTATAATCCAAAACAACGATATCTAACTCTTATTACCTTTCAACTTTTAATGCCAAATATATAGTGAAGCCCCATCATTGAAAAACAGTCGTCCTTATTTTAAGATAACCAACAATCATTTAGTTTCAACATCTACCTATGCAAATACTAAGAGATACGTATCTAGACTAAAAAACATATACTACATGTCATTTTCCACATATTATTTGATATGATGACAAATGCTAATAATTTAGTCAGATATTTTACAGCTATAAAGAGAATTTCAAGTGGAAATTAATATAATTCCAGCTTATTTAGGTTATAATTGAATGAAAACCTGGTACAATAACCATAAATTGTCAAAAGTAGTCTACACTGTCGATTCATCTTACCGCATTTTATAAATCCTTTTGTTTACATATATATACAAGTTTTAGCTTGTTAAATATAATAACTATATTTTTGCTTCATTTCAAAATACTTAGTGTAAAAGACTTCCAAGCAAAAATATCCTTGGTATACATTAAACTAAGGTAATAAAAAGTGCTTAATACCATTATTAAATCAGTTAAAAGACTTACCATTCTTACCTTCATCTGTGTCTTCAACGATATATATATAGTAAATATATCTATACAGATACTAATTCTAAATTAAAAGACAATGCTGCTAAAGCAAACTTTACTACCAAGAGTTCGTATATCAGTAAGAAAGAGAATAAGTTCTCAACTGAACAGGATATCAATTATCCAGATTGCTGTATCATATTATAAATACTTTTGAAGCTATTTATTCGATATTTACAAATAAAAACTACTGACTATCCATAAGGAAGTTGAATATATATCATGAAATTATGCTTTAATTGCAATTATTTTAATATTTGAATTACAATTAGTTTCTATTAACATACACCTTCATCACCAATCTATATATTTCTAACAAGTATCAGTACGATGACCGTATGTTGATGGATTTTTAGGAATATATTTAATCATTACTTGATATTTGAAAACAGTTAGAAAGATTGTGTTACTACAATAGTTGACATAAAAGCGTAGTTTGTATTTAAAAGTTAGTTAACTCGATCGAAATACCTCTATGGAAGTTGAAAGATCTTCGATATTAGTTAACTTTCCTACTTTTGATAACCTACAGCCTGATATTTATAATAAACTAAAATAAAACTATACATTATATAGTTTATTTGGATCATATGTTGATAGTTAGCAGAATTGGTATGAATTTCAATTGCATCCAAACCCAAACTTTAGCTTTGATTTCAATTGAGAGCTCATTCCAAAGTTTACTAATACTTTATGCTAATATTTCTATAAATTATGCTTCTATATATAGAACATCTATATGTTTAACTTCAAACTTAGGTCACTTTGACCACCACTACATCCAACTTTGAAGCCTGCTGTACAAAGTAAGACTATATACACGCGTTTGAAATAATACTAAATATACAATCTATAATAATATAGAGAAAGGAATAAATTGAATTGTATATAATGAGTTTTTTCTATAACACAAAATCAAGATAGCAAAGGCCTTTACATTTATTAAACTATTCAGAACGCCCAACCTCAGCCTAAGCCATACGTAACTGGTTCAATGAATCCAAAAGAATAGCATCTCTGCGCTCAATCTCTCTAAATGAAGTCAAGTTGTAGTTCATATTGATGATAAACTCTAGGGGTACCGGCTTAGGTATAGGAGTCAAATTGGCATGAAAACGCAGCATAGGGTTGATTTCGTAGAGTCCGTTACTTATGTATTTCTCATCAAATTCCTGCAATGTTTTGAGATCAGCGATACCCTTAGGTACGATATACTTTTCAGGAATAGCGTTGACTTTGATTATAGACGAACGGGAGTTAGGATTAAATTTGGGCCCTGATCATGAGAAGTGTTCCTCTTTGTAGGCGTAACACATACGGTCGAAAGGGTCTAAAACTTCTTTGACTTTTATATTCCAAGATGGGATTCTAGTGTTGAGGGGTAAAGTGTAAGTGGTAGCCAAGTCGATGTGTCGATTCTGCCAGTCGAACCAAATTTTGTCGACAAAGGCGTGGTGTGAGTAAAAGAGTGGATCACCGGGTGAGGCATTCCCAGAGAACTGAGCACCGACGTTGTTGTGTACGGTATCATGGGGTGGAAACTCGATCCATGCAAAGTCCTCGAACTTTTTGGCGTTGATGTAGTTGAGATCTAATACATCGGGATCATAGAATTGCTTGGTAAGGACGTTATCATTGTGCATCAAACAGAACTCACCCCTAGCATCATCGTGCACGATTCCAACTTTAAAGTCTTTGAACCTCCCATCTTTAATGCAAAGTGATTTGTCCTTGGATTGGCCACCAAAGAACTTGGCACTCAAAGCTACGTCGTTCCAAGCGTCTTTGTGGTTGCGAGTCCAGTCCCAATAGGGAATGGTGACGCTAGGGTCGATTTTCTGCAGCTCCTTCTCGATGTAATACAAATAGAGTCGGTGCCAGACTAGGAACATGGGTTCAGGTTTCTTGGTACCGTGGACTAACTTATAATTGACAACATGGATCTTGATAAACTGATCCCAGGTCGTCAGTCGATTCCCTGAGTTGACCTTGTTAACGGCGACTACGTACTTGTTCCATTGGACATCGGTCAAGTCCTTGACGTTCTTGCGAAATTTAATGCTGTCATTTTGGCAGAAGGGTAGTGTTTGGGCCGAAACTTGAATGAGTCCTAGAATGAAGATGGTGATTCCAAGTATATTTAGCTTTATCATCTGAGTTTAGTGTAAGGAAAATTAGTTTCAAAAATATACCTTTAAGGCTAGAGGTAATTTTACCTTTATATATTAGGTAGGTACAAGGTTATTTTTAAAACTAAGGGTTGTAATTATTCATATAAAATGTATTTAAGGTTAATATAAATGGTATCATCTTGAGGAGTTATCAAATATAAACTATAAATCCATTAAATTGAAAGAGGGAATGAACTATTGGAGACACGTATAATTTAATTTGTATCACTATCAGTGTACATATATTCTATTAACTGGTTAAGATAATTCCATCCGGCACGTATAAATATTTTATATAGTACTATTTTGAGAAGCATTTTCCAATGTTAAGTTTGCCTTAGAGCTCAAAGCTATGCTGCAATTTATAAATTAGTCGGTGTTGGTGGTGAATTATTTTGTATGAGGTTCAATCAGCTAATAATCCCAAAAATACACTTTAATTTAAATGGCAATCTAAGTGTGTTGGCTTTTTCCATATTTGCACTATGTGCTCTGGTATCACTAGGTTAGCTTCAAATATAGTTACCTTTCGCTAAAAATAGTATCTCTTTACAAAATTTATACATATTCGACATATGGTTTCTATAAAGAATAGGATATATAAGCCATAGTCTTAGTTTCATGTAGTATACTAATGAAACTGGCTTATCTGATGTGTTTTATTAGCATATAGAGTTGTGTAGTACCTATGCTCTTCAATATATATTTGTATATTCCGTTATAGTGTAGAAATCAACCTTAGTTTCTATTTAAAATGGTTATTAGTTACAGCATCAATCGATTATTTAAACTTACTATATATAAACTTTCAATTACTTTATATGCATACTGATTTTAGCTGTTGACTATATCCATAGCTAGCACTGTACACTTTAGTTTCTATTCAGCAATTCGATCCAACCAACTTTGCTTTTCAAATTTTAGCAAGCATAATCTAAGCCTATTTTATGAAAGTCGTAAAAAAATTCTTTCTATTCTTCAAAGTATTCAAGAGCCAGCAAGAGTAATCAAGATGGAAGGCGAAGAAGTGGAAGTTACCCAGTTTCAAATTATATCCAACTTCGTCAAAGGAGCCATAGTTTCTCTTAAAGAGGTAATACATTTTTAGTATTATTTTATTTATATATGGGAAAGGGTGATAACCACAGTTACTCGGAGTTGGTTCAACAGTTCGTCAACAAGAAGGATGGTTCCGATTGCACCAAGTTAATAATCTGGCTCAAAGTACTTTCCCAACACGTCTCATTAATAGATAAAAGCTGTTCAAACCTAGTTGAAACTCTGCTAAAGTTCGACTGGATATTGCAGAACGATGAATTTGTAGAATGCTACAGCCAATTCTTTTCCAATTTGTTATCTGCCCAACCCGGGTATACGGTACGTACTTTTGGTATGCTGGTCGAATATCTGCGTTATGGTAATATAGTTTTATTTTAAGCTACTCATTTATATCGTAGCTTCGAAGGATGAGGAGAAAAATATTGTAGTCTTTGCAAGGCTCCACAACTTGATAAGGAATCTCTTAATTTTAATTCCAACTGCTTCACTCGTATTATACAACACCATCATCGACAAGTTCCCCAGGAAGCGTGTTTCTTTAGTTGGATTGAAGCACTACTGCTCCAACCTATTAACGATTATGCAGTACGCCGATATGTTGCGTGACCAAATATTCACCCTCATTATGGAGAAGGTTTTGAAGATAGATGTAAGCTTTGAAAAAATTCTCTTTAATGAACTGTTTCTAGGTCGAAATCCAAGTCGAGATTGAAGAGTTAGATTTAGTTTCCTTGGACGACGGCAACGACACTATCTTCGACATGGAACTTAACGAGGACAAAGAAGAGGCTGAGGAAGAGGTAGAACTGGACCCAGATAGCGACAGTGATGATGATGTCAATCCTGAAGAATTGGACGGCTCCAAGGTAGCGGCCATGGCCCGTAAATTGGACACTCTGATGGATCTGATCTTCAAATACGCTTTAGAGATAAGTGCAAACGAAACTGAATTGGGAGACTTCTTCCAAGTAAACCAAAAAATCTTCGAGACGATGATCCTACGCACCTTTAAATCGCGCCACTGCCAGTTTTTGATCTTCTACCTGTGCTCCAAGAGTGTAGGATACACAAACCACGTCCTAGGTAAACTGTACGGGATCGCCGCCGAGTCGGACGAGCCTAATGTCATCAAGCTGGCCGCCGCCTCGTACTTAGGATCCTTCATCGCTCGGGCCAAATTTTTGACTGACGAGCATCTTTTCACGTTGACTTATATGCTAACCTCCTGGCTGCGCAGCTACAGCGACTTGCATCAAAACGAAGTGGATCCCCAGTTCGACCAACATGTGCAGTTCTATGGTGTGACACAGGCCATCCTCTACATCTTCTGCTTCAGGTGGCGAGCCTACCGCCAAAGCAACAGTTCTTCTAATGACGGTTGGCATCCCTCCATAACGGTATTACGCCACCTCCTCAACTGCAGCTTGAACCCATTGCGCAATTGCGCTGAACCCATCACCAACATGTTCGCCGAGATTAGTCACCAAATTGACTTTATGTACTGCTACCCCATCTTGGAGCGCAACAAGACCAGCTTTTTACCGCAGCTTAAAGTGGATACCTTCTTCCCCTACGATCCCTACCAACTACCTAGTACTTTGAAGTTTATCGAGCCTCTGTACGTGGAATGGGAACCAGTTGACGACACCGAAAGTTCGAATAGGGTAAATGATAGTGAGGAGATGATAGGTTCGATTACCTCACCCCTCCTCTTTACCCAGCCTATGCATAGGAAGGTCGCCGAACTTTCTAATAGGAATCGGGGTAGCATTGGTGGTGAGGATATGGAGGGGATGGATCTGGCATCGTCGTTCATGTCCATGTCCATATCTCCCTCTTTCAACCTCTCTAAGTAACTTTAGTGTTGGTTGCTAGTTCTGTGTCTTGCTTTAGTCAGTATTCTAGATAATATACACTTTAATTATATCAATAAATTTTACGTAGTTTTAGTTTGGATTGTCTTGATGTATGTTGGTTTATTGGCAAGTAAAGATATATAAGTGGATGTTTGATCTCATGAACTGCTGGAGTACATTGAAACTGTATGCCAACTACATTATAAAACTATTTGCAATGTAATCCTTATCTGACTAAAAACTTGTCTTTTAGTGGTTGCATGTGCATCCGATACATCGAATTTCGAATGCATTTTGAAATTTGCTATTTCTAGCTGTGTACATCAAAAGTTTAAAACAGTAATGTTTCGATTGTGCTATCTGATAAGCTTGGCTACAGGATTTAATTTCTCAGGTAACTCTGTTCATCATCAGTTGAAGATTTGGAGTACTCACCACCTTTTCATCATAGACCCTTACTATAAACAGTACTATCACGTTTACTTACAGTAATCATAATCAAACTGGAAATATATGAACAATCAGAGTTAGAATATTTTGTTTAACTTCTATAAAGTTTATTTATCGGAGAATCTATAGATCCCTAAAATTGGCAGTGTATATAAATAAACTCCGTTAAAAGTAACACATATCTAAGACATAAAAATTCAAAATAGGTGTACCCCTATATATGTTTTAAAATACATACTAAACCACAGGATGCAGAATCGGTATTTAAATATTCAAAACTACAATAGAAAAGAGGTGTCGTACATACCACTTAGCAGGTGACCCAACTTTAATATTTATAAAAGAAAACAGGAACGGTGCGCAGAGCCCAAGGTCTATGCCCCACAAGTTAAACTTAGAAGCACTTGCGGTGAACGATGGAGGGACCAGACTCGTCGTATTCCTGCTTGGAGATCCATAGCTGCTGGAAGGTGGTGAGGGAGGCCAAGATGGAACCACCGATCCATACCGAGTATTTACGCTCAGGGGGGGCGACAATCTTGATCTTCATGCTGGGGGGAGCCAAAGCCGAAATTTCCTCTAAAGTAGACGATTAGAAAAATGTAATTATAACATAAAAACAAAATACTTACTCTGCATACGGTCGGCGATACCGGGGTACATGGTGGTACCACCCGACAAGACGATGTTGTGGTACAAGTCCTTACGGATATCGACGTCACACTTCATGATGGAGTTGTAGGTGGTGACGTGGATACCAGCAGCTTCCAATCCAAGGAAACTGGGCTGGAAGAGGGCTTCGGGGCATCGGAAACGTTCCGAACCCATGAGCATGATCTGACCATCGGGAAGCTCGTAGGATTTCTCCAAAGAGGAGCTAGATTCGGCACGGTTCAACTCCTGTTCGTAGTCCAAAGCGACGTAACAGAGCTTCTCCTTGGCGTCACGGGCAATTTCACGCTCAGCCGAGGTAGAGAGAGAGACACCACGGTCCATAAGGATCTTTACCAAGTACTCGGTAAGGTCACGGCCAGCCAAGTCCAGACGCAAGATGGCGTGGGGCAAGGCGTAACCTTCGTAGATGGGGACGGTGTGGGAGACACCATCACCAGAGTCGAGGACGATACCGGTGGTACGACCGGAGGCGTACAGCGAGAGTACGGCCTGAATGGCGACGTAGAAGGCGGGGGCGTTGAAAGTTTCAAAGAGAATTTGAGTCATCTTCTCACGGTTGGTCTTGGGGTTCAAGGGGGCTTCGGTCAAAAGGACGGGGTGCTCTTCGGGAGCAACACGGAGTTCATTCTGCAACGCATTAGCACAAGAAATGAAAAAAACTTACGTAGAAGGTGTGGTGCCAGATCTTCTCCATATCGTCCCAGTTAGTGACGATACCGTGTTCAATGGGGTACTTCAAAGTAAGGATACCTCTCTTAGACTGGGCTTCGTCACCAACGTAGGATTCCTTCTGTCCCATGCCAACCATGACACCCTTGTGACGGGGACGGCCGACGATAGAGGGGAAAACCTAGAATTGAATGAGTTTAATTCCCAGCTTTACACTTACGGCACGGGGGGCATCATCACCACCGAAACCGGCTTTGCACATACCGGATCCGTTATCGATTACGAGCTACATGAAAAGTAAGTAAATATAAACCACGACAAAGGTCTTACAGCAGCAACTTCCTCATCCATTTTATGTAAGTTTATATATCAAAGTTTGAAAGATATGGCTTTGAGCTTGAGAAAAACAAAATTTATACGACACCTCTTACTCTTCTAATCTTAAAATTTTGGCCATTTTATACTAAATTTTTCCTTGGCTTACAATTCTCCGTCACACTTTACGATGTAGCTTGTTATTGGTAGTAAATAAAACGATACCCTATAATTGGCTTAAATCTGGGAAGTCTATTTCATTATTTCAACTTGCAAATCTCCTATTCGACGCAAATGGAGTTGAATGCAGCTGAATTTAGTAAGCAACAAGAGTCTTGGTTGATTATCAAAGCTTAGGTCAGTTACTCACTATTTAGCCAATTTTCTGAGGGTGGCGGTGTACCATTTGTTGAAAATCTGATATGACCTAATTTAATTACAGCAATATGGGTTTCAAAGTTTAATTAGGTGACTAATCGAATTTCCTATCCATTAAACCGATTGAGTTTGAAGACCAGAATCTTGAAGACTTTTACTATAAAGATTTGACCAATGGCTAACTGTATGATAGGATAAATTAGAGCTTCATCTTGGAAATAAGTTATTCCTGCATACTCACCAGAAATCAGATTTGTAAATTTCGGTACTACTATGATCCGGATTTATTGTCCAATAGCTCAAATGTAATTGGAAGTTATAAGACTGCTATTCCGGATCGAGTAGTGCCGAAAACTAGCACAAGTTTGAAGGCTTCAGGCAAGTTGCAACTTTTGTGGCTCAAGAGGCTGACGATGAATTTCAAACATGGTGATGAGCTATAACTATATATCCACACCAGGTTATAAGTTTTTATATAGCTTCATAGTGCCCCCTCGATTCTACTTACAACTTAAAATAGGATTGATACAATATTAATTGTAAGTAGATCCGGATGAGAAGTATGCCTACATTAGGATATCTAGAAGGAAGTAAAATTACAATGATTGTAAGTTTGCCAAGAGGTATATACTGCGAAAAATATACAAAATAAACAAACCCTCTCAAATATTATTTTTTGACATACCAAGCCTGCTTTACAAAATTTAAACCTTTATAAAATAAACATACTGATATTTCTTGGCATTGTACTCTGTTACATCTAGACAATTTAAATTGTCTAGACACATTAAAAAATTATATATAGTCTACATAATCAAAAAATGGTATAGTAAACTGAAATGTAAGGTCTTTATGGAATGTTAGTGAAATAGTTTCAAAAAGTTATTTACTTCAGCTTCAAATTCCAACAAGCATATAATAAAATACTCAAAGAATAATAGAAACTGGATGCTTTCATCAGCCCGTTCTAATTTAATTAGTTAACTGTGCAAATTTTGACTAAACTTTATACATGATCACAACTCTTCACCAGTCTAATTTTTTATCCTGGATATCCGACGTCGTTCAAATATCCTAATATTCTTGATATCATATAGATAATTGGAATTCGGATACTACTCCAACGCTTTACTGAAATCTATTTGGTATAACTACAGTCTTTACTCTAGCATTTACTTCTCCTATGCTATCGAGCCCAAAGTTTTATTACTCATGTAGTTGGGATTATGGGCGTCTACCCCTTCAAAATCAACCTTCCAATTTAGTAATTATGCCTAGCTATTAAATGCTAGGAAAGGTTACGTTCAATATTAATAGACACTAAATTTTATAATATTAATAATTAATACTTATAAAGCATTGCATATATTCTTCAATTAATTTAGCACCAACAACTTCCTTAACCTTTGAAAATTCCATAATGCCATAATGTAAAGCTATCAGTTGTAAAGCAGCGACACTTATACCATACCTAACCAAGGCTTTTATTCACACTAATCTAAATAACAGTCTGAGCCCGATAGCCTAATCTACATCAACTTTTTACCAGGAGACACCGAAAACCTAGGTGGCTTTTCGGTTGATATAATGCATTCGACCATGTAAGGATTCGTCAGATCCATTCTAAACTTTCTAGCATAATACGCTGTGCTGATACCCTATGATGAAATCTCCAAGAACACCTACTATAAATACTGGTGATTTTCTCGACATCTGCAAACTCATATTAAAAATGAAATTAAACAACATCTTCATCGTCACTGTCGCATTCATCGCCACTTCTTTGGCTGAACTAGCCCCACTCCTGGTACCTCCAAACTCCATCAAGGGTTCGTACATAGTCATGCTCAAATCTACCTCAAGATCCAGCCTCGATACCCACTTAAACGTCGTCAAAGCTATGTTCATCAACCGAGATGATATGACAGACGCCATAAAGTATACCTACGCATCTTTAGGCAAAGGTTACGCTGCCAAATTCAGCGACACTATCCTAACCAAAGTACGTAGCCTACCCGAAGTAGACTATATTGAGGCCGACGCTATATCTTCAATCGATACCGTGCAAGATGATTCAACCTGGGGTTTGAGCCGCATTTCCAGAAAACCAAAACTAGCAGCCAGTGGTCCTTACACTTACACTTATGATGGTGATGGTGCTGGGGTTACTGTCTACGTAATTGACACCGGGATCCTAACTACCCACTCCGAATTCGAAGGTAGGGCTAAACATGGAGCCAGCTTCCCACCCGGCATAAACGTTGATGATAATGGTCACGGTACTCATTGTGCTGGCACAGTTGGATCTAAAACTTACGGCGTCGCCAAGAAAGTCTCCTTAGTAGCCGTCAAAGTGTTGAACGCTTTAGGCTCAGGGGCTAACTCCAACATAATAGCCGGTATAAACTGGGCCGTCAACGACAAACGAGGTACTAAAGGCAACATTTTATCAATGTCATTGGGTGGGAGTAAGAACCAAGCCATCAATGATGCCGTCAACTCGGCTTACAACAAAGGCTTTGTCGCTATTGTAGCAGCTGGTAACGATAATCAAAATGCCTGTAGCGTGTCACCGGCTTCTACACCAAATGCCATTACGGTAGCAGCATCCGATATTCAGGATGTAAGGGCTTCATTCTCCAATTATGGGAGATGTGTAGATGTCTTTGCTCCTGGGGTAAAGATCTTGTCGACTTGGAATAACGGGGGTACTCGAGTTTTGAATGGGACTTCGATGGCCACTCCTCACGTAGCTGGTCTAGCTGCTTACTTTATGTCCAAGCAGACGCTGACTAACGTTCAGTTGACTCAAAAAATTATCTCTGCCGCTACTTCCAACGCCATCTCCAACCCCAATTCTGGGACCCCTAACAAACTGGTGTTCAACGATGCTGTCTAGAATAAGAATAAAATATTTAGGGATTCTTTGCCTACATTTGTTTTCTCTACCAAATTTGGATCCAGCCTTAAGGTTTGGATCGGTAATTCTTTTGCCAATTCCATCGATTACTAAACAAAGTTTTGAGGCTGCCTACTATAGTTTTAATTTCGTATTTACCATATAAGGCCAAGTTGGGCATTCCAAACTCAACAATAAATTGGATTTATAAATTATACCTTTGTATATTTTACACTTCTGTATATCTTGCCATTTTCAACAATTTTACAAATGAAAATATATTTTGCAAGTAATCCATTCGTTAATACCGATTTTCTTTATCTTATAGCATGTGACACCTGTACAAAGAATTCATAGCTGAGAATTCGCTTAGCAACCAGGCTTCCAAATGTATATAAGCGATGAAGAAACAAAAAATTTTCACCAATTCGTTTATGTTGAACTGATATACGACAACCAACAACCTAGATAACGGCAGTTAGTTAAGCCGGGTGAATATTACATAAATTATGGCCTACAACAACAATCTAGGTATGCGAAACGATCATAGCAGTCATCTCGATGATAGCCGGGTCCACCTCATCCAAAACCAACTAGATGAAGTAACTGACATAATGAAGGACAACATAACGAAAGCATATAGTAACTTGGGGGTTTTGGACGAGCTGGAGAAAAACTCATGTAATTTTTATACTTACAATCCAAGCTAAACGCTGCTAATAGCTGAACTAGAATCCAATACCGCCAAGCTACGCAAATCGGCCCAACAGAACAAATTTAAAGCTTGGTTAAAGGAAAAGAAATTGCAGTTGGGCATATGCTGCGTACTATTAGTTGTACTACTGCTTATAGTTTGTAAGTTTTGGTCGATATATATATGTACTTATATTTGCAATTTTTAGCTGGATTGGTAGTCGCCGCGACTCACCACGAATTTTTGAAATTGGGGAGGAAGGGTTAGTTAGATACTATCCGATTTGGAAATATTTCAATTGTAATTATTGCGCATACGTACTACTTTAGAGGTAGTTTATAATAAATATATAGGCTATGTTAGTATAATGTTTTGATTTCTAAACTACTTTTATACAAACTTTTCCCCTTCAATCTTGCCTAGATATAAAATTCATGTAGATATAGTTGCTACAGATATTAGTTAAATATCTGAGATCAACTGTATTCCTTTTACATCAGTTTAGTTACATATTGTTAGATATTTATAAATGATATATTACACTTCCCTTTACAAATGAGATACTTGTAAGTAGGTTAGAAAGAGATCAAAGAATCACTAAAATAGATAGCTATGAATAAAGAATTTGTATTTGAAATATCCTAAAGTGTAAATTTATATATTAATAAATATGGATATAGATGATGACTTTGTTGGATCAAGGGTTTAGCTTTGCTCTAAAACTAATTCATTTATCAACTAAAAGTACCTTAAGACTACCTAATTCCAGTTGACTTCAAGTCCTCTTTTGACCTACATTAGTAATGTTTTAAAAAAATACTAGAAAAGAATTTGATGGATAAATTTATTTAATGAAAGTAGTCGAATGTCTACATTTAAAAATAAATTATTAAATGAAATCATTACTTCAATAGTGTCCAAAATGAGAGTACAAGCTCAAACAGTCGTCTTTTCCAAAGCAACAAAAATCTTCTCAGGCTCAATAACATTCTCAGGTTCGCTGACTGGGAAGTTGGGTGGACTGGTGTACAGCTTGTAAAAGAAGCTTACATAAAGTAAGATTTGAATTACTCCAGCTACAAATTGAATGAGGTGAAAGTAGTGATTGACGTAGAATCGATAGATCCAGTTGAAAAAGTACAAGGTTTTATAGCTTGCAAGTGCAGCGAGATAATATTTAACAGTTGGCTCCGCTTCACCTTTACGTAATATCATATCAAACTGAGGTACCATAGCTACCGTCTCCAAGTACAGCGAGAAAGCCCAAAAAACCTATTATGCGTCAGTATAAAATTTAAAAATATGTACCTCATATCTAATGAACCTTTCGTTAAAAACTAGCGCTAACAAAGCCGAACCAACTACCAGGCACTCGTACCTAAACTTATCCTCAAGCATGGAGTAAGTTGCCTTGAATCCAAATTTGATAAGGACTGCCGTAAGTAGCGAAGTGCTAAGGAAGATGATTTTCATAACCTTGAAGTATAAAGACCCATATGGAAAGTCCTCATTGATGTACCTGGCCATAAAGACGAACAGGTATAGTACTTGGGACTTGAAGGATAGCCCACTTACGGATCGGGTACTGAGGATTTTATACAGTAATGCTGCTATGGATAGCAGATGTAAAGTATCGGCGATATAAGTGAATATGTTCATGTTGAAGAGAGGTGAGTTTTGTTTTGTGAAAGTTGAGCTTTGGTTAATATAACCAATTGTAACTCCGTATAAGAACAAATCTCCCCTTTATATACTTTCATACCGATTTAATTTGCATATTACCTTGAATAAAGTATATATAAAGATGTAAATTAAATTGGGATTATGAAATAGCCAAGTTACTGGTATTATACTCCTTCAAAAAGTAGCCATTCATATTTGAAAGAATAATAGAGACTATAATATGTTTTTTAAATGATTAAACAAAAGTATTCCTTTATTATAGTACTACAACCTACTATTACCATAATATACAATATTGAAGAGTGTAAGATATAAACTCAAGCGAAAATCTTTTGACTCCATAATAAATTTCTCTGGTTCATTAGTAAAGAGGTTGGGTGGGTTGGTGTAGAGTTTGTAAAAGAAACCTACATAGAATAAGATTTGAATTGCTCCAACTACAACCTGAATAGGGTGGAGGTAGTTATTGACATAGAATCAATAGATACAATTGAAAAAATACAAAATCTTATAACCTACAAGTGCAACGAGGTAGTATATAACAGTTGATTCCACTTCTCCTTTATGGAGGATCATATGGAGCTGGGATCCTATAGCTAAGGACTCCAGGTACAATAGGAAGGTAAACAAAACCTAGCTAGATTTACTATGTATAAATAAAAGGAGTGACTGCCTCATGTGCGATGAAGTTATCTCTAATGAGCAAAGCTATCAAAGCTGCATGGATTATCAGGTTCTGATATGAAAATTTGTCTGAGGATATTTTGTAGGCTACCTTGTACCAGTGCTTGATAAAGTATACTACTAGTAATGAGGTGCTAATAACTACAATATTCATAGTGATAAGGTATGGGTAGTGAAAATTGCAGATGAAGTCGCTGTATCTAGCCAGATATACAATCAGGTATAATACCTGCGATTCGAAGGATAAACAGCTTACAGATTGGACCTTAAATATGGTAAAAGTGCCTGAGAAAGCAAGTGTAGGGTATCGACACTACAAATGGTAAAGTTCATATTGGAGAGTAAGGTAGGTTCTGACTTTTACAAAAGTTGAACTTCAATAACCAAATCAACTGTTGATAACTTGAACAAAGGTATCCGTCCGATTTAAAGAACTGCGTGCAGTGGAAGTAGTTTGATGATAGATAGTTGGATCAAAATATGAACCTTTTGAAACCATAGTAGAATGTACTATATATAGTTGATCCCCATATATTGACCATTTCCTCTTATGTAGACCAATAGAACAACTACCAGGATTCTGATTCAATAAAAATATATATCTTACTATGATGAGACTCAAAACCATTATATTTATTCTTTACTTAAGCTATATTTAAAAGTACCTACAGTGGAAAAATTAAAGAAAAAAGTATTTGTAACCAGTATCTTGAAAATTTTATTCTTGAAAGCACGTAAGCCATCTAACAAGCAGTGCCAGCCTATCACTATAAACTACTATTTATCGGAAATTTCAAACTGCCCGATGTAACTTACATTAGTTCCATTATAAGTCCGTCTGAGGTTCGCCCCACCTTTGAACGCCTTTCCGGGATAACTTTTGGTGAATTGGACGTCAACTCTCGTCTTGTTGCAGTTGGTAACGATCCCTACGAACCTATACTCAGGAATAAACTGATAGGTACCTTTGCAGTTGTCTATATCTGAACCAGTACAGATCAACTTTTCTGACGACATTTCGGTATCGGGGCCGTTGTTTATAGAGACTTGGCAGTTGAAGTCCCCTTTGTCGGTATTCCAGGCTTCAGCGTAGTAGGTAAAAGCGTAGGTGGTAGAAGTGAGAAAGGTAGCGAGAGTAATTATCCTATACATGATAGCTGATTTTGAAATTTATGTTCGTATTGCACTGTAGTAAATGGCTCGAATTGGGTTTTATATACCAGTTGCAAATCCTTGGAGTATCAGCTGAGGATAGGTCAGTAGTAAGGTCCAAGCTGTTCGTCATACAGGTCAGGTCATGTTTTACAAAGCAGTAGTAAGGGTAGTTAAAAGTTCGTAGGGCAGTATTCATTGAGGCACCTGAGTTGAAATTGGGGATATTATAGAATAAAGTAGATTTGGTCACGGTAATTTTATACTATTGTAGATATACAGCCCTCTATCTTGACCGAAACTATCGTATTCCAACTTTATACTGCACTTTTACACTATTCCTTTCCGAAATCAATTTGATTAAGCTTCGAAGAACTGATATAATCAACTATTTCAAAGCTAATAATATACTATATTCTTTTGGCTTGCATAATATACTTGAAATTTTACTAGCTCATTTATAAGCCTGTAAACTAAACTAAATGCTATATAAACTTTTAGAATTATACCTCTATTCAACTATACCTTTAGTATACATCTAGAAAGTAGTAAAGCTTTAGTATTTTGATAACAGGTCCATCCCCAAATCCTGGTTTTCATAGTTACCACCTGTCACTTAGCTTTTCACCAAATACTAACTGTAGAAACAAGATATATAGCTCATATTACGTAAGATTATCTATTTTGAGAGCACTAGGATTTCAAAGACGAACCCGATTAATAAGCAGAGAGTTCTAACAGACTGTACTACCGGTACTTAGTATATACTGTATATGTGGGTTTAGCAATAACAGGTGCATATGATTAGAGTTTATATAGTAGATATAATTCTTTAGCACAGGCTTCTTTTGAGGTAGGCGGCATTGTCCCAAATAAGTCAATTTGTTGGAAATCAAAATAGTTGACTCAACAAACTTTACCTTTGAGAGCATTTATTCTATCAAGCTAACAAACTTAGTAAACCACTATGGTTGGTCATGATGGGAAAATATTGAGATATTTACGCTTTAAGTCTCATCACTTATATGTTATGATTGATGTAAGAGTTCTTACAACCCTATCAGCATAGACTTTTAAAGCATCTGCAGTGATGTATTGGTCGCTAAATTGCCATATACAGTAAATATAAACTCTAAATTAACAATAGTAAATTAGCTGGACATCAGTTTTGATAGCTATTCGAAAAATTATATAGGTAGCATTTTTTAGAAATATAGTATCCAAGTGAATCTACTTATGCTTTTATAGTAAAATTTTAAACTACAGCCAGCATTTTGATTTGATTTACTTGGGAATCGCACAATTTTCTAAGGTAAAGTTGCATAGGATATTTATTTAATGGTTAAAATGTAACTACAGGGGATCAAACTTAGCTTTATAGCTTAGAAATCCATTAAATTTACTGACTATAAATACAATGTTGAATGTGCACTACAACTTTTAGAATTGAGGGTTGAGGTACAGCTCACAAACTCATAGATTGATTCCAATATCCAATATACTACTTTTCTAGAGCCTTTAAACTAATGTTCAAACAAAAATTTAGTATAATGCTGCCTTGTATACATTTAGAACATCACTAGAAACTTTCAAGCAGAATACAAAGGTAAAAAGTACTCTTCAAAGTTCTTATCAACTTATATCTTATTTTAGTGTAAAAGAAGATTTTGAAAGTAGAAATTTATAATAACTAATTTTAATAAAAGTAGAAACTGTGTAGAAAGATGAGAGGCAGCAGCAAAAACAAATTCATGATATTTAATTCCCATGCAGGTAGCCAGCAGTCTATTAGTAAAGATCAAATACCTAACATCGAAAATATTAAGTGATGGTACAGCCACCTGGGGGATCGATATTCTGCTTAACTGAGAACTTACTCTCCTGCTTTCTGATCCAAGAACCCTTGATAGTAGGGTTAATTTTGACAGCGTCATCATCGGAATCCGAATCAACCAAGTATCTGACTACGCTTGCCGTATAAATGCTATTGAAAAGACAGACGAAGATGAGGATAGCTAAACTTTTGACTAGTTTAGTAATGGTGTTAAGCATTTCGGATGGGGTCGATTTGGTTTATAGGGATGGAGCTTACCTTTGATTGCCTTTTTATACTTTGTCCTTGGAGCGATGTTACATCCCAGAGTCCATACCCTTTACTCATTAAAACAGGTAAATGCATGGATAAACAAAGAGATTATTGAATGCTTGCGGAAGCCTTCGATAACGTGCACTACTTCCCCTTAAGATCTATATCTATTGTACTTAGGTTTCCGTCCAATTATAGCAGAAATAAGTTGCAAGTACATTCTACTTCCAACTGGATTTTTAATTATCGCTGTTGAAAATTCTTTATTGCTTTTAAAACGTATGACTAAATGCTTGGCTTTTATTATCGTATCAACTAAACATAAGTAAGAAATAGTATGAATTACATGCTTTGTGATTTATCTATATACCCCTTAGTACTTATATCTGTAAATATCAAAACTAGAAATTATTAATAATCTGTTCCAAAGTGATAGCTGCGATTTCATAGCAATTATTACCTTTAATGTATATTTAATACCGAAACTAGAAAGATAATATATATTAACCATTATCATTTTGGAAAATAGTAGCATCCAGTTATCTACAAAATGTTGATAGGATTTAGTTTAAACATCCAAGTATAAACAAATACAATTATTCAAAAATACATAAAGGTTAGTAATTGTATGCTGTTAAATCTAATTTGTATGAATATTTTAAGCATCCTTTCAGACCTGGCAAGAAAGTCTAGTAAAAATATCATCACGATCCAGGATCTTTATCTAAACTTACTTAACTATACTACATTGCTTGTGGATGATAGATGCAACAGTCTCTTTATATTTATATATAGATGTATACTTATCTTCAAAACTAGATTGAGCTGCAAATTTCTAACCACCCAACTACAACGAACAATTATGGTTGAAGGGGGAGATCTCATTATTAAAATTTGGGTAAGGGTATGTTAATTTACAAACTCCAACTTGCCAAATTTCCCTATAGTAAGCGATCAAAACGAAATCTTTGAAATAAGGGTGTATAAAGCTTCAAATCCTTAAAGGTCTGAGATAAAGCTCTAGAAAGATCTTTATGAGACCAATTGGAATAGCAATTTCGATTACTGTTGCTCCATTTTTATTGATAAACTAAAATATCAAAGGTCATTCTAATTACATTCCAAAAGTAAAGCCTAACTAAACAAAATATGCTGATAAAGATAGGATACTAAATCAAGCGAAAAATAAAGTTGATATACAAATATTTAATAGAAAATGTATAACGAAGTTATGATGTCAAGGCTTCAATGTAGTGCAAACTTTACAAAAATATCTAATAAATCTACTTTATCCAATTAAACGTTCAACTTCTTCAAAGCATTCTTGTCATGCAGCAGTATTTCAGTCGCTTCATCTATCTACAATTTTATAAAGATAAATAAACATATATATGTTGCTAAAAAATAAAAGATTTAAAATATGCTTACCTCAAATTGCAAAGAAGCCTCAAGTAAAGCATCCTTCCTAATATGATTTGAAGAGCTTGTTTAGATTGGACAATTGTTACTAAATTATAGATTGAATACATCGTCTGTTAATAACAATATATATTGGGATATTCTTTAAAAATGGAGATGAAATTACCTTTGTTATACACGAGTTCAAATTAAACTCCATCTAACCCAAATTGTAAATTTTTTCAATCTACTCAAAAGTTGATTGTGTTCAATAACAACTGTAACTTTGTCCGGTATCCATAAATTACTCTTCACTCTATTACATATAGAACTTATCTTTCTTCAAAATAGCTTGATCTTATTTCAAATTTAAATTACGGATGATGAGTTCGTTTCTAATATCCAAAAGTTGGGACCACTTAAACAAGATGTAAGATTGAAATAAGTTAAGTTGGTCAAGTTCTCAAATTGTATAGCCTGCTAGCTTCTATAATGTTGGAAGTTTATCTCGTTCCTTTATAAAGAGTTGATCTTGAATAGATGCTCATCATAAACTCGTGATACTTTTTGTTGCTGGCTTTACACATCTTCCTCTCCAATTTTCTTTTTAGATTTGATAAAAATTAAATTTGAAGTTTTTTCATTTTGAAATCTTCATTCCTAAAAATGATGAAATTTGCTAGAAAGTTATTTTTAGAAACAGTTTTGAAGTGACTAAAAATACTTTGCTAGTCTTCGCTTTAAAGTTTAAGAACTCAAAGCAAAACGAACCAAGAAGCAGCAGATTTCAAGAAGTGATAACTACCTCAATTACATTTAAGTTCATTAGATTAAAAACGACTATAGTTTATTTGGTTACCAACATGAAAGCTAATAAAGAATAACGTAGTGCTCAAAAAGTGACTAATACCTTTTGAATGAAAAATAGCCAACTTTTACCATTTGTCAAACTGTGACTTCAATTTTTACTATCGTCTAGGTCTCATCGCTATCTCTCTCAAAGAACTCAAGAAAAGAATAGTCATCATTATAAGAACACCCAGTTTAAGCCTTTAACAAAGCACAAAGTTCTAGTTTCTTGTCAACTTGCATCAAATTCTATTACGTTCCAATAGGCTTTTGATTAAAATATAAAAGGTACGTTAACTCAAAAACAGACATACTTACGAAAATGAGTAGATTTTATACGATCCTTTTTCCTTTAGTAGATTTTTGTATTTACACCATAGTTCAACTAACTAGATTGAAATAGATTATCTTACACTTACCTTTTACAATTTTAAAAAATAAGCGTATGTTCTAAACTTAATTTTATATATGCAATATTAGTACCAGCAAGCAATTTTAATGAGATTATAGATTTATAAATTAGCTAAAGTGAGGCAACTTAATTATATATTTTTACACAAGGTAAACTAATTTGCTAAATTAACACTTAAATTTTTGGTGTAAGTAAACGAGTTACATTAGCAATACATATTTCTTGACTAAGTTTTTATCATAAAGCTTCAGTTAAAGTCTAACGTCCTACTTTTAACTACTCATCATAACTCTATCATATGGTGAAATCTATGAGCTTGTAGAAGCGAGTCAAAGATAAAGACAGCCGCTCTTTTGGAAGGTAGAGTATAGCTTCAAATTTAGGTATACTTAGAATAAGAAGACTGAAAATGATATTTAGTTGTTTTTAAGAAATACTTGAACTGCCGAATAAATGCAATACATAGTTGAAATTGTGTGTAATATATATTGAACTGCACTTGTTTAAACAAGCTCCTGTTGAAGTAATAATATTCTAGTAGGAAAATAGTACTACATTTAAAAGTAAAGTATTACCTCTATATCTAGTTATTAATCAGAGTTTAAAGCTAATTCTATTCAATATAGTGCAATTCTTTGAATTTGCTACAAAATGACTCAAAAGTGGTACTACTGTATTAAATTTCAATAGCTATAACTATTTTATTACCATCAATTTATTAAACACTACAAGTGGTGTTGAAATGCTAATATGAGAAGTCCTTACAACAATTGAGGACTACTCCTTTACTTTTCATTGCAGTTTTTGCCCTAGTAACTCATCCAAAGCTAATTTGAGTCTACACAAACCGAAATTAGCAAGGTAACTGAGAGCCAAATTAATGAACTACGCCCTTAGCTAGAACACACACCCAATCCAAACAGCAGGTAACTATATATCCCCTAGCATGTCATTTGAACAAAGGACTTAGTATAAGGGAAAAAGCTAGTCTCTATAGTAAAAGTTAACTCTAGTAATATAAAGTTCTTATAGCAAGGAACGAGTTTGGTGTCGAATTGGGTTAGTTCTAGAGTGGTGGTAAAGCAAATCCAAGGGCCTTCAATTTATTTGTATCCCTATTTTTTGCGGTATCGTGCAGGAGATATCCTCCGTTCCGAAATAAGGATGTACCTGCAGCAACTCACTTATGAAATCTAGCCATAGTAGGACGTAAAGGGAAAGGTAGCTACAGATTGCCCCGAAGTTGGCAATCAAAATTTACAGGTTGCAGGTGTGTCGCAGTAAATACGGAAAAACTGCTCAAAGTTTTGGTTATAGGTCCTTGGGCAAAGATATATGGATATGTAACTACAAGGGTTAGTAAAGTATATAAAGCTTGATTTTTGCGGATGGAGATCCAAAGTTTTGTCTAGAGCTATCGATTCGACATGTGCATTCTGTATAGAAAGCTAATTTCAAATATGTAGACGACTGGAACATGTTTAAAGAAACAAGATATCTAGGATAAATTCAATATGCTTTCATACCAGATCGAGGGCTTCATTGTCAAAAAGGATGTATCATAATGCCTGCAAATTTCCCTGATTCCTATAAAGAATTCTCAACAGAACTAAAAGATTAGGCAAATAAAATCGTATGACGTTAACTAAGCAGCTTCCAGTCATTTGTATATTTTCATTTCAAAGTCAGGTACATAAATGACCTAGTCACATTAATAAATAGAAAACTTTTATAGGCGACTTATTGAAATTAGTCTGCTATACACCGCTAAACTTACTAGGATACTAAAAGCTTGATCGTGAATGACTTTACAATAAAACGAGCTAGGTCACAACAAAGATGAATTGATATAAGCGAACCTTTCGCATTGCATCGTTCAGATTCTATAGAAATATAGATGCAATATGACGAATGTTACACATATACAAAAGTAAGCGCTACAAACCAGTATAAATAGTAGGTCGATCTACCCAACTCAACATCAAGCAAACTCAATTCAAAAAGATGAAGTTCAACGCCATCCTAGCATTAACCAGCACTTTAATCGTAGCCGTTGTCGGTGACCTAGCCCCCTTAAGCGCCTCTAAAGACTCCATCCAAGGCCAGTACATCATCAACCTCAAAGGAAACTCCCGTATCACCTTGGAAGCTCACGTCGAATCGGTAAAAGAGCTTTTCACTGAACGTTCCGATGCCAACGAGATTAAGCACGTCTACTCAGCTTTAGGCAAGAGTTACTCAGCCAAGTTGAGTGCCTCTGTTTTGGAGAAAGTCCGCAATCTACCCGACGTTGCCTACGTTGAAGCCGATGGCATCGCCAAAACCAACGTCGTCCAAACAAACGCTCCTTGGGGATTGGCTCGTGTCTCGCAGCGTGCCAAATTACCTGCTTCAGGGCCTTACTCCTACAACTACAACGGTGACGGTGCCGGAGTAGCCGTATACGTCATCGACACCGGTATTTTGACTACACACACCGAATTTGAAGGAAGAGCCGTACACGGTAAATCTTTCCCAGCCGGAGTTAACACTGACGACAATGGGCACGGTACCCACTGTGCCGGTACCATTGGTTCCAAGACCTATGGTGTAGCTAAAAAGGTCTCCTTAGTAGGTGTCAAAGTTTTGAACAAAGCTGGTTCCGGTGCCTGGTCCTGATATCATTGCAGGTGTCAATTGGGCCGTAAATGACAAGCGTGGTACCCGTGGTAATGTCTTATCGATGTCCATCGGCGGTGGCAAGACGCAATCGTTGAACGATGCTATTACTGCTGCCTATAACAAAGGTTTCGTTGCCGTCGTAGCTGCTGGTAACGAAAATACTGATGCTTGCACAAAGTCGCCAGCTTCTACCCCTAACGCCATTACAGTAGCTGCTTCGGATGTCAAGGATGTTCGTGCTACTTTCTCCAACTACGGCACTTGTGTCGATGTATTTGCTCCTGGTGTCTCAGTTTTGTCGACCTGGAACAATGGAAGTACCAACACCATCTCTGGAACTTCGATGGCTACCCCTCATGTCGCTGGTCTGGCTGCTTACTACTTGAGTAAGGAGACTTTGACTACTGCTCAGGTTACCCAGAAAATTATCTCAACTGCAACTTTGAATGCTATTACCAACCCTAACTCTGGTACTCCCAACAGATTGGCTTACAACAGCATTGCTTAAGTAACTTTGCAATAAAATTGTATTATATCTATCTTTTTATTTGGTCTTAGTATCCTTTAATTTATATTTAAGCGTCATCAAATCTTATCATGGCTTAAAGCTGTACTGATAAAAATCAACATACTTTGATTGGAAACAGGCGTTACAAGTTGATAAGTTTCCGTTCAAGTAACATGTGGGGTTCTATACAATTAAAATAGTAAAATCACCTCAATTCTCTGGACAGCTCAACATTGAAATTGTAGTATTCATTTCCAACCAAAATAAAGTACAGGTTCGATACAAGCTAGTTTGTTTAGAACTAGATGGATATCTAGCAGATTTTTTGTCCAATTTGCATATAATTTGATGGGATACTTACACTTCGATTTAAGCAGGTGCAGTTCGAAACAACTATGAGTTGAGTTAGCATACCAAATGACAATATTGTACGCTAGTGTATCAAAAGCATACAGTTATCAACTCATTATCAAAGTTGCCTTAGTGAAGTTCAACTCTAAATAAAAATATTCTAGTTGATTTTCGAACTAAAAATTAGCAATTATTGAAGATGTGCTGATGCGTCTTAGTTTACCAAATTTTAAGCGACAATTTAGCTTGGATCATAGAGAACATGAATCTCATTTTCAAGCAGCCACTATCAGTTTTAAATCAATAGCTAATATATCAATTGAAAGTGCATTAGACTCGGCTTACTTTTACCAACTGTAGGCTAGACCTTCAAGTAGTGGTACACTAACGATTCAACTGAAGCGTCATTTGATGAAGTGAAAAGCTATATAGGATGGAATTAATTTAGCTTGTAATTGCTAAATGAACACTTTATTTGGGAAAGCAGATGTATATTGAATATGTAATTAAGTATATCTTTTATAGTAACGTAATTAACGGTCAAATTTTGTAGGCATATTCATCATACTTAAGTAGACATATGGCAATAGAGTAAGCTTTATTCCGAAAATACCGAGATTTCCAATATAAAAGATGTGAGGTTATCAAATTTATTTAATAATGTACTATTTAAAAGTTTATGTAAATGCTCATCTACTATAACGCTAGATTGTAATTGACAACGGATTGAGTCTGACGAAAATCGGTTTCGTAGATGATAGTATCCCCTGTGTCGTAAATAAGTTTGGTAAAGATGGTATTAGCTGATTCACTAGATCTTCTTCACTGTAATATAGTATTCTAAAAGGATGGGCAGTTATGGAAGGAATCGAAAATAAGGGTTTCTACGTAAGCGCCCAAGTCTGATTTAAATGTTTCGTCCTCAACGTACACTACCCTATTAAAGGTGGTGCTATCATCAATTAGGACGACATGGGAAAGATCTAGAACTATATTTTTCATGTAACCTAAAATGAGTCAAGATCAGTTGCATGTCATTATAAAAGGATATTCAGTCCTACTTACCGAATCATTTTGCAACATTAAATCCAATCACAAGCACATGGCGAAGGCCTTCTTTAAATTCCTGAACATTGCCAAGCTTTTTATCAGCAACTAGACTGTACTTGCTTTGTAGATTAGTGGTAACGCTGTTAGAGTTGTAGTCGACTCAAAGGCTGGCCTAATTATCACAGATTAATATCCACCTTAAATATATCCAAAAGTTTATCAGCTGCTTGGTCGATGGTCTCATCTTTCTAAAAAAATGTATAATCAAGCAGGGATTCGACAACTTTGATGTTGCTGTTGTTCACTACAAGCTTATATAGGTTGAAAGAGTTGTGATATATTTTCTAGTAAATTAAATTTTTTCGAAATGCAGGAAAGTAAAGGAAGTAAACTTACACCTAAGATTTAAAACTTTAACAGTTAGTATATATGGCAGGGTATTCATTTAGTGTGGCTTTTTGATATAATAAGCTATAAAATGGATATTTGATGGATTGAATTAGATTTTAAATGGAATATGCTATTAATTTAGTATAAAATTATTATACCTTTATTATACTTAAGCTGTTCACCAATATTTTTTTAACTCGATCTACTTTTAGTATTAATAAATTTTATATCAACGATTCCATTTTTTCTTAGGCCTACATCAATATATCTAGTTCTACAAAGGCTGCTCATCCTCTATTTTGAATTTGAATTGGAAGGTGCTTTATACCTACAAGCATAGTACTTTGAGTTTTTTTATTAATATAGGGATATTTAACCTTGTAAATGATGGCACTAAATATCTAGATTTATATATTAAATGTGCCGCTAGCATAAGTGAAATTGTTCCATATCCAAAATCTTGAAAATTTTTGCACTGACAAAATGCTAGTTTATTAGATCAGCAAATGAATACTATATAAGTATGAGTTTTAATAGAAGTATTATTGCCTATAGTAAGGCTATAGATATCCATTTACCTTATTGTTGGATCGTAATCAATAGTGAATCAACTTTCATAAAAGCGGGCTTTGGTAGTAAGGATAGCCTCCATGCCATGAGTAAATGTCATCAAGGCCTACTAATATAATAACTAAACCTTCTCAACGATAATTAACTGTCTAAAAATTGACAATGCTATGCTCGCTTCGGATCAAAAGGACTATTACATCGGTATCAAAGTTATATTTAAATGAGGTATCCTCAACTTTAAGTATTTTACAAGGGAAGATACCATCACCGACTGGGGTGATATGAAGAAGATCTGGGACCGCACCTTTAAGGTAGATTTTATTCCAGCCTACAGCTCTAAACCATTGCAAAATAGGCTTCACAGCTTCCCCAAAGACTTCTTGGTATTGCTAATTGAAGTCATCCACAACACCAAGGCGAATCAGAAGCAGGTTACCAAGACATTATTTGAGACTTTTTTCGTCTTCAAACTTTACATAGCCAATCAAGCAGTACTTAGTCTGCAAGTAAGTAATATGAATACCAGTGTCGTAGTAGATTCAAGTGCCGGCATTATCAAAGTAATTCTCATCTGCAAAGGTAAAGTAATCACTATCGTCATATCGACTCTATACCTGGCAAAAAAAGTAACTTATCAAATGCTTTTATAGCTTATCATTCAAAAAGACAGCTCAATTCCGATTTGAGGTATTTGATATTGTGATGGGTATCAAGGTAAAATGAAGCTACGTCATATTTGATTCTGACAAAGAAATAGAAGCTGCTTCCACCATCATCAACCTAGAGAAGCAGTACGAATCCCCTGACGGTAGGATGTTTACTTTATACAACTATTCAGGCATCCCAAAATCTTTAAATCTACCATTCTCAATATGAATAATAGTGGTATCCATATTCATATCTACAATTCCATCATGAAATGTGATGAATATTTGTGTAATGAATTCTCTCAAAACATTCTGCTAATTGATGGTACTACTATATTTCCCAACTTTAGCCAATATCTCAAGCGTAACTTTATAATTATGATCCTAGCTTATTTTTACTTTAAAGAAAATTACACAATTGACTATCTTTGCTGTCAAGGTCGTGGTAATCCCTAAATATAAGTATATGACGTGGATCAGCAGTTCAAAGTCAGTTTCTAACTTCAGCTTCCAACAAAGGTGGGTAACTAGGGAGAAGTACAATTAGTTTGGCATTGATATAGCCCATCACAAAGTTAATTAAAGTCATGGAGGCCTGTATTCACAGTATAGAATGTTATAGCTAGTATTTATAGTATCATCTTTATATAATAAAGCGATATTCAATCTACTATTTCTTATTGTGGTTCGAGTTGATACTACTGTTAGCATATATTTATCGCTACCTTTGTTGGTTACTATTAGATCAAATTAAGCTGAGTATAGTGGTGGTTTTTAATAAAAAAGTCAGATATACATCTACAAAAAATAAAGGCAGAAAAAAGCTCGATACTTGCCTAGATAACAATTCGAAAATTTGGCAATAGGCTACTATATACTTGATCGATCAGTTCATTAACAACTAAATTCTAGATGCATCTGATACTAAAGTATCTATTGTCAATATTCAATAAGGATACAAAACAGTTTCATTTGGAAGATCAGTGATTGAACTCATAATATAAGTAGTAAAATTACAATAGCTCCTGCATTTAAAGTAAATAATCAATTGATAAAAGTAAGCATACCAACACAAAGCTTGTAAATAAACTTTTATCTTACATTTACCAACTTACCTAAATTCAGTAACTGTACATCCAATTTACCTTATTGATAAATTCTACCTTTGCCCTTAATTAAACTACCAAGAAATACACTCTGTTTCCAATCAAAATTAAGTAATTAGATCAGCTTACTAACTTACTACTGTTAGGAGGCGTTTTAAAAAGCTTAGCTAAAAGATTGATTGTCTTCCACTATCAACCACCAAAATAAAAGAAAGAAAGCAGTGTTAAAAATGAAAACCATAATCCCTACAAATTATAGGTTTACTTTCTTTTCTATCTAATAGATCTCATCGAATGGCGATGTGTCGTTGAAGCAGTTGTTGAAAACGGCGTTTACTGCTTTGACAGCAGTTTCGCGGTCGGGACATTTGGGATGGCTGCTTACCGCTAAAATTGCCCTCCTTCGAACACATGCCTATTTTATAAAAATAAAGACAAAAAATTAAAACTATTTCTTCAATATAAAAAGCTGTCTACCTGATGTTGTTTGGAGATGTTGAAGTTACCTCTCTTTAACTCGTTGGTAAATCTACAGTCACCACTCAAGCTACTTGCACGTATCTATTTATCAATTTGAAAATTAGCCAATATATAAACAAGTAAAGCTTACCGATGAACAAGCGTAGTGATATAAATTGTTCCAATCGACTTGATATCGACTACATTTAAAAGCATAAAATTAAAACAGGTCAGAAAATAATTGAGAACTCTTAAAAAACTTACCAATGGTCATAAGTATGAATCAATTCATGAGCTAACGTATCTTCCAAATGTTGCTTACTTATAAACCTGTTTTGACACAACAAGATAGGTTGACTTGAGTTAGGTAAGAAGCCTGAACTTCGAGTTTCATCACAGGGTCTACATTGGATATTCGAAATATTGATGGGACAGTTGACTTTTTTCAACTCCTTGATTAAGAATACTACTACAGGACCTAATTTAAAAGAAGAGTAAATTAAATGTTAGAGCTAAAGTTGAGTTATATTTATAAAGTGAAAGATGGATAAACTTACTATTCCTCAAAAGTTGTTGAGTCCACTTTGTACACCTAACGTTATCCTTCTTTATCAAATTTTCTTCTTTGGAATTTAAATATTGTTCAGCTGTCTTTGTATCTAATAACCCTAGCTTGTAGTTGAAGTAGGTTGACCATTTTTTAAAATCAGCTGCATCTTGGTTCGCCATATTTAAAGTTCTTTCTTGAGTTGGGATGATAACCACCAAAATATTTTTGGTTCGATTTTCCAAGCTAGTTTCTAAAAATAGACTCCTTACCAGATTTCGTCATTTCCATTTGGATGGAGATTTCAAGTGGATGAAGCTTCAAATTCTACTTTCATCAAACCTAACAAAAGAAGCGAAAGAGAAACCAACAATAAAGGATGAGCAAGGTTATCGACAAAAAGTACTATGATTCTATGGAGGAACGTCTCTTAAAAATAGAACTTGCCCTTATGAAATCAAAAATTCAACCTCCTAGCCTGCAAAAACTTATCGACAACCCCGTCCAAGAACCTAGTCAACTCAATCTCTTTCAAACTTACCTCTTAGTCCTATCAAAGTGGTCCCAACTTTTAAACAACCGAGATGAACCCATCATCTCCAGCTTAAATTTGAAGTACAATCAAGCTATCTTGAAGAGTTATACCAATTTAGTCGAGCCTAGCGAAATTATGGATTTGGTAGATAGTGTCAAGAGTAGTTGTATGGACTACCAGACTAAGTTGCAACTATTGTTAAATGCAGTTAATCAGATGGGAGTAGGATGCAAAAGTTTGGAAGTTTGTGTAGGATTGGAAGGCAATTTGAACCCACCTCAGTTTAAAGGTAGCTTATTTGTATTACATTTCAATTGAACATATTTTAAATTAGATTATATAAAACATATGGATAGTTTATACATTATTATCGACAAGTTCGTAGAACCTAAAGAAGTCCTGCAAGTCAACAGTAAAAAAGTAGCTCTACTTATGGAAGCTTATAATTTATGGGTAAATTTATATTTGATTGCGTTTTTTGGTAACCCATATTTTTTGAAAATTAATAGGTAAACGGAGTTACTGAAATAATATTTTACCTCAAAGATACCTTGAAGAAGTTGAATAAGCAGTTGGATGTAGTGGAACGTACCCGATCAATTGGCAAAGTTTAATGAATCGAATTTTAAATTTTCTATAAGTATCTTTTGTTGCACTTATTTTTATATCTTGAAACTCTATCTGTATTATCTTTTTTAATAAAGTTGCGTTGGACCTCTATATAGAAAATTGAAGTATAACGGCCTTCAATATCAACAAGTTTTTCCATAAAGGTATAACAGCATGAACTAAAATTGATATCCCAGTAAGCTTTAAATTTGGAAAGGGAAGCTGGAACCAGTATTAATGCCTTTGTTGATATAGAAGTAAAGTCTATAGGACAAGAAATTGAACTTGATGAAAACTTTCAATTCAAGTTGGTAGATTTCAACTATTGTCAGTTGAGCTTCAAGGACTTAATATCTTGTTCAAAATTAAGAGATAGGCCTGTACCATTTCAATAAGCTAGGATCAAAACTGAGATGTAGAATCGGCTATTAAGTTCGAAAACATTCATCTTTCAAAGAGTAAGTAAATCCTCTAACTTTTGAGATCCCAATAGTTGACAACCATTACATTATTTAACACCTTATAATAAGCTGAAATTATGCCTTTTAATGTCTTATACTAACGATTAATAGCTAACAGGGCTATATATAGTTAATAAAAGATTTAGAAAAATATTAGAGAAGCTAGGTAATAGAGGGTTGTGATTTCTATCAACCAGTTATAGAAATAAATTTCACTTGCATCTCTTCAGAAGGACTACTACTAAGCATTCGTAAAATTGTAAGTATTTTAGGGATAAAATATAAATATTGATAAATAATAGTTTAAAATTTTACTTTTACTTAAATTGAGCACTATATTTAATATGAGTGCATAATATTTTACTGTCTAACATCACTGTAAACTTTACCCTTAGGTTATATTTAATAGTGGGTGTCAACTTAGCTCTTCAGCTAAGTCGTATTTCGAACATCAGGTTAGTTTTTCATAGTTAGCTTACATTTATACTACGTCCCGACAATGTGCTTCAGGTTATAAACTTTATCTCTCACCGAAGATTTACTTTAATTACCAGATGACCAGTTCTACCATACTAATCAGCTGTACGAATCATTGGATCTGAACTTCAAGGGTGGACTACTGCGACCAGGACACATGTCTACCCCCTTACAGAAGAAATATCCACTTACATATCGGTAAGTTATGACTATCCCCAAAGCTATGATATATATATCGTACCTTTTATACAGGAAGAAGAGACAAGTTTTTCTTGGGATTAAGGATTTCGAGAACACAGAGGATTTTGGTATTTCGTGGTTTGAGGTCTTTAAGGTTCTAAGATCGTATATTGAATTGGATTAGTTTTATTAAACGTTTAAAGGTTCTTAGCCAGTGGTTTTGCGGGGATTGAGAATTTTTAGTACTTTCATTGGTTGTAGAGGAATCAACCGTGTCTATATTAGTCAGCCCACAACACGATACACATATCATGTTTTGGGTTATCTAATATAGATGCGGCGATTACCTTACAACTAAATATGATATAAAACTCTATTCTTGCAACACTCCCGGCTAAGAATCCTTAAAAACGGTTGATCAAACTAACC
Source organism: Capillidium heterosporum (assembly GCA_016630905.1). Lineage (NCBI taxonomy): Eukaryota > Fungi > Entomophthoromycota > Entomophthoromycetes > Entomophthorales > Capillidiaceae > Capillidium > Capillidium heterosporum. The sequence goes on along the minus strand of WBMQ01000003.1, from coordinate 2,948,022 downwards.
CAAACTTAAATCTACGATTATGGCGAACTCAAAGGAAAGGCCTCAAATAACTCTGATAAAACAACTCAGAAACTTTCTTTTCCTCTCTTGATGAAAGCGATCCAGAAAACCCTTTTTCCTTCTCTCGTTCTTTTTCTGTCCTTTTCATCTTCTCTTTTCTTCCTCTCTCCCTTTTTCTGGATTCATTATATATACTGTAGCTTCGAATTAAGGTATAACTTGGAGGCTTGTAAGTAAATTCTTTTCCAATGAAATGGGGGTTCATGTCCTGGTTGCAGTTGTCCACTCTAGCATTTAGGACTCATTTTTTCTGCAGGACAGCAATCAGAAAATCCAAAATCGAATCTAAACCAAGCCTATGTCCTTAATGGGAAATCGATCTTAGGTAAGTTAAGCAAGTTGGCCACTGATTAGAATAATGAAAAATGAATAGGTAGCGATTTAAAGCACAGGAAATGGATAAGTAAACGTGTAACAAAATCACATTCTCAAATGGTAGTAAAATTGTGAGTTACCCACAAAAAATAAAAATAATCCAATGTTCAACATATGACTTAATCAGAGAGCTAAGTTGACATATTAAATCTAAAAGTTATCTATTACTTATAATCTAGTATATAGTATGTAGGAAAATTTCATAAGGGATGCCGGGTTAGACTTGAGGTAGGCCAACGTAGTGGCAATCACATCAACGAAGCTAAAGAAGCTCAAAGCCATTGCTTTGACAGCTGACACTTTAGTTGCAATTCGAACCCAAAGTCGGTTCATAAAAAATGAGGCCACAATTGTGACGAGGCCAAGAAGGACGGTAATACCTATCAGGGTTCTAGTTTTTAATCCTGTCTAACCGGCTCTAATCCCAGTTTTGTGCGATTTAATACAATGCTAATTTTGCTGATACTAAGCCAATCCTAATACAACGCTAATCTTTATCTTAACTCTAAGCTGGCAATATTCTGGTTCTAATCCTAGTTAATTCAGCAGTTATAAGTCAGTACTAAAGGTGTGCAGTGATTATAACACAAAGGAGAATCGAAACATTTATTATGAAATAATCACCTGTTGAAAAATTAAACAAGTCAAGGAGGTTTATATAGGGATAGACGGAAAGGTGGAAATGCCGATAGCCAGGGCTTCATTAGAAAGATAGTTTGTACGCACCATGCCTTGATAGCAGGCCAGGATAGTACATTTATGAAGCGTTACAATTTACAAAAATAGCTGATGTTCACTGTGGGCTCGGTCAGTTGGTTTAGTTTGAAGACTCTACGTCTGTGCTAAGAATCTACCTTTCTACAATTGATTCTTATGCAACTGAGACCTAATATATTGCATGATCGAAACAGCTTTAAAGCTAGAGTTCGAATGGCTAGGAATATTATCAAACTGATTCTCTAGAGAAACCTTCTGAAGTTTTTTTATAGGCTAAGCCTAGTAAAAGTCAAATAAAGAGCTGCCACATCAAGAGCCAAGTGATTAGAATTTACTGTGGTATAATATACAATGAATTCGATAGTATTAACTATATTTTTATTGAAATAATGTTAGAATTGGAAAATTTCCAATAGCTTTTTCATCTCTGCCTCATCTATCTTTGTTTACCAAATATTTAGAACTCGAATTCGAAATTAAAAATTTTTAGCGAATTTTAAACCTTGAACTATCTCCAACTTTTGAAAGGCTAAAAATTTTGGTTCCATTTGAAATGCACACACAAAGCTGATGAATGAACTAGTTGAAAGCATGTGCCAATATTTCCTTACAAGGCTAATTTGCCGAATTGTGGTCCAAATAAAAGCTCAAGAATAAACTATTTCAGATTTTTCGAATATAGTGAAAGTCTTTGTTATATCAAAGATTATATAGACAAAATCGAGCTACTCTATATATATTGCGGAATATCTAAATTACCTTTTATAGTGAAAAGCTTGAGGCTCTCCTTGAAATTATGTATGTTCGAAAAGGCTGCTTACTTCTTGTTCATTGTTTACCAAAATGGAAGGATAGTTTTCAAAATGGCAATGAGAGTGCAGGCTAAGATTTGTAAGTTTAACTTAATTTTAGGCATATATAGGGGCAGTTAAGTTTGTTACTAGGTTCGATACTGTTTTGAAAATAAGATTTATAGCAGGATGTTACATTAAGCGAAATCCTACTAGTGAGCTTGAGGTTCTAGATAGGCTTCATACTAATAAAGTAAAACTCTTGGATCCTTATCTTTATGGTGGGTACTTTTAAGTTTTAATAGCAGGTTTTCAAGTCATACTCTATTTATTATTATTAGAAAAAACCTGTCAGATATACTCCATTTATAACACCGTATATCCACCTAATATGCAAGTTGAAGTGAATTGCAGATAGTGGCAGCGAGCTTTATCTCAAAAAACATGTTTTAGTATCTATCACTATACTTTTGAGCCACTCGAAAAATTTCTTATACCAATTATTTTAAGTAACAATGGATAAAATAGTTATTTTAAAGCCACTTAATAGACCTTCATACCTACAGAGCATTAAGTCTATAGCAATCTAATGCAAAATACCCTAGATTTATTTATTTTATTCAACTATTTAATATATTACGATAGAAAATTAAGTTGGAACTAGTAACTGGGGTAGAGGGATTGACCAACCGATATATTTCACTTATTTTTACAAAGCTAGTTACTTATTGCTATAGTAGCACATTCTCGGACCCATCTGACTATTTTCTTGTCTTTCTGAATGGGATGCTACTTTTTGAAGCCTTAAATTCAAGTATTAAAGTTTCGAATCTTATTTAATACAATAAAGTGTCATTATATTTTAACGATATTTACGATCGGAGCTCTTTATGTAAGTCAAAATATAAAACTAGATGGTCAAATATTATGTCACCATTTAAGTATATTTAATCATTTACCCAAAACTATAGATATATAAGCAATGTATAGCAAATACATGGCCTAAAACAAGAAAGCTGAAGCATTTATAGTTAGCATATTCCCAGAAAAGCCAAGTAATATATATTATAATACATTGGTTCCAGATATTATCAATATACCGTGTAAATACTTAAAAAACTATAGTTCTTAATACTTTATTAATAAAAACGTTAAGAAACTCCTACAAGTTTTTAGTTCCTTCTAATAAAACTGAAGTGGAGTGTTCATACTCACTGTAAGCGACCTTATTATTCATATCATCAAATTCAACTAAAAATAATTGTTATAAGTTACATTATATATAATATTACTCGCTGAGTTCTGAATATTAGATCCATTTCGCTTGGCTTTAAAGTCCTTGTAGCATTGAATAACGGCGACGTGGAAGGTGGGATCCATCATAAAAGCGATGAAGTTGAATAAACCAACGGCCTCTATAAATTGTCAGTCATTGTTAATTTAAAACGTTACGGTTTCCAACTCCAGCCCAGATGGTAAGACCCTCCGAATCCACCTTGAAAAGATTCAAAGTGCTCTTAACAACGAGCCCAGACAAACAAAGTATGCAAGCAAGAGGGTATAGTGAGCTAAGAGAATGAATAAATGAGTTAAATACCAACTTCAAGTACTTACATTCTTAGAATCAACTTCTGGAGGAACTTTTGTTGCTGAGAGTTGTTTTGCTGAGGGTTATCAGCGGTGTGAAAGCTGGTCGAGCTCAGAGAAGCAATATTCTTATGCAGCTTTGCAATCACCAAGATAGATATGGCTAGGCAGTAGATACAGGTAATAATCATGACACTAATCACTAGGCCAAAGTTCAGCTCGATGTCGATCTTAGACTTTGAACTAAAGTTGCACAGGTTTAGCTTGTTTTTACCATAGAAATCAAGGACTAAGCAAAAGTTAGAACACTTTGGAATATATTTTTACCATAAGGTGGTATTCCGGCCAGCAAAGAAAGGAATAAGGGCACGACCCAGTAGTAGATTTCCCACTTTGACTTGAAGGACTTGTTACGGAGAAAAATAAGGTGTAGATTGAAAGCGATGGCGATATTAAGGTAGCAATACATCAGGCGACCAAAAACCCTGTAGAACCCGATGAAAGCGCATGTAGAACCATCGGGTGTCGATATCATATAGTGAGAAGCAAGATGGTTGGTAAAGTCAAATAGAGCGATCCCGGCTTGCAATCGGAGACTGATCCGATTTACCAAACTTTTTCTATAGAGGTCTAAAAGTTAAATTGGCTAAGAATGGCATCCTTACATATGGCACCCAGAAATATCAATGGTAGAATGGACACAGCAAGGCTAATTACGGTCAAGGTTTGGGTGAACGCTTCAAAGCCAAGTATGGTTGAGCTTTTCTGTGGCATTTGTGAAGGTTGGGAAGATGACATAGTGTGTCCTGGAGCTGGGAGTAATAACTAGAAATCGATGAAGAGAACTCTGGACGAAAATAAATTCGAATTTAGTTTTAGAAGCTTCATTTATAGGCTATATATACCCTTAGTTTAGGTGGTTGTTGCTTTGGCTTAAGCTAATCGGTATAAAAATAGGATTTAAGTTTGTGAGCTCAAGAAACTAGCTAATCTATGAGGTGGGATAGTTTAAACAAGAACATATATTGAGAAGAAAAGTTGGTGGTAGATGAGCGAGAATAGCTTAAACCAATAAAACAATAAGCTGAATAATATGTTCGGGGATTTAAAGGGAGTGAATTACTCAATAGAATACGAAAATTAGCATGTGTCACATAGGAAATTACTTATTCTTGATTTTCTTTGTAACTTATTTTAGGTGACTTAAGTTGAGATTAAAATGAAAAAGGGCTAAATTCATATGGCATTTATTATAGATGTACATACAATCGATGAGAAGGATTAAGTGTACTATAATTAGAGGAATATAGGCTAGTAGATACTAGTTTCGTTGATGAGAACCTGGGCAGGAATTTCGCTACCCTCGATGATAGGCTTAGTACTGATGTTGGATTCCATTTCAACTATGGATGTTAGATAAGAGTTGAAAGAAAGCTTACTGTCTACAACTTCAGTTCTACCCTCGGATCTAGCCAAGTACAAGTTTTTGGCGTCATTGTAGCAGTGGATGACAGCAAGATGGAAGGTGGGGTCTAGCATAAAGGCAATAAAGTTAAGTAAACCAACAGCCTCTATAAAACATTAGCTACAGTATAGAAGGAACGTTACGATTTCCAACCCCAGCCCAGATAGTAAGTCCCTCAGAATTAATATTGAAAAGGTTCAAGGTACTTTTGACAGCAAGACCGGACAAGCAAAGTATACAGGCAAGTGGGTATAGTGAACTAAAAGCATTAGCGTTTAAACGAACTGTAAAATTACATTCTCAAAATCAATTTTCTCAAAAAGAGTACAAGCTCTTTGCTGTCACCGACGACTGGGCTTGGTCTTTCATTACTATGTCTAGCTACAGTATCGATATCGCCGTTAAGTTTTTTCATGACGATAACTGAAATAATCAGGCAGTATATGCAAGTGAGGATCATTATACTAATCACCAAGCCGAAGTTTAGCTCGTTATCGATCCCAGTCCTTTTAGCAAAGTTACACAGATTCAGCGCATTTTTCCCATAAAACCCAAGGGCTAGTAAACATTTAGAGTGGTAAGAAGTACATATTTACCATAGGGTGGTATCCCGGCCAGCAGGGAGAGCACCGTAGCCCCGATCCAATAGTAAAGTTCCCACTTGGGATCGAAGGGGATCTTCTGGATGAATACGAGCTGTAAGTTGAGGGCAATGGCGATGTTGAGGTAGCAGTACATAAGACGCCCAAACACTCGATAAAACCCGATGAACTCGCATGTAGAACCATCGGGTGTCGATATCATATAATGGGAAGCAAGGTGATTGGTGAGATCGAAGAAGGCTACCCCGGCCTGCAGACGGAGGCTCGTTCGATTCACCAGGCTTCGCTTGTACAAGTCTAAAGGTTAGTTTATGTGAGGAGTAGTGAGCTTACATATGGCACCCATTGCAGCAAGCGGTATTGAGGATGCGATAAGGCTTACCACCGTCAAGGATTGAGTAAACGCTTCGAAGATGAGTATGGATTGGCTTTTTTGTACCATGGGTCGAAAGTATTGGAGGGATTTATTGAAAACTAAAGGGCAAAAAGATTTGTAAGTGATTGTATTGCTTACCTTTAACAAAGTTTCATTTTCACAGCACTGCTTTTTATATACTTTTACTACCTCAATTTCGGGAATTTAGGTTCGAAATTTATTACAAAAGCCATTCCGAGTAGCTGACTATTCCTATGCCCAGACATCTTATTATTCTTTATTTTCTGGCTTACCAAAGTGATTTAAGTTAAACCTATAACTTGCATATATAGTTGTACGACATCCTGCCAAGTTTTTAACAATAATTTTTTACGAGTAAAAACTTCATATCGTGTTTAACTGCAGCATCTTCTATTACTGATTTTTCTAAATACATACAATTCAAAGCAACTTAAGAAACCGTATTTTAACAGTCAGCCTTTCTATATATACAATGCCTTTACTAAGCTATAAGTAAATTCAAGTAGTAAGGCTGATGGTTTGTTCTTAAAAAGTGAATGTAGATTATACGGTTTGATTAGAGCTTCTGCTTTTGGAAGTTTAAATGGACCCAAGGCAGTTTTTCTTTGCTATCCCTTATTCAAACCTGTATTTTCTTAAATATAGTAGCTAACTTATTCAAAACTAGCTACTCAAGAATATATTTCTATAGTAACATCTCAGTAAGCAACCCTTATTATACCTTTAGTCACCACTAACTACATTTTATTTGTAGCAAGCTGTGGTGACTGTAAGGTCCAAAACTCCAAAGTTCTCAAGTCTTAACTATAAATTTTATGAAGCTTGGATACTTTTCCTATAGCAAGAACACTGGTTATAAGGAAATTGATCACTGTAACAACCCTGGTCGTCACAATTCCGATTATTAGGTCTTAGACCTATTCTTTTTAGTTCCCTTTTTCTTGCTATATGTTATCAATTTTCAAAATTTTTGTTCCTCAGTAACTATCTTAGTTACAAATCCACCTCACATATCAAATATTTCGATTACCTTTATTATTTTCTTAAACTTGACCATAACCTGGGAACTCCAGCGATTAGCAGCACATTAGCCGATCCATACCTTCCAACAATGGAAACGCACCAGTAGTAGTTAATAGAATTACTGGCCCTTTTGGATAAACTTGATAAACACTTAAGTAATCTATAAAGTAGTGGATTGCTGAAGGGGAATCCAATCCTGCTAACATCACTACAACCAAGGTACTAAAAGGATATTTAAACTCCTTGGTGACTACCAAAAACCGGCATCTTGACAACGTTCCACCTCGCTATTTTTAATAGCTGTTACTCACTCCCTGCCCCTAGCCATAGCTGTTCCCAGCAGCCTGATCTCGTCCTTTGTCCCAACTAAATTTATCCTTTACCTGTACTTTTATTTTCAGCATAGTAATACTATGTGGTCTGGTCTCCCCGTCCTTCCAGCCTCCTACTACCTTTTGACGATCCTCGCTACCCTCTGATCTCACCTTCTTTGGGCAATTAATGTTACTAATACCGTCTATCCCTTTGAACCAACGTTGACCTATCAACCAACTCCTACTTTTGACCTTAATACTGTGGCACCAGTAGTTGCGCAACCACCACTTAGCCGGCCCCCTCTAGTTCAGTACCACCCCACGTTCAAGTCCCAACCCGTCTCTTCGGTCTCTTCCTGGAACTGAGACTTGACTACCATTGTATGGGCACTCCTTATGGTGTACCTCCTTCACCTGGTTGTTTGGCCTACCATCCAGAAAATTCAAGCCTTTGTCACCAATGCAGTGGTGAGCCTTAGTTCTGCTTTCCTAACCTACTACGCCATAGGTTCACAATATGATGCCATCATTGACTGGATCCAGCGATACCTCCCTAGACCTTACAGTCACCACAGCTTGCTACAAATAAAATGTAGTTAGTGGTGACTAAAGGTATAATAAGGGTTGCTTACTGAGATGTTACTATAGAAATATATTCTTGAGTAGCTAGTTTTGAATAAGTTAGCTACTATATTTAAGAAAATACAGGTTTGAATAAGGGATAGCAAAGAAAAACTGCCTTGGGTCCATTTAAACTTCCAAAAGCAGAAGCTCTAATCAAACCGTATAATCTACATTCACTTTTTAAGAACAAACCATCAGCCTTACTACTTGAATTTACTTATAGCTTAGTAAAGGCATTGTATATATAGAAAGGCTGACTGTTAAAATACGGTTTCTTAAGTTGCTTTGAATTGTATGTATTTAGAAAAATCAGTAATAGAAGATGCTGCAGTTAAACACGATATGAAGTTTTTACTCGTAAAAAATTATTGTTAAAAACTTGGCAGGATGTCGTACAACTATATATGCAAGTTATAGGTTTAACTTAAATCACTTTGGTAAGCCAGAAAATAAAGAATAATAAGATGTCTGGGCATAGGAATAGTCAGCTACTCGGAATGGCTTTTGTAATAAATTTCGAACCTAAATTCCCGAAATTGAGGTAGTAAAAGTATATAAAAAGCAGTGCTGTGAAAATGAAACTTTGTTAAAGGTAAGCAATACAATCACTTACAAATCTTTTTGCCCTTTAGTTTTCAATAAATCCCTCCAATACTTTCGACCCATGGTACAAAAAAGCCAATCCATACTCATCTTCGAAGCGTTTACTCAATCCTTGACGGTGGTAAGCCTTATCGCATCCTCAATACCGCTTGCTGCAATGGGTGCCATATGTAAGCTCACTACTCCTCACATAAACTAACCTTTAGACTTGTACAAGCGAAGCCTGGTGAATCGAACGAGCCTCCGTCTGCAGGCCGGGGTAGCCTTCTTCGATCTCACCAATCACCTTGCTTCCCATTATATGATATCGACACCCGATGGTTCTACATGCGAGTTCATCGGGTTTTATCGAGTGTTTGGGCGTCTTATGTACTGCTACCTCAACATCGCCATTGCCCTCAACTTACAGCTCGTATTCATCCAGAAGATCCCCTTCGATCCCAAGTGGGAACTTTACTATTGGATCGGGGCTACGGTGCTCTCCCTGCTGGCCGGGATACCACCCTATGGTAAATATGTACTTCTTACCACTCTAAATGTTTACTAGCCCTTGGGTTTTATGGGAAAAATGCGCTGAATCTGTGTAACTTTGCTAAAAGGACTGGGATCGATAACGAGCTAAACTTCGGCTTGGTGATTAGTATAATGATCCTCACTTGCATATACTGCCTGATTATTTCAGTTATCGTCATGAAAAAACTTAACGGCGATATCGATACTGTAGCTAGACATAGTAATGAAAGACCAAGCCCAGTCGTCGGTGACAGCAAAGAGCTTGTACTCTTTTTGAGAAAATTGATTTTGAGAATGTAATTTTACAGTTCGTTTAAACGCTAATGCTTTTAGTTCACTATACCCACTTGCCTGTATACTTTGCTTGTCCGGTCTTGCTGTCAAAAGTACCTTGAACCTTTTCAATATTAATTCTGAGGGACTTACTATCTGGGCTGGGGTTGGAAATCGTAACGTTCCTTCTATACTGTAGCTAATGTTTTATAGAGGCTGTTGGTTTACTTAACTTTATTGCCTTTATGCTAGACCCCACCTTCCATCTTGCTGTCATCCACTGCTACAATGACGCCAAAAACTTGTACTTGGCTAGATCCGAGGGTAGAACTGAAGTTGTAGACAGTAAGCTTTCTTTCAACTCTTATCTAACATCCATAGTTGAAATGGAATCCAACATCAGTACTAAGCCTATCATCGAGGGTAGCGAAATTCCTGCCCAGGTTCTCATCAACGAAACTAGTATCTACTAGCCTATATTCCTCTAATTATAGTACACTTAATCCTTCTCATCGATTGTATGTACATCTATAATAAATGCCATATGAATTTAGCCCTTTTTCATTTTAATCTCAACTTAAGTCACCTAAAATAAGTTACAAAGAAAATCAAGAATAAGTAATTTCCTATGTGACACATGCTAATTTTCGTATTCTATTGAGTAATTCACTCCCTTTAAATCCCCGAACATATTATTCAGCTTATTGTTTTATTGGTTTAAGCTATTCTCGCTCATCTACCACCAACTTTTCTTCTCAATATATGTTCTTGTTTAAACTATCCCACCTCATAGATTAGCTAGTTTCTTGAGCTCACAAACTTAAATCCTATTTTTATACCGATTAGCTTAAGCCAAAGCAACAACCACCTAAACTAAGGGTATATATAGCCTATAAATGAAGCTTCTAAAACTAAATTCGAATTTATTTTCGTCCAGAGTTCTCTTCATCGATTTCTAGTTATTACTCCCAGCTCCAGGACACACTATGTCATCTTCCCAACCTTCACAAATGCCACAGAAAAGCTCAACCATACTTGGCTTTGAAGCGTTCACCCAAACCTTGACCGTAATTAGCCTTGCTGTGTCCATTCTACCATTGATATTTCTGGGTGCCATATGTAAGGATGCCATTCTTAGCCAATTTAACTTTTAGACCTCTATAGAAAAAGTTTGGTAAATCGGATCAGTCTCCGATTGCAAGCCGGGATCGCTCTATTTGACTTTACCAACCATCTTGCTTCTCACTATATGATATCGACACCCGATGGTTCTACATGCGCTTTCATCGGGTTCTACAGGGTTTTTGGTCGCCTGATGTATTGCTACCTTAATATCGCCATCGCTTTCAATCTACACCTTATTTTTCTCCGTAACAAGTCCTTCAAGTCAAAGTGGGAAATCTACTACTGGGTCGTGCCCTTATTCCTTTCTTTGCTGGCCGGAATACCACCTTATGGTAAAAATATATTCCAAAGTGTTCTAACTTTTGCTTAGTCCTTGATTTCTATGGTAAAAACAAGCTAAACCTGTGCAACTTTAGTTCAAAGTCTAAGATCGACATCGAGCTGAACTTTGGCCTAGTGATTAGTGTCATGATTATTACCTGTATCTACTGCCTAGCCATATCTATCTTGGTGATTGCAAAGCTGCATAAGAATATTGCTTCTCTGAGCTCGACCAGCTTTCACACCGCTGATAACCCTCAGCAAAACAACTCTCAGCAACAAAAGTTCCTCCAGAAGTTGATTCTAAGAATGTAAGTACTTGAAGTTGGTATTTAACTCATTTATTCATTCTCTTAGCTCACTATACCCTCTTGCTTGCATACTTTGTTTGTCTGGGCTCGTTGTTAAGAGCACTTTGAATCTTTTCAAGGTGGATTCGGAGGGTCTTACCATCTGGGCTGGAGTTGGAAACCGTAACGTTTTAAATTAACAATGACTGACAATTTATAGAGGCCGTTGGTTTATTCAACTTCATCGCTTTTATGATGGATCCCACCTTCCACGTCGCCGTTATTCAATGCTACAAGGACTTTAAAGCCAAGCGAAATGGATCTAATATTCAGAACTCAGCGAGTAATATTATATATAATGTAACTTATAACAATTATTTTTAGTTGAATTTGATGATATGAATAATAAGGTCGCTTACAGTGAGTATGAACACTCCACTTCAGTTTTATTAGAAGGAACTAAAAACTTGTAGGAGTTTCTTAACGTTTTTATTAATAAAGTATTAAGAACTATAGTTTTTTAAGTATTTACACGGTATATTGATAATATCTGGAACCAATGTATTATAATATATATTACTTGGCTTTTCTGGGAATATGCTAACTATAAATGCTTCAGCTTTCTTGTTTTAGGCCATGTATTTGCTATACATTGCTTATATATCTATAGTTTTGGGTAAATGATTAAATATACTTAAATGGTGACATAATATTTGACCATCTAGTTTTATATTTTGACTTACATAAAGAGCTCCGATCGTAAATATCGTTAAAATATAATGACACTTTATTGTATTAAATAAGATTCGAAACTTTAATACTTGAATTTAAGGCTTCAAAAAGTAGCATCCCATTCAGAAAGACAAGAAAATAGTCAGATGGGTCCGAGAATGTGCTACTATAGCAATAAGTAACTAGCTTTGTAAAAATAAGTGAAATATATCGGTTGGTCAATCCCTCTACCCCAGTTACTAGTTCCAACTTAATTTTCTATCGTAATATATTAAATAGTTGAATAAAATAAATAAATCTAGGGTATTTTGCATTAGATTGCTATAGACTTAATGCTCTGTAGGTATGAAGGTCTATTAAGTGGCTTTAAAATAACTATTTTATCCATTGTTACTTAAAATAATTGGTATAAGAAATTTTTCGAGTGGCTCAAAAGTATAGTGATAGATACTAAAACATGTTTTTTGAGATAAAGCTCGCTGCCACTATCTGCAATTCACTTCAACTTGCATATTAGGTGGATATACGGTGTTATAAATGGAGTATATCTGACAGGTTTTTTCTAATAATAGTAAATAGAGTATGACTTGAAAACCTGCTATTAAAACTTAAAAGTACCCACCATAAAGATAAGGATCCAAGAGTTTTACTTTATTAGTATGAAGCCTATCTAGAACCTCAAGCTCACTAGTAGGATTTCGCTTAATGTAACATCCTGCTATAAATCTTATTTTCAAAACAGTATCGAACCTAGTAACAAACTTAACTGCCCCTATATATGCCTAAAATTAAGTTAAACTTACAAATCTTAGCCTGCACTCTCATTGCCATTTTGAAAACTATCCTTCCATTTTGGTAAACAATGAACAAGAAGTAAGCAGCCTTTTCGAACATACATAATTTCAAGGAGAGCCTCAAGCTTTTCACTATAAAAGGTAATTTAGATATTCCGCAATATATATAGAGTAGCTCGATTTTGTCTATATAATCTTTGATATAACAAAGACTTTCACTATATTCGAAAAATCTGAAATAGTTTATTCTTGAGCTTTTATTTGGACCACAATTCGGCAAATTAGCCTTGTAAGGAAATATTGGCACATGCTTTCAACTAGTTCATTCATCAGCTTTGTGTGTGCATTTCAAATGGAACCAAAATTTTTAGCCTTTCAAAAGTTGGAGATAGTTCAAGGTTTAAAATTCGCTAAAAATTTTTAATTTCGAATTCGAGTTCTAAATATTTGGTAAACAAAGATAGATGAGGCAGAGATGAAAAAGCTATTGGAAATTTTCCAATTCTAACATTATTTCAATAAAAATATAGTTAATACTATCGAATTCATTGTATATTATACCACAGTAAATTCTAATCACTTGGCTCTTGATGTGGCAGCTCTTTATTTGACTTTTACTAGGCTTAGCCTATAAAAAAACTTCAGAAGGTTTCTCTAGAGAATCAGTTTGATAATATTCCTAGCCATTCGAACTCTAGCTTTAAAGCTGTTTCGATCATGCAATATATTAGGTCTCAGTTGCATAAGAATCAATTGTAGAAAGGTAGATTCTTAGCACAGACGTAGAGTCTTCAAACTAAACCAACTGACCGAGCCCACAGTGAACATCAGCTATTTTTGTAAATTGTAACGCTTCATAAATGTACTATCCTGGCCTGCTATCAAGGCATGGTGCGTACAAACTATCTTTCTAATGAAGCCCTGGCTATCGGCATTTCCACCTTTCCGTCTATCCCTATATAAACCTCCTTGACTTGTTTAATTTTTCAACAGGTGATTATTTCATAATAAATGTTTCGATTCTCCTTTGTGTTATAATCACTGCACACCTTTAGTACTGACTTATAACTGCTGAATTAACTAGGATTAGAACCAGAATATTGCCAGCTTAGAGTTAAGATAAAGATTAGCGTTGTATTAGGATTGGCTTAGTATCAGCAAAATTAGCATTGTATTAAATCGCACAAAACTGGGATTAGAGCCGGTTAGACAGGATTAAAAACTAGAACCCTGATAGGTATTACCGTCCTTCTTGGCCTCGTCACAATTGTGGCCTCATTTTTTATGAACCGACTTTGGGTTCGAATTGCAACTAAAGTGTCAGCTGTCAAAGCAATGGCTTTGAGCTTCTTTAGCTTCGTTGATGTGATTGCCACTACGTTGGCCTACCTCAAGTCTAACCCGGCATCCCTTGAAAGACTTCCCTACAGAAAGGAAGTAATCACGGTAATTAAGAAAACTTGAAAGATAGATTAGGCTCATAATCAAAAATAGTATGAGAAAACAAAAAGGATTAGATTTATAGCCTAGTAATAGGGATTATGGCAATCAAGGTTGTTGAAAGTTTTATTTGATTAATTTATATATATACAATTTTATAATAATATCTTAGAAAATATGATAAATGTATGTAAAAAATCATCTATTTATGAATTCTAGTTTGAAAAAGTCAAGTAATTTAAAGCAGCTATATTCGATAGGTTTAGTTAATAAAATTAATCCTACAAACTTTTAGTATCCTCCAATATAGCGGCTATAGATTCTGCATATTCATCATAGTCTGTCTTGTTATTCGTATTGCCAAACTCAACTAAAAATCAGTAAATTATTTAGCAAAGTAATTACTTGTGTTGATTTCGAATATTTCTCCATTTCTTCTAGCTTTAAAATCTCGGTGGCACTGGGTGGCTGCGATATGGAAGGTAGGGTCTAACAGAAAGGCAATCAAATTACAAGTACCAATTGCTTCTACAAATATTAGATATATAAAGATATAAAGTTTACGATTTCCAATGCCAGCCCAGATGATAAGTCCCTCGGAATCTACACCAAATAGCTGTAATGTGCTTCTAACGACGAAACCAGATAGACATAATATGCAGAATAGAGGGTACAGAGATCTAAATAAAGTTAATTGATAGGACTAAAAGTGTAGCTTACATCCGCAAAATTAACTTCCTTATGAACTTTTGTTGCCAAGAATTGGTATGCTGACTGGCTTCGGTTGTAAATAAACTAGCTACATCTACAGCTTCAATATTCTTCTTCAGTTTGACTATCACTAAGATTGCTACAATCAAACAATAAACGATGGTTATCAGCATGATCAAGATTACCAACCCAAAGTTCAAGTATTTGTTGAAAGGAAACTCATGACGATAGTCACATAAGTTGAACTTATTTTTCCCATTTAAGCCAAGCGCTAACGAACTACATAAGTATTGTATATTAAAAATAGTTACCATAAGGTGGTACACTGCCTAAAAGTGCAAGGATAAAAGGTACAGCCCAGTAGTATGTTTCCCACTTGGGTTTGAATGCCTTGTTTTGGAGGAAGACCAGTTGCAGGTTGAAGGCGATGGCAATATTGAGATAGCAGTACATCAATCTCCCAAAAACTCTATAAAACCCGATGAAATCGCAAGTAGGCCCATCAGGTGTAGATATCATAAAGTGGGAAACTAAGTGGTTGGTGAAGTCGAATAGGGATATGCCAGCCTGCAGACGGAGGCTTATTCGATTGACCAAATTTTTTCTATAAAGGTCTAAAAGTTAGTTTTTATGGGACAAAGACTAGTACATATAGAACCCATTAGAATTAGTGGTAAGATAGATAGGACGAGACTTATAACTGTCAGGTAAGCAGTAGATACCTCGAAATTTATGACCGCTTGACTCTTTTGGGACATCTTTTATAATCGATGATGCAGTAGCTGTGATGAGATGGTGGCTATAAGGAATTGTTGAAGTTGAATGTAAACCGGACCTAATTTTTACTTATCCATAGTATATATACTCTCTATCCACCTCTGGAATAACTCTTTATTGTAACCTGTTTGAAGTCTATTTATAAACATCATAAAGAAACCAAGTTCTGGTCTAGGATTTGAGTTTGGTAGAGGTCGAATCAGGATTTTAAAATTATACAGAGTACTCAAAAAGCTACTTTTGGAAGTAGGTGGATAAACTAAGTGCAGAATAGTATAAATTAGACCACAAACTAATCAAGTTACTGTTTTTAAGAGTCGATTTTTGCAAGTTTAGGCTGACGAATAAATAGCTGAATATATTTTAGCGAAACAACAAAGGTAGAGCTGATCCAAAATTCACTTGTCTGCTTTATCTTTTAACAGTTCAAAGCTCGATAAATTTTTAAAAGCTCTATAAACTGTTACTTTGTGATGAAAATCGAAGATTATGATGTTGAAAGAGTATCAACTTCCATTAGTACACTGGTTACAAAACTTTGAATGCAAAAGCTTAAACAAACCACATGCCAATTATTTGCCTAGAAATTTTATTATCAGTTTAAAACTTTGGACGGATAATTCGGAATAAGTAAATTAAGGATATAAAGGTTGTCGATTTGCTAAATATAGTAATATTTCAGCATGCAACTGCTGACATTTTCAATATTTTACTCATGTGTCTAGAAATTCAGTTTAGAAAATGTAAGAGCTATGCTGTTGGTATGCATTACAAACATAGAAGTAGATATACTTATAGTGAAATATCTTATATAGTAAACTAAATGTATTACTAGAATATTTATAAAGTATAGTTAGAGTGAAGTCGTATTCCGCTAAGTGCAAATACATTCAGTATAATGATTTTTAAAATATGTTTAAAATAAATTTAAATAGAATTAATGATACTATTTAACGTATCTCCAGGTACAATTCAATCTTAAAGGAGCCTGTTAGTCTTCTTTAAGTGGCTATAACTAGTGTAGAAATGTTCATTGCCCAAAGTACTATTGAGATTGCTCATCATTCTTCCATTTAACTCATCTTTACAATACTTAAAGCCCCCTTATCGCCTATATTTTAAAAAGGAAGCACTTGGCTTTGACTGCACGTATCTAATAAATATAACGTAGAAATAATGTCTCATTTTATCGAGTATATCAAAAAACGATAGTTTTCTTCAATATATAGTCAATATACACTGCTATAGGTATATATATATGTAGTTTAATAATTTGCCAACAAATTGATAAATTTTATTAGAGATGCATGTATATAATTAAAGCGATACGAGCTAATAGATTCTGGTCTCAGCAAGGAGACTCTCAGTTGAGATTTCCTTCTCTTCAGTGGCTGGGTTGCTTTCAACATTAGCTTTCATTTCAATTTCAAAAAATTAGACCGGTCTCAAAATATAGCTTACTTTCTACTTCTCGAGGTCTTTTACTAAAATTAGCTGAGATGAAGACTTTAGTGGCACGGTAGCTATGGAAAAATGCTATGTGGAAGGTAGGATCCAAAACGAAAGCGATGAAGTTACAGGTACCAACCAGCTCTATTTCAAAGTTAAATAGGAAAGTGATATGCAAGAATTACGGTTTCCGATACCGGCCCAAATGATAAAAAAATCGGAATCTATACCAAAGAGTTGACAAATACTTCTAGCAACATATCCAGACAGGCAGAGTATACAGAAAAAAGGGTATAGCGAACTAAAAATAGGTCAGAAATATTTAGCAAAGAAAATGTACACTCTTATGATCAACTTCCTAAGAAAAGTTTTGAGCCTAGTCCGAGAGCCGATGACTTCTCCAGTTGGTTGTCCAATGTGATCATCAACGGTTTGTATATTCTGACTCAACTTACCCATCGTCAAGCACGATATAATTAAACAGTACACGATCGTTATCAGCATAACTAATGTTACCAGTCCGAAGTTCAAGTACTTGCTGAAGGGGTACTCATGACGGAAATCACACAAGTTGAATCTATTCTTCCCATTGAACCCGAGAGCTAACACTATTTTAGTATTATAAAGCAACAACAACTACCGTAAGTTGGCACGCTTCCCAAAAAAGAAAGAGTAAGAGCTCCAACCCAGTAGTACAGTTCCCACTTTGGGTCGAAAGTTTTCTTTTGTAGAAAGACAAACTGCAAATTGAGGGCGATAGCAATGTTGAGGATAGCAATACATCAACCTCCCAAAAACTCTATAGAAGCCGATGAAGTCACAGGTAGGCCCACTAGGTGTAGATATCATAAAGTGGGAGGCTAGATGGTTAGTAACGTCGAAAAAGGATACTCCAGCCTGCAAGCGTAGGCTTATTCGATTGACTAGATTCTTATTGTAGAGGTCTAAAAGTTAGTTTGTATAAGGTATAGTGATTTACATATGGAGCCCATTAGAATAAGTGGTAAGGTAGATAGGCCGAGACTTATAACTGTCAAGTAAGCGGTTATCTCTTCAAAGATAATTACAGCTCGACTCTTCTGGGACATGGTGAGGGTAGGATTGATGGATGAAGTTAGCTGAAAGTTGAATTATTAAATCTGTCGAATAGCTTTTTGGATTGATACTCGAGTTCTTTTATATGGAATTCTATTTTTAACTAAGTTAATGGCTATATATTTCATTAGCCATGGTTTCAAAAGCTCAATTTTCGTAAGTTGTTATAAATTGTCGACCTTATCCTTTCAATACATTGAAGGTGGGAACTATAAATTACTAAAAATTGTCACGCTGTAGCTTTTGTTGCATTTTAAAGGGATTCTAAAACTATTTTATGAACTTGCATTTAGAGTCATACATCTTTCGGATGCTCCGCTTCGTCCACAAATATTAAGTGAGTTTTTCCAATAGAGCACTTTAGATTTATTCACATTTTTGGAACGAAATAGTATCCAGCATCCTTTCAAAGTAAACTATATAAGATTCTTTGATAAGTTTCTAAAAATACATATGAATACCTGTTGGTTTCTATAGGTTATATTTAAAACCCATTTCTATGAAATACAGTTATTTTGGAAATGTATTACTGCTTCATCTACATTCCCAAAATTGGAGATTTCTATGGCTTGAAATGGCAGTATATTTATTCTTCGGGGAATATAATTTATTTTTCCCAGTAGGTAAGACAGCTAGAAATTGCTGCTTTTAGAGAAATCGCTCCTTCTAATGACAAAGTGGATAGGTAATCCCATTTAGATCCATCACACTCTGCTAACTTGTAGATACACGCTACTCTGGTCTGGAATTATTTTACGCTTGCACCATTTTCTTCTTAGTGCTTTGATGTGATAGCTTTTAACCATTGTAGTTCATAGATGATGAAGCTTCTAGCAATTGAAAAAACTTTTAGATTAGAATCGGTTGAGTACGTCATCTATTCAGCCCAGAACCTTGAAAAACTTTGTGGGTTGATACAGCCAAGCTTGTGGAATTTGTAAAAAGTCATTGTTAGAAATGCAACTTAAAGCCGACTTACCTACCCCAACTACGATAAAGAAGTACAAGAACTTGAGCTTAGACTACACAGTGAAAAGTTCCAATCAAATAAGTTTTACAGTAGCCAACTTGGATTTACAATTTACTTTGCTTGACAGATTAACTAGTACATTAATTTTAACCTATCTACTTTGCATTTGGGAAATTGGAATTGTACCTGATAGTATAAAAACTATTTTAAAATTTAATCCTATAGTATATCTTTTATTGTTGGTTAGGTTGCTAATAAAGTTGAATAGCGTATATCAAGGTAAACTTTATTTTTAAGCTAAATAAATTTATTTACTAATTTCATATTTTTTTTTAAATTAGAACGCATAACTATCATACCATCTATAGGCCTACAGCTGGAAACTACCAAATACTTTTCTGCCTTTTTTAGCTTTAAAGGAAATGTACCTTCGATACGGACCTTTTTACCCATTGAGAACATGGAAAAATTTTTGATAGTGGAAGGGTTCGACAAGTTGCAGGTTATTAATTTCTTAGTAGTCGTTGAGAAGAAGAATAAGAAAAATACTATAGTATTGTTCAAAGTAAGGCACTCTATTTACTTAAAGTATTTATTTTGTCTCTGTTAGAATACCAAGCCGCCTTTGGTATGCCTACAACCCATCTTGAAAAGTTTGAATTCCAACTTGATGGGCTAGTGTGTCACCTCATTTCTTTAAATCACCTGCTTAGTTATTTGAAATTTTCTAAAGCCGATGTCCTGCTCCTGATACTTTTTCATTTCCAATACGTGATCAAAATCTACCCAACCTTGCTTTAAATTTCCTTTATAACTGGTTCGAGCTCCCAAAATTTAGCAATGGCTCCACTACTTAAAGCTTTAAGCCCAGCTGAGGGATAGTAGATAGAACTGTACGCCAAAGGTTATGTTACTACTATCTCCAGGGACGTAGGTGCAATCCTTTGCAATTTTTTAGATCAACGCCGCCTGTGCGATTTCTCAGCCAGTTCAACTTTATCAAGTAAAAGTTTATCGATTACGCTTCCGGCTATGGATTTTTTGAGGCGGGGCGCAAATCTACAAGGGTATCTAACACTATGGATATTTGATGAGTTTGGTAGAACTGTGGGTTAAGTTTGGGAGCATCCGTAAATTTATAGATTGGCGCAAATTTATACTTATACATACATTTTAGGGCGGTCCGTTTAATATCTAGACCATTTTCCGATCGGAAAGATTGAACATCAACAATCAAATGTTGCTTTCTATAAATTTTCGTACCATTATGATAATCTGAACTTTCCGATTTCGACCTCAGGCTGGAACTTCTTGGCTTGAGGCTGAAGATGAGTTGATGCTCGAGATAGATATACTTACGGTTCATTGACCCTTAACCTTCGTTCAAAAGTCTACACTTCGTAAAACATTTTACAACTCTTCTCTGGCTGAAGTTTTATCAGCAAAGGCACACCTTTATATATCTATTTGAAACCATCGTATATATCTATTTGTAAAGATACAACCAATAGACTATGATTTGGCTTTAAAATAAAAATTTAAACTAGTACAAAGAACTAATCCAAACAACACACAAAAATCTAAAACTTTATTTCTTGTTCACTTTCCCATAACCTCCAACCCAGCTCTCGAAACTAGCTTCTCCTTTACTCAGCGACCTCAACCGATCGACATAGTCCAAACTCGAACTCAATGGCATACTACCCTCAACAATACTTTCACTTCCTTCCTCGACGATTCTATCTACAATACCATTACGACTACTAGTAAAGTCGGTAAGTACCTTGCCTAGATGTTGGGAAGTCTTATCCAATTTGACCAAGACATTTAAATTGGGCTCAAGGGTTACGAATTTATCCTTGTGCTGAGTCAAGATCTGGTTAAAGACTTGTTGTATCGAAGTTTGTAATCCAGCCGACGTGGTAGTTTGGATATCAAAGTCATAGATCTGGAATTGGGTGTTGATTATTGGGTAGTAGTTAGGGCCGCCTCTATGGGTACACGATCTTAAACTCTCTTGGACTAAACTCTTGAACTCGTCATGCTTGATACCAGTTGGCAGGACTTTGGGCACCATTACCTTAAACGAATTACCTTCATCTTTATCTTCGACTCCTCCCTCATTAGATTCCATCCTCAATTTAAACGCTAAACTACAATTGGTATTGAGAACTTTTTCGTCGAACTTAAATTTGACTTCAATAGTAGCATCTAAACTTTCTTTATATGCAACCATAACCTTACCAAAGCTAAGTTTGTTGGGCATAAGTAGCTCCAACCTACTGCGTACGACTTCCAGGTGCAAGGTTCCCATCCCATAGAGTAATGTTTGGTTGAAATTGGAGTCGATTTTCAGCTGCAGACTAGGATCTTCGACAATCAAGTTGTTCAAGTTGAGTTCCAACTCCTTACTGTCCTTCAAGCTTTCCAGTTCAATGGATATAGCAAATACCGGTTTGGGAACCTTGATATTGTCAAGTTGAATGGGCACTAGCTTCTCCTTCTTGTCGCTCTTGTTGAAGAATAAAGTGTCCCCAGTTCGCGAGTGCTTCAAGCCAAGTAGGATACCTACATCACCAGCTTTAAGGTTGGGAATGGATTCCAATTCGTCGGCGTAAACCAAATTGACATCGGTCACTTTCTCACTTACCAACTTACCATCTTTAACTAGGTACAGTGGAGTAGATTTGTCGATGGTACCTCTGTAAACTTTGATAAAAGTTAGGTTACCTTTGAGAGGGTCAACTACCACTTTAAACACCAAAGCAACTGGATTCAACTTATCATCCAAAGCCAAAGGTTCTTTATTAATTAGGTTTAGAGGCAGTGGTTTGTCTTTAGGGGAAGGTAGATAATCTACGACGCCATCTAATAAAGTTTGAATACCGATATCTTTTAAACCAGATCCACATAGTATAGGTACGAGTTGATTTGATGTAGTTAACTTACGTATTGTTGATTTGATAGTTGGCAGGTCGAGCTTATCGTCCAAATATAAATTCAAAAAGCTGTCATCCAATTCGGCTAAACCTTCTAAAAGATGACCTCTATACTCCTTGACCTTTTCTAAATCTACATGAGTCGGCGAATCTTCGACTTTGAACCGCTTTAGTCCATTTTTAAATAGAACTACCTCGTCACTTACCAAGTCGACTACCCCTACCAAACTTTCACTCTTGTCAAAAATCGGTAACTGCAAGACTAAACCCTTAACTCCAAACCTACTTTCGAAGCTTTGACAGACCTCTTCAAAGTTGGTGGTAAATCGATCTAACTTGTTCAAAAAAACTATTCTAGAGATACTAAATCCATCGGCCTGCTTCCAAACTTTGGTAGTTTGACTTTGGATACCTTTGGTACCGTCGACTACTACAACAACACCATCCATAACTCTCAAACTTCGCTCTACCTCAACGGTAAAATCGATATGGCCAGGTGTATCAATTAGATTAACTTTCTTACCCAACCAGTTTAACGTTATACAGGCCGATTGAATAGTTATACCCCGTTGTCGCTCCATAGGCAAATAGTCGGTGGAAGTTGTACCCGAGTCAACACTGCCTACCTTTTGAATTAAGCCTGAGTGGTAGAGGATACGTTCCGTAGTTGTTGTCTTACCGGCATCGATATGCGCTATTATACCCAAGTTTCGGGTATTGGTTAAATTGCGTTGGAACTCATTAATACTAGCCTTTTGGTAGGCTGCTAAGGAGGTGGACAGATATCGAAGTTGGAAGAAGGGAGTTGGGGGTCGGAAGGTCGGTGGTCGCAGTAACTTCAACATGTTAAACTTTCCTTTACTGCTTCTTTCGTCACTTGGCTGAATTGAGTATTTAAAGACTGGATTCTTGTAACAACATAAAAACTTTTTTGACGTGGATTGCTTTTGACTAATCGGTAAAAAAGATGGTTCCCTGAGTCGCCTTCCTATTGGATAGCTTAGGTGGGATGCAAACCATCAGCTTGAATTTCCTTACTAATTTGTTCAATAAAAATGTACAAGACTTTACAGCTGAATTTATAAACAATTTCACGGCTTTTTTAAACATAATGGCCCAAATTTCAATATTTTAGTAGATAATGGTAAATTGTCTACTCTAAATATGAAATAAATATACTTATCCAAAATGAAGCTTTTTCAAAAATTTATTCGATCATAAATCTATTAATATTAATATAAAAATTACTTGAATGAAGCTGTTTTAAATCAAGCTGTAGTAGTTTCTTTTGTAGAGCTTAACTTATGTTTCGATACTATAACTACCAGCCTACTTGATCTTTAGAAAATAGTAGGTTAGTATCGATGAAAAAGTAAGGTAAATTAAGTTCAAGTTATTGCTATTAAAGCAGTAGGTCATCAATTCAAAGTTAAAGCTAGTTATATATTGAAGATATCTAGTTCAGTTTAAACTTCGCATCCATTTGAATTTGACTTGAAAATTTATTCAATATAAATAGAAATTGTATCAATTTAAAGCTATACTAAACACCACACCAGCTTATGAGGTAATTCTGAAATCCTTTAAGAGATCTGGTATGAAGTTAGACAAGCTCCATCTACCTTCAAATAAATGATCTAGTACAAAATCATTTTCATACATCTTGCTTTAGCGTGAAGTAAGCAAAATATTTCTACCACAATCTGCAAAAGTTTCAAATTGAAACAATTTACTTTTATTTATAAAATCTTTTCAAATACCTTTCAATCAACTTTAAAGTAGCACAAGTTTACTATATACCAGTATTAGATTTGAAATACTATAAATTATTGTACCCCAGCTGTTACTTTCAACAAGCTCCAGTTTGAGGTAGCTTTTTGGTACTATAAATAGTAAGGCCATCGCTTCCTCAAAACGTAAATAGCTGGTATAAATTGTGATTTTAAGTTAACTTTCCTTGACAGCTTTCAAAACAATTTAATATTGAGGTCAAGTACGATGAATTTGGTACTTTCATCATCCACTACAAATGTCAGTAAGTCGATATGAGATTAAAGCCTTTTAGAAAATAGGTTGAAATTTTTGAGATTTGAAAGTTAGTTAAAGCAGTATAAAGCTATATTTACAGCAAAAGTATTTTTAAATCCTCATACATAGTAGTATATATATAATTCCACTTTTACTATCACAAAACTAAAGTTAGTAACATAATTCTGATCAATCACAACTTCGGTATGATATAATTTTACTTTCATTGTATTCACTTTGTCCACCACCATTCCAATTCGCCTAGCTACTTTGATGCTACGTGTCAAATTTAATAAATGCAATTCGCACTACCATCTACTTATATATACATTAATTGATTTTTGAATTGATATTCAATTACCCAAAGCCTAAGTATATGTTACAGCATATATATATTGAACTCTTCATTTTATCAGTTTATATAATCGAATTGATGTTAAATTCAACTTGAATTATATTTCTTGTTGACAGCGGTTCTGAAGATACATTCTATTTCTGAACTTGATACGATGTTAAAATAGTATTCTATAAAAGCTTTGAATTGAAATGGCCTACTTGCCACTGCTATTGAAACTGCAGACTTTCTTTCAATCAGTTTTGATTGTAGTTTTTAGTCCTTTATACTTGTTGAATTGAATGCCTTTTAATGGACAGAATCTACTGTTGCTACACCAAAAGATTTTAGTTTGAAGCGACTGATGTGTCTCTATTTAAAAGCTTTAAGTTCTAAATATAAAAGTATGGGTACAATTCTTTTTATTTGGGAATTAATAAGTAATGCTATGTTTTTCAAGTCCTTCACATAACTTGAAGTCGATCCGTAAAATTTTCCTAAATAGGCAAACATTGAATGGAAATCAATTAGTTGGGATTTTAATTTACCAAATCCATATCACCAAGCCTTTAAAGCCCCAGCTATAGAAAATTTATTCAATATAGTACAGGCAAAAGCTTAACAATTCAAGACTTTCAATTTTGAAAGCTTATTCATTTTTAACATTAGATTATAATCGATAGTAGATTAAGCCTGACTAAATCAGGTTATAAAAGCAAGAAGGCATTCTGTTCCATAAATAAAGGTTGCAAGAGTTGTGCTAACTCCAGCTAGATATCCCCCACTATAATAGATCAATTTTATTTCACAAGTTTTACAGTAAGTGTGGCGATCAAGGAGTTCTACGCCAGTAATGAGGTCCAATCTAACCTAAGTGCATTCAAGCTGGAATATTTCATCTAAAGCAGTGTTTTCATCAGCTAGGACTACACCAAGAAGATCTGAATTCATAATTTAAAGGTAAGCTTATTTTTAAATTCAAGTATGCTAAATTAGGCCAAGATGAACTAAGTGTTGATCCTATGGAGTGATCCGTCTTACGGGCTGAATTCCTCAAGTCTCCAAAAAATAAACATGAGGGGATAACTCAGATGTTCTAAAACTTCCAGATCCCTAAATTCAACCTGGATAATCAAGTGATGCTTACTTTACAAGATCTGGGACGTAACCCTAGTATCCTAGTTAACATTAACACTGATGTAACTTAAGCCATTGTCATCTACGAGGGTTATCAAATCTTCGTTACTACTTCATGTCTAGATCTGGCTGGCAGAAACTCACTAAATATTTGATCAACTTCCTCAAAAGCACTAGTAGCTGTTTTAAATCGAAATTTAAAATGATTCGTGATATCAAAGAAACCAATTTCTACACTATCAAAATTTTCAATAGAATCAATTAGTTTCAACTACACCTTGGGCTATGTAAAGGTGTACTAATATTCCGATAGTACTCAACTACAGCTGGATTCTAGTACCTTCCAATATTCCGGGCTTTTTCCAGCCCAGTTTATTTAGCGCAAAAGGGGATGACATATACACTTTGGCTTAAGACTCTGTAATGAAATATAGTATTTTTACCTAAATAAAGTTATTCAGGAGCATTGTGTTAGTTGATAGCTCTATTATGTTCCTCAGCATCAATATCAATTTAAAAAGTAAGCTTTAGCCAAACTTTATCTTATTGCATAAATTTAAAAGATATTTCGGCATTGATCACTTTGGTTAGTTTTTTTTGTAGGTCAGGAATTCCAATTTGACTTCCTTATCTACTGTTGGGAAGCACTAACAAAGAACACTCACTAGCAGGAGTTAGCTGGGAAGCAATAGTAGACAGTATTCTACAAAAACTAAAAAAATTACCACTAAACTATTCAAGGCCGAAACTCGTGCTTTGGGTCTGACTCAAAGGCTGTGGACTGATAGGAAGACTTCAATAGTGACCACAAGGACAAAGAGCAAAATGAAACGCATTGATTCAATTGAGTTCTAGATTTCGGTTTAGGTTGATGCAAGTCTAATATTTAGAAAAATGCTAATTTTAGATTCTAAGCTATACTGATAATAGTGGGTCTACACTATATCGATAGTAGAAAGTATTAAATGATTCAAAATGCCTATTTATTAAGTGCTTAACCTACTACTAAATTCACAATGGGCCTTATATAGACTACTGGTATTCAGTAGTAGGTACTCTGGATACAGGTGGTTAAAGTTCACCTAACTTCAAGTACTGTCATCCATATTGCTATTTTGAAAGTTATCCTCTAAGATTTCAATAACTTCAGGTACTGCAGAAGTTGAACGGAAAAAGGCAAGCTAAAATAAGTGATCAATTCACTATTAAAAGAAGAGGGGAATTTCTAGAATTGATAAGGGTAGATGCCGAACTTGTAGCCTATGAGCCCGGAATATAAAAATTCAATTTTGGCTATTAAGCGAAACTACAGCTAATTTAGCAAGGTTTCCTTACAATTGTCATTTTTGAATATATGTCGGTTTTACTATATTAAATTTTTACAGTTGCTTTGATAGCCCGCATTTCAGCAACTAAAACTTCATATAAACTCAATTATAATGCTATATAAATTCTCCACTTATTGATTAGGAGGTGATAACATGTTGTAACTTGATTAATCAGATGAAATAGGAATATACAGTAGTGGCTATAGCTATAAAATTTATCTATGCGGCTTATATATAAAGTACACAATTTAAAAATTAAAAATTTATTATTTAGTTAAAGTTCGTTTAGCTTATTTAGCATATCGGTATAAAAGGTTAGTATAGTGCGTATGAAGAAAATCGGTAGTGCTATCAAGATCCAGTCAAGCTTCTTTCCCTGTATGACTTTGAGATGAACTTTTGACAGATCCGGGTCCTTATATACATTTTCTTTTCAAGTTCGAACTCCAGGTGTCAAGGTTGATTCATATCAGATAGTAGCCTAGGTGTTAAACTGATCCTTAAAGTAGGCTCGTAACAGTTAGTGCCATCCCTCTTAAAGCCAAACTGCAAAACTTCATCGAACTTCTGATTATTTACTGTATTCTTAAGGTCTTCGATATAAGTCTCTACACTGGAAGCACTAGTCACTATCAAGGTACTGGTGTTGGACACCCGCTTCTTGGACTTTAGTAGCTCGGCTAGGTTCTTTATTCGCATCATCTTGATATCGATCATTTCAAATCAGTGGCATTTATAGAAAGTTAGTTGTAAAGACTAAGGTAAATGCTACTTATAGTGCATTTAAAGCTGCACCCATGAAACTTAATTGTAAGTAGGTAGATAGGTAGAAAATCCGTTATAATATTATTAGTCCAAGTACCACTCAACTTAGCTTCTAAA
Organism: Capillidium heterosporum; assembly: GCA_016630905.1. Taxonomy (NCBI): domain Eukaryota; kingdom Fungi; phylum Entomophthoromycota; class Entomophthoromycetes; order Entomophthorales; family Capillidiaceae; genus Capillidium; species Capillidium heterosporum. Next base: position 2,920,326 of record WBMQ01000003.1, on the reverse strand, counting down.
TTGGGATGTTTATGCATCTATTATAAACTGGAGAATTTAATTTTAGATAGGCCTCAACCGCTTCAGTTCTAAACACGAAAAAATTGGATTAGTCCACGGTTTCAATTCGGAGTAAATTTTGCATATTTCATTTGGATTGTGCCCAAAGCTTCAATTTATGAAATTTTTGCCAATTCCAGGTTCTGTTATTAACAACACTCATACCTAAGTAGTACTCAATTAAAAAGTTAGCTAACTATAGTAAAATCAATATATATTGTAAAACTATCGCAATTTTTCATTTATATTAGGCACTTTGAAGTTAAACAGCTTTCTAAATAAGCACCACCTTTACTAGCATTCATTACTTGAAATTTAGTGTTAAAGTAGAATCCGATATAAAAAATGTCTACCAGAAATGAGTCAAGTAGATTATGTTGAAAGTTGATAAGGGCATACTTTTTTATTTCGGCCTATCCGAATAAAGATTTTAAATTAGAAACAGTTGCAGCCTCTTCTTACATTCAATAGGCACCCTATCTACAACAAATATTCTCATTTACATATCTATCTCTTATTAAAATATAATACTGTAAATTTAAATTCAAACTATATACATTCAATTCTATTAGTATTATTACTGAAGACAACTATAGCAACTGAGTAGATCCGAATATTTTTAGCTATTATTAACCAAAATATGTACTACCTCCTTTAAGTGTACAAATTCTATTTAAAGTTCATATACTCAACAAATTAAAGTAAAAGTTACTTGCTTATTGTCAGCACACATCTATTATAAAAGTAATTTCTTTAAGCTTCAACATTGACTTTATATAAAAAAGAATATTTCTAAATGCTGCCTATACGCTCCACTTACCTTATTTAGACATTTATCTATATAGAATCCAGTTGAAGGTGGAATAATTACTGTTCTTTAGTAAAAGGTACTCGATGACACGAATTACTATACCCCCACCAAAATTAGGAGTGGATATCTACGATCAAGCCTAAAGAAGTGCACTTATATATCTACACTGAAAAATAAGTGAAGTAGGTGATGTAAAAAGGTTGATTGTAAAACAGTGGTCTTTAATCTGAGTTTTTTGCTTTTGCATGAAAAGCTTTAAACTATGGGTATACTTTAATGGATTTTATTAGAAGTTTTGTGTGTTTGTGTGAAACAGATTCATAAGATTAAAGACTACTATTGTAAAGAAAAGTCGGACATCCTCGCAAGCTAGTATTTATTATATAGTTGGAAGGTATATCTTTTTTAATTATATAGCATATTTATAAATTTCTATGTAATTACAGGAGTATTTTTAGGAAAGGAAATTTGCTTCTATATTTCAACTTACGTTGTATTTGCACAAGAACTAGGGCTAAATATTACTACTTTGATTTTATTTAATGAGCACTTTTAGAATATAAATTTATAAGCTAAAAATGTTCATTAAATAAAATCAGTAGTACATCGAAATTAAAATTTGTAAATATTTCGAAAGCCTCTTGAATTTGAAATACCAAAATACTTGGACAAACCCTAGATGCTGATTCTACTATATAGTTTACCTTTTTTGTTAGAAAGGTAGGATAGAAGCAAAGTATACCATATAAAACATCATCGTGGCTTATTATCAGTGATATATTTCCTTTTATTTTGGTAAATCTCTATTCAGACACACATACATTAATATATAATAGTAGCATAGTAAAAATATAGCGTAAATCCAAACTTAGTAGTAAGTTGGGATCGATTATAATGTAAAGTTTAAATTAAAAATATGTACTTTGGATATCATACACAAATTCACCGTATAATGGTTACAATACACCTCAGCTTCTATAAAAAGTACAGTTGGTACACAATTATTTTATACAGAGGCTCTGTTTCAAAAACCTAAAATATTAGGTGCACTTTTATATCGACAATAACCGATGGCAAACCACCCTATATTTTCCAATAGCAGATCCATGTACCAATATAAAACTCCAAACTCTAATTTATCTGTAGCTTTTACCGTTCCAAAGATTTAGATGGTTTTTAACGATTGCATTAGAAAAAAATTGCCCGACTTTTTGAACATCAAACTAAATCATTGGTTTAACCCACTTATTTTGATGCCTACCTTTAATGCCTAACTTTCGTGATACCTCAATTTCAGACAATAATTTCAATGATACAGGGTTAGATATATTGGTGGTGCATACATATAGTTATAAAGTAAAACTTGGGTTCAATACCCTTTGGTCCAAGCTAAATTGTGATTGGTATTTATAATTCAGGATCAAGGTAAAGTGGCATATAGCTATGTTAGTTAATTTAAATAGGCAAGGCATAAGTTCAAAAAGCCCTATCTTGCCCGCTACTGTAGCATAGCATGTAATTACGTAGGAATAAACCTATACTTTTAATATAATTAGTTTAAAGATATCTTTGAAAGAAGCTTACAATCTTCGATATAGTAACCTATCAAACAGCAACAGTTTACTCAGTTAAAGTTTTGCCTTAAAGTATAGGTAGAGTCGTATAGAATACCTAAAACTTAATATAAAAAGGGCTACTTTCAATGTCTATTATTTTTAATAGAAGCTAACCATTGAAAGGAACTTAAATACATAGTAACGTATATTTGCTTTATCCAGCAGTTATATCGTATGTAATGATATATGTTGGAGTATCTATTCTTCTTTTCAATTTGAAACCGCCGAAATTACTAAATTTAGAAGTAGTAGTTAGGCCTATTAGCAATTACAATCTAAACAAAGATATAGTGCCTAGATAGATCTGGATTTTTAACCTCTAATAAGAGACATGAGAGTTTAGTTAGGTATATGCTCTGTTTAAATGTTTCATTAAGAGTATGTGCATCCAATAATTTAAGCCAAAATAAAGTTTACTTTGATACCATTGGCTCTATATCTCAACTTGAATCTACCAAATTCCAATTTACACTTCAAAAAGTAAATTTGTCACCAAATGTCGGTTTGCCGACCTGCCTTCCACATTTAGATATCTAAATACGAAACCTAATTAAAGGTGAATTACTGGTACCAACTTGATTTTCCCTTAGGTAGGACGCTTAATCATATGAATTCTATGGTCCGATTCAAATTTGTGGATTGGTTTTTGAATAAGGACTAAAGAAGTTCACCTAATATTTCTAAATTAAAGAATTTACTGAAAGTGGGATGGGAGATAGTGGCGGCGTTAGGATGATTAGAAATGGATCTTAAGGTAATTAGATGTGGTGTATAGTGAGATTGGTAATTGCATTTAGGACAATCTGATGTAGCATTTAGGGCGACCGGATATTCCGGAAAGATGGATTTTTAAATACAGGTGGGTGGTACCTTACTATAGCTATTAAATATTGACAGGTATATCTTTTTTAAGAAATATACTATAGTTGGAAATTCATATTTGCCTATAAAAGTACATATACGAAAGTAGAACTTTGCAATTATATTTCAACAAATGCTATATAAAGTTAATTGGATGTACATCTTTAAATAGCTTTACAACTGTTAGCAAACCACTCCCTAAATCTCTAAAGTTGACTGGCTGAAAGTTTAAATAGACTCAAGGTGCCAATTCCACTATATATATTAACTTCAGGATCGGAAGGTTGGGATAAAAATAATGTTTAATATAGAAAAGGCCAATGTATTTTATCAAATTAGAAAGCTTAAATTATTGTAGTGCTACCTTGATTTGGATATATTATTTACTTTGGCTAGTAAAAGTTTAGAGGGAAGTATAAAGCGACTACTAACTTAGGTAGTAATAACTTTCAAAGAATGTTAGATCGTTATCGAAGCTCTATATCAAATTCAAATTAGGAAAGTATATAGTTTGAATACTGGTCAATTTTTTATTTTAGTGGCGGTTATTGTATACCTCAGCTTTTATAAAAAGTGCAATTGGTTTTCAAATTGTTAGTATACAATCCCTCCTTCCACAGAAAAACTCTAAAATTACTGAAGCGTTTCTATACTGGAAAAAACCGATGGTGAAGTGTGCTATTTTATAATAATTAATAGGTACCAGTATATAAATTGTATATGATATATATGTTAATGGTATTTGGTTTTCAATTACTAAGTTAAATTTAGTGTTTCGAGAATCGAAGTGAACTTTCAAAAAGTGAACCTAAAGAAATTGACCTTTGATTTTTGCACATCAAAAAGTAAATGTTTGTTTTACCGCCTACTTTGATGCCCATTTACAATACCAAACTGTTCGGATACCTCAATTTCAATTGATGCTTTAAATCTTCACAGCTTAGGAGTATTTATGGAATATGGATATAGTCGGAAACTAAAATCCGATTCCAATATACGTGTGGTTCAGATTTAATTGCATTAAATATCTCATACTACAGAGCTAAGGCCATGTGTCTCATAGATCTGTTATATGAATTTTATAGGCATTAATTGGTTCAAAAAAGTCCCGTCACGTTCATAATAGTTATGTATTCAATTGGTTAGGTTTGGCATGATGGCACTACTAGAGGGTATGTCGATGTAGGGATAAAGAAAACCGGGAACTTGATCTCGTTATGTCAACAAAAACTTTCGGAAGAAGCCCGAAAGTAGTTGTTTGGCTAACCTGTCCATCAACAATAATAGCTTACCAAAGTCAGCTTCGTTGCCCTTTGAGTAGCACGTGCATTTTTGCATATTAGCTAAAATTAAGAATTAATTAGGTCGCAATCTCCACAGTGAATCAAAGTGACAGGTTTGATTTCAAAGTTTATGGCCCAATAGAAACTTCTTGCTTCGACATAAGGGATAAGGAACTGGTATAACGATGGCACACATGTCGTTATAGCATCTAAACAGCTAGCTAAGTTTCATATACTTCCTATCGATTGACCATACTAGATCTATAAAGAGTAATATTTAGTTAGAAAGTCGGATAAAGACGACTATTCCAGCCAAATTTAATAAACGAACACCATGCTAGATCAAATTTTCTATAGGCACAAGGTACCTGAACTTCCATCATGCACATCTGAAAATAGACTCTTCTTGGTAAGTTGTAGAACAACTCAAGCCACCCTTTTCAACAAAAAATATATAAATGTAGCTATGTCCAAGTGAAAAAGCAACGAACCGCTTGCAATATCCACCATGAAGTTTCCTTTCGCCTTGACTCTACTCCCCCTATTAGCTTCAGCTTTGAGCCTTAACGACAGCTCAAGGGCTATAACCTGTCCTGTCAACGTTAGGTCCTGTATGTCATCTTCGATCGACACTTGCTGCAGCCCCAAGTTAGGCTTGATCGTGTTATCTCTACAGTGGATCCCCAACTATGGCCCCAACAACCAGTTTACTCTACACGGTTTGTGGCCCAACAACTGTGACGGATCCTACGGACCTTCGAATGGATGTGACGCTTCACGTCAGTATACCAATCTCCAAGAAATTGTCAGCAAGGACTCTCAACTTTTGAACCAGATGAACACCTACTGGCCTTCCTACAAGGGTGACAACCCTGCATTCTGGCAGCATGAGTGGGGTAAGCATGGTACCTGTCTATCTACTTTCGAGCCTCGCTGCTACACTAGTTTCGAAGCTGGTCAAGATGCCCGCGATTACTTTAAGCAGGCCCTTGAACTTAGAGCTAAGTTTGATCTGTACAAGACGCTTGCTGCCGCTAATGTTGTACCTGGGAGAGTCTATACAAAGGCAGTATTTACCAAGGCTTTGAGCAGTTTGGGAGCTCAAGTTCTTTTAAAATGCTCAGGAAGTACTATTAGCGAAATTCAGCTGTATTTCTACGTCAATGGCAAGAGTGATTATGTTATCACCAGTTCGAGCAACGCTGATTCATGTCCTTCTAACATCAACTACCCTAAGAAAACTACGTAGGGTTTTAAATAAAGTTTTGTTACATAGGTTAGTAGATCAATTTATCCTAGTATTATATTGGATAAATATCTCATTTACTTTATGTTGAAATGAATTTAATTGTAAACATTTAAACCTTTATATAGATTCTAGATGTAATGTAGATATTGTGTAAATATTTGGGCCAATTGACTTTAAACTTGCCTTGGTTGTTTTATTTTCAAAGATGTTAACAAAGCAAAAGGTTTTACTAGATTGCTATCAATACTTATCAAAAAGTGCAAATGAATAATCAAGTATTAAATAGATTTCTGTTTAAAAATACAACGGCTCAAAGGATAGCACCGTTTTATTGAAAGATTCGATGTATAGTCAAGATCTACCAGTTGTTTATAACAGTGGTGGCACAAATTTTCTACTAGCATTTTAAAACAATACCGATAGCTTAAATGTAGTTATTCGATAGCCAAAAGGTTGAAAGCCATTAACTTATAAAAAATAATCCTGACATGTTAGCAAAAGAGCTATATAAGGTTACCTCACATCAAAGCGTCAAATCAAAAGCAGCTTTACACCACTTCATCAGCACGTGAACTTGGAGATATCTTCTCCAAACGTCAAAATAGTAAATCCTTCTGCAATCAGAATCAATCGAGTCCTTGTTTAAATTCAAATTGCACTACCCAATGGAATCAGCTCAGTTTTAACATAAGGGATAGAGCACTGGCTCCAAGCCTATACACATGGTACTCAGACATTCACGCAGCTAATTGCACTTTTGCTACTTTTGCTAAAGAGAAACAGCAAAGTATATATAGAAATGTTTTGATATTCGAGACCCAAAAATTAAAGTATATTGTAATCTAAATTGTTGGCTTTCCTACTATATCGATATTCAATACGATGAATAAATTGGCTTTTACGGCACGATGGCGAATACAATTCTTTACTTAGTAAGTTTTAGATTAATAAGTTGATCCTGTGGCATCTTTTACTAGATATGTTTCTGATCAACTAAACCAGCCTTGCTATTAAGGTATATAAAGGTCAGCAAGATCGTATAAAAAGTTAACCAAACACCAGCTACTCACTATGCAATCCTTTTTCACACTTACCCTCCTCCCTCTACTAGCTTTAGGCTTCAGTATCAGCGACACTTCGAGGGCTATAACCTGCCCCGCCAACGTCCGATCCTGTATGTCCTCAAATGTCGACACCTGCTGCAGCCCCAGCTTGGGTTTACTCGTATTGACGCAGCAGTGGATCCCCAGTATCGGCCCCAACAATCAATTCACCTTACACGGCCTGTGGCCAGACAATTGTGATGGAACTTATGGACCTGTCGATGGATGCGATGACTCCCGTCAGTATACAAACTTACAAGAGATCGTCGACGTCGACTCCCAGCTCTCATCCCAAATGAACACGTACTGGCCCTCGTACAAAGGCGATAACCCCACCTTCTGGCAGCACGAGTGGGGTAAGCATGGAACTTGTGTATCTACCTTCGAACCCCGTTGTTACGATAACTTTGAACCTGGCCAGGATGTTAGAGATTATTTTATCAGGCATTACAGTTGAGAGCTAAGTTTGATCTTTATAAGACGCTCGCTTCTGCTAACATTGTCCCAGGGAGGGTATATACGAAAACTGCCTTTACTAACGCTTTGAGTAGTTTGGGTGCTCAAGTTATTTTGAATTGTTCAGGAGGTGCCATCAGTGAGATTCAGTTATACTTCTATGTCAATGGGAAGAGTGACTATGTCATTACTGATTCAGGCAAGGCAGGATCGTGCCCTTCGAAGATTAACTACCCTAGAAAGACTACTTAGTATTTTAATAAAATAAAATTATTTTTAATCATAATGGTTTATATGCAGTTCTTGTATTTATCTTTTCATCTAGTAAACTGGTGTATATTTAAAATGTCTTTTGATCAAATTTGTTTTCTATATAAAATTTAAACAAACTAAAACCTATACTTAAACACTTTGTGTAGCTTTATAACTGATATTTGCTTCAAAGCACTGTCGTAAAGATAAGCCGATGTAGTAAGTAAGCTCTATCTGGTTGCCAAAACTTCAGCTTGCTAATTCAAGCTTACCAAAATATTTCTCAAATGCGACAAACATTCTGGATTCATTTACCGGAATTATTAACTCCAATCGAATGAGGTCCAACTTTCACAACCTATCAAGACAACAAAACAATCCTCCACAATGACAACCAAACCTATAAATGTTCCAAAAGGTTTGGGCCCTTTATCTTTTAAACATGTCAGAGCCAACCTCAGTATTTATCCAGACCTGTAAAGAAGGTGGTGGTACCATCTTCCACAGGTTCATTTGTTTGTTAGCAAACTCGACCAGCTCTATCCCATTTTCGGAACGGTTTTGGAAGTACATTTACGACAGCCATCAGAATGACCCCATTCGTACCGTTATGGAGATAGGCTTAGTCTTCTTCGCACTACACTACATCTTCGCCAAGACCTACCGTATCGACTCCAAGAACGAAGTTAAATTGTCGGAGAAGGAGATTGACGAGCTTATTGATGAATGGGAACCCGAACCTTTGGTTGACGAACTTAGTGAATTTGAAAAGTTGGAGCTGAGTTCTATCCCATTGCTGTCAAGGTAAATATAAAATTTTGTAATGATTAATTGAAGTCAATAGCGAATTTGGCCCCAAGCAGAAACTTAAAGATGGAAAGGTATTGTTGAATTTGGCAAGCTTCAATTTCTTGGGAATGTTGAACACAGATAAGATCAAGGTACCATTTTATACTTTTTATACTTAAACTTTTAAAGGAAAAAGCCATCGAAACGGTTAAAGAGTATGGTGTTGGCACCTGTGGACCTACTGGGTTCTACGGAACTTTAGGTACTTGATGTTCTACATTACAAACTGACCTTATTCAGATATCCATGTACAACTGGAAAATGACATTGCCAAGTTCTTGGGTACCGAAGGCGCTATCTTGTACTCACAAGGATTCTCCACGTTATCTTCGGTAATTCCTTGCTTCTCCAAGCGTGGGGACCTTATCATTTGGTAGCCATATAATATATATAAATTTAACAAGGAATTAGCGACGAAGGTGTCAACTTTTCCATCCAGAAGGGGGTCCAGATCTCTAGATCCAACGTCCGTTACTTCAAGCACAATGACATGGAGGATCTGGAACGTATTTTATCGGAAATTCAAAAAGACGACTTGAAAGCTCCTCACCGCTTGGTTCCTCGTAGGTTTATCGTCACCGAAGGTATTTTTTACAACACAGGTGACTTGTGTCCCCTCCCCCAGATCGTAAAGCTCAAGTACGAGTACAAGTACCGGCTCGTTGTAGACGAATCGCTCTCCTTCGGTATCTTGGGATCACGTGGTGCCGGTATCTCCGATCATTATAGCTTGCCGGTAGTTTTTTGGAACTTCCATCAACTAATTTTAGCTAGATTACCTGACATCGATATCGTTTCTGGTTCCTTGTGTAACTCTATTTCAGCTTCGGGTGGTTTTGCTGCTTCTACTGCTGATATTATCGAACGACAGGTAAATATAACCGAGTACATTCTATTTATTTCTTAGAGATTGGCAGGTCAAAGTTACGTCTTTTCCGCCTCTTTACCTGCTGCATTGACCATTGCTGGTATCGAAGGAGTCAAGGAATTGGTTGAAGAAGGCCCCACGAAGCTGAGCCAGCTGCGTGAGCACATCCAGATGGTCCACAAGGCACTATCAGCCGTACCCTACTATCAACCTCTTACCACCGACCAGTACCGTAACTCTCCCGTAATTCATTTACGACTCTTACCCTACATTGTCGAATCCTTCGATATCCTGGGAGTCTCTAAAATTTTGCAAGAGATTATTGACGAAGTAATTTTTTATACTTATTTTTTGCTAACTATGCTATAAAGTGTATAAAGGATGGTGTGCTGCTAACCCGAGCCAAATACCACCCCACTCAAGAGCTGAGACCCATTTCACCTTCCATCCGTTACAACGTAACCATCGCTTTAACGGCCAAGGAGTTGGAGAAATCTATAGCTACTCTTAAGGCTGCTACCTATCGGGTCCTTAGCAAGAAGAAATTGATTTAGGATACTGAATTTCTAGGTTAAGTTTAGAGATTAATAAACATCAAATGTTTAAATACCCTTCCTACTACTATTTATAACCCTATATTTATGTTCAAGTTGTATAATCATATTTTTATTAGATAGGTAAATTCTAAACCTCTAGTTGAAATAGGCCTTCTTAAATTATCACATATACTCCCTCTGCTCTGATTTATACCTACAGTTTCATTAAATAAAGCTTAATCAAATTGTAGATGTGGCTTGAAAAAGAGAGTATTAAAATTACATTCTTATTAAGTTTATACATTTGCTTTGGCAATCGAAATGGCATCTTTCATGTATGCTTTTGAGACTCTTGAAGGGTAGTAGCCCTTCATATTGTCTGGCTTTAAAAAACTATACTTTCTTCTTAGTTGATTATCTCTAGTAAAGCACATATAAAAGTACAAAATATAGTAAACCGCATATACAATTTCTTTATGTATCTTGTAAGAAATCAAGGAAAATGTAAATTTGAAAGCTAAAAATTTATTAGTAGAATAGAAGCTTTAATCTAGGGTGGACAAGATCCCAAAGTGTTTTGAGATGTATAGCATTATATAGTATAATGGTTTTTATATCTTTAGATTCCAAAGTTGCTAATTGAATGAAATCCGTATTAGAATATTTGTCTTATAAAATTTTAGAGTATGCTCTATTCTTTATGACAGTAATAGAACTTGCAAAGTTATTGGCAGAAATCTTTCCAATTTAGTAAATGAACTTTCTTAGCAGTCTCATTTGTTTAAATAATTCTAAAGTTCAATTGAAAACCAATAAACTAAAAAGAAATGCTTGTCATGATATAAATTTAATTGTCAACTTTTCCAGGACACTTGAATCAAATCTCTTAAACTTAGCAGGCAAAGCTAAGCTCTAGCCATCAAAACAATCCTAAAACAAAGCTATCGTCAAGACAAAGTGAAGCAAAAGTTTCAAGACCGCATTCAAGTTCCAAGGTTTAGCTCAAGTCAAGATGTACAACAGCTCTAGTGTAGACAAGTATGCTGCCCGACTAGCTGATCCCAAACTAGGTAAATTTACCCCATTTTACTTTTTTAATTGTTTTATAAGGTCTCAACATTAAGCTGAAGATAGCAATGGACTTGAAAGACAGTTCCGATCTATTCTTCACAAACGAAATCTCCAAAAATTTAACGGTTATACTTCCAGTACTCAACACTTTGTTAAACGACATTCCACCTTCATTCTCACCAAAAGCTTTAGAACAGGTTTGCATTCCCTCTTCATTTTTGCTTATTTTGCTTTAGAAATTGAGAAGTACATTGTTAGAAATAATCTACAGAGTTTCATTTGGCGTCGCACTGAAGCCACAGGTGTCAATACTAGCTCGGACATTATTGAAAATAGTTCAAGTAGATAATGAAGAGAACGCCTTGGCCTCTTTAAAGATTTTAGCCGACTTGCACAGGTTTTACGTGTTGGAACTTGGAGATCAGGTAGGTGACTTCTTTAGGACGATACAGGATATCTACACTTCCATGACAACTTTCTCACAAGGATTTTTCGATGAACCATCTACACCAGTAGCCTCAACGGTAAGTTTTGTATACCAAGTACTTTGCATTTGACCCAGCACTTATTTTTCCCAATATCTTAGCCCGTACCTATTCAGGTCAACTCACCGAGGGCAACCTCTCCAAACCTCGAGCTACCCGATCCAAACAATCGCATTCTGTCAAAAGGGACCACCAGTTTTAAAGTCGTCTACGAGATACCAGCTATTATGAAAGGATTCCAAGCCTCCCACAAAGACAAGTTTCAGTCCTATGTGGAAACTATATTTCCATCCATGTTTCAGGTACCACTATTTTACTTATAAACCACTAATTATTTTTAGTATTTAAAGGTGCAGGCTAAACCACAGATGGAAGCCCATCAGGCAGCCAAAGCTAACGATAAGTTTTATGTCGGTGTCAGCCCTCTGGTAAAGAACAAGGCCAAATATTCTGACTTCATAGCTTCCCAAATCAAAGTAACGCTCCATTAAAAGGCATGTATTAACTTGCTTTAGGCCTTAGTTTTCATAACCATGCTACACAAGAATGAGATTATTGCGTTACCAAGCATCGAAGAGGTAATCGAGATTAACATCCGACTGCTATGCGACTGCCCCATCGACCAGATAACAACTCGGAAAGTAAGTGATGCTATACTAAATTCTGCTAACCTAGTTGAAGGATCTTTTCTTTTCGCTAACATATACGATTTGCAACGATGCACGTCCCTTTTTAACCTCCAACTTGAAGGCCCTACTTTCAAATGATATAATGGGCTGGAATTGTGTTCTTACCAAAGAGACTCAGAAATACCTAAGCTACTCAGTGGTGGCCGAAATTATTCACTACTTCAAGAAAGAGTTCGACTTGAACCAGTTCGCCGACATTATAAAAGTTTTCATCAGTGGGCTAAACGACCATCACCTGACTCACAATATGCAAATCGTGTGTGCAAAGCTACTGCTGAACATCGTCGAGATCATCGGTACCAACAACAACAAGATTGAGGCCCGTAAACTTTTAATCCAAATCTTTGACTGCCTTTGTCAACAAGGTGGAGGCAATGAAGGTCAACCTACCTACCATTAAGCGACATTACTTGGCCTGCCAAGCTGATAAATCCTATAAAGGATTCCCATCTTTGACCGACTTGGACAAGGAGACTTTGGAGAACTTTGACTTTGACAAGATTCGACCGCTCTCGACGTTGGTAAAGCCCCCACACGATGCCGTAGAACATCTGAAGGATATACGATCGGCTTTTAAGTACATGTATTCTGGGCTAGAGACGATTTCGAGAGGGCTCTACTTGACCAACACCATAACCACCCACAACCCCATTATGCAGAATTTCTATAAAGACGTCGCCATTGGATTCTTACCAGAGGAGATCCAGCTGTTCCAGAAGTTGTTCGTAGATACAATAGCATGTACCGATCTGTTCTACTTCGACAGTCCTCCTGAAAACGAGGATATACCCATGAAGAACCGGGATGGGGAGTTGCTATTTAAACTACCGGAAAGCTCCAACAGCAACGAGTTAATCAAAATACTAGTATTTGTCTTCCATCACAGCGACTCGGCCATATTTCAAGAGGTCATGGCCACCCACCTCGACTTCCTTTTTGACAGTTTCGTAAAGAATCAGCACTTGGCCAGCTTACCTAAACTTTTCTTGTCAAGTGAGAAATTAGGTCCACTATTCTCCAACTTGCTTTTTACATTTCTGATGAAGAAGTTGAACGGGTTGGGCAAGTCAACGCCCATAGTCACTTCACGAATCCTATATCTATTCTGCCTCGTATTTCAGTCCTTGAGCAGATACCCTTCCACTCCTGAACACATAGTTTCCTCAAGGATCGCAACCATAATAAGAAAGTGTTTGGTAAACTCACCACAGTCAGATGAGGCCGACAACTACTACATACTGCTGAATGTATTCTTCTCACGATCGACCATAATTCAGTTCCCCAAAGTGTTGGAGTATGCTATGCTAGTACTACCTCAGATTATTACCTGACCTATCTTTGGCCTTATACACTATCCAGTCCACCGAGAAGAAGAATTTGGTCATTGAATTGTTACTCAATATCTCAGGCATCATATCCAGCTACGTACCTTATCTGCATCACTTCATGCGGCCCATATGCTTAGCGTTGGAAATGGACAGTGAGATCTTGGTCAAAGGTTTAAAAGTCCTTGAGCATTTTGCTGATACCATCTCAACTGATAAATTAGCAAATGTAATTAGTCCACTGGCCGATCAACTAATATACAAGCTGTGGAAGCTGTTTAAACCACCACCACACGATCAATCACCGACCATGACGGTTATGCGGATACTGGGGAAGTTAGGTAAGGCTAATCGTACCTTCTTGGAACACGCACCTATAATCGAATCGCAAAAGAATTTTGGCTATGACTTTGGGGTTTTGTTTGAGTACAATGGTACCTCGTTTACCAACAAAATCAACTTGGGTAGTGTATTGCAACTGGCACGTCAGTGTCTTGAAGATGGTAGCAGTGACCTCCTTTACAAGAAAAAATCTTTGCAGTTCATAAAGAGTTGCCTGGCCCTAAGTATGCCCCTTGAAGAACTTTACCCCGGAGACATCATTGGGCTACGTAGCCAGATTCTTGCTTGTTTCGAAAATCAAGATGACGAAGAATTCGAGGTCAACTCGATGCAATTAGTACCAGCCAGCGAATCCATCTTGAAGCCGGTTGATGAAGTGGAGCGTCTCAATCGAATCGTAGCTCTCAGTAAACCAATGTCCAACCTCAAGCGTAGTGTCAATGACTCTAACCTAAAGTCTATTATCGATGCACTATACGTTGCCGCCACCTACCCCGATTTCTACGATGAGGCCTGGGCTTTGATCGATGGTATTTTAGCCTACTTTGCATTGAGTAAAGTCGTCGAAATTTTGGATTCTAAGCCGGAGGTGGGCATCCTTAAGCCGGACCGAGCCGATTTTACAATATCAACTGATGCGATATTGGATTCACTAGTCGACACGATGACCTCCAACGACAAAAAAATGTCCGAACTTGGAACAAAGTCCCTATTGAGTTTAGAGCAGCACTTCGTAGGCATCGTGGGTTCCAAGTCTTTGCTTTCAAAGATCCCAGCCTACTCACAGATCCTCAACAAGTTATGCTCCTACTGCTACAAAGAGGCCTGGTTCATCAAGGAGGGAGCGTGCCAGTCGATTATGCTGATGGTAAAGAGCTTCGAATTTGACATCAGTTGGGTCAAGCGACACGAACGAAGAATCGTCAAATCTCTGATTCACTCTCTAAAGTGCTGTCCGACTACGCTAAACTCTTACTCTCAGCTGATCAAGGACTCTTTAATTTACCTCAGTAAACTCTTTTATACATTCGATCAACCAGATCAAGAGAAACTGGATACCGACGTGAAATTGGATCGGATCAAGGACTTTTTACAGTTGATTGTGAATGAGCTTTTCAATTCCAACGCTATATTCCGAGAGATCATGCAGGACGTTGTCAACCACTTCTCGTCATTGGTTGGTCTATCAATCTCCGACCTATTGCAGCCATTTTCTGAGCGCTTAATTTGGCTGATGTTCATCCGTCCTATGCGGTCGTTACCACTTTCGTTGATGATGGGAACTTACGACGCCACCGTCTTTTTACTGAAGGCTGATTGCGCGTTTATAAAAGGAGAAGAGCATCTGCCTAGTTTCGTAGCCGAATGTCTAGCTTTACTTGACTCAGATGACGCTAGCTTCGAGAACTTTGAGTCACAGGATGAAACTTTGATGGCCAACTTCCGTATCAAGCTGATCGAGGCCATACTAGCCTGCCTAACTTTTATTGAGAAGACCTCTCAACCGACTACCTTAAGGACCAGGGCTTTGAAGGTCTTCTTTAGGTTCTTACACAACTCATACACCGAATTAGCTGAGGCCTCCAAGTTTGGCTTGATGAACCTGACGAGTCAGGTATCTCGATTCCCGAAGGAGGTTTTACATGATGTCTTGAAGCCGTACTTGACTACCATCAGCGACCCCAACGCACTTACGATCCAGACCATCAAGGGGCTACAAAGGTTGCTACAGATCTTACCCACCTACTTTAAGACAGAGGTTGGGGTTAAGTTATTCGAGAGTATGCGGCAATGGACAAGTCAAAATCTAAACAAGGATCTGACAAACACACACCTTAGTGATAGAAATGAAGTTCTAGTAATTGCCAACATCTTCGAGGTCTTCCACTTGCTACCACCTTCAGCAGATTTGTTCATGAACAAGCTAGTACCCTTCACTATTGAAGTGGAGACTCACCTGAGACGTATCACTTCGACGCCTTTGAGGAATAGCCTTCTACTGTTCTTGAACAAGCATGCCTCCGAGTCTATCGATTACTTTTACGAGAATTTAGGTAACGAACCCTATGCCACCTTCTTCATTGCTATTTTGGCGATGAAGGACGCCAAGCCTCTACAGCAGATGGTGGTCGAAAAGTTGGACAAGTTACTGGAACATACATTGGACAAACCAGATAATAGTGAGCAAATTGACAGCCTAACCCATCATTTTATAAACATAATATATGTATGTAGTCGGGAGGATGCCAGTTGGTTGTTAAAGCACCCTGCCATATTTGAAAGGATAGTTACCATCTGGAAAGAGTTGTTAGTGAAAGGTGAACCCAAAGTCCCCGTAAAAACATTGTCCAAAAGTAGGTTAACTTTCACTATAGTCAACATCTTCATAAGTTACTTCGACCTCAACCCTGAAAACATCACTATACTTTACTATATAACCAATGGCTTTGTTCCTTTAAAGTCAATGGACTACACCTTTTTGCGACGATACATTCGTAGCTTAGTACTCAATGCCGACCTAGCGAAGCGCCAAGTCATCCTCAAATACTTTATCAACAACATCGGAGATCCTTCGTTTGACACTTTTGGCCTAGCTACCTTTGCCCACTTAATAGTGAATCCCGTCCTACTAGTTTCCTTCGTTCGAGAAGAATCAACTGGTCTAGTTACTGGGGATATGATAAAGCTTTTAAGTCGCAAGGTATGGAACTTACTGAATCCGGCCTCAGTTGACAACAACAATGAGCTCGAAGAGTACTTCAAGTTGGAGATGATCCAGTTGACGACCCTCCTCATCCAGTACCTACCAGACCAGCTATCGGAGTACCGTAAAGACATCATCCAGTTTGGATTCTCCAATTTGAAGTTAAACGACATGATATGTAGGCATGCTGCTCATCCTCCTCGCCGCCCGATTTATTTCCGCCTATGAGTCCCCTGAGAATATCGTGATGCACGTCTATGGCTCTCTCTTAAAAGTTGGTCAGACGGAAACCAAGTTCTTGGTGAGGTACGCCCTAGACACCATAATCACAACCCTGCCTAAGCGGAATATAAAGATGAATGTCGATCGAAGGTTCCCACTCTGGGTTCGGTTTACAAAGCAGATACTGAGCGACGAAGTTTACAATTCTACCGTATTCTGTAGCGTTTATCATCTCATCTTCACTCATGCCGAAATATTTTATCCGTACCGCAGGCACTTTTTGCCCCAAATGATCCATATGCTACCCAGATTAATATACCAGTACATCCATTCAGAATCCAAGAATGCTCTACTACAGATTGCTGAGACTATATACAAGTGGGAACTCTTGTGGATTGAAGAAAACGCCTAGGAAGGTGGAGGTCGATGATAAAGCTGACGAAGAAGCTGAAAAGATGGAGAGCGACGAAGTTTCTGATACTACAACTCCTGGTGGTAAGCGTAGCAACGCTCTAAGTCCCCGAACTGAAGCTGACAGTAAAAAGGTCAAGATGTCGCCGTCCGACACAGCAGTTCATGACCCCGACGTTCAGCTGACGGACATCATGAAGAGTGTTGTCCTCAACGCGTTGGTTAAACTGTACTTCTTCTCCAGCGATCCAGGCTTTACGCAACAACTACAGCTTCAAGCTGCTCCCTCTCTTCAAAAACTTCATTAGCTTGGAGAGCTGGCAGCAGGTCCCCATTCACTTTGATACTTTGGAAGACAGCTTAAAGTCCAAAGATAGCAACGAGAGCCAGACAAATGTGGTTATGATCGTCGAGTTTTTGTACGTAGCAATGCAAACTTACAAAGAGGAGTGGACGAAGCAATACATCGGCCAACTCAAGGATGTAGTCGCTTTAGTTTTCAAGCACTTGAACTACGTTACCGCTTGTGCTATCCACCCTATATTGAAATTGGCTTTCAGTAGGCTGGGCGATCCGGCTACAAATGACTACAATACTGAGGCTTTGAATTTTGTAAGCTTAATTGAAACTACGGTTCAGAAGGGGCTTACTGACGTATTTTCGATAAGTGCGACTTTACTAATACTGGATGCCATTGCCGTACCGAGGCCCGATTTAATCGATCCCAACATCCCTACCTTGACGAAACTGTTACAAAAGTTGACGCGGGAACATACCAATCCTTCCAACAATGAAAAGAACGAAAGTGGGGCCATCTCCAAGCTGGCATCCTGGAGGAATTCCTTCCCCGCCTTAATTCAGAACCAGTCCAACATGGTACTTACCAACGACTCTATCACCAACAACTTGATAGTTACTTTCAATGTACTTAAACTACGCATTTCCCAACTCGGTGACCAACGTAAGCTTTTCCTAGCCTCCTTATGCCAGATTTTGGAAAAGAGCCCAAACTTAACTTTACTGCGACTGCTCTTCGAAACCACCGAGAACTGGCTGTTGAACCCCAAGGAAAGCTTCCCCACCTACAAGGAGAAGGCTAACCTTCTAGTTTCTATGACTGAGATGGAGAAGCGGTGTGATGATTCACTACTTCACGACTTCTTAAACCTGGTTTTGAAGATCTACACGACTCCCAAGTTTTTACAGACCGAGTTGACGGTCAAGTTGGAGTCAGCTTTCATGCTAGGCACCCGAGCCAGTTTCCCACAGCTGAAGGCCAAGTTCCTAGAGATTTTGGATGGTAGTATCACGCGAAAATTGTACGCTCGTATCCAGTATATATTTAGTGTCCACAACTGGGAGCGTCTAGCCGAGTATTACTGGATCCCCCAAGCTTTGTACCTGCTGCTGGGAACCGTAAGCATGGAAACACAACTACGGCCGACGAGCGAGTCCAGAAAGCTGTTTATGCCTACTGTAGTCTTCATACCTAACCCGAGGAGAGTGGCATGTCCATCCACCGACGATGTAAACGCCATCAACTTGGCCAATTGTCTCAACACCTTAAGAACAACTTTCGAGAGTTGCAAGACGGGGGATATCGTAGGTCCACTACAGACTTTGATTGCCATGGACAATATTTTAACTCACGAACTGTGGGCTCAACTTTTCCCGCAAGCTTGGGGTACAATGACTGACAAGGAGTCTACACTAACCATGAAAGCGGTGGTTACGTTATTTACTAAGCCCTACCACAACAAGCAGGTCAACTTACGCCCCAACGTCATCCAGAGTTTAATGACCGGATTCGAGAAGTGCCACCCCACCGTCATCATTCCGCCTCAACTGGTAAAGTATCTAGGGATGTCGTTCAATGCCTGGCATGTCGCCATACAACTCCTCGATAATTTTTTAACTTTCATCGATACGAACCCTGACAAGGATTATACGTTTTTAATTGGAAGCATTGAAGATGCTTTGGGTGAGTTGTTTAGAAATTTGAACGAAGAGGATACCTTCTACGCGTTGTGGATACGGAGGTCAAAATACCCAGCTACCAGTGTCGCCATGTCTCACTGCCAGCTCAACTATTGGTATCAGGCCCAGGCTGTCTTAGAGTCGGTCCAGTCGCAGGTGGGAAAAGCTACCTTGCCCTCATGTGAGTCCGAATACAGCTTGTGGGAGGACCAGTGGGTTTTATGTACTGAACGGTTGCAGCAGTGGGAAACCTTGGAAGACTTGGGTGAAGCTACTGGAAACTCGTCTTTGCTTTTACGAGCAAAGTGGCAGAACATAAACTGGATCGAAGACTGCACCCGGTTCCAAGATTTACTTGGCCAACATGAGAACGGTTCCTTCGGCTTCCCCTTCAATTTCCAGACGAAACTGTACCGAAGTTTTGCCACTATATCTGCACCCGGTATCGACCTAGCCGAACAGATCCCCGAATTCAAAGTACATTACAGGGATGCCACCCAGGCGGCGGCTACCCAGTGGCACATGCTCCCCGACTTTGTGTCACCAACCTACCTCCCCTTACTCAACTGCTGTCAGCAGCTCTTTGAAGCTAGTTTGTGCGCCTCCATCTTTGGTCAATTGGTTGAAGTCAACTTGAACAACATTGAAGTGGCCAACGAAAACATCCACAAGTTTTTGGAGCCATGGCGCAACCGATTGCCTACCAAATGCGATTCTATGGAGTTTTGGGCTGATCTCGTAGGTTGGCGTAGACATGTGTTCAGTTCCATAACTATGATATTGCACCCACTACATTTGAAATTAGAGAAACATCAAGCAGCGTTAAATGGGCCCGTACAAACGTATTCATTACTCCAGAAAGGGCACCATGAGCTGGCGCATCTATGGAACCAATTTGCCAAAGCTGCGCGACACCAGTGCCAACTCACGACTTCGCGACTACTTCTATTCAACTTACAGTCGCTACCCAACATCCACATATCAGACGCCTACATTAAACTGCAGGAAGAAGTGAAGGCTCTGTTCATAGCCGGTGAACTCAACAAAGGTTTAGACTCTCTAAATAGGATGACAATCAACATACTGAATCCCACCTTCAAATCCAAGTATCCACAACTTGAAGGGCCAATTCCTATCCAAGCTAGATCGAGACGATGAGGCCAACCAAGCGTTTTCGGATGCCACCCGACTGGACATGAATCTAGCCAAGAATTGGGCCGAGTGGGGCAAGTTCAACGAGAAGATCTTCCTCAAAAAGAAAGACTTCCAGAACGGAACCTTCGCTGTCAATTGCTACGTTCAAGCCTCTAGTCAGTATCGCAACTTCAAATCACGACATTTCATCGCCAAATTGCTGTACCTGTTCAACCTGGATGATAAAGATGGTACATTGACCAAGTCCTTCGATGCCCTGAAATCGGAACTCCCGTATTGGTATTGGCTTGCTTTCATCCCACAACTTCTAAACATGCTTACTGCACCATATTCGGCAACGGTGATGGCCATCCTGTTACAGATTGCCAAGTGGTATCCCCAAGCGCTGTACTTCCACTTAGCAACCGCACGGGAAGAAGTTGCTGTCCTGCGAAAGATGGTCCATAGGGAGGTCGACTCCACGGGTAAGGACGTATACAAGCAAGCATGGGACTGCATCGCGGAACTTTCCGACTCGATCAAGGTCCAGGCCCCACTATTTGCTGTATCCTCAAATCTACTGACCTTAGGTCTTTCGAACCCACCCCAGCATCGAGTTGAAGAGACTATGTTCTACTTGACTGGTCAACTCGTCAGTGAAGCCATACATACGCTCAACGGTGTAGTTACGGGGGATCAAAGCCAACCCTAAGTTCGACTATATGCAGCTGCAACGTACAAAGTTGCAAGAATGTATCCCTATCTTGCCCCAAGGCCCGGTACGTGATGCCTTCAACAAGTGCTTTATGGAGCGTCAGCTGACATTAGTCGACTTCATCGACCATATGTCGCGATGGCGCGATAAGTTCGACAAGGTTCTCAACCTACAACCCATCACCTTACCTCTGGAACAGTTCTCGCCCGAACTAGTGAATGCCTGACGGCCCCAGTTTGAAGAATTTGTTGGTACCTGGTCAGTACTTTGACCTTACTGACGAAATTT
This sequence comes from Capillidium heterosporum, assembly GCA_016630905.1. Lineage (NCBI taxonomy): Eukaryota > Fungi > Entomophthoromycota > Entomophthoromycetes > Entomophthorales > Capillidiaceae > Capillidium > Capillidium heterosporum. The sequence continues at coordinate 2,899,040 of WBMQ01000003.1, read as the reverse complement.
ATGACTTGGTCAAGGTAGCTTATTTTATGCCCGACGTCCAGATCATCAAATCTAACGGCAACTTGAGCTACAAGCTGACAATCCGTGCCCACAACGGTGCTCTTTTCTCCTTCCTAGTCCAGCACGGATCCAACCATAGCGACAGAAGGGAGGAACGCATGGCCATGCTGACACGACACATTAACAAGATGATGGGCCGGCATTTCCAATCGGCTTCTCGGCAGCTGCAGTTCTACCAGCCCAAGATCGTGAGTCTAACCCAGAACCTGCGTCTCGTACAGTACGATAATTCCTTTATCTCTTTGCAAGATATATTCGAGGATTACTGCCTAAATCAGGGCATGAGCAAAGACCTACCCTACACCCACTACCTCAAGCGTCTCAGTGAAGCCACTATGAATCCAAACTCTAACGGTAAGGAGATTGGCAGTACTGAACTGGTGAATTTGAAGCTGGCCGCCGTCAACGAGATCTCCGACAGCATGGTCCCTCAATCTCTAGTCAAGGACTTTCTCAAGCGTACCGTGTCCAACTACACGCAGTGGTGGCACTTCAACAAGCACATGACCAAGCAACTGGCCCTCATTTCACTGCTGACTTACTGCTTCAACATTGGTTCCCGCGTCCCCTCTACAATACTCCTGGGTCTAGATTCGGGTGTCGTATGGCTGAACGAAGCTTACCCCACATTACAGGTCCAAAGTCCCGAGTTCCAGCTAGGAGAGGAGGTTCCCTTCCGGTTGACCCCCAACTTACAGCATCTAATAACTGCACGCGGTATAAGTGGATCGTTCATAGGGGCTATGATCGGTGCCACTCAAGCCATGGCTGGAAACAACTTGGAATTGGCTTACTATCTCCCATTATACTTTAGGGACGAGTATCTGTTTTGGTACTTATTTGTAAGACCTACCACGTCTAGCCAGCCCGATCAGCGAGAGCTAGATCCTACACAGGACCCTATGTCAGATTCCCACCCTCACGTTCTAAAGATGGTTTCGGGGGTTATGGATCGGTTGGAGTCGTTGACTTGTCCTCCCAACTTAAACAAGGAGACAGTGGCTAAGACCTTACCTACCCAACCGGTCATAGATCTGGTGAATCATGCCACTAACAGCTTGAAATTAAGCATGATGGATTATAGTTGGATGCCCTGGTTGTAAGCATCTTTTACAATTTTGTTTTAGATAGTTTATAAATAAACTTTGAAGCTGAATTTGAATGGTGTTTATATAAGTTCCTCCTTTATATTTAGAAGGATTAAAGTTTTGATATGTTGAAGAAATAAGTTAGCGAGTATATAGAGGCAAGCTGTCAATGAGAGAAATTTGAATACTGAGTATATATTACATTATGTATATAAATTTTGATAATTAAGTCAAATCTATTTATGATGTATGAAATTTAAAGGAAGCTCATAAAGTAGGAATCGATAAATATCAGTTTTATAAAAGTATATCAAAAGCACCACTCTGTATTTGCAAAGACAAGCATTGAGAATCGAATATAGCCTTCTAATAAAGTTGAAATAAAAGGATAGCCAAAGATACACGTATATAAAAAGTAAATGAAATCAACATGCATCTATAAAAGATTTAAAACCCAATACAAAAAACTAGCGCATGGGATAATTCAACTACTAATTTGTTAAAGTAGTGTTGTAAATATAAATCAGCTTAATAGAAAGCATAGTAGTTCCAAAAATAAAAAGTATCTACAACTTGCCTAAATATACCTTGCTGGTGTCGCTTTAAAAGATTAAAGTATCAAAATCTACAAATAAACTAAAAAATAGTATTATAGAAGCAAAGCGACTTTTACAAACATTGCCTTGATCGCCAATTTTATATACGTTAAAGGTCCAAAGTCTTACACCACAGTAGGGAAGTTGAACGTAAAGTTTGGGCGGCCACCATTCCCAACTTGATCAAACTACTTTGGGTGAGGAGGACCCCTTCCCGTTCATAGCCAATTTCCTTGAGATCGACTCCACCTACACACAGATAGTTAGATTTATCTATGTAAAGAAATGAAAAGGCAAAAAATTTACCGTTTTTTTCATACGATCCAAAGTCTTATCGAACTGGGGCTGCAAAGCCACACAGCTTTCTGGGGTATAAGGGGGATGGATAACAACTTCATCAAATACAACAATGTCATTCTTGTTCCATTTACAAGGATACCTATCCCAATTAGCCTAAATACAAACTATAAAAATTACTGTTTCTTCAACGCTTGGAAGATAGCTTGGCCGTTGTTGGGTGCCAAGTTGTTGGTGTTAAGTCGTGTTTCTCTAGCCTCTTTGACCAACATTTGTTCACGGTACATAAGTGCTTCCAAGTTAACGGGACGAGGGGTAGGTTCCATAGCTAACATAACGTGTTCAATTGGTAGATGTAAGATGCGGTTCATGTTGGCCTTGAGGCTATCCCTATTAATTGGAACTATGGACTTGATGCTGCTGACTTTGACTATAGTAAAATTGTACAGCTTCTTGAGGTCTGTACTTGATTTGGCCAAGTTCTAAAAATGAAATTTAGAAATTATTTTATAAATAATTAAAAATAAAGTACTTTGAGGATAAGGATGTTGGCAATAGAATCGTAAGTATAGACCTGCCCAGTCAGCTCCCTACCTTGAATGGTTATAACTTTAACTTCCAGGTCCAGGATCCAGCATGAGGTATGGTTAGCTGTACCTAAAGGCTACGTAGAACTTATTAACGAAAAAATAAATTGTAAATTGATGGTACTGGTGAAGCACTGTTTTTGCTGGAGGCGTTAAAATTATTACGGGGGTCGGAACTACTTGGGTGGTTATGACTTGAGTCTACGTCGAACTCCTTGCTATTGGTAAACTTCGATTCGCCTTCCTTCTCCATTCTGAGCATACCACTACTGCTTCAGGTAACAAACTGGCAAAAAATAGGTCTTTTAGGTGTAGATGGTGGTGCACCCTCTACTTACCATCTTTTGGTGAGATACATCATAGGTTTACTGAAAGGGGATAGAAAGTAAATCTTATTGGTTATAAATTGTATTTTAGTCTACAGATTAGGATTGAGATTTTAGTATAAAAAATCGATAAGTATTTTGAAATATATGAGAAACCAATAGTTTTTTATTAGAAGGAAGTTCTATTAATGAACTGTTAGTATTCAGAAACGTTGGTAGACCTATCAAGTTGAATACTACTAGCCCATCTCAACTTTTTCTATAGCTTTTGGGCCTCATCCCCATCAACAACTATTCATCCAATGAAATGGTATGAAATCTATAAACTTTTGGCAACTTCAAATTACTCATCTCAAAAATGAGAATGAAATGAAGGTTGTGGAACCTTGAATTAGAAGTTGAACCTGAGGGAAGCGAAATATATGCATTGAAAGACTTCATATTAAGTATATAGTTGTATAAAAAGTTAAATATTGGATGGTTGAGTTTCCCATCATTTACTATGCTATTGGGTTTATAACCAAACGGGCTTAAACTATAGTGTTGAATTGAGAAGCTTAAGTGGATGTATTTAAAGTGCTTGGCGTATTCGAATTCTATAGGTCACTGATTACTTAAACATTTGGACTGCTATAAAATCGATAGAAAAGATTCACATAAGAAGCTATGGCACTGTTCTCAAACACACTGCAGCTTAGCCTGGGAAAGTAATTACTCTACATCCGTTGCATTTTCCTAACAGACAATCTCAAACAATATAGTGCTTATAATAAAGAGTGGGATCCATACATAACATGTCAATCTGCCTCTAGAAAGAAAACTAGCAAGCTAACACTCAGCAATAGATTAAACTTTATAAATTAAAACGTTAGTAAGCATCCAAATCCAACATAGACCCCGACGACATAATAGAGGTGCTGCTCGCGTTGGTAGCTGACCCCTGCAGCATTAGTAAGCTGGGTGGAGGTTGTAAATTGGGATGGGAGTTGGTAACCAGACTACTGCTCTTCTCCGGGCTATTGTTGGCCAAGTTGGCTAAAGATATGGCTTTGGCAAAGGCATTGACCACCTTCAACTTGGCAACCGCTTGCCGCATCAGCTTGGTACTGTCTCTGTTTCGAATCAGCTTGGGTTGTAGGTCGCAGCTGAGGTGGGAGTGCTCCTTGTCATTGGGTAAATCAGGACAATGCAGATCGGCACTGAACCATTCGTGCTGCAAAGTTTGTTTAGCAGTTAAGCGCTGACTAGCTACCGGCTGTAAAAGCTTGCTTATGAGGTCCTTAACTTCTTCGGAAACATCGTCGAAATCTTCGTGGAGGAAGGTCAGCTGGGCCAGCTCGATAACTTCAATCAAGGAGTTGATGTCGCTGGATTGGAAGGGTGTATATCCCGACATCAAAAAATACAGCATGATGCCCAAAGACCACAAATCAACTTCTTTACCGTACCCCTTCCCGATCAATATTTCAGGGGCTGCGTACAGCGGAGTGCCACATGCAGTTGTCAGAAGTTTGGTACCACTGCCTAATATAGTTGCAAAGCCAAAGTCGGCTATCTTGACTTGGACTTGGGACCATTTTGTCCAGGGCGTCATGAGTAGGACGTTTTCTGGTTTTATGTCGCGGTGAACTATGTTGTTTGTGTGGAGGTAGTCTAGACCTTGGAGGATTTGGTAAGTTATGGAACGGCCGTCCAATTCGGTGAAGTGGGGGATGGTGTAGATGGCGTCGAGGAGTTGGCCGCCAAACGCACTATTTATACAAATAAGTTAACCCATTTTTCAACAAAGCTTACAAGTCGGTGACTATTACTATTGCTTGGTTGGAGTCGAGGACCTCGTGTAGCTTGATAACATAGTCGTGCTTCAATGTCTTGAGGATTTTGATCTCTCTATAGATGAATTTGGAGGGCTGTTTGGTTTCTATAAGAAATTTGTTTAGTTTTTGATTGATTGTTAATAAATATATTACCATCCAGTACCAATTTGTTAATAAACTTTAATGCAACTGTCTGGTTGTCGTTTATGCGTTTTCCTTTATAGACAACGGCGAAAGTACCGTTGCCTATAGATCTCTTTTCCACTTGGTAGTTCTTGAGTACTTTCTTCAGCCCTTTGTCAAATTTTTTGGACTTTGATTTGGAGCTAGTTAGCGATTCGAATACTTTTTCATTAGTGGAGTTTATGGATTTGGTTGGGTTGGCTAGGACACTCGTTGTTGATATAGGTGGGTTTTCCTTTTGGACAGTGGGCTTAGGTTTAGAGTCATTGGAACAGCTGGGTCTTATACAACCTAACAACAAGTTTTTGAGCTGAGAGCATGTTGACTCAAAGTCGATAAAGTTGACTTTTTGATGGGTGTAAGGTTGGTAGTTGAAATTAAAGTTAAGAAAGGTGTACTTTTGAGATGGTGGTGGGTCGAATATCAATTCTCTGGCAAGTATTTAAATTTACTTTATCACATTACAGGAATGACTTATTATTCGGTTATATAAGTTTCTCCTAATATATGTCTAGAATTAAATGTTGCTATATCCGATGCTGTGAACTGCCGTTTGGAAGTATACTTTTGGTTAGCCAATTAAATATAGTGGCCTTGTATAGTGGTTGGATATAGTTCAAGGAAACTGCAAAAGTTGGAAGCAGGGTAAAAGTGCCTGCATTATCCTTTGGTTACTCTAAGAAACATATTTTCCCGTAGTCATTTGACCGCTTAGTAATAAAGCCATATTTGACTTGGAATGAATTTAGCTTTCCTTTGTTCTTGGTATTGGAACAGAGACCTTTATCCAAGTTTACAATTTGGGTGGATGCACGACCTAAAAATCAACTTTGCTGATCAAAAACCTGATAACGTACGATAGAGAGTTGATTATAAATATGCACTGTACAAAACTACCTAAGATCAACTACATATATTACATAGATTTATAAAAAGTGATATACATGAATTTACTATAGTTTTCGTTGTTGGCAGCAAATTGAAATGAACTTGAAGGTAGGAAAGCTTTGATGAGAAAGCAAGTTCAGCTATATTTTGATCTAACTACCTATAGGTAATGTAGCGATCTTATAAAGAAATGTGTTTAGTAACTGTCTACTCAAGTGACTTTTTGTAATTCATTCAGCCTTGAAATGTAGGATAGTACTAGTTTATCAGCTAAGATATGGTACTGTAGGCTTCAAGTGCATTTATGAGTATCGTAGTTTAAAAATTCTACAGGTTGGTGGGCCAAAGCTGAGTGAATTATGATACATTTTGATACTTGGTAAGGATTTTGCAACTGAGTTAAAAATTTGCCAATCAAGCAAATATAGTTAAGTTGACTATTATAAACTTCGAGTTATAATTAAAGTGATCAGAATTGAATAGTTTAAAACTAAATAGCTTTCAGTAATAATTAAGTTGCATTTGATATAGTCTATTTTGGATTGCTATAAAACTATAAGCTTATTTTACAAGTTGGTATTTTACTAGCTATATGTACTAACCTAAACTTTCCATTATATTCCGATGTAGGCACCTTCTTTTATATTAAGCGCGTCTTGTCTTTACTTCCATCAGTCTTATAGCTGCTATTATTATCGGATTGGTTCTTAAATTTATCCACTAGCAATTCAGTTTACAAATCTGAGACTTGGTTTGTGGCTTATAAATTTCAAGCTTATCTCAATTGTAAACTTTTTCATCATCTAGCAAAAAGAAGTTGAAGCAAGTTCAATAAATATATCACTTTTCTCAACTATACAAGGTTTTTTTATATTTCCAATATCCAATAGACAGCACAGTTAGTTTATAATAAGAATTCAAATGGTATCAATGAAAGAGCCCACTTTACTCAAAAGGCTATTCGATCCATCTTACTGCGATAGCAGCGATGTTCGGTTCGATTTCGAAGATTACGTTATTGACAACTTAGGTCTAGATATCTACGGCCTTAACAAACAAAATAGTAAGCCATATTTTAACAAGAATTCTAAATATTTATTTTTAAAAGCCCGAGGAGGCATCTGTATCCAATATTTACGAGGTCGATGTACACGCGGTATCCAATGTCCCTTACAAGCATATTAGATCCGAAAAAGCGGTTGTATGTAAACATTGGCTACGCGGTCTATGTAAGAAGGAAGATCTATGCGAGTTTTTACACGAATATACTTTAAGCAAGATGCCCGAATGTTACTTCTACTCCGAGTACGGTGAATGTGCCAATGGCTCCGACTGCATGTACTTACATATTGACCCCGAAACTAAAATCCCCGAATGCCCATTCTACAATCAAGGATTCTGTAAGTTAGGACCTCTATGTAAAGACAAACATATTCGAAAGTTGCCCTGCTATTTGTATTTAGCTGGCTTTTGCCCCAAAGGCCCTGAATGTAGCGATGGACAGTAAGTTTAATTTTTTGGAGGAAAATACTAACTTTTATAAAGCCCAAAGTTTGACGCCGTCCAAACGGATAATGAAAAACATGCCCCTAACTTCTTCAAGGAGCACAATAACAACAAGAACTTTCAACATGGGAATAACTTCCATCACAATAGAAATAACCAGTTCCAACCCTACAACAAGAACCAAAACTTCAATAATAATAATAACCGGGAGCATAGCCAAGGATATATGAAGAAATTGGAGCAGGTCATGTGTTATAAGGTAAGCTTTTGCTGTAATTTAGATTGACTAATTTTTGTATAGTGTGAAAAGTATGGACATTACGCCAACCACTGCACTAGCTTCATACCTAAGCATAAGCAGCAATAATTTTCAAACTAATACATATAGTTCCCAGGTTCTTTTTGTTAAACACATAGGTTATTAAATTGAGTCCTAGGTTTCGGTCATCGGTTCCAGTATCTTAGCTATCCAATATTTCCCACCTCGACCTTACTCTTCCTTTGGATTTATTAATAGCCTTTCGAACCTTTGAAGTTATACTAGCGATTGGAATAGGTCCAGAGGGTGCCAGCAACTGATATATTGGTAAAGCTTGGGTGTGTTTAATCGTTTCTTGACTATCAGATATATATAATCCCTATGCTTTAAATTCTAATAAACCTACACCTATTTATCTTTTAATTTTATAAATTAAGTTAAATCTTCACTCGTATAATTTGTCAAAATATATTTCAAGAAACTTTGATGCTATACTACTGTTGAATATGAAATCATAGACAGCTTCTAAAAATGATAGTATAGAGCTACGGGCAAGCTACAATCCTTATCATCTATAAAAGATTGGTAGATTTTAGGTGATGTGGCCTTCTCGTATCCCAAATTGTAGTTATAAGTACAGCATAATGCAAATGTTGCACCATATATTTACTAAAAGATACAGCTTGGATAGCTTTGATCCAAAATATTGAACTTAAGATCTCTCTTATTCCAATTTATTTGAAAGTTTGGATATATAAAGAGCTCGAAATCTTTATTACCAAAGCATAAATTTTTTGTCCTTGGATCCAAATGTTGTAGCCATAAGATAAATTTCCTTGACATTTTCTAATATTTTCCATAATTATTCTGTTTTTTAAGCTAGTTGCTACTATTCATATCTTCTGGCAACCTCTTTGGATCCTATTAGACTTCCTACTCGACGCAATATGTGACCTATCTCTACTTGTTTAGTTACACCATCGAAAGCTCCTTGATCGACACATCGACTATCTCTGCAGTGATCTCTTTCCAATTGACCCTACACTGGCCTACTACTCTACCGATCTTTGCTGCTTTTATTTCCTGTCTACATGCCAACTGTTTATTATTATACGGCTGAGTTCAAAGAATGACAATCCAGCAGGAGATACTCACCTCTTAACATTAAACTTTAACTATAACTTTAAATTTTGGTTTAATCAGCTTGGAAGCAACCTAGCCTAATAAATTTTTTGTTTATAATCTATTATTTTATCTTATTTTGATTAAATACCTAATACATCCATAATCTATACCTCAATATTTTAATCTAGTTTCAACTTCATATAAGTAGCCTAGTAAGGCTACATTAATTTAATCCGTTGATTTAGGTTACATCTACCTTATGGCATGCTATACATAAATTAATCTATCCTTAGCGAATCCCACATAGAATCAACTCTATGTGCTTACGTTGATGTAGCCTACAGTTGTAGATATAAGTATGGCCATTGCGTAAACCAATCACAACTGTCTAATGATAGCCTACCTACAGCAGTTTACTTCCAGTCAAATAATACATGATGTGATTTATTCTAATATTATGAACCAGGCTCCAACTCTCCAATCGCTATGGCTAAGATTAAATCCAGCATGGCGATTTGTGTCTTTCAATTGTATTATAAAGCTGAACTGGAAGCAAACCTACTGTTCCATTCATCGACCTATAGCGCTACTGCAATATGCCTTTAGCAAATTTGGGCTGTCAACTGTGTACCTATTATATTATGAGTTATATGTGAAGTCGATATATCATTTTCATAGCTGTTAGTTCAGTATGCTTAAAACTAAATATATGATAGGTGTTTTAAATGTATCAACATGTATAAACGAAATAAACATAGTAAAATTTAGCATAAGAAGCAAAGTATCATATAGACCTAAATATTGAAATGTCTTTAATATTATCTACGAAAATTCCTCTAATTTACGATATATTGATATTATATATAGTTACCTGAAAATAACTGATAATAATGTAGCTAAAGCTTGGTTAAAGTGCTTCTTAAATCCTATACCTTCCTCTTTACTCTAAACAATTCAGGATCAAGCACCAAATCGTTGTATATTTAGTGCAATGTTAGCTCCATACCGCTATAAGCCAGTGAAAGGGAATGATTTCATCAAGTAAGCCACTATATTTATTAACAATCAATCAAAAACTAAACAAATTTCTTATAGAAACCAAACAGCCCTCCAAATTCATCTATAGAGAGATCAAAATCCTCAAGACATTGAAACACGACTATGTTATCAAGCTACACGAGGTCCTCGACTCCAACCAAGCAATAGTAATAGTCACCGACTTGTAAGCTTTGTTGAAAAATGGGTTAACTTATTTGTATAAATAGTGCGTTTGGCGGCCAACTCCTCGACGCCATCTACACCATCCCCCACTTCACCGAATTGGACGGCCGTTCCATAACTTACCAAATCCTCCAAGGTCTAGACTACCTCCACACAAACAACATAGTTCACCGCGACATAAAACCAGAAAACGTCCTACTCATGACGCCCTGGACAAAATGGTCCCAAGTCCAAGTCAAGATAGCCGACTTTGGCTTTGCAACTATATTAGGCAGTGGTACCAAACTTCTGACAACTGCATGTGGCACTCCGCTGTACGCAGCCCCTGAAATATTGATCGGGAAGGGGTACGGTAAAGAAGTTGATTTGTGGTCTTTGGGCATCATGCTGTATTTTTTGATGTCGGGATATACACCCTTCCAATCCAGCGACATCAACTCCTTGATTGAAGTTATCGAGCTGGCCCAGCTGACCTTCCTCCACGAAGATTTCGACGATGTTTCCGAAGAAGTTAAGGACCTCATAAGCAAGCTTTTACAGCCGGTAGCTAGTCAGCGCTTAACTGCTAAACAAACTTTGCAGCACGAATGGTTCAGTGCCGATCTGCATTGTCCTGATTTACCCAATGACAAGGAGCACTCCCACCTCAGCTGCGACCTACAACCCAAGCTGATTCGAAACAGAGACAGTACCAAGCTGATGCGGCAAGCGGTTGCCAAATTGAAGGTGGTCAATGCCTTTGCAAAAGCCATATCTTTAGCCAACTTGGCCAGCAATAGCCCGGAGAAGAGCAGTAGTCTGGTTACCAACTCCCATCCCAATTTACAACCTCCACCCAGCTTACTAATGCTGCAGGGGTCAGCTACCAACGCGAGCAGCACCTCTATTATGTCGTCGGGGTCTATGTTGGATTTGGATGCTTACTAACGTTTTAATTTATAAAGTTTAATCTATTGCTGAGTGTTAGCTTGCTAGTTTTCTTTCTAGAGGCAGATTGACATGTTATGTATGGATCCCACTCTTTATTATAAGCACTATATTGTTTGAGATTGTCTGTTAGGAAAATGCAACGGATGTAGAGTAATTACTTCCCAGGCTAAGCTGCAGTGTGTTTGAGAACAGTGCCATAGCTTCTTATGTGAATCTTTTCTATCGATTTTATAGCAGTCCAAATGTTTAAGTAATCAGTGACCTATAGAATTCGAATACGCCAAGCACTTTAAATACATCCACTTAAGCTTCTCAATTCAACACTATAGTTTAAGCTCATTTGGTTATAAACCCAATAGCATAGTAAATGATGGGAAACTCAACCATCCAATATTTAACTTTTTATACAACTATATACTTAATATGAAGTCTTTCAATGCATATATTTCGCTTCCCTCAGGTTCAACTTCTAAGCACTGAAGGTATCAAGTTAGTAGTATTGCAGATAAACTCTTGATCGTATAATTTTCATATAATTTCATTTCAATATCCATTAGCTTGAAATTCCCAAATCCAATGACGTCTTCCATCTATCCATTGGTTAGAACTACCAACCAAATTTAGAGCATTGGTACGATCTCCCCAACTTTTACTAACGATAAGAAACTCTAAAGTTTTCCTACATAAAGTTTTTACTTCCAACTTACCTTTCTCTCTATCAAGATTAAGAACCAAGAGCCAAGAATAAAAAATTATGCGCGACAACTTCATTCTTCAAGTATGCGAAGTAAGCTCTCAACATAACCCTCAACCTATCTATGTCAACGACAGCCAAAAACCCACCATAGTAACCAATCCCAACTTCCAAGGCCTAATTCAAGTCCGTGTAACTAACTACGACGGGCTACCAGTTGATCCCAATACTAAATCTACCTTAAACCCCAACTCTTCTTATTTTGACGGGAACAAGTACCAATACTCCATTGAATTTCAAGGCAATTTCATCCACCCCAAAGGTTTGCACTTTAAAGGCAGTGACATAGTATTCGGCAACCAATTCGACAAAAAATTACGACTACCTCCCTTCACCTCAATAGCCACCAAATTTATCAGCTGGTATGACCCCGGCCTAGAACTAGATCTATTTTCTGACAAGCCCAGTGCCTTCTCGCCAGTTTTAATCACCTTCAACAAATTAAGTATTCAAACCAACCAGACTATCGACTTAGAATCCCTTGCAAATCAAGCCAAAGATAATCGAGACATCCAATCAAAAAAGATAGAGGAAGATTGTACCTGCTTAGATTTTCCTTTAGGAGATTTTGCAACCCGACGTAAAGCTTTATTAGATAAAGAGAAGTTGGACTCGATAAAGATATTTAAGGATACTTTGATTGAAGGTGACTTCTTCAACGAGTACATTGATTTCAACAGTAGAGGTATCAAACTACCTTTGATAACGATTAATGTCATGAAGTTCTGGGATAATCAACCGTTGGACTACGTATGTAAAGGTAAAGTTTATGATGATGAGGGTAATTTTGTCGAGGAGGTTATTTTCTTTATAGTGCGGATTGAGTTGGTTGAAGTCGATAAAGTCTTTAAGGAGCTTGAAGGTAAGGTTGGAAAGAAGGTAGAAACGAAGGTGGAGGAGTTGGATGTTGATTGAATTTTAGATTAAAGTACTTTATCATGTAGTCTAAATCTCAAAGGTAATGATTTCTTTATACATGCTCTATTTCGTTTGTTTGATATTAGACCATTCTATATTTAATAGTTTTGGTTTGTAATTTAAAATGTATACTACTTTGATTTAACAATTATATTACTGAATCAAGTTAGAAATTCTAACTATAGTATATATCTAACTATACTAATCGATTAACTAGATTTTTGATAAATGTTGTAAGATTAAGCTGCTCCAAAACGGTGCACATATAGCTCACAACCTTTTTATATTTTAGCGACACTGCATTATGCTACTTTATCCTATATTATAAATCCTAACGAAGGCATCCAATTTCTAGCTTTGATATGATTAGCGTTTCCTTGGCACCTTTAATTAAGAATTAGAGCGTCTTTTACAGTGCTATTCTAAACTTTTTAAAAAGATGAAGAAAAGTAAATCATCCTACTGATTAATTTGGAGGTTGTAGAGCTTTTTGAAAAGTTTATTAATTGTTTCATAGCAATGCATTTAAAATCATTTTTATTTACCTGTCTGCTAATAGAATTTAGTTTAACCTATGTGAGTCTACAAACTCATCAAAGCTCTAACTTATCTTACTATTTTTATTTGAGTAAATTATCAGGAGATACTTCTAATATTTAACAAGTGCTCAATAAACTTGCTAATATATAAGGCTTTAATATAAATTTCTCATCGATAAATAATTTAAACCAAATGAAAACTAAACATATGTTAGAGTTTGAATATGAAAGCAGATTAACATCAATATCAATTAAATCCCTGTGATAATTATTATAAAGCAAGTGCTAGATTAGATGTAAGATAAAATAAATTTATTAGGGCATCCCAACTAGATGAGTAGAAGTGATATTTCTTTCCAAAGCATTCTTTGTCCTAAGTATTGGTACTAAATAAACTACCATATTCAAAGACTTGAACTTGATAAATAGTATGGGCTATTTATACCAAATCTATGATAACCGCTATATATCAAAGCAAAAATGTGACGAGAAGCCTTTTAATCATTTAAATCAAAAGATATGGTAAACTTAACGAGCTGGTAACTGAAGGTAGAATGGAATACATCAGGTCCTATTACTAGCAAATAAAGTCCTCTATCTAGAATTCGGAATCATTTTTCTCAAACTTGAACCAAGCGCTTATGCTGTCAAATTGTGGAAGAATTCCTGCTACAGCACTTTGCGTCACAACACCAACCCCAAGGAAAGCCCTACCTCTGCAAAATTTGTGATACACTTCAACAATTTAGTCCTTTAATTAAGAGCTATCATAACCACACTTAGCAGGCTATGCATATTATAGTGCAAGGTTGGAAAGGCTAAGTCAGCTGTACACTTGAACGTCGTAGCTGGTATACAAATGGTGCACATTTTTGGAAACTAGAAATAGGATAATGCCATCACTAACAGCCAGAATTTCTTTAGGTAAAAAGGCATCTATTTTTGAAAGGATAAGCTTTGTTAACTTGTAAGGACAAACTATATTTCTATAAAGTTCAAAAAGTAAAAGATTTGCATCTAAATGGAACCAATATCAAGTTTTGTCCAATTTTGAACATGGCGTTTACTATGTGTGTCAATTTATCGTTAAACCTTGTGGTGATCGATCGTAAATTTGAAAAAAGTTGCAACATTCAATACTATGATACTAAAACAAGTGCATGTCGGAGAAAGCTGAAAACGACCAGCTCAGCCACTTACACTCCCTTTTTGTCATACAGTCAAGCCCAATAAATCTGCAAACTGCTAATTTCATATGCTAATATATAAAAAAGGCGGCAATTCACAGACCTATTGACTGTGACTATAAATGACATACTCTTCGTGAATTTATTGACGAGCTAGGAAAGTTTACACAAGCCTAACTTCCTCAAGAAATCTGAAGTTCCTGGGCGTAAAATATAACCGAACTATCTTTTCTCCAATAACACGTAAAATTTTGTTCTCCAGGATTGACTATCCAATTTAACAACTTCCAGCATATTAGAGTAGAACTTGGTAATGTTTCTAGCGATCTTATTTGCTCAATGTATGTCAATTTTCCTCCAGTTTAGCACTTCTTTTTGGAAATTATATATGCTGAACCCCATACGACCAAATATAAAGACGTAAAAGGTGTTCGAAAAATATATAGTTTTATACAAATACAACTATGGAAGCTATTGTAAAATTCCTGAACATTAGCTTCGAATATATTGGTCAGTTTAATATTAGTTCCAGGCTGATAACTTACGATCTCAATTTATCGATGCATCAGGGTTTCTATACCTATATAAAGGTACATCTGATCCTTCTATCGTAATTATATTTAGCTTATTTTATTTTGGTCATCAAAGTAGCGCTTGGTTTTTTACTCTCATCACATCGTACAAGTGCTTCAACCATTTTTACTCTACTATTATAAATACTAGGTGGATTTGAACGATTATGCGAGACACATTCATCCTCCGAATCCTAGAATTGAGTTCCCAGCTCAACCCTCAATCCATTTACGTCAATGATGCAAGTAGACCCACCATCGTTACCAATGCCAACTTTCAAGGTCTACTCAAAGTTCGGGTCAATAACTACGATGGATTACCAGTAGATCCCAAAACCAAATTGACTTTGAACCCTAGTTCCCCCTACTTTCAAGGGAACAATTACCAGTACTCTATCGAATTCCAGGGTAATTTCATCAACACTAAAGGGTCCGGCTTCAAAGGTAGTGATATCATATTTGGTAATCAATTCGACAAAAAACTACGGCTCCCAATACTCGTCTCGGCAGCTACCAGTTTTCTAAGTACGTTCGATCCCGGTCTCGAGTTGGATCTATTTTCCGATAAGCCAAGTGGGTTCTCACCAATGTTGGGCACCTTCAACAAGCTGAGTGTCCATAGCAATCGAACTATCAATTTAAATGCAGTTGCAAAAGAATCACAGGATGAAGAAAGTGCTTTAAAAAAAGTAGAGGAAGATTGTACTAGCTTAAACTTCCGACTTGGAGATTCTTCAACTCGACGTAGACAATTGTCAACCAAACGCAAATTGGACAGTGTCAAAATCTACAAGGATACGTTGGTTGAAGGCGACTTCTTCAACGAGTACCTAGATTTCAACAACCGTGGCATCAAGTTGCCTTTTTTTACCGTTAACGTCATGCAATTTTGGGATAACCAGCCGTTGGACTATGTGTGTAAAGGCAAAGTCTACGATGACCAAGGCAATTTCATCGAGGAAGTTGTCTTTTTCAAGGTGCGGATCGAATTGGTGGAGATCGATAAGGCTTTCCAGGAGATTGAAAGTGGTGATTCCAAGTAGGTGGGAGGGAAGGTAAAGGGGTTGAATGTAGGATGTAACTCATATTATGAGCATTTACTAAGTAAACTAGTTTGGATTTGAAAGATATTCTTTACTTACAAAGTTTTACAATTTCACTTGGGCTGGTACTTTATTACCTTCTATTTAAACAAGTTTTATAATACGTGCACCTAAAAACAATGTTTTAATTGAATACTATCTATTTATATATGCAGATACTATCAAATTTTAAGAGTGATGGAATATTCTTTAGAAATAACTGTTTATCCACTAATCAGGCTGGATACCTTGGCAATATACTTTTGGATCCTTTAGAGATTAATAAGCACTTAGTTTGGAGATTGTAGCAACAGTATTCACCAAGCTAAACTTTAGACGCAAAGGGTAGCCAAGCTTATAAAAGACCTTAATGCATTAGTAAGCGACAAGAGCTTGTGTTGACTGTGTGAATCTATGATAACTTGTTGATTTCATAAATCTCATTGGAGATACAAAAGTTTAAGTTCGGATTATATTTATACCTTCCCTAATTAGAAATCGGACCGTCCCTGTTATTAAACTACTCGGAATTTTGTAGGTAAAGGGAAGCAGGCATCCTACGGGGCAACTTCGAGATTGTAAAATTCCTTGGACAAGCTTATTCACCGCGCCATAACTAAATGTTCAAAAAACTACTTAATAGCCATGTATATATATCTGCTATAAAAGCTCGGTCTGATATATACAGAACATGTATCTATTGGATCTCTAAATTGACCCGTTATCCAATATATTCAAGCACGTTTCTGGAAGTTACCCTGCCAGTTACTCAGCAGATATCCAAAATTTGCTTACAAACAAATGTAAACTTCCATCGAGTATTCCTAATCAGTCCCTAAATAAGCATCAAGATGGAATTTGGATAACGGATGGATACTGAATGGAGTAATAACCTCAAGACACTGGCATCAAATTAGACCTTGGAGACATTTATCTTTAAATAAGGGATACATCGAAAGTGTAGCTAAGCTAAGCTTACCGAAACATTTTTACAAATAAATAGATGTACCTTCCAGGTTCAAAAGTCTATTCTTTTTAAATATCGTCGACAAATACCATGTCTAAAGACTTCAATTCAATAAGTGGTGCCGATTACCTACGCCAAGCCTGCGATAACTGCTCTATAGCAAAACGTAAATGCGATAAGAAGGAGCCCTGTGGCCGATGTGTATTGAAAGGTTTGATATGTGTGACAAACCGCAAACTGAAGGTGAAGCGAAATATGGCAGGCCACACCAATCTTTTGAAACAGATGCATGTCATAGATAGAAGTCCCCAATCTAACCACATTTCATCTAAAAACAAACTTAACATCAACAAAATGTCGGATGAGGAGGATAAAATAGCCAAACCCAACATCAACCCTCAAACATATAAGCCTATCTCGACCAGTACACTAACCCACTATCAACCCAAATTCAACTTTACCGAGCTTAAGATACCCAACTTTAAAATGCTGTTACTCAACATAGGGTTAGTGCCGAACAACAAGCTAGTGACTTCGGACTTGGACTGGGAAGATTTCATAATCTTGTACAAGATGAAACCAACACTATGCGTCACCATGTTGTATAAAAAACTCGGACATAGTACTAAGGAGATCCCACTACCAACTCCCACCTTCAACCTCGAACATATGCTCCTAGGTACTAACTACGCCATCTATATCGAAGCTTGTGACGCTTATTTCAAAAACTACAAGGTCTACCCCGGATTGTTCACAAAACAAAGATTCTTTGCTGTTGAGCGACCTCTCTTTTTAAAATATGCTGTGTGGCTCTGTGGTGCAGCCTTCTTGGAGGAGAGAGATCTGGTGAGCACCTTAGTCAAGGTCGTAAAAAGTTACCTAGAAAGGGCGTTAATGACTCAACTGAGGAAACCTACTTTGGCGCTGGTTCAGGCACTGTGTATCTTGAACCTATGTAGCCTAAGATTCAAAATGCTGCTACCCATCCATTTATCCAACAATATCCTACCTTTAACCTATCAGCTAGGCTTACACTTGCACTCTCCACGATGTAAGTTCAGTAGGGACGTCCTAATCGAACGCTTCATGGCTTTTACCATGGCTCTAACTCTCTATGAATCTTCTGACACCAACTTACTCATAAACGACGACCACTACAGCTGGGATTTTGGGGCGCTCTACACTTCTATAGATCCAAATAGATCTTTTAAGCTATTCGAAATCGAAGAGAAGGTTGAGGAAATTGGGATACTACTTATAGGATATTTGAGATACAGCAACAGCTTCATTATGCACAAGCTTCAGTACTACTTCCATTTATTTTATATCGGTAATAGTGGTAAAGTTGATAAAGGCAAGGCATCTCAATACATAAACCAGCTACGGAATCAGTTAAAAGATGTAGCAGTTGATACTCTAATCTATATTTACAAGTTGAAAAAGGACATTAGGCGACTAGGTATCACAGCTTTGGATCGAAATCTATCTACTCTGACCTCCTTAGTCACTTTAATGACCTTCAAAGAATTCATAGCTACGTTCTCAACTAAGATCTACCACTACAAGGCCACCACCAACACCCAAAATTCTTCCTCTCAAAGTCTGAACCACCCTTTTTCCAAATTGGTACCGAGTGACTACGATCTAGAATTGGGTAGAGATTCCTGTTTCAGCGCCTTCATACACAATGCCAACCTAAAAGATGAGCCATACTTGCCTGCAAAGCTACTGATTCCTGTTCAATGCAAACGTCTTCTTAGTAGAAAGCTACCACAATCATCCTGAGTCAGCAATCAAGCTTATATCCCAAGGTCTGTACCGCTTGCACGAGCTGAAAGCCAACCCAGCTATACGTCCGGATGTTGTAGTTGGTCTCAATGTGCTACAGACTTTGGCAATTAAAAATGGGGTAGTGTTGCCCTCGGTGAGCCAACCGGGCTTTAGTTCGGTTGAGTAAACTGTTTGGAAAATAAAATAGTTTGGCGATGGTTTTTCTTTTGAGTATTTATCAGATAAAGAAAACTTGTATAATGCTGGAATTTAGGTTGGACATATCAATAAACTGCAAACCAAACTATCCAATTTTCCATTCAAATAGGCAGGTTGCCCAAGGGCATTCCTACATCTTTGATAGAAGCATCAGGAACTTAAATATCCAGTCGCCTTCGGTTATCATTCAAAAGTAAAATTAAATTCAAGTGAACTTCGATTTTGCAACTGAAATCGAATAACATACTGTTAAACGAGATAGACATCCCAACTGATCGATGTACATGGTATGGGACGGATTAGCAATGCCTAAAAGCTTACATCAAGTGTTAAGCTCATAAATTAAGTTAATTACGATACCATCGCTATTTATTCAGTCTTGAAAGTAATATCTATGCAATAAAAGATACAATTCAACTTCAAAATTCAAAAAAGTAACGATATATCAACTTATTACCTATAGAATCAATCCTCAGAGTTTATAACGGCTATTATCCAAAAACTCAATTACCTTTCAGCTTGATATGGAAGCTTCCCTCTTATCTACCCCAGCAATCCAGAGTGCACTTCAATTTCACAGTAGCCCCAACTTTTTTACAAGACAGTTATATGCCTAGCTTTCGTTTTGAGGGCTGCCCATGCCTCGTGCCTTGAATTGTGAAAGTCCTTGCTTTTGAGGCAGCTCTTGCAATTGTCAAAAGTAGTACCAGAATGGATCATGTGATATTTGGAATAATTATCTCGACAGGGACCTTTGCTACACTTGATGGCTTCGCAGTTATACTTGAAGAGCACGTTTCAATAGAGAAGTAGGAATGATTTATGACACACTTTGAACGTCATTTAGGATGGAAGCATACTGAAAGGCTTAAGATCGCTTGTTCAGGTTAGTAATTTTTAGGTTATAGGTATCGGCGTTAGGCTTAAGCTCGTTTGGACTAGATCCTTAACCAAATAGGTAAAAGCTACAAGTGAAGGTGAAGTACAAGGATACTAAAGTCAAAACTTTTATTGTAGTTTTAAATTAAATGCAAATATATTCATTTATGCCTTCGCTTGCTATAACTCTTGCTATTATTCCCCCTCAATATCCATGTAGCAACATATTGATAGCAAATTGAAGCTTATTTTGGCAAGGTTTACATATTCAACCTCCATAACCTTTGATCTAGATTCAATCATATATCAACCTCTCACGGCAGTAAAGGAATCAAGATGCTTCTATTCAAAAGTCATAACTGTGATAGTCGGGACTTGGTTCGTTTTTGATTTCCACTTGATAAAATCTAAACAGAATAGATCACTAGTCTGAATTCTATGAAATTGGCACAGAATTTGGTCCCAAATGGAAATAGTCCAGCAAAAGGTCAAAGCCATCTCAACAGAAACTTTGATGAAAAACTTGAGAAGGGCGGGGTACTGCTTGTACTCTATATAATATAAAGCAATAGCGTCAATGTATACAAACCACAGTATTATTTTAGCCTGTTTTATACCAACAGCAGGTATGATCGACAGTGCTAAAGCTACGATATTAAGTACAAAGGCAGAGTAAAGAAGCATTAATCGATACTTTGGTATATATATAAGCTTAGTAAGGATATAAAACTCTTCCTTTAATATCTTTGGATAAAAGAGCACTTGCCTTAATCTCGATAACACTGGTTATGACCCTTAAGTACTATATAGCGACGCTTTCGATCAAAACCTATTAATATAAAGCTGTTGATCACATTCAAGCCTCTTCTTCCAATAGCTTCATCACCTCACTCTCTTATACCTAACATCAACGACTTAAAGTCGGATAAGGATTTATGCTTCAGCATCTTTCGCCTATATTTGAATATGAAGGACAAGTAAAATCCATACTCTATGATGAATGTCCTCGATCAAAAGCTCCTATAACCATCCAAAGTAAACTAAACCGCTTAAAGCTATGGTTTGTAGGGTTGGAACAAGTTGAAGGCCAACACAAGTTTATATATTTATATTGTAACTAGTACCAATGTATTATAGGTTTTAATAGTGGAAAGTAAAGTTTGGCTACTATCATCGAGTTAATCTTTTAAATGAGAATGTATGTGTAATTGAGAAAAGACTTTAAAAATAGGTGTACTTCATATCCTATGTAATGACAACAATACAGCATATAAATCAAATAGACTAGATTCAGTATTGACAAATCACAGCATATTAACATTCGGTAAGCTTTAGTTGTTTTATTTCTTAAGCCTTTGATCACCTTCTATAAGTTTAAAAGATGATTTGCATTTACTTGGTACTTTACTAGATCTCAATCCTCAAATAAAAGGACTGTCTTAAGCCCAAAGCTGATATAGGTCACAAAGAATTAATACTCATCAAACTTCAATATTCCAATCCTTAAATACTTTGATCACTTTCCATAAGTTTAAAAGATATCCAGCATTTACTCAGTGTTCTACTAGATTTAATACCTTACATAAAAGCTATAATGTGTTTATTGAGTGATTCGTAGGTCCACATACCATGATGGAGTTCCCAAAAAGTAATTCCTATGGACCATCTCAAAGCATTGGGAATGTTTACTTCACATCTACCTTAGGTACGGCGATATTCTAAACAAAATTGATAATAAATCACATTTCTATCAAGAAAGGCAGTTACTTTTACTAACCTACCGATAGCAATTCCATAGAGACTAAAAACTTTCTCAATTTGAAAGCATGGAGTTGTTGTTTGTAGTGTATACCATCCAATAGAACCTATTTCAAACATAACCACATCAATGCTCGATATTTTTCAAGTACTAAAAGGCTTCTTGCAATAATGAATAGATTCATTTACTCTTAATACTTGCTCAAGGCACTAGCTTTGCAAGGATTTATCCATCTAAAAATAAAAACCTCACTATACCTATAAAAAACTACTTGCCAAAATAAAGCTATAATGAAATTCGCTATCTATTTCACTTAGAGTACTTTATTAAACTTTTAACTCATCGCTCTCTATTTAATCTTCCTTATACTTAAGTTAGTAGCTTACTTGATTAAGTCGATCTACTTCAACAAACTCCAACTATCAGTTGTAACTCTCAACTGGGAAAGAATCGACGATCTTGACATCCAAGTACAGCTTGACTTTACGCTTCAGAATCTGGCGTAGCTTCAAGGTAGCTTCCTGGACGACCGAACTTATAACCTTCCCATTCTTACCCACAAAAATGGTCTAAAGTACATTAATAAAGTAAATAGTGTATACAAGTAATTAAAACTTACTGCTTGCTTCTTATGTTTGAGTAGAATCTGCTGCTCCACAATCAAAGTGTTATTGGCATCATCCAATTCCTGCCAGTGCACGTTCTTTTGCTGAAATTGGTAAGGTAAAGCGTCATTCAACCTGTTGAAGTAAGCTTCTCGAACAGCTTCAACAACAGTATCATAGTCACTGGTTAAGGTGTTGACGTCGCGAGGTGCTAACCACTTCTCGTCTTTAGCATTCTTGTATAACCAATCGATTACACCTGTCAAATTGGGCGAGTCTGTTGTAGAGAACAGTATAGGTTCTAACTCCTTACCAGGGGCCTCAATCTGCTGTAAAAAGTTGTTTACAGCCGGTTGGACTTTGGTTCCAAAATCAAGATGCTTAACCAAGTCCAATTTGTTGAACATAACTTTGATGGGCTTCTTTAAGTTCAAGGCGTTGAGCTGCTTTATCAGAAAACTTTCAGCGTGGGTGGATAGCTGTGTCAGCTTGAAAAGGTCGAATATTACCAATATAGCGTCGGCTTCGTGGCAAGAGGACCAAGGTGAAGTCATTAGCTCTCGGTTGAACTTCAACTTCGTCTTACCTTGTTCGACTTTACCTTTAGTGGTCGTTATACCTGGAGTATCTAACAAAACAACTTGCAGGTCATCCAAGGTGACTATGAAGGGCACACGCTTTCTTGTAGTTTGAGGTCGTGAACTTACGGTTGCTAGAGGTTGCTGGGTCAACAAGTTTATGAAGCTGGACTTGCCGGCGTTGGCTACCCCTACTATAGCTAGTTTTATCAATTTACTTCCTTCAGGTTGCTCGATATTCTTGTAAACTTTAGGCAGCTTTTGAAACCAACCTAAATACAGACATTAAAAAACATTTTACTTGACAATATTACTAACTGGCTGCTTATCTAAAGTTCTTAAACTAGGCTTGAGGGCAGGTGCATTTTCTTTTGATGTGCTATAAATACGGTAGGTTTTTGTGAGTGGTATACGTCTTGGTATTGTACTCTTAATAAATAAGTTGGTTCGGCTAAGCATCATATCTATGTTCTCTATAGGTTGTTGGTAAACTCTTACTAAATATACATAGGCAAAGATGGGAATGGAAATGCTTGATCTTTTTCTATAATAAAGCTGAATGGAAACTATGTTTTCACAAAAATCTTTTTAACGAATTAAATCCAAAGCCTTAAGTTATAACAGAATGTTAATTTGTTAGAAAGTCACAAAATTCATAAAGGTATATATGAAAAAAGTGATAATCTAATGATAAAATTGTGAAAGAAATCATATCGCTTAGTGTCCTGTCAACGACAGATCAATATGCCAAAATTCAAAGAATTGATGGCAGTTACTATGACAACTTTATTTTAAATATGAGTGCTTTGATACTTTTAAATTCACATCTCAGCTATATTTGTAATACCTAGCTTCATAAATTTATAGTGCTGTAATTTTAGGTTCGACAATAACTTGCTTGGAAAACTAACTAAAGCGAAGCTATAGCCAACTTTCATAGCCCCACTATACTTAATATCTTATCTATCAAGCCATGATAGATCCTAAATCTTATAAAGAAGCTGAAACTCGTATTCATATTGTGTTACAAACTTTACTTTCTGTACAAAATTAAAACCAACTTGAAAATTATATATCCATATTGAAAACCTTAAATTTTATCAAGTCGAATACACTCCAAAACTTTACAACGTGTACTCTATAGCTTTATTTCTCAATTTACCTTCCAGTCTAAACCTTGGCAATCTTCCGCTTAGCTTCCAACTTCGTTTTGAGCTTCAACCTTCGCTTCTTACTTTTGGTTAGCTTACTCTTCTCTTTATTTTCGAACGGAATAACCAGAACTTTGTGGTCGAAATGTTGTCTCGGCTACAAAGTAATGTAAAATAATAATAGATTTTAATATACCATCTTAAAATAAAACTAAAGTTACCCAAGGTAGCTGAGCTTCCTTCAAGATCTGGCTAACTTCGATAACCGAACTTTCCAATCTACTTTTATCTTCTTCAGTGCTAAAAAATGGAAATTAAAATATAAATTACAAAGCAAAAGTATACATCTCCTTAAAGTAATAGCTACTACTTCGTTCCACTTTCAAGCTATCGGTCGAAAGATCGATTTTCTTTATAGCTTTGGAAAAAAGTTTGAAGACCTAAAATATGAATAAGCCTCCCATAAAAAGATTAATACCTGAGGCTGTTCTTCAACCTTCATACTTTCATCTTCTTTAGTTGTAAGGCCTTCTTCATTGTCTTCTTCGACTAGTTATTTTATAAACAAAAATAGGAAGCTATAAAATAGGTACCTGAGTTTGAAGTCGTAAATTGGAAATTCAGCCTCGATTCCAAAAGTTTCAAAGCTTGACTATCTTCAATACTGTTGTCAAAGTCACTATCACCATCTTCAAGTTCGGTACGGTTGATCACTTTACTTTGGGAGTTTATGGCTGCCATCACTTATAATTTGAATTTGCTGTGTTGGGAATTAAAAGTAGCAAACTTTGATTGGAATTCAAGAAACTTGATGTTTTCAGATGAGGGCTCGAAGAATGTGCAAGCTAGGTTTGAAAACAGAAGCAGTTGCTTATTTTTGCTTTGTATATTTGTAAGTTTTACCTAAATTTTGTTGGCATTAACTTATAATTAAAATGGAAGGCATAGCTTGGAATTTTTTGCATATTTCAATTAATTCCAATTAGGATCAAATACGATATAAACAATCTGATTTACATTAAAATATACTTCCTTTATAGCTCGAAATCTTTTATACAATCCTATTATACAACAGGCACTAACAAAATAATAGTTTAAAAATATATATTGGTACAAGCAATCTATAATATATAGCAGTTGGCAATCGATAGGATAAGTGTACCATCTATAAGCATCACTATAGTAATCCTATATGTATAGATCGTAAAGCTATAAGCACCTTCATAATTTTACTTTATTGTATACGATCTCTAGGTAAAAAGTTTGAATACCAGCCAAGTTAAACACCGTTTAATTTAATTAGACTACAACGCTAGTACTAATATCAGATGTAGATGCAGATCCATCCATATAACTACTTTTAACATTAGCCGTCCTTTTATGTTTAATAGCATACATTAATCTTTATAAGATATAAATATTATTCTAAAGCAACTGCAAATAACTATAAGTTACAAATCAAAAAATGTACACTATTTCATAGTAAGCTATCTAAAAGTGTCCCCTAGCATATACTAAATCCTCTATCTACATTAAGAATATTATTGACAAGAATACATTTCAAGTAGATAAATTTCATACTCAATTCAAAAAGTACAAACCATCTTAAAACTAAAATATATCGACGTACAAAAAGCACAGATATCTCTACAACATATCATTGGAGGTTACACCTCCAAATATTAATCGAAAATCGGTTTATTGGCGTTGAACTTTAAACGGTAGCAAACATACGGTTGTGTCGGACGATACCTGGGCCATGCTCCTCGTACTCGGCCTTGGTGTGGCAGTGGGTCTGGAACTGAGGCTAAAAACAAAAATAAAACTTTGTTAGAATCTAAATCTTTAAAAAGTAAAGCAATACCAGCTGAGCGATCAAACTACCCCCGAACCAAACAGCGTAGCGTTGACGCTTGTGGGTGACGACGTTGACGTCAATGGGTTTTGCCTGTATATTTAAAAAAGTAAGCATAGGGCAGGAGTTTCAAAATTTACCCTGAGGTTGCCACCCGATAAATCCTCGCTCAACTTGACACGGCCATCAACGATGCGCTGGATATCTCTTTGAAGTCGGTTACCAAAATCCTTGTAGAGGGTTGAGCCACCCGACAGGACAATGTTCTATTGAAAAAATAAAGAAGTAAGCAAAAGGTAAAAGTCTACCATCGTACCTTGTACAAGCCACGTCGCGTATCGATAGGGGAGTTTTGGATGACGGTATCAACAATCTCAGGCAAAGGGGTTAAAAAGTCATTGGATACCAACTCGGGGTTGAAGAAGATCTCAGGAGCCAAAAACTGTTCGTAACCAACGTCGACCGTAAAGGGCTAATTTTATAAATACAAAAATAAGCAAATAAAAAAGTACCTGCTTGGTAATGGAATCAACAGCTTCAAACTGCTTAAAGTACTTGTCGGGTTCTTGGTCGAAGCGCTTGAACTCTTTAACGATATCCTTGCATACATAGCTGTACTTTTCCTTGATGTTACGGGCGATATCCATCAGCTGACTAGGTGGGATCTTCTCTCCGTGGTCTCTTAACAAATTCATAACGAACTTGGTGATGTGACTACCGGCAATGGGGATATGCTTTAAAGCTGAAGCTACAACGTACCCATCGACCTACAGATTATATCAGATTCAATTTCCAAAATGAAAAAAGTTACCACTGGGATGACGTGAGTAACACCATCACCACTGTCAATTACAGTACCGGTAAGTTCTCTAGTTTGGCTCTTCTTGGAGGTCCAAGAGGCAGCTAAACCTAAGACAGCTTGTACGGCAATGTATAAGCCAGGTACGTTGAAAGTCTCAAAGAAGATCTCTGCAGTTAACTCGCGGTTCTCAGGAGCATTGAGAGGAGGCTCAGTCAACATGAAGTAGTGGTCTTCTGGTTCGCAACGTAGGTACTTGAAGATGGACCTCTGCCAGTACCGTTCCATATGATCCCAATTGTCGATTTGACCGTTAGCAATTGGAGAAGTAACCTGGTACATCTTGTTGTTGTTATGGGCTTCATGACCGATGAAGAAGTCGAGGTCGTCGATACCTCGCTTGTTAGCTAGGAATCCTCCACCACCCGATTTCAAGTGGCTAGGTTTGGAAGGAACTGGTGGTCCTGAGCCTCGACTTCCGTCCCTGGTAGCAATGACTGAGGGTAAGACTACCGAGGGTTCGTCATTACCTGCGAAACCCATCTTGGTCTCACTTTATAAAATGCTTTAGTTATAAAATATGATGAATTGAACTTACCCGGTACCGTTGTCGATAATAACTGGTGCTAAAGTTGACATTTCCTACACTGATGTTTTTGATTGCGAAACTAACTTTTAAATATTCAATAGAGGTCTTGTGTTGCCTTGAACTTTCACTTCCAAGTCTCTTAGCTTTGAAAAGTAAGCTTGCGATGAAACTGCTTGTAACTTGAGTAAACTTGATGGATTTCGGAATAATTTTGGGTTTGTCATTTTGTCGACGACTTATTGCTTGGCTGCAAAGTTGAAATTAGCAGGTGGGATATTTGCAGTTTAGCCAAAGAATTCAAATCTCCTTTCAAAATTCTGCAAAAGTCGATATAACTAAGCTATGTAAATCATTTAGTAGCTTATATGTGGACTATATAGTACATTGTATAAAATGTGTTGATCATTTCAGAGTATTATTTACAAGGTTCTTTGGAAACTCGACAAACCTATAGTACGCTAGCTAGATAGGCCATCACTCCAGATATCTCCATTTTACAAGCCAGTGTATTGGTTCTACATATTTAGCTCTGAACTTAGATATATCTTAAAGTACACAACTATATAGTTAGATCTTTAGAGTTGATATTACTATTGGAAGATCAAGGATCCAATTTATACAAAGTAGAAAGCAGGAGATCAAATTTTGATTTTGGATATACTTTCAACATACAGAAAACATGTCATTCGACAAATTATCCCATTTACATATAAGTAATGAGTACTTGATTTAAATTTAGGCTAATCGAGGATACAAATAAAAACTAGTAGACAACGATGTTTTCTTTAGTATCGAGTTAAATGTAAAAGACTTGGTATGTCTCTATGGCAAATCGACAGATTCCTAGTAGTTAATTTAGTATGGTAGGGTAAAACGTACCCCATCTCTTAAAACCTTTAAAATATTCTTGGCAAAGTGTTAATAGTAGCTTGATGGATGAACTGAAGGAGGTTGATATAGCAATTCTTTAGTAGCACAATCAAATTTACAAAAGGGAGCAACTCTCCTAATAAGTTCAAAATTTGGTGTAAATAAAATAAACAATTGGTGCTAAATTCACTATAGTCAACCAATAACCAAGTTTGAATAGCGCAACATGTTACATTCCAAGTAAACTGCAAATTTTAACATATCAAGTAAACAATCTAAGCTAATAAAACTATTTGCCTTTGAAATGTATACTAAAGCTACCTGTTTAGCAGCAGTCGATATCCTTCTACCATGAATAAGCAACAACAATTCTCACTTGTAAAAGGCATATTTAATTGTAGATAGTATTCTTACGCAAGTGAATAGGCTCCTGATCTTTAGGGGTACCGGGGATAGTTTTAGTCAAGCCCTATTTCCAAAGTTAATAATCAACAAATCAAAACAATCAAAATTTACCAATTTCTTGAGGACGCAAGCGTTGAAAACCTGCTCCGGTTTACGACAGTATCTGTACTCGTAATTATTATTATCTAAACACTGGTAGTGGCCCTTGAACTCTTCACTACAATGTTCCTCCAACTTCTTTAATCTAAAAATAAACCCCAAAATAAGCAATTTATAAAATAGCAAACTTACAAATCGATGGAACAACGGGTAACTTTACGACCTTCCTTTAGGCAATGAGCAGGGTCCTGGTTATCCTGCTTACACAGCATGAAATCTTCATAATAATCTCTACAGTGCTTCTGTAAAAAGAAGGAGGCGGAAGTTAGAGGGGCAGAAGTAGCTCCAACTTCTTCGACTTTAGGTACGTTGTTGGGCATGGGGGTAGTTTCTACATGTCGACCTTCAATACGGAAATCGTAGGCCGAGAAACCTTGGGGACTCATACCAGCTGACATCTTGGTGAAATATTCTAATAAACTAGTGTTTGGGTTGAGGTAGGTTGAGGTAGTGAACTAGAGATGGGAATTTTTGATTTGATTATCTTGAAATTTCATCTAACTGGATTAGCTTCAGAAAATTGAACGAAAATGGCCAATGAGATGCAAGGTAAATGGAGTTAGGGAATTCATTGGAGTTTCATAGAATAATACGACTGGAAGTGACAAGTATACGAAAGTTTGTAACACTTTGCTACCATTTTTCAACAATTGCATTTTTTGGGCCTATTGAATTGAACTATCTAAAATGAAAGGTATTTGGATAGCCAATTCCGACCAGCATGGACATATACCAATATACTTGATTGATGAATTGGATAGAAACTGCTGGCATATATATATATATTAGGGCAGATTCCTTATACATTTTCCATATTATAGTATAATATTCGATTTCAATATTAGAAAACAACATTTCTATAATAAAATTGCACACTACCAAAAGTGATGCTATAAAGAAACCCAGTAAATCTCTAGGTCAATAAACTTCAACCTTCTACTTTTAGGTCTCTAATCGTATCAATTTATGTAAACCATTTGCATTTTTATTAGATATAATTAGAAACTAGTAATCTATTAGAAAAAGTGACTGGTATAGCTCCAAGTCGTTTGTAGCTACAACATATTCAAAAACTAATCAAACAACCATCTTACAACAATTTCTAGAACTGTAGTTGACTACTTTTGTTCATACTTTGACTGGGATTAGTTTTCAGTTCTTGATAGAATAAAAGCTATGGGCTGCAAAGTTGAAATTATTTTATAATTTGCTGCACTGTACCATAATCTTAATTCATACAGTAGATAAAGCTAAATTGGCACCTACTTGCAAAATAAACGTATACTTTTTACATACCAGCTACAGCAACTCACTGTAAAATTTAGTACTTTTATCCGCCTGTTGAGACTTAAAGCATCGACTATATGACAATATTCAACAGATGCCCCATTGTGTTTAAACTACAAGATGTCTTTGAGATAGGATGCTATCTTTTCATACTATTTGAAGCACTCATTTAAAAGATGTAAACTTGGACTATAGCTATATTTTACTATGTTTATATAAATCAAAAATTCACCCAAACTATAGCTATATCGATTATAACCTACCCTTTCATTTTCAATTCGGTCTTAGGACTGATATAGATAGCTACCTTTCAAATCAGATAAGATAGACTGAATATCTATTGTAGTATTTCTACTATAATACAAATTGAATAATTTCATTTTATCTATTAGTAGCTTTTAACAGGCTAGTTTTAAACTATGTGCATCATAACAAAATAGTATAGTTTGATTAATTTGGAATTTTGATTAGCTTCGCTTTATATAAACACTCTAAACTAGATACTAACTCAGCTCATAATCTTAAATAAAACGATGAAGATTTTAAAATTTTGTAGGCTGTTACTTTATCATGGCACTCTTTACTTTGTTGACCTACAAGTTAAAACCTTGAATTTGAAGCAACTATATCTATAAATTCAAACCACTGGTATATGCTGCCTATCCAATTGGCCATTTCCTTAGTATTTGCCAGCCAACACTACAGATTGTTTTACATTTCCGATATTTCAGTGTAATTGTAGGAATGTAGATTGATTGCTCGGCTGCATAGTGTATATAGTAAGAAATACAGTAAATGGCTGCTGATTAAAAGATAGCCAGAAAATACTTTAGATATGTAGATTTAAGCTTTCAAATATAATCTTTGGATGTCAATTATTAATTAGTTATAAAAATCTAGTTAGCTTAAGGAAAATTGGCTATATGACAATTTATGAATAAGACCTATTAATTGTAAAGCATTAAATTATTTATAAGTAGGTTTATTTGAAATAATCACTTGCTAATTGTATGCTTTACGTAATTTTTCTGATTTTCAACGCTTCCTATCAAATTTATAGTTGAACTTATTTAAAACAATACAAGTGACGATGCAATTTTTTCTAAGCCAACTGTGCTTATCTATCGATAAAAGTGCATCATCAATTTTAGCTTTTGACAACACAACCATTACAAAGGAAAGCTGGGTTTAGTTGATTTCTAACTTTTATCAAGTCAATCCTACAAAAAGAAGCACTTTGAAGATATAAACAAGAATGGCTAATCACTGGCTAAACAATCAACTAGAGACTATAAAGCAACTACCTAAAGTTACTAGGGCTATAGCGTTGACGGTAACCATTACTTCAGCTTTAGTTTGGATTTTCAGTGCTCTAAGTTGGCTTGAAGCGGGGAGTTCCAACTTAATTTTGGTTCCGGTTAGGTAAATTTATATCTTTGCAACGCTTATTTAATTTATTTTACCTTTTAGTTTCTTTTATAAGCCTTGGACTTTATTTACCTATGGACTGATTGAGAACAATTTACTTACGGTAGTTATTATTTTTCTAAATCAAATTAATTTGTATTTTGTAGTTAATCTTCAACATCCTAATTTTAATAGTAGCGGGAAGATTATTTGAGCCAGTTTGGGGCAAAAATGAACTTTTAAAGTTTGGTGCTTTGACAGTTGTTGTTCCAGGCCTTCTAACTTGTTTCTTCCTCATCTTTGTTTATTCTGTTACTGGAGACTATTCGTTTATGTAAGTTAATTTTTAGTAATAGTTTATTAATAGCTTATTGACTTTTTATTTAAAGTACTGATCGTAAGGTATACGGTTTACATGGACTATCAGCCGGATTTTTTGTAGCATTCAAGCAGGTGTACCCCGAATACCGAATAAAGTTCTTCAAGATGACTGGCTTTAAACTCAAGGTAAATTTGCTGTAACACCCTATTTAATTTTTGAAGCAACTGCCCAGCTACTACATCACCTTCCTAGCAGTAGCTACGATAATATTCCCGTCCATCCTTCCTTACTTGTTGATAAATTTCAATGCGACCTTTGTCAGTTGGCTGTACCTCCGATTTTATAAAGTGCAGGATGGGTTGAAAGGGGATCGCAGCGAGACATTCAGCTTCATTTCCTTCTTCCCAACCGTCATAAGGTAATCGCATATATCTTATTTTTGTTAATAGCTGCTAGACCGCCTTTTAAACTCATCAGCAACTTGACTTTCCAACTGCTAGTCCAACTGCGATTTTGTGCACCCATACATACAGTATCTGCCTCTGACCTTGAAGCTGGGTTACTTCCCGCTCAACGCACTTCCTCCACTTTGTCCGAACAGGGACAGGCCAACTCAACCCTCGATGCCCAACGTCGAAAGTAATAATTTTTAGTTTGTATTATGCTGATACATGTACCTCTATAGAGCCATTGCCCTAAAAGCCCTAGATGAAAGGTTAAAACTATCTTCCCCCATTGGCACCAGTCCTTCGCAATCGAGGTTGACTTCCCCTCCGCTTGAATCAGATACGGAAAGCGCTACCAGTCGTAACTAAGTGTCTGTAGCCGACTGATTGGAAATTATTTACAGTATCTTCCTTCAATAGGGATTTTTCTCTCCAATATCCAAAATTTTAGTTTCTAATACTAATTTAAAATTTTAACAAATATACTTAACATCTAGCTATTTGTCACGTATTTTTACCACTATATGAGAAATCAGTATTTTTATCTTGAATAAATTTTACACTTTGATACGTTTTCAGATGTGATTCAATAGAACATAACGTATATAAATTTTATACAAGCTAAAGATACAATAGCATTTTATTAAATTGGTAATATTGTCCAAAGTTTAAAGTGTAAAAATACGCTTCATTAAACTTTAACTTTATTTTAGCTAATAAATAAACATGTATACTATATCCTACATTTGGTAACTAATAATTTTAACCTTCATTATAAATACGATTTAGTGAACTACTTTCCCATTCTCGAATCCAAGCCTTCTGTTTTAAAAGCTAAATCCAATGCTATATGTCCTCCATAAACTACATTTATAAACCTTGTCTATCTGTTAAACTATATCTTCATTCTTGGATTCAAACCACAATTCAAAAATTAAACCCAACTTTGCATGTCTGAATTAAATTAATTTCTAAATCTTGACCATCTGTATTATAAATCGCCAATGGAAATAGAGCAAGTTAGCTACCTTAGTAAAGTTTACATAATAAAGAAATAGTAGTAATTTAAATCAATATACAGAAACCAAATAGTTAAAAATTAGAACCAGCAATTTAGAAATTTCAAATAGCTTTACTTGCAAGAAAAGACGAAGCCCATGACAAATTACTGCTTGAGACCCTTGTGCACCAAGACGGGACAGTCGCAGTTGTTGATGCAGTACTCGGATACCGAGCCCAAAACAGCCTTCTTTAAAGGGTGTAGACCTCTCGAACCGACAATAAGTAAGTCAGCCTTGTACGACTTGGTAGCTTCGACTAGAGCCTTCTTAGCGTCTTCGCTCTTGATGACGTAGGGGTTGGAGGTGATACCTAAAGCAGCCAACTCGGTAGAAAGCTCCTGGATGGTGTTGCTAGCTTTTTCAGCGCATTCCTTGAGGTAGGTCTGACGCTTTTCGAAGTCCCATTTGCCGGAAATAAAGCCTTGGAAGTAGGTGGGTTCCAAGTAGGATTCACCATCTTCAGTGACAGTAACAATGGTTACGTGATCTTGGTTAGGACGGAAGATCTGCTTCTTTGCCCTAGGTAGTTAAAATAAAGTTAGTGGTGTTACTAGTAGTTAATGTTACCAGTCAAAGACGTTCTTGGAGATATCGGAGTTGTCGTAGGCAATGAGGACTCGGCGACGGTTTTCAATTGGGGTGGACATGTTGTTAGTTGTTAGTTGTTATGAGAGGTGTAAATTTTAAATAAACGGACTTTATATAGGATGTTTGCAGCTTTTGAAACCGATCGCTTAACTTGTACCGATGACATATTTGTCAATTAAGGATATATTTCTATGTTAGTTCTGGCCAATAAGTTTGCGTTATTTCGTCCTAATTTTCTAAATTTAGATATCACTTTATAATCCCAAGAATTCTTTTGAGTAATAGTTTCTGCCAACGTCAGCTTGGATAAGAGCCTTTACTTTGGAAGGCTCCCACAATTTTCCGGATCCGTAGTATCTTTCGATAGCTATACTGGCCTAGTATTGAGTCACCCATTTATTATGAAATCACAAAATTTATATTTATTTTGTTTAGCAGACCAAGAGTTACTTTGAACTAATATAGAGCCGGATTTCTAAGGACTTTTTTCGTTCCACCACTGCCAGGGTTAAAAGTAGGCCCGTGAGAAATCCTTATACTGCAAAAGCTTAGTAAAATATTGACATAACTACACCTTTACTGATTTACCTATCAAGTCGCCTAGATGACTATCCTATTGAAAGGATACCTGTAAACCACTATGTTGATACTTAGAAAAGCTGTAAACGTTGACAACTAAGATATAAATTTTGATAAGATCAAGAGCATTTGATTTACTTTAAATGCTATAGTCTACCCAGAATTTTTGACCTACAGCGAAGATTTACTTGAATTATATATATATTGAAATAATTGATAGAGGATCCTAATCACTCCTTTGGAAGTACATTGGCCATCTTATCCTTTCCCTATATTAACGAGAAGATCCTATTGAACTTAAAAAATCAAAATATTCACTTATGGGGTACCTAGACTTGGGAACAAGAAATTGATATGATATGTAAACAACTTACTTATCAAAGCTACTCGAATGGTCAACGAGAATGATTTGCTACATCATCCTTTAACTAATCCAGACAGCTACTACTGCTATGCAACTGACATCTACTTTGGTGGTATCAAGACTACAGTTAGTAAAATCAACAAATTGAAAGATGAAAGATGAAAGACATTCAGCTACTTGACACTTTATGGGATTTTTGATTGAGAAATGTCCTCACACTTAGGATATCAACCTTGGATTGAATTGCTGTGCTGAGAGGCAGAGGGTTGTAGTTTGGATTCTTTATATTATATATATTTCTTAGATGGCAGATTTATATACATTTTTGAAATTTTTGGTTGTAACCTGTCTATGATATATCCGCTGCCAAGTAAATCTATCGCCAATTTAGATTCTGTAGGAGTGAGTTAAGCAGCAGTTTTCGTGTAGCAAGGTGGTTTGCAAAGTCTTATTTCGCCAATTCGAAATGGACTTTACCTAGTGGCTTTCCTCAATTTGGATAGTATATTCAAAATAAAAGTACCACTGGAAAGTTCGACGCTCAAATTTTGTTATCAGACAATTATTTTATCCAAAAGTAATATCTTTTCTACTTTGACACCTATCTTCAAATGGGATTGGGAAGTGGGAATCGTCTCTGAGATCCAGTTTGCAATAGAGTTGGCTCATTTATAAACTTTAAATTTGCACATATTTACAGTTAGCTTTAGCTTATAAATTTAGTTAGTATTCATAATATGTTCAATACATTGGCGGCAGTTATTGTAAAATTGATTGATAAGAATAAAAAACTTTGGAGAAAACAGGCCCGTTGCCTCTAGTAATTTATTTTACTTGGGAATCTAGGTAAATGAATTCAAGTGATATGGTTACATGATATACTCAAAATTAAATGTTTACTTTAAGGAAACTTATTTAGCCACTATGTATACCTATATTCAAACTAAAAAGGAGTTGTATATATAAAATAATATGGTTTTAGGCAATCTACTTTTCATTTAATTCACTTTTAACTACGTTAGCGTATATAACTTAGATTAAGCCCAACTAGTTGAAGAAAGAACTTGGTATGCAAGATTTACTTCCTTTAATTAAATAACAGATAGTAGATTACCTATCTGATTTGCCAATTTAATGTAGCTTGTAGATGTTTTTAAGCACCTTAAAACTTTAATTAAAACGAGCTAATCCACTTTTGAAACTAATATATCCTTTCGATGTTGATGAATAGCAAAAATATCCACGGCAACACATATAATACACATCATAGTTGACTAAATGCATGCATATTTAGTTAACTTGTATTAGATATAGTAGATATTGAAGCAACTTTTCAATGTCTTTGAATGTTCAAAATTTAACATATACGGAGAATTAACCATAATCCACTATTGAAAACCTAACTTTACCCAAATAGGAAAATTGGTAAACAGACTGAAACGAACAATTTTGTTCAAAGAAACTGTCTAATCTTTACAATTGAATTTGTACAATACTATACAACATTGATGAACAAAGCAGTATTTTACCTATTTTAATATTTGCCGAGAAGTCGAGGCCTCGATGCTAGACCTAATTCAATTATCTGAAAATATAAGGTTGTACACCTTTGCAAACTTTTAGATCGTAAATTGATATATCAGCATCCGATGCTTTCTATCGACTACTTCCAATAAGTTTCACAAACTATATATACTTAATTAATTTAATTTGATCCGAAACGATAATAGTTGCTAAATTCAGCTAAGTATACATTTTATAAAAGACCTTAGACATTTATGTATATAAACTATCGTTCTACAGCAAATTAATTTTATATCTTACAAACTTTTTTAGTTAGCTATACATCCACAAATTATTGTTTTTAATTAAACGTTTAATATATATTTCAATTAGTTCCTACAATATACTAGACGTTAACTCGATTGATGCTGAATTAATCTATCATCTGAATACACCAGTTCAAAACGAGTATATGGCTATAATATAATATTTGGTAAGCCAAAATCCCCTACATCTTATATATACTACTTTGTTTAAGCTTTATTATTATAATAAAGCCTGGTATATACTATTGAAACTTATTGATACGGAAAAAGTTAGAATATCAAGGTACCATTTACCAAAGTAGCAAACTATACTATCAGATACGCTACTTACCGAACAAACAAAAAGTTTGGATAGCTTGAAAATGCATACAACACACTATCTATTCTATACAAAAATTTAATGTATCCAATTTAAGCCTACTTCGAAAGTTTAGACTCGAATCTATGTGCTTGGGATGCTCGAATATCTGGCCTAGAACTAGTTTGTACACCTAACTTTGCAAGTCATATTGTGCAAATAACTCCAACTACAGCTTTGTTTCAAATTTGATGTCTACTACCGTACAAGCCTTAATGAAGCCTATTATAGTTACATCGCCCGTATACTTATTCGGTCAATCCCATAACATTGTCGATAGCAATGGACGAAGATGCTGCAGGCATTTCTTTGGTAATTTGATGCTACTATCTCAATGCAGTAGCTCAAAATATTGTGCGGCAATAATAAACCTACAAGCTAAATAATGCGGTACAGGAGTATAAAGTACATAGTTTGGTCGAACTTTCTCCATAAGGTGTGCATACGAGCATTTATTACTTTGAAGGAAAATTAGTAGATCTTCATGTCAGCGATTGGTTTACAACCACTGGACAAAATATTCTTTAACTCTTTGGGATTTTGACCTATACCTACCTAAATAAGTGTGAAACTCTTAATATTTTTGATATACCAGTTTTAACTTGATAATTTTAAAATAATCTACCAATCTGATACGAATTTCCAATATGCTTGGTTAGCTACCATTGGTCCATAGCGTCAATTGAGACCTGGGCACTACAAGGGCTTTTAGAAACTTCAATTTAGATAGTGCTGGGTAAGATGGGTTCATGACTATGATATTTATATATAGATCACAAAATAGATCGGAAAATTGGATTTGGTGGGGAACTCCTTGAACCATTAGGAAGCACCATTTATAAAAGTTAAGGTTCCTTGACATACATTCACAGCAAAATCAGCATCCTTTCGAGTGGATCTTCTTACCCAATTTAAAATTTATATATTGGGTTAACCGCTTTCAAGAAATTCACCTCCTATTTCCTTCCCCTTCCAGCCATCTCAAAACTAGTTACCCATCCTTCCGACACATACCAAAAGCCTATAGTTTTAGGCAAACTCATTAGTTCATTGGTAAACTTGTATTTTTAGGTAAAGACCAAGGCTTTGTAGCCTACAAATCTGTGTCAATGCAACTACTTTGCCTTTAGAGTTGGCATGTAGTAATTCACCTCAAGAAGTTAAACGGCACAAGACGAATAAACATCCGATATACTGAAGATTTATTGGTGATGGTGGAAGAGTTAGTACTAAACGGTAAAAAAGGTGAGGTATACCAATAAAGAAGCTAAATAAAAGTTTAAA
The DNA here is from genome assembly GCA_016630905.1 of Capillidium heterosporum. Classification (NCBI taxonomy): domain Eukaryota; kingdom Fungi; phylum Entomophthoromycota; class Entomophthoromycetes; order Entomophthorales; family Capillidiaceae; genus Capillidium; species Capillidium heterosporum. The sequence continues at coordinate 2,860,975 of WBMQ01000003.1, read as the reverse complement.
TTCTGATTTACCTATAAAAAAATCAATTAAATCCACTTATTTTTTGCCTATTAGTCCTTTGGACCCAAGTTTAAGGCATTGCGTTTTAAATCATACCACCTACTTTAGATTAAATGCTTAATTCCACTTTGAAAAACGTATATAAGGGGATACAGGTAGAACTCAATTGAAAAATACAATTTCCAAGTCGGTCAATTTTATAATCCAAAATATGTTGCTGTTACCTTTACCTATCAACTATAACTTGGCCTCCGAAGTCAACAACCTCAACCTCAATGACTCTCAAGCCGAACAGGAAGATGAGTACGTATTACCACCTCCTACCTACTTGGAAGCAATTAGTATCCCCAACCTCAAAGTCAAGACGTCCACTTTCACCCTGTGGCAGAAGCACCCCTACCCTACTGACTCTTGGTACGTCACCGACATCCAGCTCAACTTGAAATATGTATATAAGAGCTCAAGCTTCAACAAACCTAGTCAACTCCTCAACGAAAACTATGACTCGGTAGCTAATTTGAAACGACGCAAATGGTACGATCTAAAGCAGTACTGTATCAACGTCAACTCCAGCTGTGGTAGTGCCATAAACGTCTTACTCTTCTTCCCTAACTTCTTCAAGAGTGACTATAAGATTTTGATCAAGGATGGCAATCTGTCTAATCCCAAACTCTTTGAAACTTTGGTTTGGAAACCTAAGGTCCAGAACGATCTACTGTGTGGCACTTGGTACCTAGTTAATGGTAATAACGATGAGGAAGGCAACCCAGAGATCCTAGCCAGGTTCGACCGCAATTCTAACTTCGATAATAGGGTGGGTAAGCTGACGCTGTTCTACAGGACAAAGTTGGACCCCCAGGTCTTCGAACTGATATCCATAATGTCGCTGACCTATATAGTACATTCTATCGAGGGTCACTACCTGATATAAGGAGGATTAAGAACAAAAGTTTGATACTTTAGTTTTATAGCATTCATGTAATTTTAAAGCTTAAATAAAATTTAATTTTCTTTATATACTTTAGTGCTATATAGCTTTTTCAACTCAATTATATAAGTTTTATATATGCTATAATAAACAACCCTTAGCTTCTGATAGCTTTGAGATTGTACTAGTTGGATTCTCAGTACTTGGCCTTCAACTCACATCCAAGAGTAGCACTTAATATTCTAAGACTAACTATTTATGTACTTTGGTAGTTTCCAAAAGATCCAATACCCTCCATCTGAGGTGTTTATATTCAAAGTATTTTAGCCTTGACTTCTTTTCAATTGAGTTCTATTGTTGGGCCAAAAATCCTCCCGAAACGAAGGAAATCGCAGTGAGGTTGAAAGGTGTTGTAAGCTAACTTTATAAAGGCGGATTTCCAGTATAAAGCTTTAAGAACTTTGGGTACTAGCTAGTTGCAGTCAGTGATGACTTGTATAGGAAGGCGGGTGGCAAATTGAAGACTTTGAGAGAAATTGTGTGCTAATTCTTGAAAGTTGGTTGGAAATTTAATGAAGGGTGGTTTGGGTTGATGTAGTTAGAGGTTTAGTATATGGGTTAAAGATTTTGAATTCCAATGTTTTAAAGATCTCCTATAACATATAAAAGCCAATAAATTTAATAAATTTACTATCGGGAGGTTGAGATTCTTTATACAGAATTATCAGTCTTTGGAAAATTTTTACCCATACTATTTTGGTCAAAGCTAAGTTGAAAACTTTTTAGATTTTGAATACTTATAGAAATATATGCAATTAAATGCGTAATATTAGGAATATAGGCTGATTTTTGTTTAAAATATACTATTATAATAACCAACATTGTTATAATTCCTATTATTATTTTTCTTTTCCTCTTATACTACTTTTTTATCAACTTTTTAGATTTTAATAATAATAATAATTTAGAAATTCTAACTATTAGCAATATAGTATTATTATATAGCTTAATTTTTCTATATTTCTAATCTTCTACTACCTTTTAATAATTCTTACTATTCTTAGATTTTACCTTTTTTAAATAATTAATATAATTAACATTTTAAATTAATATTAGCTTATTAGCTAATCTTTATCTTTAATTCTAATATTCTAACATTAGTTACTACTTAATTATTACCTAATAAACTTTTTTGTAGTTAGCTTTAATCTATTATCTTTTAAATTTAGAATTTAGCTACTATTATATAAGCATTTCTAATAATATATCTTTTTTACTTAGCTATATACTTTACTATTTGGAAACTTTAGGCCTTTATTACTAATATAGCAATAAATTTTAGTTCTACTTTTCTAACCTACTACATCATTAGCTTACAATACGATGCTATTATTAATTGGATTTAGCAGCATCTTTCTAGACCTTATAAATTACATATTAAACTTGTCTCTAAATAAAGCCAATTTTTATTTAAAAACTGTACTGAAATTGAACCACTTATTGATAGGGAATTTATAGAAACCTCAACTGCCAAACCTACTTTGACATTAACCCAAGCCAATTCAATTTGAGAATTCCACTTTTAGTTTGTTAGAATATGGAGTTGTTGGATGTCGGTACCCACTGCAGTTTGAATACATGCTCACGTCTAGGTAACTAAATTGTTAACTAACCACTTTCGTCAAACTAATCCAGCATAAAGATTTCCTACCTTACATCTGTACTTCATGTCAAAGCAAATTTTGGTACCTATTCTTACCACAAAAGCCAACTAACCTAATAAACATTTTAACAGTGAAGACCATTACTTAGCTGATCAACATAATTGTACCAAACATTTAGAGATAGTTGATAGGAAAGTCCCAGTCTGCCCTCTATGTTCGCAACCTATCCCTGTTAGCTTAAATGAAAACCCAAACATCAAAGTAATTCTTTTTATTATCTAGATAGCTTACTTTTTTGTTAAAATAGGTCAATCAACACATCCAAAACAACTGTAAGACCACCATCAACAAACCCAATCTGTGTAAATCGGAAGGTTGCAAGATGAAGTTGTCAGTAGTAAAGCATACCTGCTCCGACTGCAAGCTGGATTTTTGTCTGAAACATAGGTTTCCCAACGACCATAACTGCCAACCTCCAAAAGCTCCAGAGAAACATGCCTGGTTGAGCAAATTCAATACCGGTAATAGCACAAGCACCAATGCCAACAAGAATAGCAACAAGAATACTAATAATAGGAATGTGACCGCCAAAGGCAGTAAAAACGAGAAGGACAAGAAGTGTTTAATCAGTTAAATCGACAAGTATTAAAGCTGGTACGTCGATGTAGTAGAGGCTTTATTCAACTAATAAATAACAGTATCAAATCAACTTTATTTCTTTTCCAGTTAGTACAAGTAATTAAAAGTGAAATTAGCCATAAATTAAACATACAGTCTATACTAGAGTTTCTCATGTTACCACTTTTGATATTGACAATGCACAACTTTACCTTTAAAACCTAGTACCATGATGCTTCAGGAAAGATGTATGCTGACTCTCGTTCTATAATTTATAACGTCTCAATACACTCCCACCACAAATTGAGGTTGTTAATCTTAACCATAAGGCTCTCTTCCTCCTCGAACCTTTCAAAGAAACTCAAAAACCTGTTGGCGGTATCAAAGATCATTATCAGATCCTGTCGGTACATATTTGATAGGCCGTGTGTGTTGTAACGGTTGAGTTCTCGCTCTATGATTAAAAGTTGATCCAAACTGACTGTGTTGTCTAAGGACCCATTGACCATCTTCAGTAGGTCGAGACTCTGCGTGTTAAACATGACGATGATGAAGGCGAGAGACCAGGGAGGTTCTACTAAATTTTTTCGAGCCCTAATGAAACTTTCGATTTGCTTGTTGGTCTGAGAGAAGTAGTAGATGAGAGTTGAAACTTCCAACTCGACAAAAGTGATCATATCTATGATGAGGGTGTGTAACTTCAACCTGCCGACATCCTTCATAAGTGGACTTTTCTTTAGCTTTAAACTTCCGCCTGGCCGGTCTACTATTGATTGGTAGGCATCGTAATCTAACAAATCCCCTTTAGCTTCGGCACCCTGGTTGTAGATCTTTAATAGTTTAGCTTGGAAGTCGGTAAGGTTTTCTGTTGGGTCAATGCTAGCTGGTACTATAGCTGATGTTGGCCTTATGTTGAACTGATTAGTATTGGTTGATTTTTTGCTGGGCTTTAGTCCAGAGACAATCGGTAAGAGGAAGTTATGGGTACCATTTACTTGTAGGATATTAGGTTGGCTGTTCACTAAACTGCGACTGTAGTTTGTTGGATCTGGCCCTTGTATTTTGGATGACCCATTTATTGCACTTATGGAAGCGGTTTCAAGAGTGATATCTCGGGTCTTGAAAGTGTTCTTTAAATTCTCTGGTACCTCTTCTACCAACTTTAAAAATATTAAGAATAGTTAATATATAAATAGCTACTGCATCGATAGTTCTGGTCTGATTATATATGAAATTTTTGTTGGCCAACGTGTTGAGTAGTTTAAGTCCCGTATCAAATGTGGAGTAGTCTAGGTTATATATCTTATTGAGGAGCGCTTTGCATAGGAGTAAGCGATCTTCACTCAATAAAGTTATCAAATTGTCGGGATATTGATTTTTAAAATATAGACAGCAATCCAAAATTTTGTCGTCCGCTTGCTATTCAAACATATATGTAGTTAGCTTAAAGACTAAAAATTAAAACTACCGTTTCATCTCTGATGGACTCTGTTTTAAGCTGACCTTTTATGACTGGGTTTCCTTTTTGTAGGTTGAGCTGTAAGATGCGGATACTCTCTCTTAGATTTGATTGGGATTTTACGTCTAACCTACTTGAATTCTACACAACATTCTTGAATACTTTTTAAAAATAGATAAACTACCTTCAACCCATCTAACTCTTGCAAGACACAATAAGGTACAACTAGTAGAAAGTTAAATTTGATACCTAGCTCCAAAATCTCTTTGAAAAGTCGAAAGTGATTGATAAAGAAGTTGGTGTCGATTACTCCAATTCCACTGTCGAAAAGCTCTTCTCCAATAACTGCCTAGATTTCTTGAATAAATTGAGTTCACTTTATATTACTCTTACCTGTATAGGTTCACCATCAATCTCCATAGCTCTCTTTATTCTTCTAGGAAAGTATCACTGACAAAAGGGAAGGTTATTCTGAAATGTTGTAGACCTTTTGATCGAACCCACGTTAAACAAACTTGTACTAAACTCTGGTTAGCTTGCTAGATTTATACCCAATAAAAAGTGTTTCATCTGATTATAGGATAGAAATGACCAATTATATCGTTGTAAACTATTTACTGATATTGTTTCGAAATACTAAAAGGATATTAAATATTACTATTCTTGAGGTATTTAGAAATTGAGTAGATATGTATATTAAAAACTTATAAAGTATATACTATTTTGAAGTTATTTTATTTAAGCTAGTTTATATAGTATTTCAAAATAGATTATAGCATATTTCTTAACTTTAGAAAATATACTGGCTAAGCTATTATAAAACTTATAAGTTTATTACATAAATAAAATACTATTAATATTAAAAATATGACAGCTATTTAAGCTAATAGTAGCTGCATTAAAATAATAGCTTTAATAGTCAAATACAATTCAAGTACTCTTATATCTAATTTATAATGGAAAATAGTACTGCCTATTTAAATTTTATAGAAATAATCATATATATACTGCTACTAAACATATCTTTATAAAGTAAAGTAGACAAACATTATAAAATATAAAAGCAATAAAATTAAACTTTAAAATCAACCCATATACAAATAGAAGTACAAGTTTACTTGTGGTACACTATAATACTAAATAAAGATTTACTAATATAACCGGCTGGGATCAAAAGGCATTAGATGGAAGGTAGCACAACTTAAGTTATCCCAGAGGCGAAAATAGATGAAAAAAGGTCTTATACGTTAAAACTAACAACAGCCTGATTTAGGTGCAGCTTGGGAACCATTTTCCTCATTATAGGAGCCAAAGGCACCAGCCCCACCACCGTTTCGTAAAAGGTCAACATTACCAGAACCACTGTTCAACCCAGAGCCACGGCCAGTACCTTTGGAAACTAAGCTATCTAAAGGCAACTTCTTGGCTAGAAATAGTTAGTATTGATAGGATCTAAGAATAGTACCAATCTCAGTAAAGATCTCCAAGACGTTGTCGCCGTTCTTGGCTGAAGTTTCAAAGAAGAGTAACCCTTTTTCATTGGCATACTGAGCCGCTTCCTCTTTACTAACTTCACGTAGCTGGGGTTGAGCCTCTTCCTCATTAGCTTCAGCCTCATTTTCAACTTCGGCTACCAAATCCGACTTGTTACCAGCTAAAAGTACGACGATGTTGTATCTACCGTTGTCAAAGAGTTCACCGATCCAGTACTTGGCTTTTTCGAAGGTAGCCTAAATAGATTAGTTTAGGATATTGCCATGACTTTACCGCTTTTGTGACATCATATACTACAACAGCGGCTAAAGCGTTACGGTAGTACATGGGAGCTAACGAGGCAAAACGCTCCTGACCAGCTGTATCCCAGATTTCGAACTTGACGGTTCGGCCTTCACTTCGTATCTTCTGAGTTAAAAAGGCAGCTTTAAAATTATAAGTAAGTAATGCAAAATTTATTCTGAATACCTCCAATTGTTGGCTCGTTGTTCTCTTTGAAAGTATTGTGGGCGAACCTATGGGCAATGGAAGTTTTACCGACAGCTGCATCGCCTAAACTTTGTTTAAAAGTAGGACTACCTTTATTACTTACCTATAAGGACTAGCTTTATTTGGATGGGGGCGGCGTTGGTTTCGGTATTCTTGGTGGTATCGGCTACAGCTTGCTCAGACATATTGTTAAAAAGTAAGTTTGAAAGATGCTTGGTTTATTGGGGAGTTGTAGTCTGGATTTGAAATCTTAATCTAAGTTAATAGCCAATCAAATGTAAAGATCATTTTCAATATCATTTTGAAACCAAAGCAGAATGGTAAAAATGGATTTAGATTATATAATTGGCAAAAACAGGTTGGCTTTTGGGAAACCGTTTATCGAGTTTAGATAATTACAAAGAACATAGAAATAACGAGGTATATATAGGTGACAATTCACATGTCGGTAAGGAAAGATACCTTTCCTCTGATTTCCAACAAACTTTTAAAGCTCCTTTTAGATACTCTATCTTTGATGCTTATTGAAGGTGAAGAAAATATAGCAATACCTTGAAGATACAAATACATCACTATATATGGTTAAATTCAATGCATATCATTTTTAACTAAACTATAGTAAAAAGTTGACTTTTTACAAGTATATAAATAGCAGTATAATCTACAAGGGAATATTTGCTATACAATAGTTATTTACTTGCTTAAAGATGAAATAGGTATATATCTAAACCCAATATAGCTATTCAATAGCACACTATTAAAAATAGCGATATACATGAAATATTTACTAATATAAACTAGACCTATAATAATGACATTTTATTGGGCAACAGCTACAAAGGCTACCAATTACTTTCTTTAGTAAATATAAAGATTTAGATAAATAGATAGATAAAAAACTGCAACGTTTACGAAACGGCATTAAATTCAGCCAACATCCATAATAAGAGTTATAAACAAAGTATATTTTGCTTCTGGCTTATATATTTCATTTAACTTTACAATTCAATATCTAAATGCTTGAGTGTCGATACTCATAAATAAATAAAATACAGCCACCTTACATAAAGTACATTACACCTCTTAAAATCAGTACGAAACTCAAGGTCGCTACCAATTAGTTTACTAGGGTTAATAGATACATTTCGAAACAACCTAGAATTCAAGAATAGTTGTAAAGCCATTTATTTCAAGGTAGCAAACAGTTTAGGAGCAGCCTAATTGTTAAAAATAAGTTAAACCCGAAATGAAAAAAAGTAAAACTTACACATTCGTCAATGCAGTGAGCGAAATGGAAGAACTCTTCGACGCAAGTTTCGTTGGAACCGTTGGCAACTCTCTGCTCACATTCGTGTAAGTGGTGCTTAGCTTCAGCACAGTGCTTAGTCTTGGCGCATTCTATAAAATTTAGTCAATATCAATGTCGAAACTTTGAAAGAAAGCTATTAATTCGTTACCTTCATCGATAGCAGGTCTAGTATCTTCAGGCTCTTCTTCTTCTTCCTCTTCGGCCTGTTCAGGTTCTTCAACTTCTTCGGCGTAGACGGTTTGGAAAAATGAATCGAAAATCTCTTGCAGCATCTTGTATTCTAGTAAAGGTGTTTGAAAACTTGAACTCTTTTCAGATTTGTGAGTTGTGTACTTTGATAGTTCAAATTTTTTTGATCAAATCTATGTCCAATCGCTTGCTTCCAATTCCGATAGGTTTGGTGGAATCGGGTTGTTGGAATGGATAAACTGTAATCTTGATCTATTGGAAATTTCAATCAATAGATGAAGTAAACGTTTGGAGTTTGAAGGAGTACTTCTCTAGCCTCCAAATAAATTCAATCTTTATGGAGTTTGGAGATGAATTTTTGGATAAAGTAATGATCTAGCATTAGGATATGAATTGTAATTTGCTTTTTTGACATTGCTAGTTTAAATATATGTATATTCTATATAAATTATCTATTAAAATAGTCTATATAATATATAACGCTATGTTGAAGTTTGGATAATATTTCTAATAGCTATTAAAATTTATTTTGAACTTATATATTGAATACAAGAAAACCAACAATAATTAGCACTAGTGAAATTAAAAATTACTATTAAATACATATTTGCTACCTTAGAAATTTGGCACTATCCTTTATAATTTAAACATATAAGTGCAAATAAAGTTAAAATACGCTATATAATAAAAAAACATAGCAACTATAAACATACTCATCAGATTTAAAATAATACCGAATACTTCAGTTCAGTTTAGTTTACGGATGCTTCTAGCTCTCCCAAATGCTATATAAGATACATTATATTAAAACCACTTATATTTATAGACTTGAACATCATACTCACGGAAATCAAATATATCCAACTTTATTATTTAACTAGAATTGTAGTACATACTGCTGACTTGAAATGTTAAGAACCGATTATATCAACCCATCAATATCCAGATAGTCATTATACTATTTTATTTTTAACTTGAGAAAAACAGGACCTACAGGTATTTAAATTAAACCTCTGTATTAAAAGTTTTGACAGTAGAACTATTAACTAACGAAACTAACCCGATGTTGCTATTAGCCTCCTCATCCTCACCCTCAGTAGCAAAGTTGACCCACTTGACATCATCCACCCTACCATCCACCTTGAAGGACAGCCTATTGGAATCCAAGAAGCCGACATCGAGATCGACTTTGTTGATGACGATTTGATTTTGGTAGCCAATAACGTTACTGACAAAGTTACCACCGTCGCCATCCTTATATTTGACATAATCTATAAAATCCACTTTAGGTCGCGAATAGCTGTTAAAGTTATTGGTGACGTTGGTCGAGATCAAGGTATCAATAAGTTGGAAGGGCAAATTGTTGGAGTTGAAGATCTTGATTAGATTGCGGTCAGTAACTACGCTCAGATAGTTCTCCTTCAATCGTGCTATTTTAGTTATGGGTCGATTTAAGGGATCGGCTTTAATCTTGTAGATTGAGGTACTTAGGTTTCTTAGATCGTACAGAAGGAGATCACCGTGTACATCCCCTACTATCAGCTCGTTGTTATGTTCTTCTATTAACCTATAGAGTATATTAGCACTATAAACACATATATCATTTACATAGTGGATAGCTTGACTTCGGTATCTAATAGCTTGACGATGCTATCTGATCTAAAATCCAACTGTAGGCAGATCCCCTTACTATTTAAAATGAAACTGGTATCGGTATCGACACTACTAATAAAAAGATTTAAACCAAAGCTATCTAAGGAAGCTGAATAGGAAAGCTGGTTAGTATTGACGTCCAGTAAGGATACTTTTTTGTCGTAGCTCGAAAATAACGTCCTATCTTTGTAGCTCCTTAATGACAAAGTTGGACTCGAAGTTAGATGTTTCGTATATTTGTCTTCTTCCTCACCTGCCTCTTCGACATCTTTGTTTAAAATTTGGTCGTAGGACAGAGTTAAAATATGGTAGTTGTTGATCAAAGATATCAGTTTACTCTCAAAGTTCACTTCCAGTTGTGTGTACCCTTTACTCGGTAAAGTTAAAAGTGTGTTGAGTTGGAATTGCTGGGAATACTGCTTGGGAGAGCATTCCAGTTTATCTTGCTTTAAACTTATAGTTGGCTCTATATGGATACGTATAAGTAAAAATAAAATGCTAGCTATTTTACCTTGTATTTTTTCAATTATATTATCCGGTGGAGATTCTGAGCCCTTTACTAAATTGTTGGTACCTTTGTTGTTATTTAATTTGATAGGTTGCAGATTGAGTTCCAGTAGACTACGTTTGAGAAGTTGGTTTTCAAGCTCTAACCGCTCCAGCTTCTTACGCATAACCCTCAGCTCCTTCATTAATTTTTCTACCTGTTCGTTGTCATCCTTGAGTTTGTCTTTCATCTTGAATTCAACTTTTGGAGAGAAGTTCAATTTTGCAATTTGAAGTTTATATTCTCTGATCAGAATTACACAACGCTTTTATCCAACAATTTTATAATAAAATGAAATAAATTTAATTAAACAATAGTTTATGCAAAATGGAATACAAATAGCCAGAGTACAAACTATATATATAGAAGGTATAAGTAAATAGCTGATGTACGTTTCGTAGTAGTTCAATACTATTAAAATAAATGGAGCTATAAGTTAAAAGCAAACCATATATATATGCAAAATTAGGAAAATAAGTATTATGAGCACAAGCTATAACCCACCATTATAATTAAACTATATCTAGGTATACAGATTTAAAGTTCAACAAGCAAAGCAGCTTGGCGCAGGGGAAGCGCGCGGGGCTCATAACCCCGAGGTCGGTGGATCGAAACCACTAGCTGCTATATTTTTTGCTTTTTGTTATTTATTATCAGTGTATTTACAGCTTATCATCTTCATATATATATGACTATACCATGATACTTTTATCGTAAATGAATCTTTTTTATATTGAAAGGCCATAACGATGAGTACAGCCGATACTTTATATAATTGGTGCTTCTATATGTAATAACTCGAAACAATAATATACATAGCTTATCGTATTCCGTTTATGGTCAATTTGATACTCCCAACAACTCTGACTATCTTTTAAGTACTTTAACTTTGATATTATAGACGAAATCTTGAAATACAAAGTAATAAACTTGTTTTATCAACCCTTTACTAACTTCCAATTTTTTGTATATGCTTTTAAAATCCATCAATATTCACCTTCCTATAAGTCTTGAAATCAGTCAAAAGTTGTAAAGTCTAACTAACTAAATCATTTTATTTTATTAGTGCTGCTTTCACTGTTGTAAAGAACACCTCAAACTTCTAGTCTATTAAGAAATTGATATAATTGAGAAAGCTAATATTAAGCTATAGATATGACTTGAAAATAGTTGATATAGTATTATATAAGCATTTATACCAATTACTCCAAGAATATATGCCAAAAGCGTAGTGCTTAGTGATGTAAAGTCTTTAGCTTGGATATAAAATATAACTTTCTTTTAGGTGTAGAAGTTTTAAGCTACTCTACAATACCTTTCTTTATTTTATGGAAATGATCCAGTGCTTATTAAATTATTTAAGAGGCAATATCGGATGTTAATGATACCTTTGTTGTAAATGCCATAATACGATACAGTATAAAAATATTTGGGAAGATTTAAAATGAACCATAAATAAGTATATTAAAAGATAATTATAAACTGCAGATATATAGTTTGGTAAGTAGCAATAAACATATCTTCGTCATTATCTCAAAATATACCATTATAATGCTATTTAATAAAATTCAACGGTACTCATCAAACGCCTGCTGAATAGTGTAACCACGTTCCTTTATAGCTTCAGCACACTTGGCGTCGCACTCGACCAACTTCTGACAGGTATCCGCTACAGCATCAATTAGATGAGGTGGTATGACGACTACACCATCAATATCAGCTACTATAATGTCACCGGGGCTAACTTTAACCGTACAGTCGGTGTTACCATCCGATAAATATATGTCTTCGTTGACGGTGGATGGGATAGTAAACCCTTTGGCCGATAGGACCGAGTTTCCGCGTGCTAATACCTATGGGTTACAAAATTTAAAGGGGAAACTATAAAAGTAAGGTTACGGTCATGCCTAGGTCACGTAACTCCTTGATATCACGGATCCTTCCATCTACTACAACACCACTTGCCTTCAGTCGACCTACACGATGAGCTAAAATTCCACCAAAGACAGCATTGGGAGCATCTTGAAAACAGATGTATTTTAGTTTGGATATTCCAATAAATTTCATTTACTTTTTGGGGCTGAGATGAGAACAATCTCATTTTCACTTACTCCATCCAACTACATAAAGGTTAAGAATGAATCTTTAAATAAATTTACCCAATGCTGGTCACTTTTAAGATGAGGTTGGGTGGTATCATCGAATTTAATTAACTTTGCAAAAATAAATGGTTAAAGATGTGGCTATAAAAACAAATAATTACTTTGACGGTGTAGGCCGGCCCCATAATTTTAGTAAATCTACCTAAAGTGTCGGAAAAGTAGGGGTTGTAGCTGTACACTTGCAAGTTGGGGATATAAAAGTACTTGTGTCCCAGCTTTACCAACGCATCGGCGATCTATTCAACATATGAGTCGGGCATATAAATGCATCTACTTACGTCGCATGTCGTATAAGGCTTCAACTTCAAATAGTGGGCCATTATCTAATATCTGATAGTCTAATAAAAAAGCTTTCAGCTTTCCCTTTAGGTTATAAATGTTCTGGGTTCTATGGCCTCTATTCTGGACTACGTCACATTGGAACCTATGTTTGGCTTCTGATAGCCTAAACTAGTTAATTAAGCGATGTCCAGCATTCCACAAGTGTGGTTATAGAAAGCTTATTGTATTGGATGTTCAATACGGAGTGCTACTGATAGGAAGCAGCGGATAAAAATTGAGCCGAGTCTCAAGGAAATACTATTGAAGTGAAAGGTTATAACAGGAATAACGTAGATAAGCTTTATACATCATTTTAGACTAATGTTGGTGAGAATACTTACGCATCAATTAGTAACGTGATTTGGAAGATCGTTTAGTCTTGAGGCAGTGTTGTTCTACTAAGCATTTGTAATAATAGTTGAAGTTTACTAATCGTGGAATTTAACGGAGAAATATAGGCCTATATTTAGTCAAAAAATGAAACTTATTAACACAGTATTCAGATTCGATATTGACATCCCAGATATGTGAATCCTTTTAACTAAAAGATCTTTCAAAACCCTGGATACAGAACATATGCCATCTTCCAACATGTCACTCCAGCAGATTATGGCCTTGATAACATTGTAGTGCAGCTTAGTTGCAGAGTGAAGGTAGCTGTCTACATTAGTTTAAAAGTGAAGTATCGAATTGTTTTCATTGGTTATTCCAGTAACTTCAATAGGTAAGCTGTTGACCTAGTGTGTAAATTCCTAGTTTTTAAACCTTGGTGTCTCATAGATGAAGATCTTCACTTTATTGAAGCTCAGCTTTACCTTCTCGTTGATATAGGAGAAAGATAGTACGACCAATGTATCATTCAGTGAATGACCGGCTATAACCAATTTATAATACAAATATTTAGGATCATCAGCAAACCCCTCCAAAATATCTATGTAGGGCCCAAGTAAATCTTCGATATAAATAAGAAATATCGAGTGGATCATGGCGTTCAAGGCAAATTGAAAGCTCTTGATCGTATCGAAATTTTTATCTCAATTATCTGTGTTTGCAGTTCATTTAAACATCAATACCATGGACTTCTCCAAATCCAACAGAATAAACACTTTCAAAGCATCCTTCTTGTTGACGAATATCTTCAACTCGACTTTTGAGCCTAGAGCTTGGTAGTGCAGGCAGCTCTATAAGTTCAACATAACATCACTGAAATAAAAGATGCCGGGATACTTGATCTTCAATTTAGCACCTATCTGATTTTGAATGGTTTTGGATAGTGTTTGGGGCTGAGGAAGTAGGGATCACCTTTTAGTATCGGAGGAAAGATTGCTGCTTAATGCTGGATGGAAGAGGGAAATTCCACCGAGGAGTAAGGTCAAGCCAACTATTTTACTGAAAATAATGGATTTTGATGTATGGGATGCTGTAAGCAAGTCGGTTTACATATGTTTAAAGAGTGCATTATAGTGATAGATGAATTATTTTTACCAACTTATTGCAAAGGTGCAAATTTTATAGCTGATCCTGATATTTTAAATATTATAATTTCTATGATATAAAACTTCAAATATAATATAAATTTATACATCCTTTAGATTCCAAATTCCTTCCAATAAACTCAAATATATACTTATTTCATGTATTAGTTGAAGGTATTAAGCTTTTAAATGTAGAATTAAACATAAATTGAGGTTAGTCGTAGTTTATATGAAAACTGCTGTTTCAATCGATAATACAAGTATCAATTCTAATATATTGTATTAAAATATTGTAAGCTTTACCTACTTTTTTAAGCCTTTCTCATAGTATATTATATACAATCGTCTCTAATATCTCAATATCCATATAAGTCCCAAAAGCTTAACTCGAAAGATCTCTAGCTAATTTTTGTCTAAATATATTCAAATCATACTATGAAGATCTTTAATTCTAAAATTTGCTATACTTGTACTTAAAGTGATAAGTGGGTCGGAATAACAATATATGAATCGTACTGTAAATACTACTAAAACGAGTAATAATGATATGTTTATGATTCTGATAATCAATCGATACCCTATGAAGAGCTTAGAATAAAAGTAGTTAATTTATTGGTAGATTCTTAGGATGCTAACATCTAGATAAAAGTCAACAAGATAAGAAGTAGACGTAAGGGTTTTGAGGGCTACTTCTGATAAAGTTTAAAAGGTACTAAGCTATCAAAATTAGCTAACCTAAATAAACCTCGATTTATACACTCACTATATCCTACTTTTCACATTTTATATAGAAAACAAGCTTATAAGTTCCTTTAACCTAAAGATGAACAATACGACTCGGCCAACTTTTTGTACCAGTCTTAGCTATAGTTTTATGCCAAGAAAGCCTATAATAGTATGCGAGTTTACTTTAAAGCTAAAGCTAAACTTTGAAGTGGATAAGCTATCGAATCATCTTAATACAAAGCATTATACTCTGCATCTTTTGTTAAGAAAAATGGAGCGTAGGGTTATGATAAACTAGTACATTGTTTCGTTATATATTATATTATAATAATAAAACCGAGCCTTTGACATAAGTGTATGTTTTACATCAATCTAAATTGGGTCTTGCTATTCCAAAATTAAAGCTACATTTCCATCAACATTATAGCAATACACTCAACTCAATCGATATACTTTCCAGTAGCTCCAAATACCCCGTACTAAATACTTGAAGATTACAACTGTTTCTCCAATAAAGCTAACTATCTAGACAGCTCGATAAGACTTTCAAAATAACTTGTAGTTCCATCATATTTCTTTATCAGACATTTGAAATCCAATAATTTCCCACGCTCATAAATAATTATATCTACTGGAGCCTAGCTTTAGTGATAAAAATTATTCTAATTTACTTAACACTTTAAATAAATCTACATATTTAATATAAATTTAAGAAAGAGATAGTCCGACAATTTGATGGAGCTGTAGGTTCCTATTATCAACATTTACCTTTCTATCCAAGCACCAAGGAAAAACCCAACCTTTAGAGCTTAGATACCTCTAAGTACAAAGCAAGAATATTCTAGAATTAAATAAATGGCTCAAGCATGATCCCAGACCCTAAAGAAATTCAACAGCTACCTACATATTTCGAAAAAACTCAACTGGCCTAAATGCTTCTCAAAACTATTACCCTACTCCTAGCCTTGCCCAACTCTATTTTTCAGTACAATTACCACAACCCCAGCTTCCAATCACAGGATTGTGGCCTTCCAAATCGCAAAACTCACTTGTGACGATTTGATCTCATGTAAGCAATGAAACTAAAGCTAAGTACTATGCCTAATACGCTGCTTCCTCCTATTGTAAAGAAGATCCATTAAACTCATGAAACTGTCTACTTTGCAAAGTTTTAGGTCCGAACATCAAGTTGAAACAGATATTCATCAATCTGGAAGATGCTTTGAGAGAATTGATTCTCATAGGCAGCAGTAAGCAATTAATCGTCCTAACATTTAGAGGGTCAATCAACCAGGACAACTGAGTCAAGAACTTCAACAAGGATTTCAAGTTCACTTCAATACTAAGTCCATTCGGGTTTATTATCAACATCAAAAATATATTCGGTCACTATATCGATATCTTGAAGGATCTAGTAGAATCCTCAGTCAACCTCGACTTTAATTTTATCCTAACTGGTCATTCGTTAGGCGATGCTTTGCCAGTTTTATCCTTTCTTCATATCAACAAGAAAGTAAAGGTTTTTTATACGGTACACCTAGGCTCGGTAACAGGGAACTAGTTAGGCACTTCAACAATTTACATATCGAGCTGCTGCTCACGACTAACAAAGCCAATTCTATTCCAGAGTATTGCCAATATGGATGGCTTCTACCATCATTAGTAGGAGGAGGCTGGAGGATGGTAGATGTTTCAGCTCGAGGATCTACAACCCATTGCGGGATGAATATTCCTATGCTTGGGATGTTGGATTGGGGATTGATTGGTGTGATATGGGGTTGTAAGTGGCTTTGTATCGAAATTGATACTGGCCTGCCTATTGGAATAGCATGTTCTTTGGAAGATTGCCAGTATTGGTTTTTGGTTTGTCTTTCAAACTATGTAAAGGAGACCGATGAGAGATGTAGAGCTCAGTGCCTTACATATCGTCTTTTTAGTCGAATCCAAGTTGAAAAGTGATGTATGTCTGAGATGAGCTATCGACCTATCAAGCAATCAAATTTGATAAGCTTCAAATTTAGGTTGAAGTTCCAATCCAATTATTTGTAAATGGATTTATATTAATCGTACAAAAGCTGAATAATTACCAGGTGGCTTAATATAACAGGCATCTACAGACAACCTAAAGATAGGTTTTATTGTATGCCATTTCAATTAAGTGTGTACATTTTGTATCGAATGTCAAATACTTTTACCATTATCAGAAGCTTTGAACGATATATGTAGATGTATAGCTTTAATAGTTATTAGAGTTATGATGGAAAGCTATATATAAGAAAGGTAAGTAGTTAGAAACAGCGCACCGGTCAATAACAATTCATTTAGATATTATCAAAACCTATCGTGTAAGCTATTTTTAAAATGTCATACTATACTTTACTTATTCGGAAATTACCAGCATCAAAAAGAATAAAGATGCCAACATACAAAAGCTAAAACTGTATCTATTTTACTTATTAAAAGGAATCAGCATTGAAATCAGAAGCCTGGAATTTCTTGAAGGCAGCATTCCAATCAATGTGGTCTAACACCTTCTCTACATAACTCTGCTTGTCTAAGCCATGATCCAACAAATAAGAATATCCCCACAAATTGATGGCTAATAGTGGTGAACAAGCTGGTTTAGGGGCTGGGACAGCAGTTCCAGTACTATCTAAACTAGGTTGGAAAGGATAGATGGGGTTCTCTATTATAAAATTATTGAGAAAAAAGTAATGAGAAAAAGTAAATACCGGCATTAGGAGTAACTAGAACTTTCAACTGAGAATTTTGGAAGACTAACCAGCAGAAACCTCCTCCAAATAGGTTGTTACTAGCGTTAATAATCTCTTGCTTCATGTTGTCTAAGGACCCAAAGTTGGAAACGATACGCTTGTGTAAAATTTCATTGATCTGGGTAGGTTCTTTGGTCTAAAATTTAAAATACAGAGCTTTAAATATAAATGAAAAGTACAAAAAACCTACCAACGATTCAAATGCCAACTTGGAGTTGAAAATTTGGGAAGCAGTTGTGTAGACTATTCTATCTTCACCAACTTTGGAGGCGGTAGCTATCGTATTTATTAAGGGTAGAGTTTGGTAGCTGGAACCTAAATTATAAAAAATAGTAATGGTTTATATCTCAAATAATAAATTATTTAATTTAAAAAAGACAAAGATACTTACCAACGACCATCTTGTTCAAAGAGTCTACCCAATGCTTCAAAAAGTCCGAATACCCGAGGTGCAAACCTTTAGAGGAAAAAATGGGTTCCAAACCAAGATCAGGGTCGTAACTCAGTTCGGGGAGTTGGTGTAGGTTACCGCTAAGTATATTCAAGTGGCGAACTTGATGCTATAGCTTCAATAAGTAAATTTAAACTTGAGCTAAAGTTACGTTGATAGTAGGACGCAGTAAACTAACTTTGTTGACAGCCCTTAATGTGTTGGTAAAGCTTCTTCGCAACATCTTTGATACCTATTTCTACTTATCTTGGAGTTTTTGAGATGTCAGTGTTGTAGATTTTGGATTGCTACTTTGAATAAATTTTATCGACTCTTCTTATTGGACAGCTGTAGAAGTTGACGAATTGGATTAGTTGAATTCAATGCTAGGCTTGCAAAATGATTTCCTAAGGTTTTTGGAGAGTAGATGTAGATATTTGAGAATACAGATGTTTCTATAGGATGCACGAAAAATCAAACTATGGAGATGATAAGACATCCTAGCTTTAATTGCTCTCTACGGAATGTACTTATTTCAAGATATCATCTATCTTTTTATTAGTAGATGCTATTTATTACTATAGCTTTAAGTTAAAGCATACAAACCATCCTAAGGCAAACAAAAGTTATCTTTAGGATCAAAACTTCATCTTTTATAAAAATAGTTTATATAATAAGTTTTACCAATATAACATCCATCACTAAATTGAAGATAGTTTCCATTTTTACTTGAGCTTTTAGTATGGGTTAAGCTTAATATGAATTTACCTTTAAAGCTTCGTCGATTACAGTGAAATGCTGTATTACTATAACTATATATGCAAAACACATTACTTATACATTGCTATTTAGTTTGAAAGTACTCAATTTCTAGGAAACTGTGGTAGTAAAGCTAACCAACCTACTGACTTAAGCTTTACCATCAACTTGGTAAGAGAGCTGACAACGCTACTCTTAGCACCAACAACCGTTTCCTTGAAAGAAATTTATACGAACATACCAATTCAAATTGATACTCAGCTCAATTAATTGAACTTGATCTAACTTTATTATAGAAGCTGTTTTAAATATTGTCAATGGAAACTTCTTTCTAATTCGAAAAATTTGTGCCATCAACACACTCTTTATAAGTAAAGCTGATTGGTTCAACTCCCAAATTTATTACGCTAAAGCCAAAAGTTCAAAAGTTGTAGAAAGTAGTTCTTACCAGATGTTCAAAAAGTAAGCCAACACCTCCAATACTAAACTATTCAACGACAACCTCCAGTATCAAAGACACTTACAATTCTTACAATTTATTTTATTATGAAGATTCAATCCCAAGGAAGATATATCCGGTTCCAATCAGCTGAAGTCCTCAGCCCAGCGGGCCATCAGGTCCAAAATTTTGGAGCAGTACCCTAGTATCGAAGGCAACATGGAAGAGATTTTACCCAAAAAGACACCTTTATTTCAAGTCAAGTTGTAAGTATTATTTTAGCTTTATATTTAAACTTTACACTAATATTTTAATTTTATTCTTTAAAATAGTTCCCAAGAAAATGTTATCTTTATATGTGTAAATGGGGAACCTAAATTTTTCAATCACTTTGACGGCCCTTACTTTCCCACTTTAAAATTACTACACCAATGTAAACTTTAAATTTTAGCATCTATCTAAAATATGTAGACCCAGGAATCTTACCTACGTTGCAAGTTGACAGAGGAGCTATAAAGTTCGTCTTAGCAGGTGCCAACATTATGTGTCCTGGGTTAACTTCCAGTGGGGGTAAGATTGACGTCAATTTACCTAAAGGCAGTGCAGTAGCTATTATGGCTGAAGGCAAAGAGCACCCACTAGGTATTGGTATGACGCTGATGTCTACTGAAGAGATGTAAGCCTTTTATTTTAGAATATCAAGTTTGTTAAAATTATATTCTTTTAACTTTTTAGTAAGACAATCAACAAAGGCCATGGGGTGGAGAATGTCCACTACTTGAACGATAGTTTGTGGACTGCCAAGTTTGATTGAATATTTGAGTAAATTATATGTAGTTCAAAGTTCTTTTCAATAGGTTTAGTTAATTTTTAGTTATTTACTGACAAATTCTTTTATTATCGATTTAACCATAAATGATAAAAATACCTTTTGGGTGAAGTAGTATTCTCTTAATATATTTGTATTTCGATGTATTAAATAAAGTCATACTTACTAGATTTCTATATCATTTTAGCGTTATAAAGTAATTGCAGCATGTATATATATTTTCCACAATAGCAATGGTTTAGAACTAAATTATTGTAGTATATTTGGAGCTCTTGATTTTAGATTTTCTACTTCAGTTCAAATGGTTTAGATTTTACAGACTATAAGCCTATTAGTATAATGCACTTGATATATCCTTCTGTTAACCAACGTATTACTTAGGCATATTCAATGTACTTTGTATACTTAATCCCTCATCAACAATACTTTTTGTCTTCATCTACTTTCTTAAGCTTTATTTTTTAATCATTACTACTTTGATCGACAAGATCCAATATACCTGGTTATATCGACTTTTCAATCACATAGTGTCTTTTAACTTTTGTTTCTAGTTTTATTGATACTTCCAAGTCCCAATACACTTTTCTATAAACTAGCAGTTATTGGTTCAACTGATATATATAGCTTTCCGAAACGTATAGAATTGAACTTGCACCATCGCCTATTGAAGATATAGCCATATCCATATATAAAGCCCAGCCCACTATCATATCGCTTTCCAAGCCATATCTTCTATCAAAGTCATTCTGTTCTACTTTATCTAAAAGCTGATCTGTCTACTTTCCCTAAAACTCTGATATTGAAAATTTATAAGCAGCAACATGTTGCTAGGTCCAAACGATCATGTGGTCGTATTTGATCGTATTGTTTATTAATAAAGTAGATTCTAATTTCTGGGTAAATTTCTTCAAAAGTCGCAAAACTTCAATTAGTACAAATTATCCGGATAAATTATATTAACCTTTAGAATGGCCTTACTTTATTTGCTACTGTTGCAAGCTATATGTTGAATTTATCTTATTGAATTTAGTCTAATTTTATAAGGCTGATAAATACAAACCATATAAACCAATAAAAGTTTAGAAATTACGCCAATAGCTGCTTCATTTCAATTTATAATGGGTTTAAGCCCCACTCTTTTATCCAAAATCCGATAGAATTCTTGGTTCACAGCCTGAAATTCTCCTACTCAACAACAGATCTAGATTAGTTCATATACAATTTAAGTTTTGATCAAATTGTCGGTAGCCGCTAGGTATTTGGACCGAGCTTACAGTATGCAGCCTACAAAATATATTTACAGGCAGAAACGGTTATACTAAACTCCTCTCCACAAGTATCTTTATTTGCATACCTATAGAACTCCTTGCATAATATAAGTATTGAAAATCCACCACTAAGAACGGGTACTTTGTAATTAATTCCAGGCGACTATTTAACCCTAACGCCGAATACTTTAGCTAACCAATTACAAATTACCTCTTTGGTTACAAGTAAGTACCCACCTCTCAATCTATATAGGATCCAGTTATCATTGGTCAATATAAATAGGTATCGAGTGGCACCTTTAAATCCAAACTTTGATCATTTCTGTTTGCTTTTATTATTTCCATTAATCTTTTCACTTAAAACATGGTAAAGCCAACACAATATATCTACATGTAAATAAATACTAATCCTCCATAATAGTCTGAACACTTTGACGAGCACGAAGTCCAGGAATTGAAGAACGCCTTCCTCCTATTCGACACCAACAACGACGGTAAGATCTCCGCCTCCGATGTTTCCCAGTTAGCTTCCCGTCTTGGCATCAATTTGACCTCGGATGTTACCTTGAAAGGTGACATTGACTTCTCTGGTTTCCTAAGCGTCATGTCCAAGCGTACCGACAAGACCTTGAACGACAAGGAGGCTGACTACAAGGCTGCCTTTGCCGCTTTCGACAAAGACAACAAGGGCTCCATCTCCACCGATGATATCGCCCGAGTTCTGCAGGCTGCCAACGAGTCCCTTTCCCAATCCGAGATTCAGGAGATTGTTGCCCATGCCGATGTCTCCGGTGACGGTTTAATCAACTACGAAGAGTTCGTCAAGCTTATGGTAAACTATATTTATTTTCTATTATTAAAGCATTTGCTCTAGGTCGAAGGTATCTAAACGTACGAAGCGCATATGAACTTAACCTTTTCTAATATCCTATTTTATTAAATGGCCCCGCGTTAAGAGTATACTGTAGGTCTCATTTTAGAATAAACTTGCGTTTATTTTCCTTTATATTTTTATTCAATTTTAAGCAGAGAATGGGCATGTAATTGTATTGTAGTGACAATGTTTATGAATGGAACCTTGAACACCCTGGGATAAATTTGAATGTAGTTTGAGAATTTGCGATCATAATCGTCTACATGTATGTATATAGTTAGATAATTAATACCCATACCGCTTCATTTATTTCTACCTATCAGCCTTATATCTTTACTATTTTGATTCGCTCAAAGTATCGACCAGTAGAAATTCTCTTTTTCCTCTATTTCCACCTTGGTTTCGTGGGATTCTACCATCAAAGTATCTGCCATTACTTAACAGCTAAACCATGTCTTTCGATCTATGATCAAAGATAGTTATTTAACCGGAATTCTATACTGGGAACTAAATCTCTCCCACCTCTACTTATAGGTATATTCTATATACTAGCCTAAAGTTTTCCTATCCATTTGAAAAGCTCAAACTTCAACTATACAAGATGGAGTACTTTATCCTACCTCTACATCCCTTTAGCCCTCTATCAACTTGGTTTAAATCAGCGATGCGTTGCTTTAGAATTTGTTAAACATACAACTTTACTACAAACAAAAATTTAGAGAATCGTAAGTTGGTTTACAGATTTATAAGGAACTCCCAAATCATTAAAAAACTTGTATCTGCTCCATCTCAAAACCAACTTATAATCGACCTTAGACAAAATATCTAGGCAGTACAACCTACGGTCGACTTACCGACACGTTGTGTAAATCGATAGATGGTAAAGTTAGTTAACTTGGGTCCTAGTCCTATGGATAAAAGTCCTATAATTCGACAAATTGATCATGCTTTTACTTCAATTTACAGGTAAGATAGATAGTTCCATACTACCTACTCCAAGTCAATTAAGATTTGACCGATATTTTAGTCTTATGTTTATTGATCCAATATTCGTAACAAAATGCATAAGCTAAAGGAAACCCAAGCTATAGAAGGCATATATCATTTCCTATTTACAAAACTCTTTTTATAAAAAAGATTCAACTACTACTTGTGTGTATTACCTACTCTTCCCTCATTTAGTAACTTGCTTTGGTATTCCTACAAGTAGCTGCAAAGCTGCTATAATTAAAAAAATATCTACACGGTGGTTGAAAAAAAAGTCATTCACTTCAATATATACTTCAAAAAAACAACAAAACTCGCATTCAAAATTCATTTATTGATCTTTATCCACCATTTCCTTAATCAACCTGAACCTTGGTTTGAAGCTCACCGTAGGTACCGAAGAATTCCTAATAAAAAGTGGTTAGCATATCAGCGATGCTATAAAAAACAAGTACTTCAAATAAAAGGCAGGCGTGAGCCAAGTCGTCGGTACCAGCCATCTCACGAATGGAATGCATTGACAATTGAGGGCATCCCACATCTATGGTAAACAATAATTAAAAATCAAATTAAACTTAAAAAAATACCAATAGTCTGCAAGCCAAGCTTGGCCGAGAGGATAGGCCCAATAGTTGAGCCACAGGCACAGTCGTTACGTACTACAAACTTCTGCAACGGGAAATTGTTAACGTCGGCAATGTGCTGCAGTACAGCGGTAGTAGCCGAGGTAGTAGCATAACGCTGGTTGGCGTTGATCTTGATGACGACACCGCCATGCATCTTGGGGCGGTGGTCACTTTCGTGCTTCTCGGGGTAGTTGGGGTGAACAGCGTGAGCCATGTCAGCCGAAACCATGTAGCTATTCTGGATGGAGCGTTCGAAGTTGGCCTATCAGCTATCATTAGCATAGATAAAGTTCAAGTTGAAGTTTACGGTGTGGTCTGGGGACAAGGAGGCGTGGATACGACGTAAAGCAGCTTCGGTAAGATGGGAGTCAGCACCGTAAGCTGACATGGAGCCTACCTCCTCATTGTCGTAAAGGCAGATCATACGGATCTGGGTCTCGTTCTCCAGGGGGTAGGACTTCAACGAATCACACAACGATTCGACGGCGGTATAGGACATGAACAAGTTATCCAAGCGAGCTGATAGGATGAATTCGTTGTTGATACCACCTAGAGCTGAGGGCTGAACGTCGTAGAGGCACAACTCGAAGTCGACGATGCTGTCAACTAGATGGAATGGGAGAATAAGTTTGAAAGTTGAGTAAAGGTAAAGTACCTGAAGTGTTCAAGGTGTCGGCTAGAAGGGAGAGGAGTTCGGGGTGATGGTCCTTACCGGTACCATCGACACCGTTGAGACTGTTTAAATATATATGCTTAATACACTATATTTCTATAAAAAAGTACCGCTTAGTGATGGTAGCTAGGACGGGTAGAAGGTGGGTTTCTTTGTTGAATTCCAACTTCTCATTGACACTACGGTCGAGATGGATAGCTAAAGTAGGGATACGTAAAATAGCACTATTCCAAACTTAGCATACAATGAAGGGTAAAGATTAAAGGTACCGGTTGATGTTGACTAACTTGCCAACTAAACCACCTTCTGATTTGACCATAACTCTACCAGCCAAACCCAAGTCGCGGTCGAACCAGGTATGCCTATTCAATAGAAAATAGATTAGTTTAAATTCTGGGATGGTGGTTGATTTGTTCAATTTACCAGATACCTCCACCGTAAGTTTGCACACCGACCTGTAAGTAACCTTGACTCTCCTTCTTGGATACCGGTTTCAACTTTTTAAAATTAATAAAAGATAAAAAACATGCATTTTTACCTTAAGGCAGGGGGAGTCGGTATGAGCAGCTACGATGGATACGCCATTACCTTGTTTCTAAATTTTAAAAACCATTTAGTCATAAATTTGACAAAAATTAAATTACGAATTGGTTTCCAACCGCGAAGCCAACCAGAGTAGATTGATTTCTAGTGAAGAAGTACTTGCCACCCTTTTTCAAGTCCCACTGATCTTTCTCCTTAAGTTCGTGGAACCCAGTTGCCAATAACTTGGCTTTGAAGTTGTGAACGGCATGGAAGGGAGAAGGGGATTGGTTGATAAATTTGAGGAAGGTGGAGCTGTGTTGATCCACTAACTGTTGGGTTACTTTACTCATGGCTTTGGTTCAAAGAGATTGAGATGCAGGGGGTGGAGTTGGATGAAAGTACCTTTTATAGTGGACGGATGATGAATAGTTTAGTTTGAGTTTCCTATTTGACAGGTTCCTAAAGTAGAGAAGTTTCTTTTATGAGTTACGTAGTTGCCGATTTTTGGGACTTGATAAAAACTTTGTTTAGGGGGGTTGTACATAGTTTTAATATTAGTTAGCATATTGTTATTTTCGAAATTAGCCTTTATTACTAGTTGGTTGTAAATTTATTTGATGTCTTTCTCCTTTGATCTTATGATGGGAATTGAAGTTAAACCATTCATTTTTCTTGATGACAGTTTTAAATCCATATATATACCTACCAAAACTAAAACTTTTGATGGTGATAAAAATACTTGATTGAAATGGTATATAATAAAACCCTATCTTTAGGTTACCTGTAGATACCTATTATATTAAGCCACCTGGTAATTATTCAGCTTTT
The DNA here is from genome assembly GCA_016630905.1 of Capillidium heterosporum. Classification (NCBI taxonomy): domain Eukaryota; kingdom Fungi; phylum Entomophthoromycota; class Entomophthoromycetes; order Entomophthorales; family Capillidiaceae; genus Capillidium; species Capillidium heterosporum. Next base: position 2,834,929 of record WBMQ01000003.1, on the reverse strand, counting down.
GTACGATTAATATAAATCCATTTAACAAATAATTGGATTGGAACTTCAATCTAAATTTGAAGCTTATCAAATTTGATTGCTTGATAGGTCGATAGCTCATCTCAGACATACATCACTTTTCAACTTGGATTCGACTAAAAAGACGATATGTAAGGCACTGAGCTCTACATCTCTCATCGGTCTCCTTTACATAGTTTGAAAGACAAACCAAAAACCAATACTGGCAATCTTCCAAAGAACATGCTATTCCAATAGGCAGGCCAGTATCAATTTCGATACAAAGCCACTTACAACCCCATATCACACCAATCAATCCCCAATCCAACATCCCAAGCATAGGAATATTCATCCCGCAATGGGTTGTAGATCCTCGAGCTGAAACATCTACCATCCTCCAGCTTCCTCCTACTAATGATGGTAGAAGCCATCCATATTGGCAATACTCTGGAATAGAATTGGCTTTGTTAGTCGTGAGCAGCAGCTTGATATGTAAATTTTTGAAGTGCCTAACTAGTCCCTGTTACCGAGCCTAGGTGTACCGTACAAAAAACCTTTACTTTCTTGCTGATATGAAGAAAGGATAAACTGCCAAAGCATCACCTAACAAATGACCAGTTAGGATAAAATTAAAGTCGAGGCTGACTGAGGATTCTACTAGATCCTTCAAGACATCGATATAGTGACCGAATATATTTTTGATGTTGATAATAAACCCGAATGGACTTTAGTATTGAAGTGAACTTGAAATCCTTGTTGAAGTTCTTGACTCAGTTGTCCTGGTTGATCGATCCTCAAAACGTCAATACGAAATATCATTTGTCGCCATATATTAAAATTGGCTTCTATTTCAAAATATTGTCTATATTTATTACTACCATTACCATTCTAGCAAATATGTAAATATAAAATAATTTATCTTTAGTTGCCTATCCAACTGTATTTTAAAATTGTAGTTTCCAGATTTCTTTATAAGGATCACTCATTGTAAAGTAAAATTCATATACTCGGAAAGTTTTGGTATTTCAAAATTTTCAACTATATAGCAAATTTCGGAAAAAAATTTATACAAAATGAAAGTATTTTCATTATAAATAGTTAGTATAGTAATTTATTATACTTGAGTTTCCTATAGATGTCAAAAATGGAGGTAAACCCAATCGGAAAAAGTAGTTCCAAATAGGCTTCGAAAGTTCAAAGGCGGGGACCTAGCTGTCCAATTAAAAAGATATTCTAGGCAGAGGTAGGATATTTACAATACAAAGTATGTGTCCAATGTATAAGTACATTTGATTAAATTAATATCATCAAAGTATTTAAAAGCTTCCTAAAGATCTTAGGTTTCTATGTGTTGTAAGAATAATATTGATAGTCAGATTTGGGTAAAGCTGGTTTGCCTATAAGAGCCTTTAACTGATTAGGGGGAGTCGATATCGCTTTAAGAGTTTAATAATAATAGATTTGGATTTCTTCAAGATAGCCTGAATTTCCATTATCAAGGCCAGGTATAAAAGACAAATACTCGTTGATTCCGATCAAAAAAGTTTAAGGCACTTAACTTAGAAGCTTATCGACTATATAATCTTTGCAAAATAATACTATACTCTTATAGCTATACTTTTAAAACTATACTTTTAATAAAATAATTAGCATTTATAAAAGTAATATGAATACAGGTGACTATATATATATCTTTGATGAAGCATTTGAGGAGTAGATTGATATGATTGAGCTCAAATTCAAGTATAATAACCTAAGTTTTATAAAGAATAACTACCAAGAGTTTTAGCTATATCAGTTATAATATTCTAATTTGATAACTAAGGATTTTAGTCAGCTCAAGATGCAATGTATTTATTCTATATTTTAGGATAGTTGGAGACCATTTGAACCTTATCAAAGATACAGGCGATCAAGGATAGCGACAAATCACCAACAACTTTACATTACCGTGGGATTTTGAAGGTGTAAGCAAAGTAAATGGGCTGAAAAGCTTATAGACATTGTATATAAAGCTATGAATGGAAAATAATATGCTAGATGCTTTTATTCAACGCTGTATAGAAAATCAATCTTCACAAACATAAACCCAATATATCCCAACTAAAAGCGAAACCTACTCATCAATTAAATGTCCTCATTGATCTCTCTAAACTCTTGCTCAATCTGTCGGACCTTAGCTTCGTCCATACCATGCATGCTGATAAACGAATTGCTAAGTGGCTTGGAATTGGGGTTCGGCTGCACGTTAGCTTCCGAGCTATTGGACAAGTCACTACTCGAACCAGGTTCTCTGCTCGATTTACTACCTTTGCCTTGGGTACTACTACTCTTCCTACCACTGGAAGTACCAAACAGACCAGATAGGAAGTCCAATCCCCCACTCGATTTCTTGGTAGCCGAAGTGTTTTGTTTAGTACTAACCTTCTTAACTTCGGCCTTGGGTTGTGATTTAGCCTCCTCCTTAGGATTTGCTTATGGATCTATCGGTATCGACTTTACTTTGCACCTTCTCAACAGGCTTGACTTCTGACTTGACAGGTTCGGTCTTGGCATTAGCACGTTGGCTGTCCTCTTCGAATTCGAATGGAGGGGTAGTTGGGGTAGACGTAGCAGTGCTCAGTTGAACCTTGAGCGTCCAAGACCGAACCTACCGAATTTCCAAAAGGCTCCATGATGTCTCTAGAGCGGAACCTTCTACCACCTCTAGAACCTTCGTACTGGTTGGTGTCCGAGTGCCTGCGCTGCCAATTCTCCCACAGCATGTCAATGAAGCAGTGATGCAGAAAGAAGATGGGGCTATTTGTAAAGGTTAGTAAGAGGTGTTGGATAAAAATGTAGACTTACTCGTTGGGAGACCACATAGGGGTCATATCTCCTCTCTGACCACCGATATTGTTATGGACAGAACCGTGCGCCACTTCCAACCTTTGTGAAAACTCATCAAAGTCGTCAATATTTAAGATACGTTGGATGACCCTAGGACTTGAGAACGGAGAAATGGCATCTCCTTCATCAAAGTTCCTTCGCAAACAGTGAGGTTCTGGGTATCGCATAGTTATTCCACCAAAAACTCCATCGTTGACACAGTAGCTGTCACCTTCATCACCATTACCTCCCATAATGGAGGATCTAAAGATTCGCGATCGATGTGGGGCTCTAAATGAGCGCGTCCAATCCCAGTAAGGGAGCACTACATTTCGATCGATTGCTTGCAGGTCGAGTTCCAAGTTCTTGATGAACTGGCGGTGCCAAGGTAAGAATTGAGGGGTACCGTGACCTTCTGATTGGTAGTCCATGTGAATTTCAGCATAGCGGTCGTATCCAGAGGTTGAGGAGAGGGACCTTTTAGAGTGTAAGGAACGTAATGCAGTTAGGAATCGCTCTAGTTCGTCATCAGTTAGAGTGGTGATCTCTTTGCGTCGTAGTGGGTTTGTACATTGGGCTAGTAACGTTGTAGTGAAAAATAAGATCGTGAGGCTTAGCTTTACGATTAGGTACATATTGCGGGTGTCTAGGTTGTCTATTAAATAAAATGATGTTCTTAACTTGAATGAATTGGGGATGTTTTTATAGCGACGTAGTACCGTTTAAAAAAATAAAGTTCGCACTTGAAATATTAGTTGGGATAGTTCCCCGCACCTTCTAAGTTAAACTTTGTTGAAATTCGGTTCACAGTTCTAATGTTGGGCACAATTAAAGTTTTCATAATTTAGGTATACGAGTTAAATACCTTCAACTTCTATTCTAAAAATAATATTTATATACTTCATAATTTTACAACTATATATGCCGTAGATATTGAAAATAATGTTTAACTGTTGGTGCCCTTGCAGCTTTATAGTTCTAAGCATCGGTAGAGTAACTCTATTAATATAGTAATAATTCAGATAAGTTAAAAATCCCATACCTACTAATTTAAACCACCATCTCTATAGTTTTATATTTGCAATAATGGGATCTTCCTTGAAAAAAGTTTACCATGAGGGATTTTTTCTATAGAAGTTATAAGGAAACCAAAGCGATTTTTCGATTGATTAGAGACAACTACCTTATCAATCCAAAAGATATAGAGTTAAGTAAAATAAAGACCAGCTACTTGAGCCCATAAAACCAATATTTCAGTTGAAACACTTACTCATTGTATTTAGGTACCTAGAGCTCTTATAGTATCGACATCATGTAATATAAAGCCAAAGTACGAAAAGATTCAAAAGCCCTTAGCATACTATATTGCAGTTCACTTCTATATTTTTAACAAACCACTGTAAATTGCAAATTATTTATTTATTTCATTACTGTATCATTACTTATACATTAAAAGTTATCAAGAGCGATCACCATACCTAATCCTAGTATCAACCAACTTATACCAACATAACCTTTACCATCGAAACCAGAAGTTGGGCTTTTACCATTACTTTCCTTATCCTTTGAAGTACTATTCGAAGCAATCGTCTCGTTGCCCCAAACTTTAAACTGGTCGTTACACTTGATTTCCAAACTTTGGATACTAGCTCTAAAGTATCCCATCTTCTTAATATCTTCCGAATCCCAGTTGACCTCTCCACCAGCCCAGATCTTAGTACCTTCAGCATTACTACCACCGTTCCACAATCTACATCGAAAAATTAATAAAAGGTCCATACAAAGTTAAAATTGTTACCCAAATTCAATGCGGGAAGGAGTGGAAGGGAAGTTAGGTTCTCCATTCTTAATAGTTTGATCCTTATTCAAAGTACGTACCAACTCACCATCGACGTACCACTTAATGCTTTCAGGCTGCCAATCAATTTTGTATTCATGGATATTTTGGGAGGTATCCGAGTTGACTTTGTGCTTGCCACCGTAGATGTAGTCGGTCTTGGACCTATAAAAGATGTTGGTTTGAACTTCTTGTAGGTTGGAACCTACAAATTCGAAGTCAATCTCATCTTTAACTTCGGACATGGTCTAAATTAAATAATATTTAATAAGGAAAATGTAGAAGGGAACTTACGATAAACGAAGTAACTACACCACCAGTCCTACCTGTCATCAACTTGGCAGTTATCGTACCGTACAACAAGTAGTTGGTAGAAACCATACGACTACCCCCTTTAGAACCCTTCACCATCTTCAAAGTCATACCATTTTCATCTAAAGCAGTATTGCCATCGGTGAAGAAGTCGACTTTGTTGAAGGGTACTGGTTTGGGTTCCATTAATTTATAAGCTTCCAGTTCGTAAACTTGGGGTTTGTTGCTGGAAGTATCCTTGAAGTTGTACACTTTGTTTTCACATGAAGTTTTTGACTTGCAGGAGTTGGTTGCAAAGGAGTAGGCTGGGTTACAGTTCAAGGAACAACTAAGTTCGGCGTTGGAACAGAAACCTAGGTCGGAGCAGCAGGGTTGGTGTGAAGGACACTTTTGGGTGGCCGTACAGCGGTTTATTTCGGTTGTTGATTGACTTAAAGTTGTACTTAGCAAAGCTGTTACTAAAAGTAGGAAAGTGTTTTTCATAGTTGGTGGATGGTGTAAAGCTTATTTTATTGAAAATTATTAGGTAGGCTTGAGAAAAAGTTTGTTTTGATGGGGATGGGGATGGTTGGTAGATCGTAAAGAGTTATGAATTTACGAAAATTAATTTTTGCGGATCTTGCATCCCACTTTATCCCCAATTTACTTTAGTCATAACAGTAGGCGACTAAAAAGTGAAATTTCTTTTTGGGTGCAAAAATAACATCTTTAGAAACAATACTCTGCACTAGTAGTTTTACACTATAGCTGGATTTCGATATCAGTTTTGTAGAAAACTATTTAGACATACCTGTGCCCAACTTTACACCATTGATATTTAAAAGTAGTGCTACATCTGTCCGAAATTATGGTATCCAATCCTTAAAAGGAAACTATTACAAAATTTATAGCAGCTTTGGATCAAATGTGCACTGAATTCTGAATCACTCCAGCTTCAAAGAAATTATCCAGTAAAGTGCCTTTATAGCTAAGCTATCTGGGAATTTTAAATTTGCACTTGCTATCCCTTATTTCTTTATTTTAATGAGATAATTCTATGTGTAATTTAGTATAAGCAAATATGTATTGCAGAAATAGAGATCTATTTGTTGGAACTGAAATCTAACACTTTTCATTATTCTAACTCGAAAACTTTCTAATCCAAATTAGAAGTTGCCCAAACTTTACACTTCTTTGACTTTACAAGTTACCCTAAATAAAAGAAAACTTATCCAACAAACCTATTCAATAAACTTTCCAAACCAAATTGAAAATGAGTTACATAAGAAGTAAGAAAGTGAACTCACACCATACCGGGTAACCATATGCATTCCAACCCATTTATTAACACTCCATTCTCTCAAAAAGACCCAGTGAAATGAGCAGTAAGCGCCAAGTTCCACGATTCCGTCAAGTTATCGAACCTACTACTAATGTACTTTTTAAATCTATTCCCCATCTTTTAATTAACTTCAATTTGTTTTATTTTACATATAGGAAGTCCGTGATCCCAGATTCAGCAAATTAAGTGGCAAATTCAACCAAGACCTGTTTGAAAAATCTTTCAAATTTGTCGAAGATTTAAAAAAAGAGGAACTCGAGCAGCTCAAACAAAAAGTTAAGAAAGTTAAAGATGTTAACGAAAGTCAAAAGTTAAAGGAACAATTAAGCTCAGAGGTACCGACTCCTATATTTTTAAATACTTAACCCACTTTTTTTATAAATAGTTATCGCGCCAACGTACCAAAGAGAACAGCTTGAAACGTACCGAGTTGAAACGTAGTATCCGTAAGAAAGAGAAAGAGTTGGTGAAGAAGGGCAAGAAACCCTATTATTTGACAAACCGTATGTTGCTTTTTACAAACTTTTGTTAACTTTATATTTTTGATAATAGGCAAAGTGAAGGAGGTAGAGTTAATTGAACAGTTCAATTCTATGAAAGATAGTAGCAAATTGGAGAAATTGATGGAGAAGCGTAGGAAGAAGAATGCTACTAAAGAGCACAAGTTTGTACCGTTCAAGAGGGAGCGTTAAATTAGAGCAGGATGTAAAGAAGAGAAAAGAGCAACGGAATCTTTTATATGGAGGGATAGCAAGCTTCGAAAGGATTTTGAAGAGGTTGTTTTATTTTATAGAAGTTTAGTAAAAATCACATTTATAGCTTTGTATATTGTGTTTTTATAAGATGGCAATGGTTATTTAGCTAGATTTTTGAGTATAGCTTGTAAGTGTTTAAATTTTAGTGGTAGGTGGAGCCTATATAGAAGTCTCAGTCCAATTTTATCGCTTCTAGACCTTACTTTTAAATGAAATTGATGATGGCAGCGAGACTACAAAACTAATAACTGTAGCTTGTTCAAACCTTAAAGGATGAAGTTCAACTATATCAATCTTATTGTAAGTTAATGACTTTTAGCAAAATTGCTGTGAGCTTCGTAAATTCTTTAAGGACATCAAAATGTAGAATAGGGAACTAGGTAAAAAAGTGACAAGCAATATCTTTTAGTTCATTCCAATTTTCCTTATTTATAAGATAGGTTACAACCAACCGCATCGACCTTTTTCAGATTTGATGGAGTTACCATAGCGACAGAAGCTACTTTAAAAACATACCTTTAGGAAATAAAAATGCAAATAAGCTACCATAGAACTAGAGCTTTTATTGAATTCTTTAAATAAACTAAGATCTATTGAATAACTTTCTCAATCCATCCAAGTGGTCTCGAACGTGCTTAAAGATAGTGTCTACTGCCAACTGATGCTGCACCTTTCTAACTTCATCTATCGAACTTTCTTCATCCCCTTCATTGTACTTCTTCAAAACTTGTCTACATAAATCAATATGCCTCTCAGCAATCACCTTAGGATCCAACAACAATTGATTGAGGCCGTCTTTACCATGCAAATAATTTCGATATGTACTATTCAACACTTCCAACTGAGCAAAATGGTAACTAATCGATACCAAAGTTAGATATTCCAAAGCCATACCCAACCCTTTACTTCCACTACTCCCTAACAATGCAAAAGGTAATATTGAACCACCAATTAAACTATAGCATATATCAAAATAGAATATATTGTAAGTGTTGAAAAACTTTTCTAAAAATTGGAAATCCATAAAGGCATAAAAGAAATCCATCCTAACCATAAACTTCTCTAGAAGTTGACTAGCGCAATAAGCTTTCAACGACGGATTTAGGTAGCTCTTCAACTCATTGACATTACTTACTAAGGAACAATCCATCCAATATAGAGCAATGCTCTGTTGATATAGCCTACCGGACATGTATGTGTATTTGGAAAGTTTTAAATTGGATGCCAACTTACTTTTGAAATTTAGTAAAGGGTGTCGGTTGTAATCGGTGGAGTTGAAGTTGGAGAGGTAATAAACCAGTCGTAAAGTCTGTTGGTTATCTGGACTTAGATCTGCATTTTGATCTAACAGCCAAGCTTCTAATGCCGCATCTAATTTCTCAATTAAGGTTAAAATATCTAAAATTTTGGTATCGGTAAGCTGAAGCTCGAACAAAGGTCCTACCGTTGAGAAGTTGGCACTTAGATGTAACAGTCCTACCAAACAGATAGTGGTGACTAAAGTTTGGGACCGATTCTGCACAAAGAAAGATCTGAGTGTTAGCGTGGGGTACTTGGGGTTTATAAAGAGGAAGTAGACGTGAAAAGATATCTGGAGTAAGTCTATGTTTTGGGGATTTAGATCGAGTTGACTGGTTAGCGTTTGGATGTGGATTTTAAGTTCGACTGAACTTGAATCGATAGTTGGTAAAGGTAATGGATCGGATAGATGTCGATTCAATATGGTACCCGCCATCTTTAGTTGAAAGCTTTCTTGCATCGACAGCTGTGCTTCCAACCTACCTCCTTTGTTACTGGCCTTCAAATATTTATTTTCAAACTGTCGATTATCCTCTTCATCTTTTGACTTGGTGTTGGTCGGTACATACAAAACTTGAGTCAAGTCGGAAAATCGCTGGTCCTTAGTTGCTTTCTTGGATTCGTAGCTAATTTAATGTCTTTTATCATCGGCTCTTTTCTTACATCTTAGATGATTTTAATCTTCATTGATGCTTATATAGCTTCATCTCTTTATTGAAATATCGGAATCTATAACAATTGATACATAGATGCTGAGCCTTTTGAATTCCTAGGTAGGAGTCCATTATTTGCTTACAAAGCAGCATTTTTAAGACTTGTTCCTAATTATGGGATAGCTAAAGCTAAGTTTTTACGATGTAATGAAAATATATCATCTATACCTTACAGTGGGCATATATATGCAGAGTTCTTAAGTTTAATGAACAAATGTAAATGAGTTATTCCCAAAAAATTTATCCATTTCCCTAATTGAGTAAATATATAAAAAGATGAATTGGTTTGACTGATTAATAATGGATCTTGACTAAGTTCAAATTTCACACTTACTAAGACTTTTAAAATTACTAAGAGTGTTTAGAAATGGATGTTTGCCTATATATGGATGGCGTTCGATAAAAAGCTGAAGTAATAGTTAAATTACTGATATTGCCAAGCACCTTTTCTACTTTGTTTCAATTGAGTTTAGCAATCCAAGTTACAACTACACGATATCCACAGGACGTTAATACGGCATAACTATATATTTATCTATATAACTAGATTGTAAATTATTAGGAAATAATTTTTGGAAGAAAATTTGAAAATGGATATTGAACTATATATATATTGAAACTATCACTCTATAAAAACCCAGTAAGCTCCACATCCTTCCAATCTTTACTGCAAAAGGAAATATATAGGCTATAATGATAAAATCTATTATAAATTTACATTTGAAAAAATTCAAATTATAAAAATTTAGCTTCCTTTTGTATCTTTAATATCATGCAAACACTTTTCTACAAGGGTTAATTTTGCCATCCTAAAATACCAAACTACTGCGACATAAGGAGGTTTTTACTTTACCTGATAGCAATTAGACTGATTTCTAACTGCTTTACGTACCTTCCACTTCAAGTGATACTCCCTTTCTACTCCTAGGTACAACGCTACACAGAAACTCACATGAACTACCAATTGAAAGATTATGATTCCCCCAATTTCTACTTTGGAACTGCTAGCTAATAAAGGAATTTGAGGCCAAACTATACAAGGTCAACGTATTCGACGCCCTCTCATACTTAAATTGGACGAAATCGTTTGAGGCCTTCACCAATAACCGATATTTATACTCTCAGTAATAGGAAGTAATGGTGATGAAGGTGACAGCTACTGTGTCAACGATGGAGTTTTTGGTGGAATAACTATGCGATACCCAGAACCTCACTGTTTGCGAAGGAACTTTGATGAAGGAGATGCCATTTCTCCGTTCTCAAGTCCTAGGGTCATCCAACGTATCTTAAATATTGACGACTTTGATGAGTTTTCACAAAGGTTGGAAGTGGCGCACGGTTCTGTCCATAACAATATCGGTGGTCAGAGAGGAGATATGACCCCTATGTGGTCTCCCAACGAGTAAGTCTACATTTTTATCCAACACCTCTTACTAACCTTTACAAATAGCCCCATCTTCTTTCTGCATCACTGCTTCATTGACATGCTGTGGGAGAATTGGCAGCGCAGGCACTCGGACACCAACCAGTACGAAGGTTCTAGAGGTGGTAGAAGGTTCCGCTCTAGAGACATCATGGAGCCTTTTGGAAATTCGGTAGGTTCGGTCTTGGACGCTCAAGGTTCAACTGAGCACTGCTACGTCTACCCCAACTACCCCTCCATCGAATTCGAAGAGGACAGCCAACGTGCTAATGCCAAGACCGAACCTGTCAAGTCAGAAGTCAAGCCTGTTGAGAAGGTGCAAAGTAAAGTCGATACCGATAGATCCATAAGCAAACCTAAGGAGGAGGCTAAATCACAACCCAAGGCCGAAGTTAAGAAGGTTAGTACTAAACAAAACACTTCGGCTACCAAGAAATCGAGTGGGGGATTGGACTTCCTATCTGGTCTGTTTGGTACTTCCAGTGGTAGGAAGAGTAGTAGTACCCAAGGCAAAGGTAGTAAATCGAGCAGAGAACCTGGTTCGAGTAGTGACTTGTCCAATAGCTCGGAAGCTAACGTGCAGCCGAACCCCAATTCCAAGCCACTTAGCAATTCGTTTATCAGCATGCATGGTATGGACGAAGCTAAGGTCCGACAGATTGAGCAAGAGTTTAGAGAGATCAATGAGGACATTTAATTGATGAGTAGGTTTCGCTTTTAGTTGGGATATATTGGGTTTATGTTTGTGAAGATTGATTTTCTATACAGCGTTGAATAAAAGCATCTAGCATATTATTTTCCATTCATAGCTTTATATACAATGTCTATAAGCTTTTCAGCCCATTTACTTTGCTTACACCTTCAAAATCCCACGGTAATGTAAAGTTGTTGGTGATTTGTCGCTATCCTTGATCGCCTGTATCTTTGATAAGGTTCAAATGGTCTCCAACTATCCTAAAATATAGAATAAATACATTGCATCTTGAGCTGACTAAAATCCTTAGTTATCAAATTAGAATATTATAACTGATATAGCTAAAACTCTTGGTAGTTATTCCTTGTTTTGGGATTTTGAATCTTGAGTTTAGGCTTGGAAACCCACTTTATATTCTACTTTTTACTATATTAGGCAACCGTCTATAGAGATTTATAATAGCCTGTCTTGGCAAAGCTTCGTATTCTTTAGTATCAGAGTTTCTTATTCCAGTTTAGTTTATCTCTTCTGGTTCATAAGTTATAAATAGATTTAGAGTGGACGAATAGATATATCTTATTGTTGATTTGTTTTGATTGAAAATATTTATCCTATCTACGATATATTTGCACCATTAAAGAAACCTTATGGATACTAGTTCAATAGAACTTTGTAAATTTGCTAGTTTATAGATTTATAATTGGCTAACTATTTTTTATACCCATAAGGATACACTACATAATTTAGATCTAGGAACACTTATGGCACACCATTTATCCACATCTAAAATCTAAATCTCAAATGCACTAAATTTAGATGTACTTTGGCAATTAGGTTAAGTTAATTTATTGCCTACAGAACAATTCAGCCTTCAACCATGGATTTGGATAAACGTTATGCCTAAACTACAATTGTAAAGCCATTTTTAACTCAACCACAGCCCTTATTTTTATACGATTGTCTTGGAATTCCTGCCAAGTTTGTAAGATAAAGTATTGTTCTAAACGTGAGGAAGGCTAAGGTTGGAGCTACAAACAGACGTATATAAAGAGCTTCAGCAGTTTAACAACAAGGTAGTTTAGACGGCAGTTTTATCAGTTATGAGCGAGATCGATAAGGTGGAAGAGAAAGTGTCGCCAGGTAAGGTATACAATGTTGATATTGTCTTATAAATTTTAGTGGATAGCGCAATAAAGGATAAAGAGAACTTGGAAAGCCATACTGTTTATGATTCGGTGTTGCACCGGTTGCCGATAGGGTAAAGTTGTATTCATATAAAAGTTTAAATTTCACATATCTAAAATTTGATATTAAATGGCATTTCTTTTATTATATTACTATTAGGACGATAACTTCAGGAGCACGTAGTCTACTGAATACGGTTAATTTATGGAATCCTCGTGCAATAACGCCACCAACTCAACAAAATTCAAACACCGACAATCAAGTGGAATTGGGGGATGAAGATATCGCTATTAGTCGATTACCCTCAACCAGCTCATCTTTACCAAATAACGACACAAACAGGGTAGCTTATTATTGCTAAGTTGATATTAATGTATAAAAATTTAGACCAGCAACTTCAATAATCGTACCTCGGTTGTCATCACTACCCCTAGGCCAAATGAACTACCTAGAGAAGAGTCTGAGCCAATTAGGGTAATTTATCACTGCAGCTACCATTAACGGCAATATCTTCAATAGTCACGATCCAAAAACAAGCCTAAAAAAGATTTCGACAAGCTGTACCCCTGCCAACTTCTAGTCAAGGATAACTACGACGTCAACCTACTGCTAAGCCAGCCGACTTCTATAAAACCAAAATCAGCACCGATTTGGACCTTCAAATTTTCGAGGGATGGTGAGTACCTAGCAGCTGGAAGTCAGGATGGTACCATTCGCATCTGGGGGTTGCGGTTGCTTTCCGATGAGGACTTCAACGTAAACCCGGACAGCGAGGCACTGGTTAAAGAGGGGTTCCTTGAAAACTTCCCTATCTTCACTTCTAAACCTATCCGGATTTTCAAAAGCCATACTTCTGACGTACTAGACCTCTCTTGGTCAAAAACTGGGTTCTTGCTGTCGAGTTCTACCGACCGTACCGTAAAGTAAGTACAAACTTATTGGCTGTATAGCTTTATATTTATTGCTGGTTCTGTAAAGGTTATGGCACGTAGGTAGGTCAGAGTGCCTCTGTACATACCCCCACAGCGATTTTGTAACTTCGGTGGCCTTCCACCCCAAGAACGACCGATATTTTTTATCTGGTTCGTTGGACTGTAAGCTACGACTCTGGAATATCCCCGAGAAGAAAGTTTCTGTCCAATGTGAATTGCCAGATGGTCACCTCGTAACTGCTGTCGGATTTTGTTCCGACGGTCGAACTGCTATCGCCGGTTCCTACCATGGTCTATGTTTGTTGTACGAGGCAGAGACCTTGACATTGAGGGATCAGTTCACCGTCAAGTCGGGATCTCGAACGCGCAATGTAGTTGCCAGGAAGATTACCGGTATCGAAGCTATACCTGGACCCACTCCCGATCAGAACATGGTAATTACACGCATATATCACTTATTCATCTTTTAGGTTATGATCACTTCCAATGACTCCAAGATCCGTGTATACAACATCAAGGACAAGTCGCTGGAGTATAAGTTTAAGGACCAGAGAATAACAGCAACCAAATTAAAGCTTCGTTCAGGTAAGCAGGTTAGATAGTCTTCCTAATTGTACTAACTTTCTATCAAGTGACGACCAAAGGTTTATAATATGTGGTTCGGAAAATAAGCAAATCTACATCTTCGATTTCAACAACAGCATAAAGGACTTGAGTAACAAGAAGAACTTCCACATATTCAAGAAGCGGGAAGATGAGCATGCCTATGAGACCTTGGACAACCATAACTCGACCGTCACCTTTGCAGCTTTAGCGCCGACTAAGACTAAATTGGCCCTAGCCCGATGCGGAGACCCGATCTTCAACCCTAACTTCTTGGAGGTCGATTCCACCGACGTCGCCCAACTCATTGAGAACAATCACATTTTGGTATCAGCCGATTACTCGGGTAACCTCAAGGTGTTACGTACCCTACCCCTCTCCACCACTTTGGACTCCAATTCCAACTCCACCTTCAACTCACTGACCAATTTCAATTTTAAAGCCAAGTCCTTCGACATCAATTCCGATATGGACGACAAGAACTCGGTCTCCAAGCTCAGTCGCGTCTCCAGGGAGCTATCTAGGTCCTTACACCGGGACGGCAGGTTCAGTAACAACAAAATTCGGGGTAGGGATCGCGCCAACTCGGAAGCTAGTAACCGTAGCTTCAACTCCCAACTCCTAGGACCTCCCTCAGTCAAATCGATGGAACCGTTGTCCAATACCGTCATCTCCATCAAAGAAGCATTGAACACCTCCAACCCTCCTATCAATACCATCAACGTCAACGGTAAAGATGGAGCCAATGATGGCACCTGTAAATTTTGTAAACCGGGTACAGCAACCCTATTTTTCCTAGCTAAACCTCTACCCAGCCAAATCGACGAAATCAACCTAAGCCAACCTAAGATTTTCATCAACGGCAATTTGAACACTAGCATCGAGCCCTCCAATGTCAAATTAAATATCATACCCAAGATGATCCGAGCTAACACCAACTTGAACGTCAACGACACTACCAAATCAACCTTCCATTCTAATACGTCCTCTCCCCAGCTTATTAATGGACGAAGTTTAGACAAAGTCGATGGCAAGGACAACATCAAAGGCAATTTCACCACACCAAACTCCCCCGATTCATTTGAAAACTTGATGGAAAGTTTTGTCAAGCTAAAGGTCTGTACCGGCTGTAAGCGGGTTGTCGATGGGTTATAAAGCTTTTGATAGTATACTAGTTTGGTAAGGATTTTTGAAGAGGTAGATACATCTCTCTTTAAAGGATGAGGATCGTGAAGCGTACATTTACGTCTTTTTAAAATAATGGAAATAAAAACTTAATGCTAACCTCCAAATTTACTTTTAATTATACTATACGATTCATATATATTTAACCAAATAACTTATATCCCTCCCCCTCTTTAGAACACAGACTACAATTTACCTTACTTCTACCTTTGAACTTCAAGCTCAAACAAATCTGACAGAGGTAGCAACATAAGCAAGGTAGAAGGTAGCCTTGCACCTTGCCCTCTAAACAATTTAGACAGTGAAAATTGACATTGACGTTGTTAATTTCGTAGAACATTTTCAAATTAGTTAGAATCGTTATCAACTCCATTTTATCGTTGCGAATGTTGAGTTGATTTTTGCGAACTATCTGGCTTATTTCTGAATTACGGAGGTGTTGGAAGGTTTGGCTGAGATCTTTAAATTTACTTAGGTTAGGTAGGCTTAATCCTATTGTCAAAAAATAAAATAGATGTATTAGTAAAGATTTGATAAAATAAAAAACACTGGTTACCTGGTAGGTATTGGAAAAAGTTGAAGGTTTCTTTCAACTGAAAGACTAAATTTAAGCTTTTCCCTAACTTTACTTTTATATTGTTGTAGCCACCCTCCTCTTCTTTATCAACATTAAAAACAAACGTTTGGTTGAAGTTCACCATAAACTTGACTTTCAGCACCTGACCCAGTTGATGCTTCTCAAAAATCTGATTAGTCGGAACATCATATATGCCACTCAAAATTTTCAACAACTTGGTTGGTAACTGAATCAAAACTTCTATATCTAACTGGGGTACTATCACCAACATATAGCATAGCTTACATAGTTGATACAAGGAAGTTTTAATGTTGTTTTGGGGTTGGGTTTGAAACATGGTGAAATTTATATTTTTGACTGGGTTGGTTTGGGTAAGGATGTTCTGGTTCTCTTTTATTAGGTAAATGGGTGGTATCAGACTACAGGATTGGCATACTACTTGCATACAATTGGTGCAGTTGGCTTTGCTGGTGAAGAGGAGGAGCTTGCTACAGAGTCGGCAGTTTAAATCCATTCTTTTTGGTTTTGTTGGCAGAGTTGAGCAGGTTGGAGAGATGGGCTGGAGATTGGAGGTTTGGAAGTTGAAGTTTCTAAGGAAAATTACCTCATTTTGATGAAGAAACGTTTGAAGATTGATGCTTTTATCTTGTGTATAATTGTAAAGAAGATAACTTCATATATATTGTATGTTTCTTAGTCCTTTACTATACTGTATTATTTGTGGTTTGTCATTTCGTAGGTTTGTACTGTATCCAAGACTTTACTTTTCTGGTTTTATTAAAATTTCTAACTTTGCTTCTATTAGTTCCTTTCCAACATTTCTTATAAGCTATAATGTTTGTTTTAAACACTCACTTTCAATATAATATACTTTTCATCATTGATACCAATATTGAACTCTCCTGATATGCCCATCTTTACTCTGGGTTTCGTAACGAACATTTTACTAAGCTACCACTATAACCAATTATAGATTGCTAAGTTAATTCCTTTAGATTTGAAAATCGAAATTTGTTTTGGGATGAAAACTCATTTCAGCTTACAAGAACCAGAGAAATACAAGAATTTTTTGATGGAAGACTGCTCCCAACATTTTTACATAAGCGATAGCTTGAAGAGGTACTATCAGGACAACGACATAGATATCAGCAAGTTAGTAGGGTTGAAGTTTAGGTACATTAGGATATCCAGGAAAATTTTAGATGAGGTAACTCTTTATTCTACAATTCATTTAAAATAAACTCATATCTAGTATGTCACCTACGAAAATAATGAAGAACAAGTCAGCCTCCAAAAAATAAAGGAGCTGTTGGAGATAACCGACAAATTTACCGAGATCAACTATATAGCAAAAAGTCAAGGTACCGTCCAACTACCAATAACTTTTCCAATAAACCAACTACAAAGCTACAAAAACAGCCTAATCTACGGTATAGACTTAGCATCTAGTTGTTGTGTTTTGGCTTTAAATTTACAACCCAAGGACAAAGTTTTAGACCTGTGCTGCAGTCCTGGTACCAAGCTAAGTTTCATATCCGATTTACTGCAGTCGTTCAGCACTACCAACTTCAACCGAAATGATATTTTGGAAGGGGGCAGTGTAACTGGAGTTGATATAAGTAAAAGTAGATTGTTCACCTGTAAGAGTTTAGTAACCAAGTATAAATTACGCAACAACTGTATCTTATTCAACTCGGATGGTACCAACTTTAATGTCTTACCTCCTCCTACTACTTGGCCTCAAATACTTGAAGAAGCTAGAGAAAGCCCTACCAAGCCATTTTTAGCACCAAAGCAACTACGTAGCAAAGTGCTAACAATAGAGGATATAGATACAAGTGTAGAAAACATCGATAACTATCTATATGATAAAGTCCTAGTCGACGCCGAATGTACTTTAGATGGTTCGACTACTCACCTCAACAAGTACAACACCTCCGAGAAATTCAACTGGGATACCTACGATCAATCCGTCATCAGCTCCACACGCCAGCAGGAGATCTTTGACCTACAGCTAAAACTCATAACTAACGGCTATTCCCTTTTAAAAAAAGGCGGTACGCTGGTGTATTCGACTTGCTCACTATCCAAAAAACAGAATGAGTTTATCGCCACCAAATTTTTAAATTCTTTGAGCTGTATGCCGACTGATGCTAACTTGTCTCAGCTTTTGCCCGAAGTTGCCTATGAACAAGGATATGAGGTTACCAAGAAGGAGGTTGGAGATTTGCAGATTGAGGTTGCTGAGGATAGGTTGATAGAGATCAATAAGTGCTTGGCTAATATGGCAACTAGGTTCTGTCCCAAGGTTTCTAATACGAAGGGATTGTTCCTGTTCGCTTGTAGGAAGTCATAACTCTTTTGTTTGATGTATCTACTTGAAAAGTTTTTACTAATTGAATGGTGTTATTAAAGGTGGTAAATAGAGTTTATATTTCAAGTTTATACTTTAAAATTTTCTCAATATAGTATACAGATGAATCCAAGCATACAATATTGTCTTTTCTCTTTGATTTAATAAATCTATAGTATATTTATCTTGACTCTAACCTACAAATTTATTATAAGCATAGGTATAATTATATATGCTGTTGATCCAACCTATGCCTTTAATTATATAGCTCACCATATATAAAACTAAATAAGAATTTTCAAGTACATATAAAGTAAAAGGATAACTCGAAAGGTTCAATATAGTAGTAAAGCTTCACAGACACTATATCTGTGTTAAGTTGTAAATGTACATTGTAGAGTCACTGTAACATTTGAAAATTGGATAGTAAAGTGCTTGGACTAAAGAAAATAAAGTATATGGAATATTAGTTTAACAGATATAATCAAATATAATCAACCGTGATAAAGTGTTTTAGTCGGATATAAAGAGATGGATATGCAAGTTAGTCGGTAAATTTTTACCTTGAGAGTCAAATATATAGAGTTGTTAGCAGTACGCATATTGCCACATATACAAAGTAATTTTTGAAAAACATTCCATTATACAATTCAAACTAGGATATAAAATAACCAAAAGATGTAAAAATGTATTTTAATTTACATTAATAAAGTTGTTGTGAACGAATGAAAAATAAAAACGCAACCCTGCTATAAGCTCAAATTTAACCTACAATCCTCCTAGTAGTATTGTAGAAAAATTGAACTCCATAATAAACATTAGAAGGGGTAGGTAGTGGGAAGTAGGTACGTTTGGAAATGACATAGTACACGGTAGAAATAAATATCATAAAACCTATCATCAAAATAAGATAATCCAAAATCTCCGACCACTGTAAGTTATCTAGTAGAGCTTTAGATTGGATCATAATACCTCCGATGTTTTTGTACTCCTTGTTGGTCTGTTGTAGCTGTTGACTTGATAAGTTTAGTTCTTTGTAAGCTTCCGAGCTTCGGTCGACTTCGGCCTGTAGTTTGGTAATTGTGCGTTGCAGGCTTGAGGTAACTTCACTAGCTTCCTTGAGTTTAGATGTGCCTTCATTCTTCTTCCTACTTGCTCGGTGTCGTAAATCGGATTTGGGATTGATCGACATTTCTTTTGACTTTAGAGTTGGATTTGATAAGCTTGGCGGGTTTGATGAAGATAGGATGATTCAAGCAGGGGAAATGGTTTCTGAAAGGTTGTAAAGGTGGAACCAATAAAAGTGATGAAAATGCAAGCTGTTTTGTAGGTTCTTGAAATTATGCGGTAAAGTTGCAAACTTGCCAATTTCAATCAAAAATCAAAAATCGAAACGTGGACTTTGAAGACTTTGAAGCAACAAGGATAGGGGGTTATTAAGGCGCTATATGTTTTACAAAGGTAATATATTTCTCAAGAATAATATGCCTATACTATAAAATAACTCTAAAAATGTGTATAGTATTCTAGTCATTATTTTGATATTCAATTTTAAATTAAATTATTGTTATAAAGTGTATCGTTAGTAAGGTTTGTACTTTTGCATCTTACCTCTATATTTTTAGTGGCTAGTTGCAACAGATATATTTGAGATATATAAAAAGTATAATAAGCTTTCTATTTTGGTTTATATAGGTATATATCCAAATTAAGAATTGTAAAACTCTTAGTCAAAATGGTTTATAAATATATTGGATTTTACTATGTATATGAGGAATATGATGGATTTTAAGCTTCAATAAGCGAAAGTAATGAGGACGTCGATTAAAATGTATAATAAAAATGAAATATAGCGATATATTTTGGTAAATTCTCGTAAATCGTGATAGTAACCACTTTTAGTACTATACAATCAACTACATATACGCAAATAAAGTCATATACTATTGAACAGCTAAGTATATATTTAACCTAAATGATAGTAAAATACTATATAATAAAAATATCGAATTTTTAATAGACTTAAGCGAAGCTGTTGTAGACCAACTTGTTGGGGGTGCCAGTACCGGGGCTGGTGATGGCGTTGGAGGTGGAGGTGTTGACGATCTTGGTGGTAACCTGAGCAGGGGTCAAAGACTCGTTGGAGAGATAGTAGGCGGCGAGACCAGCGACGTGGGGGGTGGCCATTGAGGTACCGGAAATGGTGTTGGTGGAACCGTTGTTCCAAGTAGAAAGAACGTTGACACCGGGGGCGAAGACATCGACGCAGTTACCCCAGTTGGAGAAAGAGGCACGGGCATCCTTGACATCGGAGGCAGCGACAGTGATGGCGTTGGGGGTCGAGGCAGGGGAAACGTTGCAAGCGTTCTGGTTCTCGTTACCAGCGGCAACAACAACGACAACACCAGCGGCGTAGGCAGCCTGAGCGGCATCGTTCAAAGACTGAGTCTTACCACCACCCAAAGACATGGAGATGACGTTTCCTTTCTGACCACGCTTGTCTTTGGCGGCCCAGTTGATACCGGCAATGACATTAGCCAAGGTACCTGAACCTTGACCGTCCAAAACCTTAACACCAATTAAGGAAACCTTCTTGGCGACACCGTAGGATTTGGAACCAACAGTACCGGCGCAGTGGGTACCGTGACCGTTGTCGTCAGTGTTGACACCAGTGAAAGAGGTACCGTGGACGGCTCTGCCTTCGAATTCGGAGTGAGTAACCAAAATACCAGTGTCAACGACGTAGACAGCTACACCGGCACCTTCGTAGTTGTAGTTGTAGGTGTAAGGACCAGAGGCGGGCAACTTGGCGCGCTGAGAGATACGAGCCAATCCCCAGGGAGCGTTAGTCTGGCTGGCAAAGGCCTTGACCTTGGAGTCGGTTTCGATGTAAGCAACTTCGGGGTTGGCACGGATCTTCTCCAAAACTTCGTCGGTCAACTTGGCGGCGTAACTCTTACCTAAGGTCGAGTAGACGTGCTGGATCTCGTTGGCGCCGGAGCGGTCGGTGAAGAGCTCCTTGATGGATTCGACGTGAGCTTCCAAAGTGATGCGGCTGTTACCCTTGAGGTTGATGATGTAGGATCCCTTGATGGCGTCCTTGGTGGTGGTCAAAGGAGCTAAATCAGCCATGATGGCTGAGAGCATAGTGCTGGTGATGGCTAAGATGGCGGTGAACTTCATATTGAGGCGTATTGATAACTTTTTTGCAGGTCGTCAGGCTCCATTATATATCATTTTGACGGCATAAGTGAAATTAACAAATGCTTGAATGTTAAACTCGTATACATGGTTAGCTAATGTAAAGTACACAAGACACGATCATGGGTATCTTATAAGTAAATACAGCCTACGCTATCGATATACCTAAATAAGCTTTTTACCCGTTTGGATTCTATTTTAGTTAGCTAAGTCCTTATCTAGTTTGCTAACGATTATAAGCAGCTAAATATATTTCATAAATGATCTAATGTCAAACTCAAATAGCGGGAGACAAAGTCACATCTGCTATCTGTATGAAAGTTGGTTGTGACTTGGATCACGACCCATTTCCATATCATTTCAAGGGCTTTCAAAGTTTCGCAAACCCGTACCAAAATTATAAATTTGGACTGCAAATTGCAAATTCCATAGTACACTCCAAGCCACCATAAGATATTGGCCACATTTTCTGCGATATCCGGCGCATCTGATAGGTCATACTAGCTGGAATAAAATTGTTTCTTATAAGAAAGTGATCGAAATAGCATTTTGTATGAAAAGTGATAGCTGTCAATTTTCTCAATAGTTTGAAATTTCAAATATACAGCTCGTATGAAATCGATGGTAATAAGTCACATACTTAGCATTACCTGTTTATTGTATGTTATTATATTGCTTGTTCAATAGAACGGCAAAATGGCCAACTTAGCCTAGGAAAGCGGTGCTTTGTCATAAAGAAATCCTATACATCTACGTAAAGTCTAACCACCTGTGAGTACCCATAGGATCTAGAACATTCAATTTTTACGCCATCGTAAAGCTAACCCTTCCATCCTCTTCAAAGACAACCTGATATTTTTCAATTATACTTTAGTAAATAGCATTTATATTTCGGATCGGAGAGGGTATACTTTCACTGCCACTCGTTGCTGTGCTTTTATTATTTTAAGCCAGTATAGATCATATACATATAGACTTTTAAATACTTATGGTATCTATCAAGTAGTGAATAGGAGATCTTATACAGGTTTTTAAGCTACTCGACCCCTCCCAATTTAAAACAGTAGGGTGTTTTTCAAATATCCTATATATTTCGGATCGGAGAGGTATCGCTTTCATTAGCAAATATTTACATATAACAACATTCTTGAGATTTATATATTAAAATACTCCTATATCTTACATATCAAATCTTGAATATGTAATCTTATAAAGTTGTTAAGCCTAACCCTTACGTCTCATATACAGGCTTCGGATCGGAGAGTATGTATTCTCACCGGAAGATGTCTGCTTGAAAGTGTACATATCAACATATATAATATAATAAATATGAAGCACAACAGCCAGGTAAAATTACAGGGATAGACACCCGGTTTTAGTCTTCCTAGCTTTCAAAATTATGACTTTTAAAATTTATATATCGACTGATTAAAAATATTCATTGCAGGGAGCATATACATATACATGTTTTTAAATTATAATCTAGTCTTTATATATTAATATGTAAATGCTTTGAAATTTGAATATGTACATTCGAAAAGTGATACACATTTAAGCTACTATTGACTAGATACATTTTGACATGTTTTGTATACTAATTCACTCAAGACATAATTAGATGTTTTAAAAATATTGGTTGAATTTATTTCCTATTGTTCTTTATAATACAAATTTATATATAATATTCATTTTAACAATATATTATGGACTTAAATACATGCTATAAAGTTTGTATACGCTAAATAGCATCAATCAATTTGTACAATTACTTTTCTATTAAACTAGTTAAACTATGAAGTCTCAAATAAGATATCACTATAACCAATCCAATATACTTTTATCAAATATGGTGAAGCTGTCTGTACAAAAACGTTAGTTAAATTCCAATAAGTTCGGCTCAAACTCCCAAATCGATAGTGAATTGCTGTACATAAAGAACGAATATCTACATACCAACAGGAAATAAAGTTACTAACCATATGCTTACATCCACATAAGGAAGTCTGCAAATTAACATTAAAGTAATTTATACAGGCTATCATACCAGCACCACTATTCCCCTATCCCCTAAGTTATATATATACGACTTAAGGTCATTTCATTTCCTAACTTGATTTTTACTCCATTTACCTGCTATCGGCAGAAACTTGACGTATTATCAATTTTCGCCCTGGAATTAATCAAATTTCATGGTCACGCTGAAAAACAAGATCCAAGTTTTATAAGGGAATATTGCTGACGAATTTCTTGACACTATTGCACACTACCTAAAATATGGCGTCCATGAAGTAGTCTGCTAGGTAATGATCTAGGTATAGTGACTACTGATATGCTAGATAGTAGGACGGTGATCAGCCTTACCTACATTTAATTTTAGAATAGAGTCGGCTTAACTTTTTAGTAAATGGGTAGCGTGATAGAATACTATAAAGCTGTTGAGGTACTTGCAGTCGATTGACATGTAGTTTGTAGAGCAGATAGTAGTAATACCGCTTTAAAAGCATCATTTTCAATCGAATATTTCCATTGGAAGCTTAGAAATCATGTTATAGTGCAAAATAGCGTCAGCTTATCGCTAATGTTACTTTTTGATATACAGCAAATGATCACATATTTAACCCATGGCAAAGGCAAATGATAAGGTAGTTGGGATAGCCTTTTTAACCTTGGTAAGCTGATTTATTAGTAGGTGACATGCGTAGCATTTAGTTGACTAGAAAAATTAGACAGCTAAATCCTTTATATCAAAAGATAAAAGATATTAGACGTGATGGGTCACATATGCCTTTGAAATTTCAAACACGATAAAGTTTACTATTATTGAATTTATAATAGCATCCTAGTATAACGCAGAAATATTTTTCAAAAGCTTCAATATTATTACATATGCTGCAAAAACTATATAAATAAACGAAGAGGCTTCGAATTTAACTATCATACACCTATTGCAAATAACAATGAAGTTCACCGCCATCGTCTCCATCACCAGCACTCTCTTAGCCGCCATTATGGCCGATCTGGCTCCCTTGACTGTTAGCAAGGATGCCATCAAGGGATCCTACATCATCAACCTCAAGGGTAACACTCGTACCACATTGGAGGCTCACGTTGAATCGGTCAAGGAGCTCTTCACCGATCGTTCCGGTGCCAACGAGATCAAGTATGTTTATTCGGCCCTTGGCAAGAGCTACGCCGCCAAACTCAGCGACAGCCGTCTTAGAGAAGATCCGTGCTTTACCCGACGTCGCTTACGTTGAAGCTGATGGTGTCGCCAAGGCTTTTGCTAGCCAGACCAACGCCCCCTGGGGTCTTGCTCGTATCTCTCAGCGCGCCAAGTTGCCCGCCTCCGGTCCCTACACCTACAACTACAACTACGATGGTGCCGGTGTAACTGTTTACGTAATTGACACCGGTATTTTGACTACCCACCCCGAGTTCGAAGGCAGAGCCGTCCACGGTGCTTCTTTCCCCTCTGGTGTCAACACTGACGACAACGGTCACGGTACCCACTGCGCTGGTACCATTGGCTCCAAGAGCTACGGTGTCTCTAAGAAGGTCTCCCTTGTTGGTGTCAAAGTCTTGAGCGCTTCCGGTTCGGGATCCTGGTCTGACGTCATTGCAGGAATCAACTGGGCCGCTAACGACAAACGTGGACCTAAAGGAAACGTTCTCTCCATGTCCTTGGGTGGTGGTAAGATCCAATCTGTCAACGACGCTGCTGAAGCTGCCTACCAGAAGGGTGTTATTCCCGTCTTGGCTGCCGGTAACGAAAACCAAGATGCTTGCAACGTAAGCCCTGCCTCCACTCCTAACGCCATCACTGTTGCTGCCTCCGATGTTAAGGACGCCCGTGCCTCTTTCTCTAACTGGGGTAGATGTGTTGATGTCTTCGCCCCCGGTGTCAATATTTTGAGTACTTGGAACAACGGTGCCACCAACACCATCTCCGGTACTTCGATGGCCACCCCCCACGTAGCTGGTCTTGCCGCCTACTACCTCTCCAACGAGAGCTTAACCCCCGCCCAGCTTACTGCTAAGATTATTAGTACTTCTACTGCCAACGCCATCACCAGCCCTGGTACCAATACTCCCAACCGCTTCATTTACAACAGCTTCCAATAGGTGCTTAGAAGTTTTATTCAGGTGTTATAAGTAAAGTTGATCCTTTCTTATTTTTTAGTGACTATTTATTATTTAAAATAATACAAACATTTTGCAAAGTAGAATATATCAATAGTTTTAAAGTATGTTCTTCATTTAGAAGAACTTTACTATGATACTTGTTGACAAAAATACATTACATTAGTGATAATTACCTTGCTACAAATTTAAATAAACCTATGAAAGCTTTATGCACTCACAAGCTAAAGTGCGCCTAGGTCTCAATTTAATTTTAGGCCTATCTTCCAATTGCATTCTACTTTACATTCAAGCTCAACAGGGTTACTAAAAATATTTCGATCTACATATGCACAAGTTCAAAATTTCTATCAAAGCAGTATAAATACTAGCTATCTAACAAAGACGTTTCCTTTTATAAAAGAAAAGTTGTGATATGCCAGCTAATATCCAGTTCAAAAAGGTTAATGGAGCCAACATTGGGAGTCCGGAGTTCAACCATCAAAATCGGTAGTAGAAAAGGTATATGAACCATTTTTGACTTTTATATTTAGGATTATCTCCAAACAGAAGATCTGTAGGACCATTTTGGACCATATCGGAAACACTCCTTTAGTCAAGGTCAACAAATTAGCTGAGTTGTTTGGGTTAGAATGTGACCTATGTAGGCCTATATACTCGACATAAATTAAAAGTTTACTTTTAGACGCCAAATGTGAATTCTTTAATGCCTGTGGTTCAAGTAAGGATCGAGTAGCCCTACGCCTCATAGAAGAAGCCGAGGCAGCCGGTCTTTTAAATCCAAATTCCGTCATTATCGAACCTACCTCTGGCAACACCGGTATCTCCACTTTCCTCACCCTAAGCTAACATTTTTCTAGGCATAGGTTTATGTCTAGTAGCTTTAATTAAAGGGTATCGTACCATAATAACTTTACCCGAGCGTATGAGCCAGGAGAAAGTTGACTTGCTCAAAGCCATGGGCGCCGAGATCGTACGTACGCCTAACGACGCAAGGTTGGAAAGTGAGGAATCACATATAGGGGTAGCTAAGAAACTGAGAGATTCTATACCGAATGCTATTATCTTGGACCAATACTGTAACCCTTACAATCCAATTACGCATTATGATACTACAGCCGAAGAGATTTTGGATGTTTTAGATGATAAGGTCGATATGTTTGTAGCTGGCGTAGGTACAGGCGGTACAATTACTGGCATTGCCGCAAAGCTCAAGGAACGATGCCCGGGAGTTAAAGTACAATTTTTAATTAGTGATGGTTATGTTGAAGATGCTAATTTGTTTTCAGATCGTAGGTGTAGATCCAGTAGGCTCATCGTTAGCCCAGCCTGGCCACCTAAACTTAAAGCGCAATCCTTACAAGGTCGAAGGCATTGGTCACGAAATAGTTCCCAGAGTCTTAGATCGCTCACTCATTGACTTGTGGGTCAAAGTTAACGATAGGGAGTCCTTCCACATGGCACGCCAAATTATCAAATTGGAAGGCTTATTATGTGGCGGATCGTGTGGGAGTGCTATGGTGGCTGCTTTGAAAGAAGCCAAAAATTTAAAGAAAGGGCAAAGTTGTGTTGTTCTCTTTCCAGACTCAGTTCGGAATTATATGACGAAATTTTTGAGTGATGAATGGATGGAGAAGAATGGTATGAACGATGCAAATATTGATAAGGAAAACGAAGTGAAGAGGAAGAGGTGGAATGGGGCTAGTGTAAAAGATTTGAAGTTGAAGGATGCTGTTACTATTGGTCTTCAGGTAACTTTTTATCTTTGTATAGCAATGTAAGTTATTCTTTATTGTAGACAAGCTGTCAAGAGGCGATTGAAATTATGGAAGTCAATGGATTTGACCAGTTGCCTATAAGTAATGAGGAGCAAGTTGTTGGTCTTATAACTTTGAGTAGCTTGTTGGCCCGTTTATCTACCGAAACCATCCAACCCGAATCCAAAGTTTCGAAGATTATGACTCGATTTGACATCAAGAATTTAGCTAAAGCTGGATTTACTTTTGCAGATGCAGACACGAAACTTGAAGATCTGGATACCATGTTGGAGAAAAGTAGTTGTGCCTTTGTAACTGAAGGTGAAGGTTCGTTGAAGGTGAAAAGTGTGGCAACTAAGGTCGATTTGCTGAAGTTTTTAGTCAAGAAATAGAGCAATCAATAGTAAATTTGTATAATCACAATTTTTCTAGAAATATATTGATATGATTTATAATTGAGTTTGTGATTATAATAATAGTTTGGTATAAATTTTCATTACAGAATAAAGCTACCTTCAAGTCAATAATAAAAGGTAAAGAATTTCTAACAAAAATCTATTATAAATTGGTACTTCAGGCTTTAGAGAAATTCAAGTATATAATTCTCTTGATCGGTAAAATATTTCCTTTTAAAATAAGAACTCCTATATCTTTCATCAAAGTACGATATAATTTAGTATAGAAGTTTAGTGTTTGCCTATATGTAAGCCAGCAATAGTACTACTTTTTAGAATAAAGAGATATATAAAATAAATTTGCTATTCAAAGCATCGATGGTAGACTTTGGCTTCTTATCGATAAATTTTAAATAAATGGTAAATAAGGTGTTAAAATAGTTATATTTAAAGCCAAGTATAAAGCTATCAATTATTATGCTTTCCTTAAAGTTGATGAGCTACTTTTACAGTTTTGGATACAAAATTAAGTGATGGTATTGACGTACTTTCAGCCCCAGCCAGTTTATAGATTATAAACCGGTAGTGAGTCCAAGTAATGGACCAAGCCTTGAATTTATCAACAGGTATCTTCAAACTAGCAATATAAATCGGAACGAATGGAGTATATAGGTTTTTCTAGAGCACCTATATCAGTCGGATTAAGTCAACCACTTTTTGACCTATACAGCCTGTTTATGTTGGTTATAATTTATAAGGGTTGCGCAACAGTCACATATACCCCTTTACCTTGAGTTGCTTACCAATCTTTCAGGTGGTGCAAATTTTTCAGGGATATCGAAAATTGAATGAACTTAATGCCATTTTATATAGCTTATGATAAGGTCTATTGGATTTCTAACAGTGAACTTAACAATCAAGTAAATGGTTTATACCTGTCATTCCACCAAGTCAGCGATTCTTGAACCTTCAGTTTAGAAGCCTAAAAATATCTTTTTAGGAACTACAGTTTAGTTCTCAATGTATCGAGTTACTTTTATGGGTCGACTATAATCCATTAGTGGTATGTTTTTTGTAAAAGGCTAATCCCCAACTCTGCTACAATAACTTTATAAGCCGGTATGTTTAGTGTGTTGGCGATGATAGCTTTAAACCAGTTAGAATGACTGGTCATCAGCCTTTTTTGAAGTCTTTGATGCAAAGTTTAGATGCTGACCTTTTCGAGAATTCTGCTTATGTTATGTATATTAGTTGGTTAGAAAAGGTCCGCCTGGAAATTGATACAATTCAGCTTGGTACTCAATAAAGTTTAAATAAATACAAGCTCTACAAATTTGCGTAATTTTTTAACTTGAGATCAAGACTATAAATCGATTGTCTGATATAATTTACGTAAGTTATATAGTTCTTAGAAACCGACTCATTGTTGTACACCCTAACCTTTTAACTTTAGTGAAGGCATTACAATATTTGAAGGGAGCTTGGTCATCAAGTAAATCACATATACATACTGTTTGAATTTACTAT
The DNA here is from genome assembly GCA_016630905.1 of Capillidium heterosporum. NCBI lineage: Eukaryota > Fungi > Entomophthoromycota > Entomophthoromycetes > Entomophthorales > Capillidiaceae > Capillidium > Capillidium heterosporum. Next base: position 2,805,855 of record WBMQ01000003.1, on the reverse strand, counting down.
CTCATATTACATTTGACAGCATTTTCCTCAAAAAGCTGTGTTGAAAACAATCAATATTCCCTTTCCAGTCCAACTTCTTCCTAATCAAATCGACTGTTGCTTCCAATTCAGGGATTCTAATCGATACCATGACACCGCAAAAGTCACAGCTCATGTACAAGTCTTTAGCTTGCTAAAATTTGCTATGGATAGCCTGAAAGTGAAACTGTCATTGTACAGCCATAGGACCACTTGTTTTTATTTTTGTTACTAGGCACACCTACTTGCTTTAATTCCTGTATATATATATCAAAATTGACTACCAAACAACTATAAATACCCATACTTGATACCAATCATTCAAATAAAGAAACTCAAAGCTCCAAAGCAAGCAAACAAATAAACATGCACTTCACCACCGTATTCACCGTTGCTGCCACCTTACTTTCCGCTGTAATGGCCGAGCTGGCTCCCCTCCAGGTCCCCTCCAACCCTATCGAAGGCAGTTATCTCATCACTTTGAAGCCCGAACTCCGTACCACCATTGAAGCTCACTTGGAATCAGTCAAGGAGCTCTTTGTCGAACGTGATGGATCCAATAGCATTGTAAGCGTTTACAAGAGCATCGGCAATGTCTACCATGCCAAACTCTCCAAGTCCGTCTTGGAAAAAGTCCGTGCTTTACCTGATGTTCAGTTTGTCGAACAAGACGCTACCTTCAAGGTTGTAGCCAGCCAAACCAACGCTCCCTGGGGATTAGCTCGTATTTCCCAGCGTGCCAAGCTCCCCGCTTCCGGTCCTTACACTTACAACTACACCAACGACGGTGAAGGTGTAGTCGTATACGTAGTAGATACCGGTATCATGGTCTCCCACCCCGAATTTGAAGGTAGAGCTAGATTCGGTGCCAAGTACGCTGGTACCAATAACGAAGACGAGCACGGCCACGGTACTCACTGCGCCGGTACCATCGCCTCCAAGTCGTACGGTGTCTCTAAGAAGGCTCAAGTAGTAGGTGTCAAGGTTTGTGATGGTAGCGGATCCTGCCCCACTAACGCTATCATTTCCGGTGTCAACTTCGCCGTAGCTGACAAGAAGGGTACCAAGGGTAACGTCATCTCCATGTCATTGGGTGGTGGCAAGTCCACTACCATCAACAACGCCGTTGAGAACGCTGTCGCTAAGGGTTTGGTTGCTGTCGTCGCCGCCGGTAACGAGAACTCGGATGCCTGCACCCGTTCCCCCGCCTCGGCTCCCAATGCCATTACCTGTCGGTGCCATCGACGTCAAGGATACCCGTGCCTCCTTCAGTAACTGGGGTAAGTGTGTTGATGTCTTCGCCCCCGGTGTAGCTGTACTTAGCACCTGGAACAACGGCTCTACTAACACCATCTCTGGTACCTCAATGGCTTGCCCCCACGTCGCTGGTCTTGCTGCCTACTACCTCTCCAATCAGACTTTGAACCCAGCTCAGCTCGCCGCTAAGATCATTGAAACTGCCACCAAGAACGCCGTCATCAGCCCTGGAACCGGTAGCCCCAACCTTTTGGCTTACAACAGCTTCGCTTAAGTCTATTAAAATTTGATATTTTTATAGTGCCAATAGATATATTTTTGGTTGGCTATATAGTCAAAAAATGTCTGTGATATTGTTCAAAGATATATCAGCATTTCTTTTCCTAATCGATTGGAAGACCATAATCCTCAAATGCCAGTTGATTCTCAAGTAGTATCTATAGTAAGACCACTCACTTTTCAAAGCATTACAATGTTAGGTCCTAATAGCAAAGACATATAGCATTACTATCAGAAAATTTAAAAGATCTACTAATGGAGTCAAGTGGGGCTTCAAGAAGCTAATCTATAAAGGAGATATTTTACAATGAAAATTGATAGAAGCCTATGATAGCTAAAATAAAGCTATAAAATTTACACAAATACCTCACTCGAAATAATATGCCAAAGTTTTGCCACTTGAGGAGTATACTACTATTTCTATCTACCTAATATAGCTCAAACTTTAATTGAAGAAGGGTTTTGAGCAGACAAGGTTAGTTGGAGGGGTAGAGATAGATTTCGAAGAATCCTTGAACTGCTGATATTGAGATGGTGTCTCAACTACTTAAATAGTTGGGTTCCTATCTAAAATGTAAACTATGATACACTAATGAAATAAAACTTAAATGGTCACTAATTGAACGTATTGACATTACTATTTAAACTCAATGAGTTTTCAAAACTTATATAAATATATACTCTTACTCTACTTTAAGCTGATAGAAATAGTTTCTCCTTAAAACCACTCTATTATATATATTTTAATAGTAGATGTGTTACGTATAGTATCAAGTCATATCAGCATACTTTTGCATTCAAGCCTACAGTCAAATTATAAATGTATAAATTTTCCGTTGACTTCATCAAACTTTTACAGTTCCCGTTTCCAACCTGGGAATTGCCTTTTGTGCCTCAAATATATCAAAGCTTGACATTTACTCTTTCTGTTCACCTTCACTCTACACTTTGTAATATAAATCTATTGAATAGTAATGTCGAGTAAATCCGAACAAAGTCAGCATCCCTATACAGAGTGATGTCAATCTCCCAACTTAATTTAGGTGATGTAGATGGACAAATACTCCTCTGTCCCTCTTACATAGTCTGATTTTCATTCTCTCATTTGGAGAAATAAGACCCTATCATGGGACAGAAATAACAATAGAAAACTATTCCTAAATTGCCAACAAACTTAATTAGTTCTTTCAGTACACCCCACCTAATTCTCCCCACTCAAATTTCAATCGATTGGACCAATAAGTGCCAAAATCAATCTACGATTCTCCTAATTCCATTTGACTAAGATACAATGGTTTTGTTGCATCTCAAATCCAGTTGAAAATTTACTCCTTTTTATAAGAGCTAGGTATCGTATACAACTTTTCGCCATCAAACTTCTTAGTCTGCCTACCGATAAAAAGCCACATATTGAAGAAATAAATACGCATTGATGATGAGCACACCGGGTTACCTAGTTATCAAGGAGGGCTACGTCTCCGTCAAAGAGGATTCCTTCAAAAGTTGGAGATGGCAGAAAAGGTGGGCCCTTTTGAGGGAACATACCTTGACCTTCCACCGTAACGAGGTAACTACCTATACTATATTTGTCTTTGCTTGAATATTTTTGTAATCCTGCTTATTTTAGACTGCATACCAAGCTTCAACTTTGATATTTTTAAAAGAGGTTCAAACGGTTTCACGAAATCAGCTTAGAACCCATTGCTTTGAAGTTATTACCGAAGAAAAGACATTTAATATTGCTTGTAAAGATGACGAAGATCTTTATTCATGGATGGACGCCATCTATCAAGTATTTTTTATTTTCATTACTATTTTAACCCTTTGTAATTTAGCGCTCATCGCAAGCCGCTGTATCGTATCCAACAAACTTTGTTCATGAGACACATGTTGATTTCGACCCAGTCTCCGGCGTATTTACCGTAAGTTATTTTAGTATACAGCCTTTAATCATGTTTAAGGGTCTACCTCAAGGCTGGTCGCAACTTTTACAAAAATCTTCCTTGACTAAGGAAGATATGAGTGCCAACCCTCAAGCTGTAATTGACGCGTTAGGGTTCTACACAGGACAGAATCCAAACAAAGTGAATGGGGAGTACGGCGACAAGTGGGCTGGACTTATCCCCCAAGAGAACGGAAACAAAGTCAGTCCGGCCCCACCCGTATCAAACGCGAAGCCCAAGGACAGCCGGCTTTCCTTTTTACCCGAACTTCCCCAAAAACTATCGGTCCTGTTCGATGAGGGCATAGTAATCTATTTTAGCGGAACTTAGTACTTATTTTGTAGAACCTCTATGACAAAAATGAGGAGGGGAAGACCAACGGTGATGGCTCGGTTAAATCTGCACTGGATGCTCTGACATCCAGCTCAACTAACAAACCTCCAACCAAGCCTAAACCCAAGAACGATCAAGTTGTCAACGATATTCAAGTCTACGATATGCTTCGTAACTTTAGCTGCTTAATTGCATTTACTAATAGTATGTAGGGAGGTTAGTCAATCCTGGTGATGTCAAAACATTCTACGAAAGGAGGGAAAAGATTGGCCAGGGGTAAATAGTTTAAATATTTATCGCTAAATTTATTTTAGGGCATCCGGTTCTGTTTATATCGGACGTAGTATCGAGACTAAAGAGTTAGTTGCTATGAAGTTGATTGATCTTAGTCAGCAGCCCCGAAAACATCTGATATACAACGAGTTGAGCGTGATGAAGGAGGCACGCCACCCCAATATTGTAAATTACGTTGATGGGTTCCTAGTAGGTAACGACCTCTGGGTTTTGATGGAGTATATGAAGGGAGGAGCCCTTACCGATATAATCGAAAACAACACGTTGAATGAAAAGCAGATAGCTAGCATATGTTTCGAGGTAATTTAACAAAAAACGCTTTAAAGCATCTTTTGGAATTACAATTTGACTCTTTTCTTAGACGTGTAAAGGCTTGAAGCACCTGCACGATCGTGACATCATTCACCGTGACATTAAAAGCGATAATGTCCTCCTTTCGGCAGATGGGCAAGTTAAACTAAGTAAGCTATCTTATCGACATCAGTTATAAACTTTATTCTAGCTGACTTTGGATTCTGTGCCAAAATAAGTGACACGCAACGAAAGCGAGCTACCATGGTCGGAACTCCTTACTGGATGGCACCTGAGGTCGTCAAGCAGAAGGAGTACGACACCAAAGTCGATATCTGGTCTTTAGGCATCATGGCTATAGAAATGGTCGAGAATGAGCCTCCCTACCTCGATGAAGAGCCTTTGAAGGCTCTCTACCTCATCGCAACGAATGGTACCCCTTCCCTCAAGAACCCGGAATTATTGAGTGACCATCTCAAGGAGTTCTTGGCTTTGTGTCTCTGTGTTGACGCTTCATCTCGTGCTAATGCCGAGGAGCTCCTTACAGTACTATTTTGAATTCAATATTTTTTACTAACATGGTTATTAGCATCCCTTCCTCAAAAAAGCGTGCCCCATCAAAGAGCTGGCTCGGCTGGTGTCTCTTAAAGAAGATTAGTCAACATCGGTCGTATCCCGTCGACCACTACTTCGTTACCTGATCTCATATGTCGCGATAATCCAATAGTTTTTAATTTTTCCTATTTTGCTTTTAATTGAATTTTCATCCATCCTTTTGAACTATATATAGTCGTTTATACGAAGCTAATATACCTTTGATAAAATAAATCGATTTGAGAATTTAGTTTGAATATATCAACTTTCGTACATTTAATCCAGGTTTATCGGCAATATATCTCTTCGCACCAATTGATACATCAAAATACAGTTGATGAGCTTTTTAAAATTTTATTCCCAGCAATTGAAAATTGTATATTTCAAGAGGTTCTGATATAAATAAAGGTCATAGGTGTTATATTTTTAACCTTTGTTATTTATGCCTCCTTTTATTATTCTTTTACTGCAGTATAGTTAATTCGGATGTAGCTCTATTTTGAACTATCCGTTCAACAGTTTGTATTCAGCTAGGAAGACTATAGCAAAGCTAAACTTCAAGTCACCTGCATTTAACTACTATTTTTAATAAACCTTTACTTTATCCAAGCCACCACTTCCTTTCCGATCTTATCACCCCATATTAGTATAGTAATGAATTTTGAAGATATTTTATAATGAAATTTAACCTAATCAATTGAATATTATCTATGTTAATAGCTAAATACTCTATCAAGATATTAAATACTTATACAAACTACCAAGTTAGAAGGTTGGCAGCTACTCTCCACGATATCACTTTAACCTTTACACTACTGGGTGTTTATAGATAGATCTTAGCAAATCAGAGTTATTCAGTTAATTTATCCATAAACTTTAATTTGTTAAATTGGATTTGAGAAAATGTCGTCAATGCTTCAATAATTGTTATTTATTGAACTATCAAATATCTATAAAACTATGGTATAAATGATTTCATAGAATGTATAGTACTTATAGAGATACACTAGAACTATCCCAAATGTTTTTGCAAGGCTTTGAATACAGTATTAATATTATATATAGTCAATAATCTTACTACCATTTCGTTGGCTGATAATAAAGCTTCACAAATCTCTTTCTCAACAATTATACATGTAGTATCCAAGTGTTTTAAATTTAAACTAAATCTTTGTTGAAACTATTTATCTCATTACTTGTCTATACTTTTACACTTTACAAACCTCTACTCTATTGATTAGGAACATTTCCTTGCCAGCTTTATGTTAAACGGGTAGCCACAGTAAATTTTAACCTTGTTAGCCTTAGTATACGTAGTTCCCAAAAGATAGTAGGTGAAAGTCCAGTGATTCCCAGTACATATAGTGATGGCGTTCCCCACATATACCTCCTCTCTAGCATCACAGTATTTGTGCTCAACTGGGAATTTCACTTTATCTTTAGATGAAGATGCGGTTTGTTCGGTACTTGGGTTGGTTGATAGGATGGTGGGAGAGGAAAAGATTCGATTTTGAAAGTTGGTAAGTTGTTAAACTCGAAGTTTGGGCTGAAGCTGTTTACATAACTGAAGCTCTTCAAAATAAGATTCACATTTTAGGATGGAAGTAGTAGTAGAATTAGTTTATAATATGGTATTTTTTCAAGTATGTGATGCTCTTTGATAGGTTTCTTTATACAGCTTCGATAATTTAAATAGGATCATCTGTGTCAGTAGTTGCTTCCCTTTGTATGTACTGAATTAGTCTCACAGATAAAACCTAAGCTGGACATAGCCTACTTCAACTATACTCTCACAATGCTTATAATTACATTTTTAGACATTGAGATCAAGCCTAAATTTCCAAACGTACTAGAAGTTTTCCCATATTTGTACAGTTCCAATTGATATACATATAGTGATTCAAAATAGTAGTAAAACGTCGACTAAGTTGCTTTCAAAGCTCGATGTGGGAAGATTCTGGTTAAGCTTAGTGGTATTTGGGACTATCAATACAAATAGGTGGTTGAGTCGGAGTTGCTTTTACTTATTGAAGCTTTATTTGGTTGAGAGTTAAATCGAATTTTGAAGTTTGCTTTCGATATGCAGATCGATTTAAGAGGCAAAAATATTTAAGGCATACTACTATTTCCACTTTAATGAAAGTAAATACTATTTAGTTATTTTCTGTGATAATCCACGACTGTAAAGCTATGGGACACTTCAAAAACTCAAGAATTGAGTTAGATAAGTGTATAGATTTCTAAGAAGCTTATGTATATCGGATTATCTCATATAGGCACATTAAAAACTATAGTATTTACAAAGCGCAACTTCCAATTCATTACTTTTCGATTGAACTCTATAGCACTATATTAATATACAAATTTCAATATAGCAATGGCTAGCTTCCATAGCACTGATCCCAATAATCAAGATATAAGGGGTTTAAAATTTCAACCTATATACAATGTTAAATAGGTTATCGATACATGAAAGACAGCAAACTCAAAACATACTACCCATTCAAATAAACTAATCCTATAAACTCTTAAATTGACATCTATTGCAAACTATTCTAAAAATAGAATATATATATCATCTATAAAAATAACAAAAGTTTAATTAAAATATAGTCTATATTACGCCTCACCACTATCAAAATCTTCAAATCTACAACCCATATTTCTTGGCGAATCCCTGCAAGCTAATTTTCTCTACGGGAACTCCTGTCAACGAAGTTGAAGTAGCAAACATAGGTAAAAAGGCTACATAATCACCAGCCTGCAATTTATAAAGATCTGAATCTACGCTGGGATCCATCTTTAAAAAGGCTTTGTGGTTCCCATCAGTACGACCCATCCACACCTTGCCATCCTTGACATGCTTATCCAAAGGTTTGCCATCGATCAATACGAGTTGCATCTTACCAACCATAGAGTTCAACTTAAGTTGAGCGTTAGCATGGAAAGTTTGAATGATCTCAGTTAGGCGTTGCTGCTTGACTAAATCTGGCACATCATCCTTAAACTTCCTATGGGCGTGAGTACCTTCCCTTAATGAGTACTTGAACATATATGCCATGTCATATTGGACGTATTCCATCAAGCTGACCGTATCTCTATGCATTTCCTCACTTTCACCACAGAACCCAGTTATGAAATCGGAACTGATACTGACATCTTTAATTATTCTCTTGGTAGTATTAATCAATTCAAGATAAGCTTCGCGAGAGTACCCACGACGCATCAAATCCAACATCTCCGTGTTTCCAGATTGAGCAGGCAAATGTAACTGCTTGCACAAGTTGGGTTTTGCAGCTATAAGTTGCAACAGAGGTTCGGGGAAGTCTTTAGGGTGAGGTGAAGTGAATCGAATACGCATCTCAGGGTCGACATTTGAGACCTTATCTACCAACTCGGTGAATCGTAATCCATCTTCCTTACTCTTATAGATAGTTTTGAAACCTTGGTTCGAAAGTTGAGCTTGATCTTTATAGCTGGACATTGATGAAGTGTCGCGGTAGGAGTTGACGTTCTGGCCTAAAAGTACAACCTCCTTGATCCCTTCCGAACTTAATCTTTTTACCTCGTCAACGATAGATTGGATGGGTCGTGAACGCTCGATACCTCGGGTGAACGGTACTATGCAATAGGAGCACATGTTATTGCACCCACGCATAATAGATACAAACACCGACTTGGAGCTTTCATCTTTACGTATAGGCACAATGTCGGCGTAAGTTTCGTCAGCTGAAAGAATGACGTTGGCTACCCCTTGAGTAGTAGTCTCGTTGATATTGAGGAGGTGGGGTAAAGATCGGTAAGCGTCCGGTCCACATACGATGTCTACTAAGTTGGTCTCCTCTAGAAGTTTACTCTTCAACCTTTCAGCCATACACTATTGGAATGTTTTAATAAAAATGAGTTTAAATCAAAATTTACGCCTAGTACTCCAACTGTAGGCGGCAACTTGTTGGGGTGATGACTACGTTTCATAGATTTGAGCTGGCGAAGCTTGTGCCAGATCTTCTGTTCAGCACTATCCCTTATAGAACACTTAATACCCATACGTTAGTTTGTTTAAATAGTATAAAATCAATTACCGTCACTAGGAATACTATATCTGCTTCATTTATTTCCTTGGTTAAAACGAAATTGGCCTGGTTCATGACCGACATCAATATTTCAGTGTCATTGACATTCATCTATCACACAGCTTAACAAAAGCTATAAAATATCAATTTACCTGACAACCATAAACTTCAACAAAATACTTTCTTGATTCCTTAACTACACTACTTGTCGTCGTCGTTGATAAATATGGCAATTCAGTTGGTAGAACTACCAAATCTGGGTTCGGTTTAGGCTTTGGTAAAAAGTCATGCAGCTGTAAGTTTCGATTGCTGAATACGATAGGCTTCTTCTCCTTATCCTTTGTAGCCTTGACTTTTGTCGTGTATCTCCGTAGTAAGTTGGACCTTGAAACTTTGAGCATTCTTCTTCTATGGCTTGGGCAGTAATAAGTTGGACTATAGATCGATTAGATCAAAGATCTTTAAGCAAGTCCATTAAGAAACTGAAGTACAGTACGAAAATTTTCGAACCAATCAAAATGAGTTCAAACTCTCACCTAAAAATTTCTTTGACCATCCAAAGCCATTTTGATCAAAACTCTCAATCCAAACTCAACTCATAGAAACTAGAACCTCAACTCAAGATGGGAAGAACGAAGATGTGGCGCAGTACCGGACGCGGACTCATCCGCATGTCCTGGAACAAGTACAACATGTACAACTTACTAAACAAGACTAGGCTCACCAACACCAACGACAAAACCTTGTTCCAACAGCAGTGGCAAGCTAAGAAGGAGACTAGAGGGTATCACGACTCTGAAATAACTGAAAAACAATGGAAGAAAGTCTTTGCCACCTCTTCCAAGTTGCCTACCGCCAACACGGCCATAACTTCCCAACTGAGCTTAACTGGAAACAGTAAAAGTCAAGGCAAACCTCATCCCCATGTAGCTGCTTTGACTTTTAAGGAATTGGAGCGTAGGGTTGACTTCATAGTCTTTAGAAGTTTGTTTGCCTCCTCTATATTGGAAGCTAAACAACTGGTACTGCACGGTAAAGTCAAGTTGAATGGAGAAAAAGTAAGTATATCTTTTATCCAAATGAACAATTAGCTAATTGAAATTTTCATTTAGGTAACCGTCTCAAGTACCAGAGTAGAAGATGGTGATATAGTCCAAGTAGAACCTTCAGCTATCTCGACTTTAACTGGACCCAAAAATACCAATTTGGACTTCACACCTAAACCGTACTCCCAGCCCTTTTTGTTTTTGCCTCCTTACTTGGAAGTTGATTTCAAGACCTGTTCAACGGTATTTTTGAGAGCCCCCACTTCAAGAGTTGGTAGAACTGAGATTCCTTCACCCTACCCTCCTGAAGTACACGCCTTGGCTTATGAGTTCTATGCCACCAAGAACTAAATTTACTATGGGTCTTTGGTTTGTATTTTTTGTTAGTTTATTTATGACGACTTATTAATTGCAATTATATTTTCTATATTTTGATTGCCTGTATTTATTTCAAAATGTGTTTACTAACCTAAATATTGGTATATGTTACATTTAAACATGAATGAGCAGATGTACCAATGCTTTATAGTTCATAGATAATCAAGTTGTTTAATTAGCTTAATCAGTTATTTTAATCTATTGACATATAAACCGATATGTAAGAGATACTCCAAGTAAATTTGATAGCATCACTATTAAATGTTGAATTTGCCTTGATTGTATAGACTTGTATAATATTCAAAATTGAAACTTGGCATCTTTCAAATATGTTTTTATTATGGATTTAGATGTATACAAGTATTTAATGGTAAGATAGCTTCATTCCACTTATTATAAACATAAAAATTAGTGTAGTATTTGATATAGTCTTAGAAATAGGAGTGTTAGTCAAGATATATATTTTCAAACAAAGGAATATAACTATCTACCATTAGCTTTAGAAAACTTAGATAGTGATAGAGAATATTGGCTTTGAAGTTGGTGATAGATATATGAATCAAATCTATTTGGAGGATTATCGGATACTATACAAATATAAACCATACCAACAAGAGCATAAATAAATAGTTTGTAATTTAATGATAGATCACCTTTGAGTTTATATCAATGAAATACTAGTAATCATCAAAGCTTTATAAGTAATCAATACGCTATTAATGCCAGTTAGCCTAACATATTTACGAATATAAAGGTAGATATAACTTAAGCTTTGAATAAGCTCAACCTTTTGTAACTATAGAATAAATTTATCAATGTTATAATACATATATATTTCAAAACGTATCCATTCAAGACCCAATTAATTGAGACCAAGTTACTGTGAGTTAAAGATTTTCTTTGGTATCAGACATAGTTCTTATCAATCCAATTGATAATGTCAAGCCTAAGTTTTAAAAAAATATTTAATTAGCTTACCTACATTCTAAAGTGAGTATAAGAAACTATATCCAATTTACTATCCTAAAATTTCATAAGCTTTAAAGAATATAGCTTCATCTTCATGGAAGTAGATAATTTCAAATTCAGTAAAAACAACTCGATAGTGAAGTAGGCATGGCTAAATTTAAATAGGATAAGAAACTAAATCAAAGTACCAGCTGGTAATTCAATAGTTAACCATCAAACTTGATTTGGCTACTAGTGCTATTAAGATGGTCACATAAGTATATTTTCTGATAATTGTAAGGTCCAAGGGGGTGCCGTTGAATCCAACTAATGATGGTGTCATAATGGGAGCGTATGACATGAGAGGTTGGGACAGTAGAACCAATGCCGACCACAGCATTGGTAATATGAATCACCCAAAGGAGGTAAGTCCAAAGGAAGCGAAGAAGAAGAAAGTTTGAACGGAGTGAGCTAAGAGGGTATAGAAGTTGAACCACATATTCGCACAATCTAATAACTAAAAGGCTGACCAGGAACAATACTTTATTCGTAGACGAAACAGAATCAGGCTGTCAGAGACAGCTATGGCAGGGGAAACAGATCAGGCTGTCAGAGACAGCTATGGCAAGGGAAACAGATCAGGCTGTCGCAACAGCTATAGTTGATGGTTGAGATCAAGAGGTGAGTAACAGCTATTTAGAAATATGTAGTCTAGAGTCCTTAAAGTGATTTGCTATAAAATCCACATGATAGTGACTTTAAGATGAAATGCCATCGCTAAAACATTGCTATCGTATAAATAAATAGCTGTAAGCACATTGAAATTTACTTGCAGACTTTTATGTTTGTTATTGTTCATTGAGACATTTCAATTGGCAATATTTTCCATAAAGGGCTGGCATCTTTTTAGGAGTGTTTCAAAACAGATTCATATCTTGAATATGGTATCATTTCCGCCCTATTTAGCCAATAAGATTGATGGTTTTTAAAATTTGGATGGTTGCTACAAAACAAAAATAAAGTGATGAAATTTTCGAAACTTTATCAAGCTCCAGATTTTACGTTACAAGCAATCCTCAAGTTTTAACTTGCTAAAAGCACTGAATCTGACGTAAATTCCAATAGACTTGAATCAATCTTCAAAAATAGATCAGAAACAAGTTTCGTACTAATTTTTATGCTTGTTTAAGTTTAGGATCGACCACCATAATAACCCAACAGCTTTACTAAGCTCCAAAATCCCAACTATAAAAATAAGAACCTAAAATCTTAAACAACATATTTCTACCTGAACTCCTTAAAGATGCAAAGCAAATCAGAAGATCCAAACTCCATAGACCTACAACTAACTGAACGTGAACGCCAGTTGTTAGAACAGGAACGGATTATCAATGCCGAGCTTGACGCCAAGTTACAAGCCAACCATGACAAATTCCCCAAAGCAATCTACTTCATCATCCCTAACGAACTATGTGAACGGTTCTGTTATTATGGTATCAAGAACCTTTTATTCAAGTACATGCGTACTGCCTTTGGATTCGAAGAGTATTTTGCCAAATCACAGACCCATCTTTTCAACGGATTGGTCTACCTCTTTCCCATAGTAGGTGCCTCAATATCAGACTCTTGGTTAGGCAAATACCATACCATCGTCTACTTTTCTCTTATCTACCTTATTGGTAACGCCCTACTTTCTATATTCTCCATCAACAATTTGATAAGCCCCTTCGGTAGTTACCCTTACTTTGCCTTCATCATTCCAGCCATTTTAATAGCGGTAGGTTCCGGTGGTATAAAGCCTTGTGTAGTCTCACACGGTGGTGACCAGTTCTTGAAGTCTCAGGAATCTCTACTTGACAAGTTCTTTGCATTATTCTACATCTCTATCAATATCGGCTCTTTAGTTTCACAATACCTGACTCCTTACCTCAAAGAGTATGTTGAATGCTTTGGTAGCAAATGCTACTTCATTGCGTTTGGTATCCCTACTTTAGTCTTCGCCATTGCTTTAGCAGTTTTCGTCATAGGGTATAAGTTCTACCGTATTGTACCCCCAACTAAGAAGTTTATGCCTTATGTAGCGCTGAAGGTAGCTATTACTGCTAATTTGAGGCACTACAAAGCTACTAAGGAAGAACGCTTACGTAAAGGCCACTGGTTGAATTTTTCGGAGGATATCTATGGTTCAGAGATGGTTGAGGAGACTAGACTTTTTGGCAAGGTATGCGTGATGTTCTTTCCAATTGCTTTTTGGTGGATGTTATGTGATCAAAGTGCTACCGAGTGGCAAGCTAACTACGATAAGATGGAGCATACATTTTTAGGCTTTATTCCGTTACCTACCGAAGCTTCTTCAAATATCAACTCCATCCTCATCATCCTATTTGTGCCCTTTTTATCCTACATTGTTTACCCTATTTTAGAGAGACGTGGTATAAAAACCTCCTTACTAACTCGTATTAAGCTTGGATTCGTATCCTTGATCAGTGGGTTTATACTTTCAACCTGCCTACAGTACTACGTTGATTCGTACGCTCACAATCTGGTTGTTGATAAGGAGGGCAACTACATCTCATGCAATGGATGCGTGAACTGGTACCATCCAACTTCCTCAGTGGATTTTGTTGTCTTTAGGGGAAGCTTTACTGTCACCAACCTGTAACCAGTTTGCTTATACGCAGGTAGGCAAGCAGATGCGTGCTTCATCAACTTCCATTTATTTGTTGAACATTGCTATTGGGAATTATGTAGTCTTGATCTTGGAGAACGTTTTCCACGCTATCAATTTGCATGGTACTAACGTCATGTGGGTTTATATTGTTATTACTACTTTAGCCTTTTTGACGTTCTCCTTGTTGTGTAGATATTGGTATGTAACTAAGGAGGATGAGGATGCTGCTAAAGAAATCTTGGAGATTAATGAGCATACACATAAGGAGTAGGTTGAATGGAATTTTCGTCTATAGGGACGTTCAAATATACTTTTTACTTTTCTGCATTTATGTACTGCCATTTTTAGTGTAGCATAGAAACTCCAGTTTAATATAGACTGATTTCAATTGAGTACTAATATGTGTAACCTATTTATTTTAGCTATCATAAGTAAAAATCGATACTTATTTAGAGTTATACCTATCTTCAAATGATGTTTTAATATATATTCTGATTTCCACTACTGTATATATGTTTATATTATACTTGTATTCTATTTCCAATATTGAAATATATATATAAAGTACGGTAGGTATGTAATACTATACACCTCTATACAATACTTCGTCGATGAAGCTGATAGTTGCAACTTGATATTCTAAACCTTTCAATAACGAGAAATACAGTACAAGTTGGTATAAATTCAAACATCAAAGACCCAATCGTTACAAAGCTATTATCATTAGCATTCAAATATAATTGGAAGCTTCAAATTAGCTCTAATTATTTCTACAAAAATAGAAACTTCCTTGTGACGTTCAACATTTACATAACCAATCAGATTATCTTGAAAGTTTAGTAAGGAAAGTTCAAAATGGTTGTCCAGAAAACTATACCTGCTTTATCTTTAAATAGTCACATTGTAAGTTTTTGTATAATAGCATACTAAATAATTTGAGAATTCTTTTAATTAGAGAATTTTTAGAGTTCTTAGGTTTATGTATATAAATATACCTCCTTAACACTGATAGCCTTTTATAGTTGGTAAGTAGATTGGTTGTACAACACTTTGCGATATGATGCAGACATAAAAATATAAAAAATACGATAAAAATATATATTTCTAACCTTATATACAATATAAATAAGTATTTTAAAGTTTAATATTATACTAATTTTGAAGGCATATAAATTATATCCCAATAAAAACCAAATATTGACATTATATCTTAGTTTTAATTCAAGTATGATGGAAAATCGATACGATTGGTATTCTAGATATTTGAGTACAAACCACAGTTGCATTATTGGAGTTACTACTTTTCCATCCATAAGCGAATCTAATTTCAATACTGATCATTCCCATGATTGGAACTTCAATAATATAAATTGGTATTCTAAATCTAGTATAGTTCATTGCAATTTAGTAGATCAAACTATACTTCATAGTAAGTCGTAAAAAATTGATAGTTGGCCTATAGAACACTAATTTCAATTTCAATTGCGATCATATATATATATATCAATATTTTTACTTTTGCTGATTATATATAGCCTCAGCTTAAACTATAATCGATGGTATACCGTACCCATCTACAAAGAGAAAAGTAGATGTAATACAAAATAAGAACTATTAACTCTTTTAATAGTTGCCTATTTAGACCTGTTTTTAAAGTAGATAGAAAAGTACACCCCATGTCAATATTTAATATTAAGCCTTAATGCACTTCCACGTATTATGATACATCAACCAATTTAGAAGGATACTCCCCATTACAAAAAAGCTTTGATAGCATCGATTTTGAGATTCACTTACTTTTGCTTCCAACAGCTAAGGATTAGGCTATAATTATAGTATATTCTTATTCAAGATTATAAAACGCATATAAAAATTTATTGTATATAATTATACTAATATAAAAAAGCATGCATACAGTTTAAGTAAAAATTATTTATTTAAGTTATAGGTTGAAATCCAATTACAAAGCGTAGATCTTTCCATCGTATTTGATCTTAGATTCATCGACATAATCGATAGTGAAGTCAAACTCGATGTTCTGATAGTATTCGGAGGTCAACTTGCCAACAACTTGACGGGGATTGTAATTAACTACCTGCCACTTACCATTGTGGGGAGCCTTGTTACCGAACAGGAAAGTAGCTTCACCTTCACGGAAGTAGATCTCCTTAACTTCAGCCGAAGCATCCTCAGGCCTTGTAATGAGCGTGACTAACCTTGGATAAAGTAGTAAACTGGGTCAGGGTACCAGCTGGTACACGGTTCAAGAGTACACCATCGAACTTGATCTGGTCTTTGGTGATGAACTCGAAGGGGAAGACTTCGTCCTGGACGGTTTCGCCAGTAGAGATGTTTTCTAAGTCTTTACGGTACCAGTGGCCACGGTAGAGAGCCTTGGATTCGGCGTTACCGTCCTTGCAGTAGGACTTTAGGAACTGTTCTTCGGACCCAAAATAGATTTCATAGGCTTTGAGGCATTTGTTGGACTGGGATTTGTCGGCTAAAGTGTAGATGGCGTTGTGGAATGTCACTCTGCTCCCAGTTAGGGCCGGCTAGGACGGTGGTGGCAGTGAGTAAAGCGAGGTTGATGAGATTGGTGAATTGCATTTTATTTTCTAGGTGTGATGCTTTTTAATGGGAGTCATTCTGGGTTTTTATATATCGATTCTCGAAACCTACGTAAGCTACTGAAGATCCTACTTAAATCCACTACGCTTAATATCTTTTGTGTTTCTTGTTATCTAGATAGATTATTATGTAATTCGATATTTTACATGATATGAATAAGTTGGTTCTACTTTCCTTTACCGATGCATTTGAGATACTGTATATCCACTTTCCCAAAAAGAATTCTTTTTTTGGTCAAATGACATTTCCACTACTTGCACTTGGTTGGCGAAAGTTTGATTTCAATATATAATGGATAAATTTAGTATAATGTTCTTCTTGAACAGCCTTTGAATATTGCTAAGCTATCACTTGGAGTTACTTTTAAGCCCATATCTATTAATAACTATAGTAAACAAGAAAATTTATCCTGTATAAATATGGTTTTACTTTATAAGGTAGTAGGCACGCAGGTGTTCTTGGCTATATATAATCTATAGCATCCACTTTTGAGTTCCAGCTTTTTATATTAGGAAGTTTGGACTTTTGCTATCATGGAAGTCTTTCGAATTTATCTTGGAATTCGATACACATGAGGCCATCATATTGTGGAATCCACATAATCAATGGGTTTGATAGCACCATATTATAAATGGCATTTTACATAATATAGAAGCTGTGTTGAATACTTATCGCTCTTTGGAAATATATTGATAAAAGTACGCCATATAGATTTTGATTTAATGGAAAGCGTCGTTTTTGGAAGAGTTTTCTAATCATGACTTTTAATCAAATATCCATCGAAATAATCTATAGGATATATAGTTATCTAGATACCTTTAAATATACTTGGCTTACAAATAGGTTTAGATACAATAGGTGAACTGCAGTATTCCATATTTACCATCCATACTATTATATATTAAAATTCCATCAAAAAACTATAGAATAGTATATGAAAATAGGGCATTAGCTGTACATTCCTATACGTATTAAGTCGACGATCAGGTGATTTAGTACAAGTATTTAGCAAATAGAGAGCAATCTCAACGAAGGTATGAGTACTTGAGAGTAAGGATGGTAGAACAACAGATAAAGGGAACCTGCAGCTACATATAGTGATGGAGAATGTTTTTAGAATCGGAAAACAGTAGAGTTATCCGATATGAGAAACTTCACAATTCAACCTCAATATAAGATAAAGTATACACCATTATCTTCTTATCGCAGATCTACTTAGGAGGCTTATGAATATATACCAGCATTTTTGCTATCGTTATCATACCTTCAAGTACAAATGTTTTAAAGTACTAAATATTTAGGGTAAACTAATGGCCAACTGCAAAACTATATCGAGCTTACGAGCATTACTAAAACTATATGAACTATACTTTATCTCGAGAATATAAAAACCGGTATACTGTCAAGGTGGAGATTTGAGAACAAAAATATTGGTAAAAGCATTGCCCTACACTATTCCTTTCCCACCCACGTTTATGGAAAAGAAACCAGGTGAAAAAGGAAACTATCAGCTGATGGATAGCAACTGCAATATATTGAAGAATAAAGTTGAAGAATAGATTGTCATACAGTATAAAATTTTCGGACCGGAATTCGGGTAGTCTACCGTGTGAAAACTTATAAATATATGATAGGTTAAA
The DNA here is from genome assembly GCA_016630905.1 of Capillidium heterosporum. NCBI lineage: Eukaryota > Fungi > Entomophthoromycota > Entomophthoromycetes > Entomophthorales > Capillidiaceae > Capillidium > Capillidium heterosporum. The sequence continues at coordinate 2,787,462 of WBMQ01000003.1, read as the reverse complement.
TTAACTATGTGCCTACGTAAGCTTACTATGGACGATGATATTACTAATGTATGTATACTTAATAAGTAGATAGGTAACTGTATAGCGTAATTAAAAGCACTGCTATTATTAGCTAAAGAACACTATACAATCTCCTACGAGTGGTGAATACAAAGTAGGGATGCAAACTATTTGAAAACCTCGAATTTCTAAAAAAATAGTTCGATAGATATTTCAAGGGAGGGTCTAAATTTATCTCCACTGGCTTGTTATAATACTTTGAATATATTATCATATCAAGCCATTTTTACCCACTAGCCTTAGCATGGCAGATAGCTACTCGTACATTACTTTTTAAAGAAATGTAACTACCCAACTATCTAATCATCGTTCATAATTCAGGCAGCTGGTATACTATTCGCCCACTATATTGAGCAACCGGTTTATATTAACCTCCACTACATAGAGTTAAGCTATCTACAGCATAATCAAGAATCAGAGCACTATTACCTGGACTACATTACCTAACCCAGATTTATAGCTCATCAATATTTTACCATACAATAGATAGATAATTTTACTTAGTAAATCCAAGCCTACGTAGCGATAGTGATTCCAATATGTCAATAACAGTATAAAAGGCTACCAATCTACCCCTCCATCAAACATAAACAAACAGCTAGATCCACAAACATCAATAAAATGCTCTTCAAGAATCTTATTACCATCATTGCCTTAGCCGCAACCACCGCCTCCGCTGTTGATTTTACTGGTCGCTACTACTTTTCTATCAACAATGAACGCGACATCTGCTACGACGCCTATGAGGTGAACTTGGAGGCCGACGGTACCTTCGTCAAGCGTTCCAAGGACTGTCAGACTAACCGCCCTTTCCTCAGCTACGGTACCTGGTCCAAAGTCAGTGACTCCATCATCCTCGAGAAGCTATTGCCCAATTTCCAAGTCAAGGAAGTCAAAGTTGAAGCTATCAGCTCCAGTCTTATGAAGTATGGTAACTCCAACTTGGATCGCTCTACTCAGGTCAAATCCATCGATTTTATCACCAATTTGTTCGGCAAGTGGGAAGCTGGTAACAAATCAGTCTTGTTCTCCAACAATGGACGTTTGACTGTCACTGATAATGGCCTACCTCAAGGTTTATCTGTTCACCATCAAGGAGGAGAAGCCCATCGACGACAACCATATGCAAGTCAGTGGTTTAGGTACTAACAACGGTACTACTATCAACTGGACTGCTAAAGTCGACCTCCAGAAGACTTTAATCTTCAATGGTGAGACTTTCACTAAAGTTAATGCCTAATTTTCAATAAACTCATTAGACTTTTATTAATCAATACTTTAAAAGCTTCGTATATATACTTTAATTAATTCCTATTTTCTTATAAATTTATATATACACGTACTTTTATTGTAGGTTATTTGTATTATTTCAATCACAAGCCAATTTTCCATCACTAAAATTAAGTTTAAAATGCACGCTAAGCTGCATGGTAAATTTTATATAAAAGGGATATTATATATTGCAGTAAAAGAATGTACATAAAATATAAATCTCATATGTTACTTTCCTTAAAGCCCAAATCGAATTATTTTAAATGAGCTTTCGGGAAAAGTTTCTAAATTTCACTTTTAATTAGTGCCAATAGTACCTATTTTCAATTGCCGAACTTATCGACAAAAGTTCGTTAGAAAAAGTGACTAGAATTAATTTAAAGATATTACTCTGTAGATTAATTCATTTTCTTTTGTATAAAAGATAGCTAATAATTAATACTATATAGTAAACCATTAGTGCATTTCCAAGATGCAAAGCAGTTAATTCACTCCTATCAAGTGATATTTATCGTAACACCTAAAAAGTCTGGTAGGAATTTCAAAACTGGAGCTCAACTTTCTTAGCGTGGCCTTGACAATTTCGTTAGTAGCGAATTAGCTATGTATATAACTAACATATAAAGGTGCCGGAGTTATTTATATTTATAAATAAGGTGATAAATATTTTAGTTAGCCTACTTTCAAAATCTACAAAGGCGATCATTGATGGTAAAAATGACACTGACACTTAATGTTATTGAAAAGTGATACAGAAATAAATGGGCTATATAGTTTAGATCTTTGAAACGCCTTGAAAATATTTACTGCTTTCTAAATTTAGCTCCTATACAACATATTATGTATAAAGCTTTATATAATATAAGTTAGAAATACCAATATATTACTTCTCGATTAACTGCTAACCATCTACCCTTTCTAGCGCAAAACCCTATCTCCAATTCATAATCCAAAAGATGGGTTTATAGATAATCATTCTAGGCAGCTCATTTGAAACTTTCTTATCTTCTTGGGCTCATATATACTTATTACTCATATAAATTTACCTTATATATATGATAAGGCCAATTTTAATTATAATAGATAGCATAGTTTTTTATAAGCTCTTATTTTTTAAACCTTTTTAGCCAAGTATCTTATTAGAAACCTTAAAAAGCGAGCTGATTAAGGTATATGCCAAACTATTCATCCAAGCCTGTGGTAAACAGTTACATTTAATGACTTTATTATATATAGGTTCATATGAGATCGTTTAATTATGTCAAATTATAAGCTTCAACCTTGACATTGGGGTTTTTAGTGGCTAGTATTGGCTTGAACCCGATTTCCCAAATATCACTATCTTACTAATTAATTGTAGGCTTGAATCATGCTCTCAATTATAAAATGCCTATTGGTAAGTCTATATACTCTAACTGTTATCTTAGAAAAAGTTCGAATTGAAATAACCAAACCTTACTATCTATATCAACTTTCTCAGTATTTGCATCCAACTATCTCTCCTCCAAAATCCACTTGTACTTAACTTGTACTCTAATCCACCATCAAGTTCTCGACCTTCATCTTTATACAGCATTAGATCCACCATGAAACTAAACTTGAAGCTTAGTATTTATTTTTAGTAGGTGGAACATCCCTAACTGTCCACAATGAATTAGTTAGGGCGGTTTGAGTTATAGCTTGGGATTTAATTCGGAGTATCCTAAACAGTAGATGGATGCACGGAACTAAACATATTTACGGGACTTTTTAATAGGAACTATTAGTATTATCTAATAAACTTACTTGGAAATTAGAACACTTTGGGTGTGTCTAAGTGGATAAGATCGCTTAATTCTTACTTTATATCTGAACAAAGTATAAGCCTCTACTTTTACTAAATGTAGATAAAAATATTCTCTTCCCGGTAATTTTCAATGCTAAGATATTTATTATGTTTTCCGCTAGAGTTGATGAAAGTAGAGATGGAAGTTTTCTATAAACATGTAGTGTAACTGGTTGAGTTAAATACTAAGGATCATAAAAAATTACACTATCAACACCATATATAGTCTTTATCAAGCTTTAGCTATAGATTCTATAAATAAAATATTTGGACCTAATGTTTAAATTACCAATACATAGGGCATATCTATGCTGCTACTCTTGAACAGTAGTTTTATTATATATAGGGAAAGGAAATCTGATATTCTACCAAAAAGCATATAAAAGGTTCAAATAATCCAAGTAGCACCATATCAAACTTACAATCAAAAATTGAAGATGCAACTCACTAACTTTATGAACTTCGCTCTACTTGCTGCTACTACCATTTTTGCCGGCTCAAACTGGGAACAGAGTGACATTCACGACGCTATCTACACTTTAGCCGATCCATCTCAAGCCTCCCAATGCTTGAAAGCTTATGAAATCTTCTTCGGGTCTCAGGAACAGTTCCTCAAATCCTACTGCAAGGATAGCAAGCTCAGCGTCCCCACCCTCTACAAAGGCCATTGGTACCGTCAAAATTTGGAAACTATCCTGACCAGTGAAACATTTGATGATGAAGCCTACCCTTTCGAATTCATTAGCAAGGATCAGATTAAATTTGATGGCGTTTTATTGAACCGTGTACCAGCTGGAACAAAGACCCAATTCTTATTGCTATCCAAGTTAGGCTACGGCAAGTATTACATCGAAGATTCCGATAGCGAAGTCAATAGGATTGACTTCCGTAAGGGTCAAGCTACCTTTTATCTGAAGAATAAGCGTCCCCACAATGGTGATTGGAAGGTGGTAGATTATAATTCCGGCTCAAGTTAGAGGTAAGTTGACCTCTCAGTACTATGGGAATGAAGAGTTTGATTTCACTATTGAATACGTTGATGAGAAGCGTATCAAGTATGATGGAAAGGTGTATAGGTTCTAGGAACTAGATTGGCAAATAAACTGGTATTTCAATTGTATTTTAATGTGACCATTTTTCTTATACACATATATATTCCTTCTCTTTACAATGCTTTATAACTGCCATCTAAAATTTACCTATAATTGAGTTAAAAGTTGTTAAAAAATGTGCAGTAGTTTATACTTTCTTGACAATAAAGATATTTGATTGTGCAAATAGTGACTTTTGCATATGATTTCTTACAACAAACTCATGCCCAAAGTTTACCCCTTTATTGATAAGCCCATCTTAGAACATTGGCGTGATTTGCTTATGTCTGAATATTCCTTTTGGCATTAGTGTTTAGATAAAAACAATATACTTGTACTTTTCGACCTATTTATAGGCAATATCTTAGTGTTAACTATTAAAAGCTCATTAAAATATTTATTAAATCGATGTTTGTAAGTTAATAAAATGGAAGTAGAGATAGAAAGAGAAGACCTATTCCTTGATAGTAAGCTGATTCTGTTCCAGAACCTCCTTGGCAGCATCCTCATCCTCCTTTGTCACATACCAGTAGTTACTTAGATAGAAGAACAGCAGGAAGGCAGCCGTCGTAATGGCAGTGTAGATCCACATGACGTTGGTACTATGAATTTCAGCAGCATGGAAGGCGTTCTCCAGCCCTAGTACCACATAGTTACCTAGAGCGATAGCTAGCAAATATACCGAAGTTGAAGAAGCACGCATCTGTTTACCTACCTGAGTATAAGCGAACTGGTTGCAGGTTGGGGATAGGAAAGCTTCACCTAATGAAAGTAAAATCCACTGAGGCAGCTGGATGGTGCCATTGACACACCCGTTACAGGAGACATAGTTACCATCTTTGTCAACTACCAAGTTGTGGGCGTAAGAATCTACGTAGTACTGCAGACTAGTAGATAAAACGAAACCACTGATCAAGATGATGAAGCCCAAGTTCATACGAGTGAGTAAGGGCATCCTTATACCACGCTTCTCCAAGAACGGGTAGACAATATAAGACAGGAAGGGGACGAAGATAATGATAAGCAATGAGTTGATGTTAGAAGAAGCTTCAGTAGGCAACGGGATAAATCCTAAGAATGTATGCTCCATCTTGTCGTAGTTAGCCTGCCATTCGGTACCACTTTGATCGGACAACATCCACCAGAAAGCGATGGGGAAGAACATGACGCAAACCTTACCGAAAAGTCTAGTCTCCTCGACCATCTCTGAACCGTAGATATCCTCTGAGAAGTTCAACCAGTGGCCTTTAGCTAAACGCTCCTCTTTAGTAGCTTTGTAGTAAGCGGGTGTTGGCGGTAACGGCTAACTTTAAAGCTACATAGGGCATAAACTTCTTTGTAGGGGGAACGATGCGATAGTACCTATAACCGAAGACAAAGACAGCCAAAGCTATACCGAAAACAATGGTAGGGATACCAAAGGCGATGAAGTAGCATTTAGAACCAAAGCATTCGACGTATTCCTTGAGGTAAGGAGTGAGATACTGGGCTATCAGGGCACCTACGTTGACAGAGACATAGAACAGGGCAAAGAACTTGTCAAGTAGAGATTCCTGAGACTTCAAGAACTGGTCACCACCGTGTGAGACTACACAAGGCTTTATACCTCCCGAACCTATGGCTATCAAAAGAGCTGGGATGATGAAGGCCCAGTAAGGATAGCTTCCGAACGAACTAACTAGATTGTTGATGGAGAAGATAGAAAGCAGGGCATTACCGATGAAGTAGATTAAGGAAAAGTAGACGATGGTGTGATATTTTCCCAAGAACGAGTCGGCTATCGAAGCACCTACTATAGGGAAGAAATAAACTAAGCCGTTAAAGAGATGGGTCTGCGATTTGGCAAAGTACTCTTCAAATCCGAAAGCGGTACGCATGTATTTGTACAAGAGGTTCTTGATACCATAGTAGCAGAATCGTTCACAGAATTCGTTGGGGATGATGAAGTAAACAGCCTTGGGAAACTTTTCGTGGTTGGCCTGAAGTTTGGCATCTAGTTCGGCGTTGATGATGCGTTCCTGTTCCAGGAGTTGGCGTTCTCGCTCAGTAAGGTGGGAGTCCAACTGGTTGATATGGTCGAGTTTACTGTCCATTTGAGTTTTTGGTTTGAGTTGGATCGTAAGATTTGAATTCTAAATTTAGCTAGATATATATACACTTGCTTTTCTGCAAAATTTTTTTGTAATGGAGGTTATCTTTCTAAATTGGTTGATGTATCATAATACGTGGAAGTGCATTAAGGTTAATATTAAATATTGACATGGGGTGTACTTTTATATGATTTTAAAGCGCTATTGGAATAGGTGAATATTATGAAATTTCAGGGAATTTCTAGTTTATACTCCATCTATTTTTACTTTATAGATGGGCACAACCTACCTTTGATAAAATTTGGAGGAGCCATAAATTGATTCTGTTGAGGCGGTATATGAATAATCAAAAGTATAAAATTTAACATAGGTAGGAGTGTGATCGTAATTGATATTAGTCTTTCAGATTTCAGTTCACAAATTTTTTGTGACTAACTCACAAGTATAGCTTAATCCTTTGACCAAACCTAATTTGGTATATTAATTCACAGGATTTCTTATTCGAGCTTTTAGAGTGACCAAGATAAAAATTAGATCGGGTTTAAAGTGGTAAAAGATGGTAGACAACTTCCGTTTACTAGCTACAGTTTATATTTTAATGGCTAGGCAGCTAATCGTACATGAATATCCCACCATCTTCGGAAAATTTAGGGTAGTCAATTTGGTTTGGCTAATACTCAGTGACAAAAATATATCTTTAAAATAGTATACTATTGAATTTTAAAAGGACACACCTATACTGCCTATAGTAACATATGGACATATGGCTTGGATTGGGTTTTACTGGAAGTTGTTATATCAAAAAGTGCTGTATAGTAACTAAACCTACATACTCTAAAGAAATAGCCTAATTCTAAGGAGGTATACCTACGTATGCAAAATCTATCAACCCTAAACATTTTCTAATTGAAAGAATTCTCAACTGATGTCGTATACAATAATATAGAAAGTGACATTGTGATTCTATTAGGTAAAGTAAGTACCGCTTTCTGAATAACCAATTTAGGCCTTTTGCTAAAAAATTGACAACATGACTTGGTACAATAATGTTGGACGTCACTTGAGTATGCAAAACTTTGCAGTAAAAGTAGGATAAATTTGAAGCTTCCAATTAAACTCAAAGTTTTCGATAATTAGTTTATATCGGGTGGGGTTTACAAATGTATTGTATATAATATATATTGCATCTTTTGTTAGAAATAAAAGTTTAGAATGTTGATCTTAACTCATCAACTCCAATAAAATACTATAGGATTTATAGATAGTATGTTGGTATCGAATCCCAGATACTTTTTTATTTATGTAGAACTTAAGTACCACATTTAATACACAAATGATCATAAAATAATGATCCATAAGTTGAAGGGATATTCGAAAATAGCTATAAAGATTTTGTCCTCGATCTGAATCTGCCTATATCTAATTGAAGTTCTTAGATTATACTAAAAATTCAAAAAAAATACCACAAGCAAAACTAAATAATTTTATTGAAATAAAGCACAAAAAGAAACTGCTGCTACTACCTATTCCTTGAGTGCAAGCATATTCTGCTCCAAAATTTCTTTTGCAGCATCTTCATCCTCCTTAGTTACATACCAATACTTACATAACAGGTAGAACGAAATAAAAGCCAGCGTAGTCAAGATAATATAGACCCACATAACCCCGTTTCCATGCAAATCTACAGCGTGAAAGATATTCTCCAATATTAAAACCACATAGTTCCCAATAGCAATGTTCAACAAATAAATGGAAGTTGATGAAGCACGCATCTGCTTACCTACTTGAGTATAGGCAAACTGATTACAGGTTGGTGACAGTAAAGCTTCCCCTAAAGATAATAATATCCACTGAGGAAGTTGGATGGTACCATTCACGCATCCATTGCATGAGATGTAGTTGCCCTCCTTATCAACAACCAGATTATGAGCGTACGAATCAACGTAGTACTGTAGGCAGGTTGAAAGTATAAACCCACTTATCAAAAAGATAAATCCGAGCTTCATACGAGTCAACAAGGGAGTTTTGATGCCGCGCTTCTCCAAGAACGGGTAGACGATGTAGGATAGGAAAGGTACGAAAATGATAATAAGGATGGAGTTAATATTTGAAGAAGCTTCGGTAGGTAACGGAATAAAGCCTAAGAATGTATGCTCCATCTTATCGTAGTTAGCTTGCCACTCGGTAGCACTTTGATCACATAACATCCACCAAAAAGCAACTGGAAAGAACATCACGCATACCTTGCCAAAAAGTCTAGTCTCCTCAACCATCTCTGAACCATAGATATCCTCCGAAAAATTCAACCAGTGGCCTTTAGCTAAACGTTCCTCTTTGGTAGCTTTATAGTAGCGCGTATTTGCCGTAATAGCGACCTTCAAAGCGACATAGGGCATGAACTTCTTTGTTGGAGGGACGATACGGTAGTAGCGGTATCCGATGACAAAGACCGTTAAAGCGATAGCAAAGACAACAGTTGGTATACCAAACGCAATGAAGTAGCATTTGCTACCAAAGCATTCAACATACTCTTTGAGGTAGGGAGTCAGGTACTGTGAAACTAAAGAGCCGATATTGATAGAGATGTAGAATAATGCAAAGAACTTGTCAAGTAGAGATTCCTGAGACTTCAAGAACTGGTCACCACCGTGTGAGACTACACAAGGCTTTATACCTCCCGAACCTATGGCTATCAAAAGAGCTGGGATGATGAAGGCCCAGTAAGGATAGCTTCCGAACGAACTAACTAAGTTATTGATAGAGAAGATGGAAAGCAGGGCATTACCGATGAGATAGATTATGGAAAAGTAGACGATGGTGTGGTATTTTCCCAAGAACGAGTCGGCTATCGAGGCACCAACAACTGGAAAGAGGTAGACTAAGCCATTGAAGAGATGGGTCTGCGATTTGGCAAAGTACTCTTCAAATCCGAAGGCAGTACGCATGTACTTGTACAACAGATTTTTAATACCGTAATAGCAGAATCTTTCGCACAATTCGTTGGGGATGATGAAATAAACGGCCTTGGGAAACTTTTCGTGGTTGGCTTGTAGTTTGGCGTCGAGTTCGGCATTGATGATGCGTTCCTGCTCCATCAGTTGGCGCTCTCGCTCAGTTAACTGGAGGTCTATAGAGCTTAGTATGTCTGGTTTGGTGTCCATCTTTGCTAGGTTAGATCTTTGGATATAAAGGTACTTGTCAAAATTTTGTTGCTATTTATATGGATTTTATATACAAAACTTTGCAAAAGCTTCTGCCGTCTATAGGTTTATTCTCTAAATTGATTAAAGTATCATAATGTACTATTTTATATTGATCTATTATTTCAAACCTAGACATGTGCCTTACTTTCATATAAATTGGCTACGTACTTGGTTAGACAAAGTATGAAAACAGGAATGTTTAATAAAATTTTTAGTCTCAAGTAATAAAAATTCGTTACACCCTACTGCAGGTACTTTTTTATATTATAGAACATGTTTGAGATATGGAGTGAGTGATAATGTATCTAATTTACTACGAATTCGCGTTTTTATAGTAGATGCTTTATTAGCTAACATTATAAACTCAATTATTAAATTTCTTTGTTCGTGTATTCACATGAGCCTACTGTATGACAAATCCAGGATAGTTGGGTGAAATGAAGATTTCTATCATACGTTCAGAAAACCCATAATGATTTTAAAGAGATGTTGGAATCACTAATTATACATTCTCAGAATGGAAAGTGAAGTTACTTTTATCAAAGTTTTTGCTTTGGATAAGAATTCCTAGCCATCGTTATCAATCCATTTTGAAAATAGTGATCTGATATTGAAGTCATAGCCATCTTTCTACAGTATCTCAAGCCCCTTACCACTTTTTACAAAATATGTTTTAGGTTCTATTAAACTAGTAAGAAATTTGAAGATATATATAAATAATTTTTAATTTGTGATATATAGTTTCTATGGAAATCTACTTGAACTTTAAAAAACTTTGTTTTATAGACTCATAAAATCTCTTTTGTTATCTAAAACCATAGCCCGTAACTTGATGGGTCTGACTCATGGTTTTAACAAAGCATATTAAAAAGTACTGATAGTTTTGATTCAAACTAACAAGGCTGAAAATCATTGGCCTAAGAGTATTGAAAAATATATACCATTCTTGATAACCTACATTTCCATTTTAAACAGCCTTCTTTTATACTAATTTGTAATTCTGTAGTATATAGTAATGGGCTTAATAACCCAATAATATACATTTATATATAAAGCAAATAATAAAGAACTAAAAGTTGCTAAAATATAAATACATATAATGAAAAATGCAAAGTTTGATCAAGCAGCAGAGTCCATTACCAAATCCATCACTCAAACTCTAGAAAAATCTAACCTCTAGTTAGAGTAAATTCGGGAAGGTGACAGCTTCCCCAAACTCCTTAAATTCACATTATCACTTTTAAGCCCTTTCTAGCGTTGAATAAACAAACTATGGTAGTTGAGTAGTCGAACTAGAAACAGCAGAAAGTCATTGGTAATGTCTTTTAAGCTGCTTACCTAAAAGACTTGCAGTGGTAAAGGTTGGTTGAAATTATAAGAATCCTGAGATGCAAAATCATCAGATAGTTGCAACTTTTAAGGTGTGTTAGAGTGTCGAAAAAAGTGGAAAGTTGATTTGTCACCATCAGAAAGTTTAACATGTGAATCAACTAGGTTTAAAATCCCATAGAGCTGAACCGAGCTGGTGAGTTTAGTAAATTGGACTTGAAACTTGACTAGTCTCTTTCTTTTGTTTTGGAAGTTTAGGCGACTCTGGCTTTGAAGCTAGGTCAGTAGGTGGAATCGCTGACGTAGTGATAAACCTACCCTTCCGCATTATCAACTTGACTTTTAAAGAAGACATTGGCTACTTTATCAAAGATAAGGAGTTGTCCTAGGTGCTAGCTGATATACTTGATCTGGATGTACAAGCTCTTCAGTTCAGGTAGGTTCATCTTAATTTGGTGGGAGATGGGTCCATTTAAGTAATTGACATCTAACCTAAACTTGACTAAAGTGGAGTTTGAGAAGTTAATCAGTGGAAACGGCTTATATCCTTTGTAGGTTAACGTAACTGTTTTTAGGTTGTCTAGATTTGAAAGGGCCCTGTCATATATGTTGCTCTTATATAGATGGCAAGCATGAACTTTTAAGTTTCTATAGAGCTCTAGGTCGTCCTTAGATAGATTGGAGAATTGGTCTCTATCCTTAACTTATTTGATATAGATCTGAAGGTTTGTGTAAAGACATTGGAAAGGCGAGATTTGTATCAAAGAATCGAGAATTCTTGATGCATCAGTTGTGTTTTGACAATAAACTTATAGCTCTCAGTAAAATCCCTAAAACTATCCCTACCCTTCAAAATCCTTAAAAACATGGAAGATGAAAGGTATAGTTAGTTGCCACAAATACTAGTTGCTTAAAGTTAATCAAACCAGTCGGTAAGGATGGCTTCAAGTAGCTCGGTTGGAAGATAAGTAAGGTTGAGCATCAAAGTAACTTCCTTTCAGGCTCATGTACAACTAGAGAAAGCTTGGTGGATTTGAATTTGTAACGCTTTGTAGTCATCACCTTCCATTTGAATTATCCAGTAGTTTGATTGGTTCTGAATTGAAAACACAATCCATTTCGACTAAATTGAAATGAATCCAATAGAAAATGGACATCAAGTATCCTTCTGAAACAAAAATCTTATAAGGCCACTTTTGATTCAATCTGTTATACTTTCAGTATTTCTATAGTAATTTTATACACTTTACTATTGGGATCTAAGGTTGTAGTGTATTGAAAGAAGATGAGAAAAACTGTTTTAAAGCAGTGATCTTCGACCTTGTAGATAAAAGCAAATCTCCTAATATATAACTACTTTCTAATCCCTAACTTTCAAAATTTAATACCCCAACTAAAAAGTCGAGGACCTACTACCTAGGGCTAAAGTCTACAATTTCCTAGGCCAAGCACACTTTTAATAAAATGTAACATATGGCATTAGCTACAATTGAATGATTTTAGGCCTACAAGGCTTAGATCATTGACCTTGAGATGAACAAAAAACATCCTTACATTGCATTATCCTTAAAATCTTTATATACACTAACTTATACTATACTATTGGTTATCGATAAACCAACTGATTTATTATCATATATTTGCACATCAAAACGCTACAACAAAAAACATCTAAACTGGTAGCCAACAAACAGCTTCACTAAAGGTAAAAATAGCAAGTTTATTGGAGTAACGGTGCCCGCTGTCGAATCCAACTTTCAATGTCTTTAGTAAGGCACCTAGCGTTTAGTTGAAGCAAGCATGGAAAGGTAATAGTTTCCTCCAAATTACTTAAAATCGAGCCATCATCCACAAGGGTCTTCCAGCTCCAGACGGATAGGTTACGGCAGCTATGTAGCGTAGCTAAAAACAATATAAAATCAACGGTAAGGCTATTTAGGCTACCTATTCCGAAAGTTTGAAGTGGCAAAGTGTGCTTGAAGTTGAAATCTTGGGATTTGAGTCTGCCGCATAGTATCAGCCGTCGGAGATGTGTCAACGTATTGAAAATGATTGAAAGAGAAGTAAGTTTGCGGCCACCAAAGATTTTAAGCTTTAACTTCACTATATTGAGGACTCCACATAGCTCCATAGGGCTGTCTATTATATTAGACCGGGCTCTAAGCGCCACCAACTTGGTTCGCTTAATTTGAAAATCTAGACACCATAGGCTTCGAAAACAATAAGCCAAACTTTTGAGATTAGGCCAGTAGATAGGGTCGTTGATATATTTGTAAAGCCATTGTCCATCGGTAAAAACATTGCTTTTGAAGGAGGCGTCGACCAGTTGATCAAAGATGGGGAGAGACTTTATGTATGGATTAATGTCCTCGGCTTCAATACACAAGATCTTGAGTTTGGGCATATTAGTTTTAATATGGTGGAAAGTCAACCCGTCCAAGTATTCAACCATCAAATCAAACTTGATTAAATTTGAGCAAGATACATTGGCAAGTAGAAATGGTTTATGTCCATAGTAGGATAGTGTAAGTTCTCTTAGATTGGGTAGGTTGGAAAAGACTCTGTTGTTTAAATTGTTCTTAAATAGATGACAGCTATAAATCTTTAAGCTTTTATAAACTTCCAGGTCGTCAAGGGATAGATTGGTAAAATGGTCTCTACTTCTTACATAGTCGGTAAAGCTTTGAAGTTTGGTATAAAAAGATATTGGAAAGACAGTGTATACGCTTTCCAATTCCGACTGCTTGATGTATTGGTTGTACTTCAACAATAAGCCTTTAACTTGGTCCTCACCCTTTAAAAACTTCAAGATGGTGACGTCTTGGAAAATAAAGGGAATGGTGAGTTGTCGGAAATAATGGCTGACTAAGGCTAGCTCAAACCAGTCGTTGAGTTTTAGATTGATAAGAACGATATCGAGTATTTCTGGTGGGAGGTCAGTGAGATTGGGCATTCAAGTAATTTATTTTCGAGTTTGTGTTCAATTAAAAAAGCTTGGTAAGGGAGAATCTATGGAAATTTATAGCCATCACTTCAAAGCAACTTTATTGGCTCTAAATCGGAAATAGCAGCTAAATTTTGGCTAAATTTAAAAGGATTCGATGAAAATCCACATCAAGCATCCTCCAAAAGTCTCCCCTATCCTACCCTTCTCTTTAGTCACAGCATGTGAGTAGTTAGCTAGACATTTAGCGTACTCTATCCTTCCATAATTATAATTTTCAGCTACATACATAGTAAACAAACCAATATCAATAAAATTACAACTAAAAACAAAAACTTTATTTTAATATAGGCAATACAAAGGAAGTGGAAATTCAATTTAGCTATACGAAAGTCGGCTTGATATTTTTGACCTTTTCAACAACCCCATTCAACCCCCTGACATCGAAATCCCCATACCAGAACAATCGCCAACCTATCGTATCATTCTTTGACTCCATATTCAAATTTAGGCTGCCATCGGACCGATCAAAGTACCAATTGTTGACCTTATTATTAATCCTGGACCTCCAGATCAAATTCTTACAGTTGCGATTCAAGTTCTGCCATAGAACATCGGCTACACCAATACCTTGAAAGTTGGGGTCGACGGCAAATTTGTCGAGGTACAAAAAGTTTCCGCCTTGAGAACCGTTTTGGTTGCTGGTACTATCGGTAGTGTTGAAGGTTTCATTAGTAACTATGGCACAACCTTGGTAATCCCCTGCGACGACCACATGATTCAAACCAAATTTCAACTTGAATTCGAACTCCTTCAAATTCAACTTCCTATTAAACGAACTCTCCAACAACGCCTTCAACTTGTCCAAATCCAAAGTATCGATACTTGAATGCATAGTAACCTTCAACCCGTATCTCATAATTGTAAAGTCGTTCAACTGATTGTTGATATTGAAGGCATTATAGCTATTCCCAACATACTTCGACTTGATAGGTTTGTCGGTAATTAAATTATCGATAATTTTACTTACCTTCTTTGCTTTGACTATAATGGCCGACGTAGTAGCTGGTAAGTAAGCTAAGGATGAGTAACAGAGATCTAAATCATGCTTCCAGTTGGGTAAAGCACCATTTTCCGATTCAATACTATCGTTGGATAAGGCAGTCAAATTTTCCAAATCTTCTTGCAAGTTGATGAACTGGTTGCCATTGTCCAAGTTGGGTAAGCCGCCGTAGTTGTTGATAACGATTACTTTGATAACATCCATGACAGCGTTGTCGAATATGGCTTTATGTTCAGCATATCGGGAAAATTGTTTGGACAACGAGGCTAGGCAATAGTACACGTTCAAGTTGAAGGCTCGATTGTTGTTATCTAAGGCTAAAGGTAAGCATATGGGGATGGTGTTGGATTGGAATGCTGAGACTATGTTGGTCAAATCGACTTTTGTCGTTGAGTAACTACCGTTGTTGAAGAGGACCCCGGAGTCAATAAGTCTACCGTTCCCATCGTTTAGCTCCAAAAGTTGGATTAAAGCTAGGCCATCCTTGATCATCTTCAACTTCAACTTCTTGAACTTTTCTCTAGCGCTGAACTCATCTTCGATGTGATTGTTGGTATTGTTGACGTACCAGTTGTTGTTATCGAGTAGGACTATTGGCTTTATATTGAGTTTGGTCAAAGTGATTAAAGTTTTTATGATGGAGTTAAAGTCCAGCTTGTCGAAGGGAGCCTTGAGGACTATTAGAGCGATTGGCAGCTTGGATTGGCAAGGTTCATTTACTGGCTTGGGCTTTAGATTGGCCCTACGTAGGTAGCTGGCCGCTTCTCGTTGTGATGGGATGGTTTCCAAGACTTTGCGGTACAGCTGTTGCTCTTGAGAAAGCTGGTAAAGTCGAGTAGGCTGCTGTATGGAAGTTGTAGATGTTGTGGATGTGTTGGTGTCGTGGTTGACGTAGAGTTGGTTGGTTAGGCTTTGGAAAGTGTACTTCCTAGTTTGTAGCTTGGGTGCTAGTTTATTTAATTGTTGGCGTAACATCTGAACTTTTAAATTGGGTCTGTGATTAAATTGCTATAAGTAGTTGCCTAACTATAAGGCGGAGAAGGTGAATGCTGTAGTTGTCGTTAAAGTTAAAAGTAGAGCAATGAAAGTATGAGAAGGAATTAGGCTTGATAAGTATCTATTATATTGAAAATCAAATGTCAAGTTGACTCAACTTTTAAATTAAATTTGGATGAAATCTAGTCGATCCTTTTTATATGGAAATTAAACTGATAGGCTATTGAAAATCTATGTCTATTTATGTACCACCGCATAAACCTACAATGCTTTGGATGCTAAAACTAGCTCTATAGGAGTAATGATAATCGGTTGAAGCCTTTGGTTGTAAATTATATCGAATCTTTGGTGGGAAAGGCGTGCTATATCTGATGAAACTGATACTACCTCAAGCCTTGTTTATATACTTTTGAAGGGAAGATAGCTTCCATTACAAAATTGTATTCCAAACTAAAATTTGATAGTGAGATGTGGGGTGACCTATTGTGAATAATGGCATTTAAAGTTCAACTCACCCAATGAGCTACAAAAACCATTCCTTATTCATACTATCGGTTGGCTGAACCACTTGTTGATTCTAGAAATAGAATAAGAACATCTGAATTTTAGTTGATAAGGAATTAGTCATAGCACATGCAATTCATTAGACTTTTCGTCATTTTCGATTTTTGTAACTGTACATTAAAGAATGCAGTTTTAACTAGAAGTTTAAACCCTTAATTAACAAACTTGAACATATTTTAGGTAAAAGTGCAAGAAAAGCGCTAAAGCTATGAGAATCAATTGTCAAGTATGTAGAAAATTTATCTTGATCTAGAGATAAAGATGATAGCCAACTTAGAAACAGGTTGTAGAAAATGCTGGTTCATATATACACTTACAAAAAATCCCACTATTTCCAAACATATATATACTTTGAAAAATCCAGACATAACAATCCATAATCCAAAGTAGAAAATGATCAGCTACAACTCTAAATTATGATCGTAAAGAACAATCTAAACAAACAAACATCATCATATCATAGAACATAGATGGCATATCTACATGTAGCATACAACCTTCAAAGTTCTATACTGATAAAAATAGAGGAGTCAGCAATTTTATTTTTACAGTCATGATATAACTTCACTGCATTAAGCTGTTGATAATTAATTTAACAGTTGTGCAAGCTTTCTCTACAAAGTTTCAAGTAAAACTACTTAAAGGTTTTAATAGTTTTGAACATACGCTACGATATATACGAAGTATCGAATACATGTAGCCAAGGAATAGCGGATTACCTTTGATCCAATTTCAAACTTTTTGACTATATTTGCACGAAAGATATGTCTTATTACATATATACTTTAGGTTGAATAAAAAACGAAATTCAAATCGAAGGGTTGATGGATTAATGGATCTATATCTATATAAAGTGTATAGCTACCATATTTTATTGATGCAAAAGATAATCATTCCTTATCAAATTTTAATAAGCTTGTTAGTGATGTAGTTTAAATTATAAAAGCTTAAATTAGAAATAAATTTGTTCTAAATTATTCAATTAAAACCTACACAGCTTTTATAAAATTTACTTGTATTATGATACACTATCCCACCACTTAATTCTAAACGGAACTTACACAAGTAACAGGCATTAGGGAAGCGAAGTGGTTATACGACGTCACTTGTTTATCACTTCAAGCTCATTAAAATTATCTAAAGTTGACTGTATTTCGACCATCAACCTAAACAAACATAAGGAATTTAGTATTTGGCAGATAGGAAGCGACAGATCCAAGGTTCAACTCAAGCCCCAATCCACAGCTTCAAGCCATTAAAATTCAAGGTGGCTTGAAGGTATAGATTCCAGCCTAAATTCATCTACCCTCAGCTACTATGAATCGATAAATCAAATTTATTACATTAATACTATTTCTGGTAATATCCAATATACAAAGCTTTATCAGAAAGCTTTCAAAAAACGGACAGCTAGGTTCTTAACCCACTAAAAAGTAGGTCTACTTTCAACCAATTGAGAGTTTTTTGAGCGTCGTAACAAAAATTGAGAAGATATATATCATACTATATTATTTAATATTATTACAAAATTAAACAACAACTTTAGTGTAGGTCTCTCCATTGAAGATCAAAGTCTTGTTGAGGTCGACTTCAGCAACCCAGTTCATAGTTGAGCCGTTAAGAGTACCAGTACCACCAACCTGCATCCAATTCCCCTTTAACGGCTTCTCCTCCTTGATTTCAAACAGATATACCTTGAAATATCCATTATCAGAAACAGTTAAGCGCCCGTTGTTAGTGAACAAGACTGATTTGTTACCGGCTTCCCACTTGCCGAACAAATTGGTGACAAAGTCGATGGATTTGATTTGGTCGGAACGGTCCAAGTTGGAGTTACCGTACCTCATAAAGGAGGGGCTGCTTGCTTCAACCTTGACTTCCTTAACTTGGAAGTTAGGTAAAAGCTTCTCGAGAATCAAGGTGTCGTTGACTTTGGACCAGGCACCGTAGCTGAGAATAGGATTTTTGGTTTGACAGTCCTTGGATCGCTTGACAAAGGTACCGTCGGCCTCCAAGTTCACCTCGTAGGCGTCGTAGCAGATGTTATATTCGTTGTCAACAGCAAAGTAGTAATGACCGGTGAAGTCAATGGCGGTGGTGGCGGCAACTAAAGCTAGAGTAGCGATAACGTTCTTGAAGAGCATTTGGTAGTTGAGAGGTTTTATTTGATATTGAAGGTTGGAGCAGATTCAAAGGTATTTATAGTTATTGGGATGTATTGTAATTAGGGCTGTGCAGCTCGATAGGTCATGGTATATGGAATTGGGATATTTGATTAGGCGTATAGATAAGCAGCGCTATAGTTCCAATACCTGCATCCATACTATACATTGGGTATACTTTAATTAACAGGCAGAAGGAGTAACCTTTCTATTTTGCAAAGTACATCGAAGACGATAAGATAGTTGTATTTCATTCCAGTTTAAAGCAATAGGTTTTCTATAACAATTGATAGGTGGGCCTATTTTCCACCACGAAACTACATCCCAGGCACTGAATATACTTGTGGGGTCCTTTCAAGCCATTTCTTAATACCTGTTAGGATTTAAAAATTCAAGACCAGCTATTTGATTTTTTCGATAGATCCATCTTCAGCATCCTATTACAAATAAAGTAATATGGCATCTATAATGGTGGTAATTTACTTTACAGCAACTTCTACTTTACAACGATGTATAGTTTATTCGTAGTTAGGTACATGTCATTCAACTTCCAACTTCAAAATAATAGTTTTCTCGATGACTCTTTGGAGTTACATTTTGATATGTACCAGCTGACCATAATTACCCACCTGGTTTTACATCCACCTTTGAAAATAGTCCAGGAGATGGCTTATCAAGATATAGGAACATATGGTAGTTCCAAATACCCACATGCTAATAGAAAACTTATTAGCACCTTTATTAAACCTCAGCTAAGCTTCTAGTCAAAGATAGCCTTGCCGTATCAATATGTAAAGAATTTTTATATAGATGTGATTGATGGCTACATTACAAATCCTGCTATAATTCGCGCCAAATCTCGTAAGAAGCTGTAGAATCTTGGTGGATGCATCATTTATTACACTCTACCTCCATCCCAGCTGTATAGAGCAGCAATATCCACATCAGCAAGCTTTAGTCGGAAGATGCGTTTGAACCAGATGCTTTGCCTTATACATAATTTATAGCAGGAGATATTACACCATCATCCAGCCACAAGCAATAGTAAGAATATGTTTTTGGTGGCACAAAAATGCTGGTTTCTAGATTAGTATAGATCAGCTCCTTTCCACCGATAACCCAAACTATGGAAGCGGAAATTTCAGCCTTCCATAGGCCTTAAAGAAGGTTTCGGCTACTATGGTAGCCTACAGGAAAGGCAACCGTATACTATTTGAGCTTTAGTTGGCCCTTTCCTAATAAAGCTGTTTCCATTTTGAAGCCATGGGCTGGGGCTAATTTCGCTGAGCTGGCAGGTTGTCAAAGTTCGATTAGATTGATTAGCAATAAGTAAATCTAAAGCTTCTGTAGGTTTTAGTCAGTCAATAAGGATTTCCAATAGAGCGGTATCAATCTATTATCAATTCACTGCCCTTTGCAGTTTGAGCTGGAGTAAGCAAGGCCATACCAGCAAAAAAGTATAAAAAGTTGAGGCATCCCACTTACAAGTGTTATAATGAAGCCCTTATCTGTAACACCCCTATACCTCTACCTACTAGATCCTAGACACGGTCCAATTGAGCTCAGTTCCAACTTCGGTGCTGGCAACAAAGCAGTTGGTAACTTGAACATCACATTCCAGATGTTGCAGTTGGCTGAGGTTTGAGATATAGACCATACTAGTATCCTTTTCAATCTGAATTCTCAATTTCGATGTACCAAAGCCGTCAAATTATCGACTGTCAATCCCAAGGTTCGCAGACTCACGCTTCTTATGTGAGCGGTTTTTAAATCATCACCTACTCAGTCCACATAAGATAAACCACTTACCACTGAGTTTAGTAAAATTTTATGAAATGCTAGTATCAAGTATCATTACCACCATCACGCTAAGGGTCTTAAAAATATGATGTAAAGGCATGTAAGAAAGGAAAATATTATCACAAACAGAACCACACCCCTAAAATTCTTTTAATATTTAACGAAATGGAGGAAGAATATGTTCAATAAAGGGAACCACAGACGTAGGTAAACAAAAAATATAGACTGAAGAAGGAAGCTTTGCCCCAGTGAACACTAACTATATAGCTGGTGAACCAAAGTCAAGCAATTGGCAAGTCAAGGTAGTCCGAAAGCCGACCAAAAAATAGCTCTAACTTTAACCTTGTCATAAATTCCCTATATATAAAATAAAAGGATTTCATTGTATTGCTTCTTTATATGTTGAGATTGAGTTTTAGAATTCTCCTTTATATAAATACATATATGGTTTTTATATTAAACTATAGCATTGCATTCAACTTGATTATCAGGCTCAGCGTATAACAGATTATCTAGTTTAGGAAGTTGATCTGTCTTAAAGGACATAGGCCAGCTGGTCAAGTCGCTTATGTTGCCTATTTAAACGTAGTCAGCCTAGAAAGTAAATTTAAAGCTTGCTTCTACAAATCCTATCATAACGCCATTAAGAATATTGTGAGTGCTATTTCCATTAAAATAATAAGAATTCCCTCTCTGATTACTCTACATACATTACTATACCTAAGAATCAGCTACTTTAGTGGTGAAAATAGCTGGACAGAAATAATGTTGAAAATATCTTCCAAATATAAATCCAAATTCAACATCTAGTAACATTTAGAACTTTGATTTACATGCTTTCTAAGGCAGTATCATTATATTTTTATAATTGATTAGTTCACCAATACCACAGATAGTGTAAAGTGGCCCTACTAAAAGTTTTGGTTTAAACTTTTATTCGAAATATCAAGAATCAAGTTTACAAAAGTAATTAATACACAGCAACTGCTGCTACATCTACTTTAAGCTCGTTAGAGCCTAATTAAGCTAGAAAATACTCATCTGATATAAATTTAGATTTTTTTGATAAATTATTGTAATACTTTGCAGCTTTTAAAATAAATATAGCAATAGTATTGGCTATTGCGAGTAAAGATATGTACTTATTATAATATTAACTACTAAGATAAAAGGTGACAAAGTTTCATGAAGTACAAGAGGCTAGTGTAAATGTTGTAAAAAACATCCATTGATTTACTATCCTTGGAAATTGAGCAGTTTATAACATGTGTTGTTTAAATTTTATTATATGTTTATTTATTATTTTATAATATTAAAAACAGGCTTAAATAAGAATAAAATTTTACTATAGAAGCTTACTGAATCGTTTACTCTATTTCAAATTAGTCAGTTCAACTCCTATCTCAAACCTTTTGATAATTCCTAACTATAAAGCTATACAAGTAAAGTGCTTTAAATTCAAAATAAAAATTTATGAAAAGGTACACTCTGATCGGAAGCTATCTCATTAACTTATCAAAAAGAGATGATATAGGGTTATAATATATTCTAACTATACTAATGGCCAATTTGAATGTAAATAGAATATATCCTGTGGTAACGAAAGTATACGCCCTGCAACAAGTACAACGGAACATGAGAAGTAGCAATAAAGTAGCATGATTTCTAATATACTACCCATCCAAGCGACACCTTTACAAACCTTAATTAAAGTTTGCGGTTTCCGTGCAAATATTATTTTGCCTTAAACTTAAATGAAAGTTTGAAATTGCACCTTGGCCTTGGTACTGCTTTCATTTCAGAAAACACCGGTAGACCTATATTTGGTGAGATGAATAGCTCTAGACCGCGAAATATAAATAAGTCAACTATATATTAAATTTTCCTAGCGAATAGGAAGCTGGATAATATACTTGAAGGTTAGTCTGGCGGTACTTTTTTAATAGGTGCCCAGTATTATATTCAGTCATTAATTTACACCTTTGCAATAAACTAAAGGAATCTAGTTATCTATTACAACATCTCTAAAATCCTATATAAGCCAATGTCTTTATAACTCCAGATATTATAAAGTGTAAACAATGCTCATTAAAGCCATTTCCATCGTCTCATTACTTATTGGAAACTCAATTTTCAGCTCGATTTCAAGTACCAAGCTTCCATCTTTACCTAAAGGCTGGCCATCGTTCCCCCAGGATCCACCCGAGACTGTCAAGAGTCACGTAAGTAGCGAATTAGAAGCCAAGTACTATGCGCACCATGCTGGTGCCACCTACTGCATCGACGACTTACTAAACTCCTGGAGCTGCCTGCACTGCCAAGCTTTAGGTTCTCAAGTCGAGTTGAAAAAAATATTCATCAACAAGGAAGATACCTTGAGAGGTCTTATACTCTTGGACAAGGAAAAGAAATCGATCGTGCTAGCGTTTCGAGGAGCTGTCAACAAAGATAATTGGATCAAAGGTTTTAGTACCACCAAGAGGGATTTTAAGTTCGCTCCCAACGCCAAGGTGCACTCTGGGTTTCTAACTCATGCTGAAGATATATTTGGTCAGTATATAGATGCACTAAAAGAGTTGATAGAGGATCACAAGTATTCGAATTATAACTTGATAATAACTGGTCATTCGTTAGGAGGTGCCCTTTCTATGATCTCCTACTCTTTCATAAACGAAAAAGTAAAGATTAATCCTAGTAAAGTTAAGATCTACTCGTACGGTTCACCACGACTTGGGAATAAGGAATTGGCTCGTTACTTCAACAGTTTACCAATTGAGATAACAAGGATGGTTAACGAAAATGACTCGGTACCCCATCTTTTGGCTAATTCGGATAGTTACTGGCACTATGCAATCGAGATGTACTTTGACGGTATGAGGACTATTGTATGTAGGACGGAAAAGTTAGAGGATGAGAAGTGTTCGGTATCTAGATACTACAAAGGACTTTCTGCTGAAAAGCACTCTCACGCTTGGGATATAGATTTGGGATCAGATTACTGTGGAAAGAAGGAGGAGAGCTAGTATAGACTCTTTTAAATAAACTAAATAGATCCACTGATAGCCTTTATAATTTACTTGTAGAGTTTAGTTCCTTCGGTTTGCAAATTATTCTTTCTAAATTTGCATCGATTATATTTATTTGATTTGCATCTTTTAAAGCTGTTGGCTTAATTTAGAAATTTGCTTTGCTTGAATTTAGGGATGGAAACTGCTTATATTAAATTGAAGGCTTTATAATGGATTAAATAGTCTATATATAGCATTACAAAGATATTTAACATTAAAGATATTTATAATAAAGGTAAATTTTAATAGTACATCGCTTATAATTTAGAGCGATACAAGTAAGCTAGTTATAGCAGAAAATATTGATTCTTGTTGAAAAGCTAACTTGATAATGACACAGAACTAATAATCAGAAAAGTATATACTAATATCGATAGTATTTATGCGCAATTATTCAAAAATTTTGTTTGTGATATTAGTTATTTTGAGCTATCAAACGTTAATAGTGGATTACCATTAGAAAGCGATTAAACTTGGTAGAATTGCATTCTTGAGACATGATAAAACTCAGCTACTGAATTAATTGATTTGAAAATGCTAAAATCTATTCCCTCAGTCTTTATTATTTTCTTTCATATACTAAAGTTTATTATATAGGATGAAATACAGAGGTAAAACTACTGCCAAGAAGAACCGACTCCAAAATCAACAGTTCGAATGTGATCCTGTTGTTCTTACAATTGGAAACCAACCACCTTCAAGTGACTCAACAAATTAGTAATGTTGAACTTATCAATGACAAAAGTCCAAACTTCCGGTTGATGGATCAGCTTTGGCTTTAGACCAAAGCAACCCATCAATAAGCGAAACCAGTAACAATGAAGGCAACAAAGTTTTAACTGTCAAAATAAACAAGCACAAAAAAATGAAATATACACTATGAACTAGCAAACTCAAATTCTCTACTATCACAAGGTCAAACTGTTCCCAGTTACTAAGGCGGGTAGCATGGCCAGAGTACCCAGTTGTGTGGGTTACAAATGTATAGCTAACATGTGTAAAAACCCCGATTACTGCAAAAGATCAAGATGGAAGGAGTTCGGTGAGCAGTTCAAGTCCTTTATAGTAAAATACGTCAATCGGCTCCCTATCGTTAATATAGAATAACTCTTCCAAAACTCCAAGGAAACCTTCCCCAAAATCGACTTGCAGTACGTCATAAACATTTTCATATCTAAAAATATTAGCTTTCTGATGCACAAAGTGAATCTTCAAATAAATGTACAAGATGCAGCTAAAGAGGCGCTCAGCTTTATAAAGCAGGTTAGTCCTACCAATATCAACTTTATGACAAACTGTATCTTTGTAAATGAATCCAAATTTACCATCAACCAACGTTCTAATACTGTTAATATAGTAGGAATCGCTACTTACACTCTGATGGTGGCTATGTCGGCTAATAAAGCCATCTAGGTCGAGCTACAAACCTCTATTCTGACCGATATCGATGAAATATCAATTACTAACTTTGAATAAAGTAAGTCTATATCTATTATCTTCTACATTGATAAATATAGTTATAAGAATTTCATTGTCCAAATTTTGGATGCTATGAACAAATTACGATCTATACAAAGGTTATGCTTGGTGTTGAGCAACCTATCACTAGCTAAAAGTGAAGCTATTGAGGAACTTGTTTTGAACAGGTGATATAGGTATGTTATAATACCATCGATCTACTACAGTATCTCATCAGTCCATCAGTCCATCACTTTTGGAGCTTTTTTATATCCACTATCCAATGTAAAGTTTTTAAGGAGGACGTGGACTTTTGATCTTGCATTATGGAAGCGGTCTATGCTTTATCTTCAGAAAATCTAAGTATTTCGGTTCAAAAGTTAGCAACTGTTTACTTGGATATTTTAAAGATGAGTTGTAGTTTTTTAGATGATGTAGTGTATTGTTATTTATAGTGTTTAGAATATAAATAATT
The DNA here is from genome assembly GCA_016630905.1 of Capillidium heterosporum. Classification (NCBI taxonomy): domain Eukaryota; kingdom Fungi; phylum Entomophthoromycota; class Entomophthoromycetes; order Entomophthorales; family Capillidiaceae; genus Capillidium; species Capillidium heterosporum. The sequence continues at coordinate 2,762,062 of WBMQ01000003.1, read as the reverse complement.
ATATAGTTAGATATTTGTATTTTAATTTCAGCTGAAATTTGTAGTTTTATATAGGAATATTTTTGAAGGCAGACTTTTTAGGTGAGATATATAGCTTATTTCGATATAATCTTTTCATACGTTTTTACTTGGTAATATGACTCTTTCTCGAAGTACGCTTTCATCAATAAAAGTTTTTCTACTACATTGAATTTAACAGAACCTCTATTTTATAACAACTAGCTTTGAGATCAGTTGATAAAGCTGGTCAGTCCATCTATTTGATAGACAGTATAGCGAAACAAGTTCTAAGAACGAACTCTAACCAACCTTTTTACCGAGGAGTGAATTTAATATATATACAAATATCTAAGGTTTAAATGATTACCTCAGCACCTATTTATATGTGGCAAGCATATTGCTAAGCCATATCTGTTCAACTAAGATCTCCTATATTACTCAAATCTGGAACGAACGCTCCAAGTCCGTACTGCTAAGTTCCAATTATTGAAGCTTTCCTTTGCAAATCCGACTAGGTTAAGTAATAGAGGACTTGTAGCGCTGATTTCAGGCACAATAGTATTTTTCAAACTATTTCTTGGAGTTAAATGATAAAATAAAACCCTTTGCTATAAAGTATGTACAAGGTAAAACACCTTTTCGAATAAACCTTCGATTCTAAATGATTAAAGTGAATGTCATTGTCGATATAGGTGGAATAGGAATAAGATGTAAAAAAATTAAATGCGCACTTCATTTAGAAATTTACAACTACTTACTAAATCTGACTATATTTTATCCTAATTTTTTTGATAAGTAGTTGTCAAGTTCACCTATTTAACGAGATATGGCTGTGGGTTAGCATTTGATACTTCAAACCGAGGTCCAAACCATGATTTTTGACGAAACCACTTAAACGTTGTTTATGAAGTTGAGTAAATAATTACTTTTGAAATGCAATGGCAGCTCTAGAAGATGTGAAGATCAAAGTTCTAGATGATGCTAGATATCGGGCATGGAGTTGGATTCGATAGATAGTTTTAACAGCGCTGCTAAAGTAATATTCATAAAAGGGCTATTAGTTTTATTTCCTTGGAAAGGTCAAGGCAGTTTTCTAAATTAAACTTCAAATTTTCAACTTAATGTGATTACATTCAAATAAATAATATAAACAATCCAGTATGTAGGTCTATTCCTTTTAGAGTAGACGGAAACATTCGCTTGATATTCAGTTATATACTGAGCTTGGCAAGTAAATTTAATATAACCAATATTAGCTATCAAGACTATAAAGAAAATATATAAAATGAAATTTTAAACTATATTGCAAATTTAAAAACCAATAGTGTAACGTCCTTTATTATATATGCAGATGGTTTCAACCCGTTCCTAAATTTTATTGATTTACTGATCGTATTTTTGAACGCTTCAAGTTTTTGTTTGTTCTGCTCGATGTTACCAGCCGCGGATTTAGCAGTTTTTTGAGCCACTCACTCCTTTTACTTTTCTTCATATTTATTATTCTTTATTATATGGCTACTCGTTTTAACTCTATTTTCCTCCAGAGCTCTGAACCAGAAAAAGTTAACGGATTGTGGATCTTGTGATAGCTTTTTATTCACCTATAAGCTTTTATATTATGATTGTAGATGATAATGTTGCAAAATTTATAGTGAAGGATGTATATTTTTATAAACATGGAATCTTTACACTCAAGTATGTGATCACTATCTTCACATTAAAAATCATCATATTTAATAATAAGTAGTCTAGATTCAGCGAGTTTAGAAGATGAAGGAGGAAGAGATAATGGATTAAACTTCGCGTGTTTACAAGGTTTGGGATTGACAGTCGATAATTTGACGGCTTTGGTACATCGAAATTGAGAATTCAGATTGAAAAGGATACTAGTATGGTCTATATCTCAAACCTCAGCCAACTGCAACATCTGGAATGTGATGTTCAAGTTACCAACTGCTTTGTTGCCAGCACCGAAGTTGGAACTGAGCTCAATTGGACCGTGTCTAGGATCTAGTAGGTAGAGGTATAGGGGTGTTACAGATAAGGGCTTCATTATAACACTTGTAAGTGGGATGCCTCAACTTTTTATACTTTTTTGCTGGTATGGCCTTGCTTACTCCAGCTCAAACTGCAAAGGGCAGTGAATTGATAATAGATTGATACCGCTCTATTGGAAATCCTTATTGACTGACTAAAACCTACAGAAGCTTTAGATTTACTTATTGCTAATCAATCTAATCGAACTTTGACAACCTGCCAGCTCAGCGAAATTAGCCCCAGCCCATGGCTTCAAAATGGAAACAGCTTTATTAGGAAAGGGCCAACTAAAGCTCAAATAGTATACGGTTGCCTTTCCTGTAGGCTACCATAGTAGCCGAAACCTTCTTTAAGGCCTATGGAAGGCTGAAATTTCCGCTTCCATAGTTTGGGTTATCGGTGGAAAGGAGCTGATCTATACTAATCTAGAAACCAGCATTTTTGTGCCACCAAAAACATATTCTTACTATTGCTTGTGGCTGGATGATGGTGTAATATCTCCTGCTATAAATTATGTATAAGGCAAAGCATCTGGTTCAAACGCATCTTCCGACTAAAGCTTGCTGATGTGGATATTGCTGCTCTATACAGCTGGGATGGAGGTAGAGTGTAATAAATGATGCATCCACCAAGATTCTACAGCTTCTTACGAGATTTGGCGCGAATTATAGCAGGATTTGTAATGTAGCCATCAATCACATCTATATAAAAATTCTTTACATATTGATACGGCAAGGCTATCTTTGACTAGAAGCTTAGCTGAGGTTTAATAAAGGTGCTAATAAGTTTTCTATTAGCATGTGGGTATTTGGAACTACCATATGTTCCTATATCTTGATAAGCCATCTCCTGGACTATTTTCAAAGGTGGATGTAAAACCAGGTGGGTAATTATGGTCAGCTGGTACATATCAAAATGTAACTCCAAAGAGTCATCGAGAAAACTATTATTTTGAAGTTGGAAGTTGAATGACATGTACCTAACTACGAATAAACTATACATCGTTGTAAAGTAGAAGTTGCTGTAAAGTAAATTACCACCATTATAGATGCCATATTACTTTATTTGTAATAGGATGCTGAAGATGGATCTATCGAAAAAATCAAATAGCTGGTCTTGAATTTTTAAATCCTAACAGGTATTAAGAAATGGCTTGAAAGGACCCCACAAGTATATTCAGTGCCTGGGATGTAGTTTCGTGGTGGAAAATAGGCCCACCTATCAATTGTTATAGAAAACCTATTGCTTTAAACTGGAATGAAATACAACTATCTTATCGTCTTCGATGTACTTTGCAAAATAGAAAGGTTACTCCTTCTGCCTGTTAATTAAAGTATACCCAATGTATAGTATGGATGCAGGTATTGGAACTATAGCGCTGCTTATCTATACGCCTAATCAAATATCCCAATTCCATATACCATGACCTATCGAGCTGCACAGCCCTAATTACAATACATCCCAATAACTATAAATACCTTTGAATCTGCTCCAACCTTCAATATCAAATAAAACCTCTCAACTACCAAATGCTCTTCAAGAACGTTATCGCTACTCTAGCTTTAGTTGCCGCCACCACCGCCATTGACTTCACCGGTCATTACTACTTTGCTGTTGACAACGAATATAACATCTGCTACGACGCCTACGAGGTGAACTTGGAGGCCGACGGTACCTTTGTCAAGCGATCCAAGGACTGTCAAACCAAAAATCCTATTCTCAGCTACGGTGCCTGGTCCAAAGTCAACGACACCTTGATTCTCGAGAAGCTTTTACCTAACTTCCAAGTTAAGGAAGTCAAGGTTGAAGCAAGCAGCCCCTCCTTTATGAGGTACGGTAACTCCAACTTGGACCGTTCCGACCAAATCAAATCCATCGACTTTGTCACCAATTTGTTCGGCAAGTGGGAAGCCGGTAACAAATCAGTCTTGTTCACTAACAACGGGCGCTTAACTGTTTCTGATAATGGATATTTCAAGGTATATCTGTTTGAAATCAAGGAGGAGAAGCCGTTAAAGGGGAATTGGATGCAGGTTGGTGGTACTGGTACTCTTAACGGCTCAACTATGAACTGGGTTGCTGAAGTCGACCTCAACAAGACTTTGATCTTCAATGGAGAGACCTACACTAAAGTTGTTGTTTAATTTTGTAATAAAAGTATATCCTATCATTTTTATTTGTAATTTTTTAGTATTATTATCTATTGTATTTAGCTAAAAGCTCTCTTAGTGGCTTTTATGAAACTTGAACTTATATTTGTTCCAGCTTATAGATGAAATTTAGCAAATTATTATAAATCAAGTGTCGATATAAAATGGAACAAAAGGGTTAACCTAGTATTTTAATTACAAATTGGCTGATGGAAGTATGGTACTATATGTTTGATTATAATAAGTCTATTTGATGAATACAACTTTTATTAATGTTTATTTTAGCTTAAAATACTTGTGTAGTATTTGAAGTTAATTTAAAATGTATATTTCAATTGTTTAGATATGATGAATTTGTGTAAATGGATATTAGTTTTGTACAAGTAGTACATTATATTGATAATGAAGGAAATTGGCACCAAATATTAATTGAAATTTTACATAGTTTGAGTAGTTTAGTGATTTCAAATAGCTGAAGCTAAGTGATACTTTTTCTAGCTCCTCTTCTTATGTCGAACTTATAACAGAATTTTCTATTTGATAAGCATGGGAAGTCGATTACACATTCTTATACAAGCTTTTAATAACATTGGAGTTGAATGGGACTTGGTTTTCGTAAACTACATTTTAGAACTTGCTCAGATATGGATGTTAGTTTAGTTAAAAGCAGTGGTAAGTGGCACGATCACAATCTGGCTTTCAGAAAAGATCGATTTGGTATTTAGGATCGAATCGTTTACCGATAGCCGCGTAAATGTAAGACAGAATAAGCATTTGTAAGAAAAACAGTCATATGAATACAGTGGGTATATATATGCATAAATGGCATATATAACTCCAACTAAAAACCTAAATATGATTCTACCTAAATACTCTCAACTAAAAATACCTTATTAGGAATCGAAAGGTAACTGAGGCTACTTCCATCCTAGGCATTAAAAAGGTCGATGCAATCCAAGCGGTTACTACACACGTAAATATAGACCCAGTTTCAACCTTGTAGACCAGGTTGGAGATGATTAGTCTTCAATTGGGGTTGGATCACTAATTTTCAAACTACGAGTGCAACTACCAACATCTACAAACGGAGCTAAACGTTATGCTTTCTCTACTCTTTATTCAATACCACCATGAGGGTTACCAAACTTAAAAGTGAAATCAAAGTGTTTTTGAGCGATAGTTTGTTCTATTTTAAGGATGGATACCGGTATTTGAAGGTTTATTACCAAGTCCAATGTATTAAAAATAAGTGTGCTAAAGCTACCAACGACAGGTTGAGCAATCTAAATATGACTATCTTCCCATAATATAACTAGCCTTTTGGGAGTGAATTGAAAATACGAACATAGGTCTAGCTCCTTGAAGTTACGATTAAAAACTAAGTAATCAATTATTTAAACTAATATGGATAGGAACCTGGGGTATACCTTTCTATATCTGGTATGAGTACGTTAGGTTCATCATAAGACGAATATTCTAACTGGTTATTCTTTAAATAGAGATATTTTACTATGTAAGAAAAGCATATTGATTTTTAATGGATTTGACAAAAGTATTGATAGCGATTTAGATTGGAATTAATCCGTCCAATATTTTTGCAAAAATTGGATGGGATTTCAAGTGTGGGGTAAAATTAAATCTAGGTGGGAAAGAGTAGGGAGTTAGAGAAATTCGGTTATAGGGGGTCCTAATTGAACTCAAGTTGAGAAGCTGGGTTTAACTGAAGGGATGTTGAAATAGAAATGCCCTCCATCCAACTTTCAGACCCAAGCACTGTTCAAAACCTGGGCACAAATTTACCAGAAAAATCTAATAATAGCTTATCAAAAGCTACACCACGAGATACCTTAACCAAAAGTGAGGTAAGTGATTGCCTTCCCCACAGCTTCCACATATTTTTGTTCAACCGAAAACATTGAAGTTGCTTGCCAGGGGTTACAAAGTAGGTAATAGGGGCAGTACCATAAATCCAAAGTAGTTTAACTAGTAGAAATAAACACCTTATCTCTTATAACTACCTCTATTAAACACGACTTCAACTTACCTTTTTATCCTAATAGTTTCAACTTAAAAACTACTTGCAAGTTGCTACATAGCCATCTTTCAGGTTTAAACCGCAACATACCTTTAGTTTTTGTTGGGACGCTATACGACATACTTGCCTATACGACCAATTAATTAATCATCCCAAGACAGCACCAAAAGTTATTCTATATTACACAAAAATAAAGCCGGGTGGCAGTTACGATTTAGAGGATCCACCCAAGAGATACCCATCAACTTTTAAAACCAACAAGCACAACAAATATATTTATTAGTGATGCCTAAAGGCACCCAAAACCACAATCAGCCTACCAGCTCCAACGCTAACTCCAGCGGGAGGTACGGAAATCTAAACTCGGTCGAGGACTACTACACTGACGGCCCAACCAACGAAGCCTACGACCCCAGATTGAACCCGTACCAGGACTCGGTAAGCTACATGAACAACTTCGTGGACGACGCTTCGGACTACGAAATGGATGGGGATGTCGTATTACGCTCTCCTTACTATTCCTCAGATTCAACAACCGAATCCAGCCCCCACAATCGAGGGCATCCATCCGAACCCAGCCCCGTACTGAACTCAGAGTTAATAAAGAGTCGGGAACGCGACTTCTATAACTCAAGGGACTACTCCGACTCCATGTCAGACATGGATAATATGCTAGACAACCGGAACTCGTCAAGGTCCTCTCTAGGTCCCACCAACGGAAACGGATATTCTCCCAACATGGATTTGTTCGGTTCTCTACGGAATCCCAAGTTGAGCGACAGCAGGTACGCCAGATATGCTCCTTCAACCGAATCCCTACTCGCATTAATTGAGAGCAAGAAACCTCAATACCAAGCTCAGTCAGTCAGCTCTTTCTCTAGAGCTAGCTCTTGGGTATCTGAATCTCACGGTGAAACTGGGTACTTTGACCTACCTGGACATCGTAGCTTGGCCAAAGATTACCCGTGGCCAGCCTGGTCAGCCGAGAATCAAGTACCACTGTCCAAGGAGGAGATATTCGATGTATTTGAGGAGCTTAGCCGCATTTTCGGCTTCCAGAAGGATAGTATCCAGAACCAGTATGATGCTATGATGACGATGCTCGACTCCAGAGCCTCCCGTATGACCCCCACCATGGCCCTACTGACGCTACATGCCGATTACATCGGTGGCCCCAATGCCAACTACCGCAAATGGTTCTTCGCTGCAGAGTTTAACCGGGACTCCATCTTGAAGGACGACATGAAACCGGGTAATAATAATGACGTCGAGGAGCAGCTGATGGCCGATAGTCTGGAAGAGTGGTGGCGTACCAAGATGAGCAAGATGACTCAACTGGAACGAGTTCGACAGATCGCCCTCTATCTGTGCATCTGGGGTGAAGCCCTCAACATAAGGTACCTACCCGAAGTTATCTGCTTCATCTTCAAACTGGCTTATGATCACTACCTCAGCCACGCCGAATCTAAGGTTCAGGTACCGGAGGGTGATTATCTTAATACCATAGTGACCCCCCTCTACCTCTACATTCGAGACCAGAACTATGAGGTTGTCAACGGGGCCTTTCTCAAGAGGGAGAAGGACCACGCTCAGGTTATCGGCTATGACGACATTAACGAGACTTTCTGGACCAAAGAGTCCTGTGAACGTTTATTGTTAAGCGATAAGAAAACCAAGCTGATGTCGTTACCGCCTGGTGAGCGGTATACCAAGCTCAAGGAAGTCAACTGGAAGAAGTCAATAAAGAAGACCTACTATGAACGACGGACCTGGCTGCACATCATTACCAACTTCTCAAGAGTTTGGATCTTCCACATCTCGGTGTTTTACTTCTTCTGGGTCATCAACTCTCCCTTTCTACTCATATCTTACGATGATTACAAAACTAACATGAACGACGGTGGAAATCTGGAAGCTATTGAAGCCAACTTCCCCCCACAACTCTGGTCATTGTTTGGCCTGGGTGGTGGTATAGCCGCTGGTATAGCTAACTGGGGTACGATGTGCGAGTTTTTCTTCATTGAGAGCTGCTGGAAGAAGAAGCGAATTTTGTTCCGAAGATTATTCTTCCTGAGCTTACTTTTCCTGCTGAATACAGTACCTACGGCAATCGTATGCTTCCTGTCGGTCAAAATCAAGAAGGATGGGACCTACGTCATAGATAGAGAGAACTTGATCGCCAAGATCGTGGCTCCTTTACACGCCACTGTCGCCATATTCACTACTATATTCTTGGTTCTAGTACCTCCGGCCCAACTCTTCACTCGCATCCCCAAGCTAACCTTGGCATCGAGCAGCCAACCCGGATTGATCAATAGGGCATTTACCGCCGACTATGCTGAGCTGGAATTCAAGAACCGAGCTACCTCCCTAAGCATGTGGGGCTTGATAGCCGCCTGCAAGTTGATCGAAAGTTACCTGGCCTTGATTTGGTCTTTCAAGAACGCCTTCCGAGCCCTAGTCTACCTACAACCTGGAGAGTGTAACGATATCTTTATCACCAAGACCTTCAAGATGTCGATCTGTGACCTTATGGGTCCCATAGCCATGTTCACGATGGTCCTTCTCTTGCTGGTGATGTTCTTCTTAGATTCCTACTTATGGTACATCATAGTGAGTTCGTTGTTCTCCATAGCCAACGCCTTCAGCATGGGTATCTCAATCTTATCCCCCTGGAAAAATATCTTTGGCAGATTGCCCAAACGTATCTACACCAAGCTGCTCGCTACCTCTAACATGGAGATCAAGTTACGACCTAAGATGTTGTGTTCGCAAGTCTGGAATGCTATAGTCATCTCCATGTATAGGGACCACCTTATCTCCATCGATCACGTCCAGAAATTGCTGTACCAGCAGGTAGCCTCGGAGATCGAAGGCAAGAAGAAGCTCAAGCCACCTACCTTCTTCGTAGCCCAGGAGGATACCGGTGTCAATACCGAATTCTACCCCCCAGGTTCGGAAGCCGAGCGTAGAATCTCCTTCTTCGCTTCAAGTTTATCCACCGTAATTCCAGAACCCCTACCTGTCGAAAACATGCCTACTTTCACCGTATTCACTCCCCACTATGCCGAGAAGGTACTGCTATCTTTAAGAGAAATTATTCGAGAGGATGATCAGTACACTAGGGTCACCATGTTGGAATATTTGAAGTCGCTATACTCAGTTGAATGGGATAACTTCGTCAAAGATACCAAGATTTTGGCTGAAGAGAATTCAATAATGTCTAACGAACCCCCCACTTTCCCTGAAGATGAAGCCGAGGCTGACAAGCAAGGTTCTCAAACCCGAACCGACGACTTACCTTTCTACTGTATCGGATTCAAATCAGCAGCCCCTGAGTTCACCCTACGTACCCGAATTTGGGCCTCCTTAAGATCGCAAACCCTGTACCGTACCATCTCCGGGTTCATGAACTACTCCAAAGCCTTGAAATTATTGCACCGAATCGAAAACCCCGAACTGGTTCAGATCTTGGGTGGTAATACCGAAGCTTTGGAAGAAGAGTTGGACTTGATGTCACGCCGCAAGTTCAACTTTTTGATCTCGATGCAAAGGTTCACCAAGTTCAATAAAGAGGAGAAAGAAAACGTGGACTTTTTATTGAAGACCTATCCCGACCTCCAAATTGCCTACCTGGACGAAGACAAGATAGAAGGTGTAGACGAAGTAATCATGTACTCCTGCCTGGTAGATGGGCACTGCCCCCTGAACGATGACGGTAGCCGTAAACCAAAATACCGTATTCGAATCCCCGGTAACCCAATTTTGGGTGATGGTAAGTCGGACAATCAGAACCATGCCGTCATTTTCACTAGAGGTGAGTATCTGCAGGTCATTGATGCCAATCAGGACAACTACCTGGAGGAAGCCTTGAAGATCCGTTCTGTCTTGGCCGAGTTCGACGAGTACCAAGCTCCCCAGCACTCACCTTACGCACCTCCCAGTCAGCTGGAGGAAGTTAAACCTCCTGTTGCCATCATCGGTGCCCGTGAGTATATCTTCTCAGAGAATATCGGTGTACTAGGTGATATCGCCGCCGGTAAGGAACAGACTTTTGGCACGTTGACCCATCGTATATTAGCCACGGTAGGTGGTCGTCTTCACTACGGCCATCCTGATTTCCTCAACATGATTTTTATGAACACGCGAGGCGGCCTATCTAAAGCTCAAAAAGGGCTGCATTTGAATGAGGATATCTTTGCTGGTATGAACGCCTTCCAACGTGGAGGTAGGATCAAGCACTCTGAATACATCCAGTGCGGTAAGGGTCGTGATCTTGGGTTCTGTTCGGTTCTCAATTTCAACACCAAGATCGGTACCGGCATGGGTGAACAGCTGCTGTCCCGTGAATATTATTACCTCTACACTCAACTGCCTTTGGATAGATACCTGACATTGTTCTACGCCCATCCTGGGTTCCACATCAACAATATGATGATCATGTTCTCTATTCAAGTCTTTTTGATGGTTTTGGCTTGCGTCGGTGTTATCACTTCCAGTTTGGAGCTGTGCAGTGTCCAAGATAAAAACGACGAGTTCCCAGTATATGAAGAGAAGTTGGGTGAGTGTTGGAACAAGTTGCCGGTTACCAATTGGATCGAACGTACCGTAGTCTCCATTTTTATCGTCTTCTTCATTACTTTCCTGCCTTTGATTTTGCAAGTTCTTTCAGAGCAAGGGTTCGTACGTATGGCCTCTCGTCTCGGCAAGCAATTGGCATCCTGCTCAGCCATGTTTGAAATATTTACCACCCAGATCTTCTCTCACTCTATTCTGAGCAATATGAGCTTTGGTGGAGCAAGATACATAGGTACGGGACGTGGTTTCGCAACTACCCGCCAACCCTTCTCTACTCTGTATTCTAGGTTTGCCAGTTCAAGCATTTACATGGGAATGCGAGGTTTCCTCTTTTTGATTTTCGCCTGCCTAGCACCTAAGCTGTGGTCTCCTTTCTTTATGTACTTCTGGTTCACCGTCATTGGTTTGGTAATGTCACCCTGGATCTTCAACCCCCACCAATTCTCGATGACTGAGTTCATCTTGGATTACCGTGCCTTCCTCAAATGGATGACGGCTGGTAACGCCAACTCGGCTAAAGACTCTTGGATAGCTCACTGTAGGTATGCTAGAACTAGGATAACAGGACAGAAGCGTAAGAAGTTAGGAGATAAGGAACGTAAAATAGGTGGTCACGTACCTCGAGCCCATCGCCTCATTATCTTCTTTGGTGAGGTTATCATGCCCATGTTGTTCGCTTTGTTGACCCTTGTTATCTATGGTATAGTAAGCTACTACGACCCCATTGTTGATCAGCCCGAGACTACCAACTCCAAGACCAAGGTCTTCCAGCCCCCCAGCCTCAAAGGTTCCAGCGGTCTGGTCCGTGCTGTGGCCATAGCTTTCCTCCCCATCTTTTTGAACGCCGGTATCCTAGTTGTTCTCTTCCCAGTCTCGCTGTTCATTGGACCTATCGTCACTATCTGTGCCAAGTCCTTTGGTGGGATCATAGCGGCCATAGCCCACACTTGGGCTGTCCTTAATCTAGTCATCTGCTTCGTGGGACTGTGGTTCATGGAGAACTTCAACTTGTCGCGAGCTATCCTCGGTATAACGGCGGTCATGTTCCTGCAGCGGTTCATCTTCGCATTACTCATGTTCCTGTTCCTGACTCGAGAGTTTGGTCACGATGGTGCCAACGTCGCCTGGTGGACCGGTAAGTGGATCTCAGCTGGTCTAGGCTGGATGACCGTTACCCAGCCTTTACGTGAGTTCGTTTGTAAGATCATCGAGCTGTCGCTGTTTGCTACTGACTTCATTGTCAGTCACATGATCTGGTTCTCGCTGGCCCCCTTCACATTGATACCGTTTATGGACAAGTGGCACTCTACCATGCTGTTCTGGCTACGCCCTTCTAGACAGATAAGACCCCCTATCTTCTCTATGCGACAGCGAAACCAACGTAGGAGACGAGTTGCAATGTACGGTACTCTGTTCGTTGTCATATTTACCTTCTTCATCCTTATTATTGTGGGCCCACTAATCCTCAGAGATATGATACTGTCAAAGGTGTCAAGGGCTACTTTGAAGCTATCCAAGTTCTACCTCTAAACGTTGATATTCTGTGTTATCTTTTTTATCTATAAATAAATGAATTAACTCTAATAGCTGGACTGTGTTTTCTAAAAATATGTCTTATATTTTAATAAAAGCAGTTTAGTTTGAAATTATTAAATGTATCGAAATGAATAACTAGGAAAGTTGTATATCCACTGTTATCAAGAGGCTGGGTTAAATATATCGGTTTGAAGTTATGAGTGCTCTATAGATATTAGTAGGAAAGTTGGTCGCCCTACAATAACTTTGGCATTCAGTTCAACTGCTAAATTTTAAGGCTCAAGGTATATAATGAAACAACTACAAACATAAAGGAATTGATCAATAAAATTAGTTGGATTCGAACCGTAAAAAGAAATTTAATTCAAAGTATATCAAAAATAGTGACACTTCACTTATACAAAAACTACTGAAGCTATCCATCTTTGAATAAGTTGAAATCTTACTTTTATTATCATTTATATACATATACAAACCTAAAGCATTAGTAGAAAACCCAAATTTTAAATTAAAGGACTAATGCTTCATCAAAAATGGAATTCCAAAATAGAATTAAAACTAATTACATTACCTACTAAGTTACCTTCTAATAGAAACTCCTAGTGCTCATCGATATAAACAAACTGACAGTTCAATAGTAGTTTGAACCTGAATCTGAATATCTAACTCATCTATATCCCGTCTTGAACTCTAAAGATGCTTTGCTGTTCATCTTTGTTCACATTCTAAACTTTTCTTTGTTGGACTGATCAAGCTTTTCAATTTACAATCTACAAAGTCCAAAAGCTTGAAAGTACAAACTCTCTGACAAGAACAGCTTTAACCTATTGTACGAAAATTTGCAAATTAAATAGCATTAGAACGGCATTGCAATTTGCAATAGTTTAAATAGTACTTCAGAATGTAATTTCTTTACTTTGAAAGATACCGGTATATCTACCACACTACTAACATCTGTAATCTATATACCTTCCTATACCAATCTCTCAAAATTTATTTGAAACGACTGGTCCCAATCCCCATGCCTACAACCTATTAATAGTTCTATAGACTTCTCATAAAGCTTCCATGAACGATGAGTTAGCTACAGTCCCATCATCAATCTATCTATTGTACTTTCGAGAACTCAACTTATTTGAGATGAAGCATCATAACCAGAACCAGCATACAATTCCGAGTTTAATTCCATTATCAGATGCTATTCCCGCGTCCAATAAATTGCTATTTGCTTATCCCGCCACCACTTGTCTTCCTAAAAAGTTCTTCAAGTTCGAAATTACTAAATTAGAGAATCTAAAAATAGGTTAGGATGCTCAATATAATCGCATCTTAATCTTAGAAAGTAGACAGACGAAAACAAGGAATGCTCGAACCTATGTAAGATACGTTGAAGCGTACTATACTTGGTATAGAGAAGTTATTCTCAATTGAACCGTACCAAGAATCTTGAACTTGTTGAGTGGTCCTAACTTTAATTGAACTACATATCACATTATCTTATCATATTTTATCGAAACTTTCCATCAGATTTGATGAGAATGGCAAAGAAAGGAAATGTCATTAAACTACTCTAGTCAAAAAACATACTATAGCAGTAGAAGAATACACATCAAATACATACAAGTCCAAGCATTAGTTACTATTTATTAATTTTTATCGGATACATAGACACTTTGCTCAAAACTATTATACAAGGTATCTTCATCCACATTACTTTTGACAACTGGGGCAACCACCAAGTTACTATACTCATCACCAAACATACCATTAGTAAAGCTGCTTAAACCGGGGGAGACCAAGTTTTCCGACTGCAAGGAACCAGGTGAAGAAACTAAACCCGAACCGGAAGTCGAAGTCAAGCAGGGTAAATCAACCAACTGCATAGGATCCTCCAGATTAAAGCTACTATCCAAGTTGAGATTGGTGCAATTACCTACCCGGAAGATAAAGTCATTCAAGCCCATCTGAAATTTAAGGTCGGCTAATATGAGCAAGGCGGGGTAGTAAGCTTCAGTCAAATAATCTAATGGGTAACTATTAGGAGGTTGATAAACTTCAACGAAATGTTTAAGCTTGTAGACCAAGTTACAAACTTCCAAAGTGTAGTTGTCAGCATGGAACTCACTTTGAACCAAGACGAAAGCGACGATAACTCTAAACAACAACAAACTAGCACTGACTTTGATGGGAACGTTGGCATTTGTAGTAGGGTCAAAGTTATCTATTACATCTAAATTAAAGTAAAACTTGAGGTCCTCATACACCATATGCAACTGGTCATCAGAGATCAACAAAAAGTTGGGGTCACAGGTCATACGGAACAAAAACAACCAGCTGTGGAAAGTCAAGGTATCTAAGAGGGCTAGTTCGCAATGTTGACTCAAAGTGATGGTTTGGCCTTTAGCTTCTACTTTGTGGGTAGTAGCTTTTATTAGATCGTTGAACTGTTGGATCTCTTGGACTGAAGAAGCTAAGGGTAAGCCTGTAGCAACTCTTGGGATAAGGGTAAAGTTGGTTTTGGAGAAGGGTCCAGGTTGCTGAGAGTGGGATCTATAACTTTAGGGTTGGGTGTGCTCGTAGAAGAGGTGTTCTCAGGGGCAAAGTTTGGAGTTGGTACTATGGTAAGGTCCATACGCTGCTTAGGTTTAGGGCCCCGCTTCTTAGGCTTGTTGTTGAAGTGGCAAGGCACGTCGTGCTTGAGGCATTTGTCGCATCGAGGTTGATCGGGTAACTTGACACATTTGGTACGTCGTGCCTTGCAAGTGTCGCAGGCATTCTTTGATTTGGGCAGTCCTTTCAAAACGTTGGTGGTCTTCAACATCTTTATTAAATTTGGGAAAGTGGTTACGTTGATAGAAGTTGAAATTAAGGCGTCGATGGCCTATTTATACCTTTTTATTTCGAACTTTTCCTTGATTATTTCGGTATTTGTTCGAAGTATTGGTAGATCCTCAATCTATTAAGTGCTTCCTGTTCTAGTTTTTTATGGAAACTTGGTGGCGGCGTGACATCTTACTTTTGGGTTGTACAAGTGGTTATAAATATCTTGAATCTATTTGGGCCTGTTCCTGGAAACTTTTGGAGTAAACGATGTTATCTTGATAGCGTTTGTACCCACATGGTAGCCTTTGTATGAATCACAACCTATCAGCTTCCATAGGTAAACTTGGGCAAAGTGGTATGGGCACCTTCCACAGCTTCAACTGGACTTGGATTTGAATGCTGAGGGTATACTTACCTCTCATTCGTTACCATATAAATCTAAAAATAATGTTCTTCAGACAGGAAATGCTGGTTTGGTTGTAAAATGTTCTTAACCCATAATATATCCTTTTACATCTAGGGGTGGTATTGTTCTATCAAATAGGATTTTGGCAAAAGTTACCCAGCTCCTTTCAAATAGTTGGAAGGAACCACTATTTCTGGGTACTGGTTGGCAGTAACCAGTTAATAGATACGTAATTTTGCAGGTAGTATTTTGAGTACCTTGGGCTATTGGCTGAAATCCACAATTCCTATTGAAAATACGCAATATTCGATTCAAAGGTAGGTGTGTATTTTTATAGCCGAACTTAACATATCGAACTTTGAGCAGGTATACCTCGTTTTATACGGGTTATTACCAACTAGTAAATGGGAGATAGACTTGAGGAACCTTTCACTATAGCGTATAATAAGCAGGCAGATAGTATTACGTAATAAGTATATCCTGTATGCACACTACTTTATCATCACTACAGGACCCTACCATACTTTGAATTCTTATTTTCAAAACACGTTGCTACAAATCAACAACCCATTCAAGCTTCAAAATACATATTACTAAAATAGAGGATGATAGGTATACTAACATACTTCAAAGCCTTGTAAGAAACCTAAACTTTTCATTTATAAAAGGTTTTAAATTCACGTGTAAGCTTTGTCAAAATAGTCATTTAACTTAGAAGTTGGTGCTGAATGACATTGGATTTTGATGCTTACTGGATTTAAAGTTTGTGCCATCAGCTTTTAAAGATATAGCTACATATTTCAAACTTATTCGCCAAAATATACTTATATGTGTATACTATTATCTATCATAATATCTATCCTGTTAGATCTTAATATGGTAAAATAAAGCCGCAAGGTATTTTTGAAACAAATAGATACTACAATATGGCAAGATAAACTTAAATCAACATACTTGTTGGTCAGTTTCAATACTTTTATATAACTGAAGCATGAAAAATACCTTTTATTTAAATAAATCGATATGATAAAAGTGAATACAAGGCTTCGGTGCTTTGAGGTTTACTTCATTGAAAAGAATGTAGCTGTGATTGTATAAAATTCAATTGATATCCATTACACTGATATAAAATAAAACTTATAATAGGGAAACGATAGTAGGTTCTAATTGATCGATAAAATCAGGTATTGAAAAGCATGGTTAACAATAGGTTTCGAAATAGGATAGTATTGAGAAATCTCAAAGCTGTGGCATACTATTTATCATTGGTTAGTATTGGCATATTTCCACATTTCAGCATAATTTGAGCAGCCTCAACTGATGTAAATCGATACAACTGACATTCAAGTAAACTCACTATCATTATAGCTCAATCAATTGAACCACTATTAATTCACAGTATAGATTTAAGATATAACCTATCCCAATTCATCTTCAATATATCTTTGAAAAAGTACATTGGAATATATAATAAACTTTTTTAACTTTTAATACTTACTGTAACATCTACTTACAAAGTTTTATCCATTGGTATATGTAGTCAGATATTACCAAAGTAAAACCATTTTGATAAAGACGGTTATCAATCTATTTCCAAATTCAATTATAATAAAAGTCAATTATTAGCACCTTCATCCTTGATGGAATGAGAAACCAAAGTAAAAATACCTTACTTCCTATGCTTTCTAAAATTTAAGTGTATATGTACAAGTTAAATCTTACTAATTCTTGCTTTGAATTCTCCTGTATGTAGCTATATAATCCCAAAGCGAAAATTAGTTCAAATATAGTTGGAGTGACTAATCTACTTTTTACTTTGAAAGTATACCAAGATCTTCTATAATTTTGTTCGAATTTATAATCAAAGTAAACGTCATCTCGCGGCTTTGGTAATTCAAAATCAAGGCTAATTGTATCATCTCAACCTGATCTAAAAAATTTCAATTTAAAAGTATGGAGTTCCAAAGGTTTCCCATCAAGTGTGGTCGAAGTTATAGAATAGGCACTACCTCTCGAGTAGAACCCGATGTGCAACTGGGATATCTCTATTTAAGCAAAGTAACTTTATTTTTAGTCTCCCTATCCTTAATAAGTATAAATTATTTCGAAAATTAGTCTTTAGAGAAGCAAGGTTGGTATCTAAATTGGGAAGCTGAAGTTAAAGATGTGGCTACCAATAACGTAAGTAGCTTTCTTCAACATCATTTTTTAAATAAATGTTAAAGGTACAACAATGGTTCATCTCATCAACATCAACTCCAAGTGCCAAATTCATCCTACGCAAAGAAGATAAAGCGTTTGTCCTAACTACCAAACCACCCGCCTTCTTCTGGCTGCCCAACTTGACCCAAAACTTTGAAAATACTATTGAACTCTACAACCGACTCTTTCAAACGGTACCTAAAGTTTACAAGGAGAAGTTTGAACCATCAGGTATTTACTTTAGTTTTATAAATTTACTAACATCAAATTATAGAAAAGTAACTTAATTTTCGAAATTACTCTATTTACATTTGAAAAGTGAAACGCAAGAGCAGAAACGAGTACGTAGAGAGACTTTGGATACTAGTGTAGGCAACTTACCTCGTAAGCACAAAAATTTTACCATTTCCTAACCCCTAATTTTATTTTGCCATAAAGCTAGCTACTACCAGCCTACCAACTCGACCTTGGATCCATTTTTAAAGCAGTTAACTTTGAAGGATAGTGCTTCAATAAGCCTTACCAAGCTGTTGAGTTCCATCAACTTGAAATCTACTATATTCGATAAAGATTACCCGGTATCAGAAGAAGTTGCAGCTCGTAACCTACTCTTCAATATATTTATTAACTTTGATATTGTTTCAATAGGCCTTTTAAAACACCTACCTGAAGAATTTTCTGCCCAAACTAATTTGACTTCACAACAAAAGGTGCTGAAGGTAGTAAACTCGTCCTACTTTAGAAGTTGTGTAGGATTGTTGGAGATGTGCTTGAAGAGTCAAAGGTTGAATGATATACTGTTCTTGTTTAATTTTAAGGAACCTTCCGCTTCGCAAAGTAACTTTTTAATATAGTTAGGTTATTTAATATATTTTTATAATGTAGGTGTCGTGCATCTTTTAGCTGCAATCCAAGATAAGGTAGATGAGGATACTGATTTGGAGTTGGAGAGTTTCTTCAAGGAGGGATGAAGTTAATATAAAGGAATCTTCAATTTTTAAATATAATATATTTCTTAGAGTTATATATTTGATTTAAAAATATCACTTTTTAGTAATCATTTAAGCTTATATATATTCATTTTCTATAAATTTGATAATAGATATTCTCATACCATAATTTACCATCGATAAAGGCAGGGATCTCTTTGCCAATATAGCTTCAGCAACCATATCTAATACAACTTATCAACACCTATATCCATTAACTTTAAAATTTTCCAATCTCCTGTTGGAGCCTTCAGTTTAAGGGTTTGCTCTTACCTTGGGAAATCATCACCATCTAAAAGTACCACCACAAAAACAAGTAGACTTTCCGAAACATGTATGAACTTCAAAGTTATAGTACTATTGCAGACTAGATCAGTCTCCATAACGCTAAATAGGCTCTACTTGTACAAAGTATATTCAGCATAGTATAAAATTTGAAAGACATAGTTTGTAACCTAAAGGCACCCTTTACCATAGCAACTTATCTTCTAATTTGAAGGTTTATAAAGCTATATCTATATTTTTCGAATCGATAGTAAGTACCATCTATCCTCCTATACAACCAACCTATATATAACTAAGGAAGCTGTTCGCTAGATGTAAAAAAGCAACAGTAAATATTAGAGTAATTCGGAATATAGCTTTGGTAAAAATATAAAGTAGCCTTTATCAATACTTTCTGAACTGAATCGGTAAAGGTTGTCTAGTGCTGTACACTTGCATATTGAGTGAAACTTTAATAAAGTTAGAATGCATATAGTCACGATATAAAAATAACTGTACAGAATGGCTTAAATAAACTTTTGAATAAAAATATGATTTTATAAATAGTTATATATCTAATACCTACATCCTACCTTTAACTCCTATCAACATGAACTTACAACATTTCTACTTTCCTATCGGAGGCTTTATCTACTTAAACTTATATTTATATAAAAGTCATTGGATGGTAATGGAAGTGCTGTTAGTAGATAAAAGACATTAAAGGTATGGAAAAGCTCTACATCGGCGAAAGCAACGGTGCACTACATCTTTCCTAAGCGTTTGAAGTCCAAGTGGAGAAAGCATTATTACTTTTAATTCAAATATACTTTATATATCCAATAGCGTATATTTTCATTTGTAAGTACTTTATATTTGAATACTTTTATGTAGCTAACTACTTGGTAAAATAAAATCGTCTATATGAACACGTATAAGTTATAAACCATCAAGTATGAGAAGTGTAGCTAGGGTATAGTCATCAAATTAGAAATATACTCTTCTATATATTGACTATTATTTAAAAGTTTAGCAAACCATTTTTTATGTTTAAACATAGTAAAGGAAATTTAAATGGATAATTATAATTAATTGTATAGCAGAATGGATGGTATTTACTATCTGTCAGAATAGATATACCTATCGTTTTATAAAAGCTCGCATTCTAAAATAGGGGATTACTTTATAATAAATAGTTCACGCGGTTCGAGATATATTTTTGTATGCTGTTCTATATGAGCATATATACTATATTTTCGAAGTATCAAAAATAATCATCATCCCAAATGTTTATAAAATCCGAAACCTTATAGCAATTTTTATCTCAGTATCTCGATACAACTTTCGAATTTTGAGCAAGACAGTAAACCTTCAAGCTTAAAGCAGCCGACTGTACTAGAAGCCAGGGAGATATATCGATTGCCTTTTGAAAAATTAGGTTTTCAAAATATGAACTATGGATGACCAGACTTAGCTTTCCTTTAGTTATAGAAAAACCAAAATATATGCCCTTAGTTAAACTTTCTAAAAATAAAAGTACACGTATATTACAAACTCGCGGCTAGATCAAAAACTCAACAACAGCCCATTATAAAAAGAGGAATTCTATATCTCTCTTTCATCAAAAACAAATGCCAAAACTCGAAGATTTCCAATTAGAACGGCTTTTAGCCCATCATGAGTTCAAATGTAAGTATGCTTTAGGATGCAACGACCCTGAAAGCCATACTATCTCTTAGCTGCTACACTTAGATGGAAATTACTAATCCGCTTTAGAGAAGATGGCAAGTATAAATTTGAGTTATACTGAATCCCAGGCAGTGAAGAACCTTGTAAGGTCATTTTAGACAAAGTCTACTCCAGTACTCAAGATTTAGGTCCCGACAACATAATAGTTCACATAGATGCCCAAGAAGCCATATTTACGGCTTACACAGTTCTTTTGAGCAAAGATGACGTTGTTGTCAAAGTACCTTGTTATTAATCCCATTTTGAGGTCCCCAAATCTCTAGGTGCCGTAGTTAAATCTCTGTATTTAAGAAGCATTGTCAGAAAACGGACTAGCAATTTCACTAAACTCAAACAGCTCATCGCCAATAAAACTAAACTTTTAGTCGTCAGCTCCCCAAATAACTCTATCAGGTACCACTTCACCCTTGAAGAGTTCAACAAGTTGATTGAAATTTATAAGGCTCACAGCGTCTGGCTGTTAGTTGATGAAGTCAACAGATTTATCGAGCATGATAAAAGTAATCACCTGCCATCAGTCTATCAGATTTATGAGAAAGGTATATCAATCAATGCTGTATCCAAATCCCTAGGTTTACTTGGTTTAAGGCTAGGTTGGTTGGCAATTCAGAATTTTGATCTGTTGAGTAAAGTTGCCAAGATCAAAAACTACTTAACGATTACCCCACCTGCTCCTTCCGAATATTTATCCCAAGTCACTCTCGAGAGCATGGACCGAATATTGGATCGAAACTTGAACATCTACAAAGATAATCTCTTAGCTTTGGACTAATTTTTAGCCAAGTTCAATTATTTTTTGAAGCTGTAATCCCGATAACGGTGTCGTTCTATTTTTGAAATTGAAGATCAAGAACTTCAATCCTATATTCTTTAAATCAAATAATTAGGATAGCTTATATATCGCCGACTTTGGTACGTTATTCACTGCCAAAATTTTGGATAATTGTGGTGTGCTAGTATCCCTGGGTATTTGCTTTGACTCTACCAACTCGAAGATGTATGATAACTTTGTTAGATTGGGTTTCGGTGAGTTGAACTTTAAGCTGGGCCTGCAAGCTTTGGATCAATTTTTGGTTGATAACATGGAACAACTATCTATTCAATAAACAGAATTGACTTTACATAGTCGTTTTGTATAGTATTTATTAAATAAATGCTGGTACATTATATATTAAAATGAATATGTAAATAATCTTTTATTTAAAATCTTACAGCTTTCAGCCTTGATTCAAGAAATAGAACTAAAATCTTCAAATTTAGCACCTTTACACCCTATAGACAAATAAACAAATTCCCACCAAGCTATTATCAATAACTTTCACAACTTTAACTTACTGAGTAAGAACTTACATCCCTCTAATCTAATATAACCGCCACCTCCATCCAACTCTAAAGCAAAATTCCAAGCTTTGTAACCATCGTTTTCATCCAGCAACCTACCTTCCACCTTCAAGTACTCCAGCTTATCTACGAACCACCTACCATGTTTGACGTTACCAGGTTTAAATATAGTCAGCTCGTTCTCTGTAAATAATACTTTGATGATGCCTTTCTCCTTACACCGTTTATCCAATAAATTGGTGATACTTGGGAAAAAGTAACCGTACCCTACCATGCCTAACAGATTTATGGTGGATAGTGATAGACTGCGCTGGTACTCTTGGCCGTCGTAGATGAATTTATCTTTGGATAGGTATTGGAATTTCATCTCCTTGTCCTTTTGGAGGGGATTACCAACTAAAATAGTACTGAAGTCGGATCGATACCAATGACCTAAGAACAAGGATTCATTGATTGGCTTTTGAGCTTGGAGGTTGTCGGTATATTTGATAAAGACCTCATTTTCACCAAAGTACAGGGAGCTCTGAGGGGATGCTGATGTTGAGTTGAAGTAGCCTAAAATGTCGGTAGGGGACCATTCGTTTACCTTGTCTTCTTTGCCTAGGACTGCTAAAGGTAATAGCACTAGCAGTATCGCACGTATATTTTTACTTATTTGCATTTCCGATATTGGCTGTGTTGGAGAGATGAGAAGGTCATAAAAGTCCGTTTAAAAGTGTTTTGGCATTATATTGAGCTTTGAAACAGTTTAAATTTTTTAGTTTGGTATATGAGGTTTCAAGCCTCAGAACAAAGAACTTTGGTTTCGAATCGACGAATCTAGCTGTCAACTTGGCTTAGCTCCAACACTTAGCCAGACTAACTACCTTAAGCCATGCTTTAAAAATAGCGCTATACTTATTATTCTCTATAATTAAAAAGGTGATTTTGAGAACACAGTTTACTTTTGTAATCAGAAGAGATGGAGTCATCTCCATCTAAAATAATGGAAAAATCATCATATTTTAAGTATAGGAATGATTCTATAGTTTTGGACTGGAAGAAGCAAATTGAATCTATTACCTATATTGATCACTATACTCAAAAACAAGTCCATCATCAGTTCAGCGATATAAAATATTGATGTATAGTGTTGAAAATAAAATGGCCATACTATAGCTGATAAAATTAAATAAAATGTTACAAGTCTCGGTTAATACATATACAATCTAATAAACTCTATACAAAACACTTTCATAAACTTTCTAACTTTCGAGTAAATACATCAGCTATATAAACTAGCTATAACTAATAGCTTATGAAAATAAGGTATATATATGTAAACTTTGGAACAATAACATAAAAGTATAAGGAAAGTAGAAGCTTATAAAAGCAAAGGTGTTCATCCCTCAGCCCATTCCTTAAAGTCAACTGAGCAGCCAAAAGTAATAAAGGATATCATGTTAGGAAAGACTACCTTGTCGTCAAATCTGATAGGGATCCACCTCTTAATAAATTTATCGTTGAAGTTGATGTGCAAACAACGGCATTGGACTAAGTTCACAATAAACTTGATGAAGAAGTTGTTGAGGCTACTCAGTTGCTGCATTTTGAAGATTTGAAGAGGTGCATCGTGGATAAAGTCGAAATCTTTGGATCGGAAATTACCTGAAAGCTGGACTAAGGTGTTGAAGGTAATGGCAAGAGACTTACATTTATACTTACTGGCCAGATACAGTGCTAGTTCAGCCATATTTAAGATTTCCGAGGACTCTAGGGATTGATGGTAGAGCTGTAACCTACGCTCAATTTTACAAGGCTTTCTCATTTCGTTTGAAAGTTTTGGATAGTTAAAGGCACTAATATAAAACTGATAACTCTTGAGACTGGGCCAGTAATAGGGATTCATAAATTAATCGACCAGTCACTGAGAATTAGTGGTATTAAATTTAAAAGTAGTATCGATAACTTTATCGAATATTAGCAATACTTTTATTTAATTATCAGCTATGTATATGTCTATAAATATATACCTCAGGTTGGGTAGATTGATGTAAATAAGTTGAAAGGCGAGCCTATCTAAATGTAGTAGGGGCAAATTAAATTGTGTTAAAGCTTGGCTGGCTAAAGTCTCCTTAGGTTATGTAGGCTGAAGGCTAGCTTGTTTAAACCGATACAGTCAGTGGTAAGCTTCTAACTTGCTGTAGCGTTCGAAAATATCGTCAGATAAATTGTAAAAGTAATCGTAATCTCTACATAAATTTCAAGACTATTATAACAAATTGTCGAAAATATGCGATTTTCTGGAAAGATTTAGCGGTCTTGATGTGCCTGTCGTATTTGACGATAAGTTGTTGGGCCTTCAAGCTGTCTTTGATAGAAATATCGGTACCAAACTTTTCAAATAAGTGTTGGAATAGGTTTCTAAATAGAAAGGGGATGGTAAGCTGTCTGGAATACTGGTTGGCTAAAGTTAGATTGAAATGCTCATTTGTATCCAAATCGACTATAACGATTTCAAGTAGCTCGGGTTGGAACTGAGATAGGCTGGGCATCGAAACGCTTAGTTCGAGAGCTCATGTAGAAAACTGAAAAGCTAAATAACAAGCCATAAAATTCCATATACTTGATATAAACAGTTCATACCCATTTAATTTATAGCTAACTCTTATTAAGTATCGATTTAGTGGTGATTAATTGATTTATAAATTTGAAAAGAAACATCACATATTGGATCTTTAACTCGTGTATTATTGACATTTAAATCGAGTTAGAATTGCACATTTTGGAACTTTTCGTTGAAATAAAATATTTGTAGAATCTATTTATTAAGAAGCAATGGAATAGTTATATGTGAACTATAGTATTTCGAATTTTCAGTGTAAAAATATGAAAATTCAACCTTTTGCTAAGCTCAATTTATATAGATGTTTATTTATACGATATAGAACACTCAACAAGTTTAATTTAAAATTGAGCCAGCTTCTTTTCCAGGAACGTGCGCCCTATTACAGTTACTAATTTTCATCAACTTCAAAGTTTGTAAATTTGCAGTTGCAATACCCAGTGTTCAACTATTTCGATTGATCCCAAATTTATGGGCGATTTCAATTGATGCTGAATTCTTAACTGCAAATTAACTGGAGCAATCACTTGGAAAATAGAATTATGAAGTATCAAGTTTCTTATTAAGCATCAGAGCTATCGAAAGATATGTATTAAAGAAAATGAAAATTACAAAAGGTATTCATTCAGTTAACTATGAAATTTCAACCTATTATTATTTGATTAAAGACCTACTCACCAGGTAAATCTTTTTACTGTTTTATTTTAAATGTAGCATCAATTTACATCAACCAACAGATGAATTTAATATGAACAATCGATTATTAATTTATATCCCAGATATTGAGAAGAGTATGAGAATTCGTTCAAAGTAAATTTAGTAAAATGTAGTTTATAGCCTGTTCTTTTTATTTCTATTTACATTCGACTTGGTATGCCGCACTACTACCGTTTAGTAAAACTTTCAAAGTTGATGGAGGTGCTAAGCAAATACTAAGCTTCTTTGTTCCTGAATAGGTTAGTAGATATCTTTAGATTTATATTGAAGTATATAGTGATCTAGGCTCCAAATATTTTTTGACTTGTCTCTTCTTTACAACCTTATTAACCTTTTGAATTTTATATAGAAATTTTTAATTTTGGTAAATGTAAAGTCTTATTAATGCTTTTTGTTTATGGCTTCTTTATATAGTCAATCTTTATTACAAAGCTAACCTAACTAAACTATTTCATAAATGAACTTCATTTTCAATAATGTAATATATAGGTAAATCAATTTTATTACAACACCAACCTTCCAACTAAACAAAGCCTTTGATTCTAGCCATTACCGTAAAGAATAATACGAAGACCATACTCCCAGTCAATATAGTAAAGAAGGTAGTGGTCGAAATCAACGACCAATCCATCTCAAAGTTGGGTATGCCTACGTTCATACCAAAGAATCCAGCCAACAGATGTAACGGTAACAACAACGTAGATATAAAAGTTAGTCGTATTAGCAATAAGTTCTCTTTATCGTGGTTCACTCGTACTACTAAATTTTCCAAATTTTTAGTGCAAGTGTACTAGACTTTCGATCTTATTTTGGAGATACTCGAATTTCTGTTGCAGGACTTTTATGTAGATATGATGCTGAGGATCGATACAAAGTAGAAGTTCGGATAGGAGTTGGAGCTTAACTTGGACCTTCAGTTTTAGGTTGAGGAGTTGGTCCTTTGTTGTGAATAGGTTTTTGAATTGGACATTGAACTGGCTCAGCTTTAAGTTGTGAATCTGCGATGTTAGCTGGCCTCGGTCCTTTTCGGTATCACATAAAGTTTGATTTAGGGCAGTTATAAAGTTATTGAACTGCTTATATAAAGTTAAAATGGGCTCCATAGCTTCCTCATCCTTATATGAGATGCTGGAATTGGAATGCAAACTGATGGTTACATAGAAGCTTTCACTGAATATCAAAGTTTGTAGGTTGTCATTGAGATTAGATAGGTTTACCAACTTGTACTTGTCAAACTGTAGCATACAATCTTGAACGCAGTTGGTACTGGCAGCATCCAAATTCAGATAATCCAGCACAATATCGTCCAACCGTAATAGGCCTATTAACATTTGTATTTCCTCCCGAGTTGGCCGTACCAAATCCAACTTAAATTTGGTATTGTTGGATACCAGCTCTTTTATCGTACTACTGACCTCTAGGTCCTGTAAGCTATCTTTAACTATAGATAGTTTGGGTGGGATGTATAATTTTAATTTGGGTAGGTATTCAAAGTCGAACTCCTAGTTGCAAGAGGGATTAGTACTTTATAATGACTGAAATATTTACTTGGATGTATATACTTTCTTTGGCTATAACTCCTTTGTAGGCAAGTACTTGGAACTTGGGTTTCTTGGAGTGGGTATCTATTTTGTCTAAGCTGTACTTTTGGATCTCTATGGAATCAAAGCTTTCCAAACTTAGATCATCGTAATCCTTGTTGGGTAGAGGTGCAGATTTGCCTATTTCTTCCATGCTGTATATATATATATGTGGATTAAAGACGGATGCTAGATTTTTGGATTGGAAGATAAGAAAGGAAAGGAAGTGAAAGCTCAAATCCCTAACTATAAAAAGAGCTGTAGGTGAAAGTTTTAGATGCCGTTAAAAGGTGAAGTAATCGATGTCAGATCTAAATTGAAAATAAATAGGCCCAATTTTACCATTTAAGTACTGATGGACCCTAGGTGGGGCTTCAAGGTAAAAGGTGGTGATAAATGCTAAAAGCTCAAACATGGGGCCTCCGTACTATCTTATAAGACAAATTGTTTTTGCATTTAACCTTTTCATTTGTATATCGCAGATATTAAAACTCGACTCGGCTTGCGCGGACATTGATCCATTATGAGTGAACCGTATAAATGTATTGGGTTCTATCACCTTCCTGCCGATGGCGTGATTTATCCGCTTCAAGAATTCTTATTCTGAAATGCCACTTTTAAGTCTGTGACGGGAGCCAAGTTTCAATGTAGGTACTTTTGGGCTTGAATTTTGGCATTGGAAGATCGACCGCTTTGTTGGGTTAATTTTAATTTAATTCCCTTTTCTACTTATTTAGTCCTGTAGATCGTGTATAAGGATGTCCTACTGGTATTACAAATCTATAAACTGTAGAATGTTCTTTACAAAATGGTTTCAACTGATGGATAGTAACGATTTTTCACTTTATAGCGGTATAACTTTCTTATCGAACCGATAACCAAAATAAATTTCAATTTAGGATAGTTTGGAGAAAATTAATATTCTCTATATTAGTACATTTCTCCATACTAGTATGTTTTTAGAATTAGGCGGTAATACAGTGTAGGAGATTTCCGATAACTTGGACTCGAGGTGTGAAGCTGGGTGGAAATCTCATCGTACAGTTTACTGTTCATCTGTAGAACTTACTATTGCTTAAGTTTTATTTGGATCGCCAACTTTTACTGAATTTCAGTAGAGGGAATTGACAAGTTAAATCAGAACCAGAAACCTAGCTTCTACTGCTATTTAGCACTTTCAAAACGCATCGCATTCTAATTCCATCACCCTATATTTTGAGATGCATTCTAATCGAAAATCTCCCCATCATTTAGTTTACCTCTCTCATCTAACGAAAAGTATCTACCACTTCCAACTAAAGGGTTGATGGCAAATACCTCCAGCAGAAATTGACATGTACCTGATCTAGAAATCGGATTAGAAGTTCGCTTTCTAACTCCCATTGTCAGGCAGGACGCTTCTACTTGTTGAGAGGAGAAAATACCCAAAGTAGTATCTGCCATTTTTAAGTTCGAAAGCTTTCATTCCTAAAATCTAGTAATATACCAAACATTTGAGAAAAAATCTATACATATACAAAAAACTATACTACAATAGAAAATTATAAATTTATTAATATAGTGAACCTCACATGCATCCATCAAAGCATACAAAATTGATGGCGGCTGTCAAGTACTTGGAGAACACAAAAGTAAATGGGGAAATAATTGGGGGATAACAGTTTTAAAATAAGGAAAAGCGATTAAAATTAGACTAAACCTCTCCCCTCAGTACCAAGTCGATACATCCGTTGACAAAGTCCTTATGTTGAGTCGAGAAGTTGGGGATGTTGTAGTGGTTATCCAATTGATCGCGCAACTGGCGCTTGGTGATTTGGTTCAAGTCGGCACCACTGATCAAATACTTGATGGAGTTGATAATATCCAAACTACCCGGTTGTCCGACTTCGGGGAAGTAGGGAGGTAGGGATGGGTGAATAGCGGGCTCTGGTTGCCTTTGAGCAGCACTATTCAAGTTGAAATCCTGGGTACGGGGAGACAGGGGCATAGTATTCATAGGTATAAATTCACCAGGTCCAGGTCGGTTGGAGAGTTGGGATGCCGGTCGAGATTGGTTGTACATAGGCTGGGGGTAGACGTTCAAGTTGGAACCGTAGCTAGGGGCGGGGTGACTTGGGTATAAACCTCTATCGGGTACGTGGGAGATACTAGGTGAAGGACTACGTACCGACTGGCTCTTATCCGAATAACTGGGGTCACTACCGTTAGGATCCAACATATCACGCTCGTACTCAGACCACTTTCTAGTAGGGATGGAAGTTGGGATCGAACTTGATTTCCTCAGCGGGTAGAGTCTTTTTCTTACCACCGTCGCCGACGACTACACGGGTGTTACCCCAGGAGAAATCGTCAAAGTGCCAGAACGAGTAGATGGGGATAAAGAAAGCATAGATGGGCAGGGCGGTGAAGTAGATCAACATCCATCCTAAGTGCTGCCACTGTCTACGGATCAAGAACACCAACATCTGCAGGGCGTAAGGAGCTACCAAGAATCCGATGGAAGCCAGGGAGACTAATTTGTCAGTATCGGTAATCAAACGGTAGATAATGTAGCCCAAGTAGAGTAAAGTAGCCGGCATGACGATAGTGGAGAAGAGATCCATGAAGACGATGAAACGCATGGAGAAACAACAGAAACCGCACAGCTGATCCAAGAACACTAATTCCATCAAATTGTGGACGGTCGAATTGATCCAACGACGACGCTGGGACAAAAGTACTGAGAAGGTGTCGGGTGCGTTAGGTGACGCATTTGGCATCAGGGGTAAACTTGATCTTCTGGAAGGGGAAGTGCTTCAACAACAGGGTAGTTAGATAGCGATCCTCACCTAGATGTAGCAAATTCTTCATGTGCAGAGTCTCGACTATGTTCTCCGAGTAATCAGTGATGATACGGTTGTTGATTAAGAGGGGCTTGGTACCGTCAGCAGTACGTAGCCTATACAGCGAGAAACAACCGGGTAGACAGGTAACAGAACCGAACAACGATTCGAAAGATTTAGCTAGGTAATGGGACATGTAGTACTCGTAAACCTGGATCATGGTGGCCCAAGAATCTTTCTCATTCATCAAAGCGGTCTCACCACAGACACCCATAATCTTGAGATCGTGTAGCATGGCTGAAATCAGTCGGTTTAGGGAATCGGGCATGACGACCGTATCGGCATCCACCATAAGTACGAACTCGTAGAAGTGAGGGTCGACACCGATGACATTCTTAATCTGGTGGTAGATTTCCAACTCCAAAGGCACCATAGGGTTGTCATAATGTACCTTGTTGAAGAAGCGCATCAGGATCATCTGACTGTCTCGTTTACCACGATTACCAGGTTTGGCTCGTTCGGTCGGTTTACCTACTTTAACGACGACCAAATAAGGCACGACATGCCCTTTACAACTATAGAGACCGGTATAGACCTTAGCCATGTTGTGCTGCTTAGCGCCATCACCCAAACTCAAGAAACTTAGCGGTTCAGGATCAGAGCCTTCACCCTTGTCATGGCCCAAAATATCCAAGGTGATTCGAGGAGTAGGCAAATCGTTACCACCACCGATGACCATACCGTCACAGATGATGAAAAGCAGCTTACGCTTGTCATCGTATTTCAAGGTAGCCAAGGAATCGATGGTTCGGCGTAAAGATTCGTCATCTTCGGTATAACAGGGTACGTTACAGATAACGAACTTATCATGGTCTTCAGGCTCGGGTCGCGATCCCAACTGTAAAGAGGCTAAGAACTTGACGAACATGATGAGGAAGAGGAAGATGGAGACGATAAGTAGTAGATATTCGGCAAACAGGCACTTGAAGGATTTACGGTCGTCGACGTAACCGGCAAAGAAGGCGTTGTCCAAGCAGGCAAGTAGTTCTTTCTTGCCTTGGGGATTTCCTTTGAACAGTTTATTGTCGAATAAATCGGTACCGTCCTGACCGTTGACTCCCTCGACGAACTCCAGGAATTCAGAGGTCAAAGAATTTGAGTTCGGATGGATCGGCTTTAGCCTCACCTGACCTCGGTATCAATTGTGCCTTCGCGTACTTGGATATGTCATAAATCTTGGACATGCCTTTACCGTTGACTTTGTCAGTATAGATAAACCACTTTTTGTTCCCACTAGAGGCCTGGGTTTTGATGTGATCGGGGTAGTAGCTGATGGAGCCGATCTTAGCCTTATTGAACCACTTGCGTACGATGTCTTGCAGGTAGGTGGGTTGGTAGTCGGCATCATCAAAGACAGTGAAGTAGCGCTTGTCATGATTGGCCTTGTAGTTGGTGTCGACCCAGGTGTAATTGGGCTGTATCTGGACTTGGGGGCTGATAGGCCCACCGTCGTATCGATTGCAAAGGCTGGACAGTTGCATGGGGAAAAGGGCTTCCAAGCTGTTCTGTTGGGTACCCATGGCTTCTAGCATCTTTTCGCGTGGGGTGCCATAGTGGTTGGCGTCCTTGCTACCGGCATCCGTCTTTTTGAAATCGTAGACACTACCGTATAGGGAGAAATAGATCTTCTTATCGTAATCGTTGGAACTCGTGACGTCAGATGAGGAGTAGAACTCACGAGGTGGACAAACTAAAGGATTGAACAGAACGACAAAGGCACCTACAAACAAACATAGGAAACCAATGATGAGGCACAGAGCTAACTTCTCTCTCCAAGCCAATCGAACGTCAGTACGCTTCATTCGGCCACAGCAGCTCAGGAACGAGGAAGGGATCCACCAGGTGACAGCCCAAGTGAAGCATACCCAAGCCTTCCTTACTTTAGTTTTAGGAGGTTTGGAATCCTCTTCTTCCTTAGCGTCCACCTTTTCATTAACTTCATTTACGGCTCGCGTCAAGTTGAAGTTTCCCGTCGTTGGCAGTAGAGTACACACTTTCAGTGTCAAACCCGTTGTCGCTGTAAGCTGATTGGTCATCATTATCTTGACCAAGTTTGCGTAGGTCTTCACCCTGTTCGTTGGCCCTTAAGTTATCCTCCAAGTCACGCCAAGCCTCGTCACTCAGGTAGACGAACTGTCTACCTGAGACCATGCGATCTTTCTCCCATCCAAAGATAGTTAAAGCGGCGTCGATCACCATTTCAGCTGGTCGATCCAACTCGACGCCCATAGTTGAAAGTACTGGTTGATATCGGGTAACGAACTCGTCGTGTTGGTAGCAGGAAGTGTACTCGATCTCCTTACGCCGCGCCATCAGATCTAAATTGTAGCGTTCAACTCGTTCACCTAACAACGAGCTGTCTATATGTGAACCTTGAGCTACGTTTAGGCAAAGGACAAACCAAGTTTCGGCGTCGTCAAAGGTATCGAATAGCTCGTCCATAGCTGATTGGAGTTGAGAGCCGGTACAAGGCACTTTACCATCGCTAAGGTCACCCTTTACTCGGGCTCGCTTCATGGAAGGCTGACGTAAAGGCATAGCTGATTGCTGGGCTGATACTATACCACTGCCTCTGGGGTTGACTTCGGTAGTTACGGTACCGTTGGAGAACAGACCGTTGACGAAAGGGTTACCCGACGTGGCGTTACGGAAAGTCTGGACAAAGTCGGCTGATATACTGTTGACGTTGGCATCCATGAATCCATCAACGCTATAGGTAACCTCGTCAAAGTAATGAGTGATAGTAAATTGGTTCATGGAACTGTTGGATCTAAATATCTCTTCTTCCTCCTCATGCTCCTTTACGAAGGCTTGTAACAAGCTGGAATCGTTGGCGGGACCTTTGGAACGATTGGCTTGTCTATGCATAATAGCAACTAGACCAGACTGCTTCTTGGATAACAGCTGAACGCAAGGTCGGTTGTTAGGGAAGTCGAAGGTTGGCATAGCTATACCATCCTCCAAGTAGGTATCGTTACTACTTTCAAATACCTGGTAGTTGAGATAGTTGAACAGACGTTCGTTGGCGTAGTTAGCGCAGAAATGTTGGAAGTCAGCAGCTTCGGTGAGGTAGGCGGTTCCGGGTAGATCCAAAAGACCGATGAAGTTATCTTGGGATTTAGCACAGAGTCGCGTGTTGATATGCTCAGAAATCCAGGTAAACAGTAAGGAGTAGAGGCAACGAGCCAAGTCATCTCTCTGTTTAGTAGCATCTTCGGCATTTAGAATGACGGTACAGGATTCCTTCTTGATCATCTTGGTCTTGTAAGTTAGCATACCTTCCAAATTGGAGGGGTGAAGCCCCAGGAAATCGGCTACCAAGTTCAACAAAGCCTCATCGCGGACGTGGGCGGCTTCATCTCCAGATTGGTGCAATGGGTTAATAAATGTTAAGTTACCCAGATGTAAAATGGTAGCTAAAAGTTGGAAGACCTGGGATTGGAACTTGGGGTTGAAGCCTAAGCTACGCATAGCTATCTTCAACTGCTTGAAGTCGTTGGACAGCTGGCTGCTGTTAGTAATTCGACTACCTCTCAGGTAATGGTAATGGTTAGGGTCGCTACTCAGCTGGAAGTGACTCTTCTCTTCGGCTGAAGTTCCAGCTAGAAGTTGATAGAAGGCAAAAAAGTTGTTCTCGGGATTGTTGGTTACTCTAGACTTTTCCAAGAGATAATCCAGGTTCTTGAAACCTACGGTCCTACCTTTGACATCGAACTGGATCTCAGTATACAGGCCGAATCGGGAAGCGGTACCGTTCTGATTGGTGGAGGCATGGCCAAAGGCACCGTACACCTTCAAGCTGTTCTGTAGCTGCTTGTAGAACTTGGACTCTTTCTTACTGTTCGACCTCAGCTTGGCCAGCATTTCTACGAACAGGCTCTTGGTGAAGGTTTTCCCTGAACCTGAATCTCCAGTAAATACAACTGCCTGGTCGATACCACTGCGCTTCAGATGGAAGTAAGTGGTGTTGGCTAACTGGTAGATATGGCTTGGTAACGTAGCATCTCTCCTACCTGAAAAATCTTGGTAGTCGTTGAAGTACTGGTCTAGAACTTGTGAACCGATGGCAGGGTTAGTTTGGTCTTTGGCGTTTATGGACAGTAGGACTCTTGAGCCGATCTTGGTGAAGGTTTGGTTGTTCTCCTCGTAACGTACCTTGATGGCTTCGATTATAGATTGGGGGTCCTTGTTGCTAAGCTTGGCCAAGTCCTGCACGTACTCAGGGTTGTAGCGAGAGCTACGGGTGTTACCCTCATGTGGCTTGGGTTTCATGCGGGTAGCCATTTTATGTTTCGTTTAAGTCTCTTATTAGGTCGTCAGGTTAGTAGTTGTAGTTGCAAGGCAATTAATCAATAAATTTACAAGGTGTTGCAATCTAATAACAATGGAAACAGATAACCAAAAGGCTTGGGTCCTAAAAGCTAGGGTATATGAGATAAAGTGGAAATAAGCTGCAAGAGGTTCCTCCCTTGTATGTTTAATAGGATGCAAACTTTTACTTTGGTTTATTTCCAGTTTTTACTTGCCTTTTCAAAGGTAAAATTCACCTTCAAAAACTTTATTTTTAGTGGCCTTTTCTTCTAATGACGGGGAATTTGCTTTCCGCTCCCATTCCACCTAACTTTTCCCTGTATAGCCTCCAATCATTGGGTACTTCTTACGGAATAAATTTCAAAGGGAGTATTTTTATAACCTCTAGAATCTATTTTTACACCCTCATGTATTTTAAAACTAGAATTGTAGGTTATCACTCAAGAACAAGTTATATGACTGCTTATTATCTATTAACATGGAACTGAAATCGGCAGATTAGATGGATAGATCGAGAATAAAGGGTTTTGTTTGCTTTGAAAGGGAAGGTATATTGTCATAGACGGCTACAACCACCTCCTTTACCAACTACTATCTGCAAGAGAACCCAATAAATTTTCAGTACAGCTAAAAGATATATGGAATCCACAACAAAAGAAATTGCAGCAATGCTATTTGAATGATCAATTACCCTTGTAGCGTACTGTCTATCTGAAACAGTTGGATGTATACAGGAATACAATTTAGCTAAAGTTGATTTCAAAGCTAGAATTCACGCTCAATGGAAAAAATATATTTGATCCCTTCAATCTAATTAAGTCTTGGCTAAACTTTGATCGGATATCAATACCTGGATAAGATTTATATATATATCTATTTTTAGTAGTAACTAAAAATAAAGTTTCTACTTTTTATGGGCTTTAGTGACATTACAAGTTTTGATTTTGCTATATGGTAGGAAAGTAGTGAGCTTCATAAATAAATAGTAAATTGCCTGCTCTTTAGGTGTTTAGTATAAAAAATAGATGGAAATGATGTATTCTATTAGACAGCATCTAGGTCTTATGGTGTCAGTCCGTAGAATCAGCCCCGATGTCTCAATTGTATAACTTTTAATTACCTTTTGAGTATATTGGCCAAATGGGTTAGTAGTTGATTTGAAGGACTAAGCTCAAATTTATTCAAACTAGCTATGTTAAAATACCCTTTAGATATATAGAGGATGTCCATATTGGTGTTAGTGAATCAGGTTGGTAGTATGTATTGTAGAAGGCTAATGAAATAGCTCTTAAGTTTTAGCTCATGTTACTTTAGGATAAAACTGACTGGTTCAACATGAAATTATACAATCCCTATATTTAAGTTAAAAATGATCCAGAGCTATTAGCCTCTATAAAATAGTTATAGTATATACATAATAAAGTCTAATGAGATACACATTGTCTTCAAATTGATAGTATAAAGCATCAATTATTTATATACAAAAGTAAAAAACATGTTATATAAAATGCAAAAAGAAGGTCTCGCCGAGGATCGAACTCGGATTAACGGAATCAGAATCCGATGTGATAGCCATTACACTACGAAACCTTAATCTGGCTCTTATTTTATATATATATAGTTTTAATTTCAAAATTTCTAATAGTTTCACTAGTTTTGATTTTAAATGTACATATGGTATCTATATTACTACTTCACTAAAAGTATTATATTCTCGAATTAGCTACTCTTTTTAACTTATAGTCTTTATATTCATCTTGCCTAAAGATATTTTAATAGTTTTGTTTCCATTTCAATTTGAGATATCTTTTATTCAAAGTAGATTGTAAATTAAAGCTAAACGAAGTCTTATAGTATATATTCAATCTCTACGTAACGACTTTCTATTGAAACAGTACTAATTTCAAGATATAAGTGATATTCTTTAACTGCAAATATACTGCAATCTTAATTAATATAATAAAGATGTTTTAACTTCTAGAAGCTTTTTAAATTTATATATCTATTGACACTATTCTTAATGATAAAGCTTTTATAGATATCCAACTTAAAACACATATATTTTTTAAAGAAAAAAAGTATATTTTCTCAATATATAGTATTTTAGTATAAAGATAGCTAATATTATATAAAAAATACAAACTATCTAAATTACCTACTAATTTACTTATAGGAATAAAATAGCATAAAAGCGAATAGTATTTCGCTATATCACTTACTTTAAGATAAACCATATATTATATCAATATATACAATCCTATATACTACATATATATCCAAAAACCAGTTTCATCCATCGATTACTCAGATAAAATAATTTTGAAGATATACTGATATTAGGACAGCTTGACCTGTCTTATATAGACTTACAACCAAAGCTTAAATAATATATACAATACCATATTATTAGATAAATCATCCTGTTAAATTAACAAATATTAGTTTAAACTTACCAGCAAACCTATTATAAATAGGCATACATGTAGTATGCTTCAATAAAGTTCAACTTATCATTTAAAATTGAATTTTATGAGGAATAAATATCTTCTATTTGTATCGGAAAGTATAATGTAGGATCAACATATTAAAATGAACGGAACATAGTTTATAAGGAACATAACGATCCAATCTTACATTTAAAATAATATCAAATTCACTAGGTGAATGCCTTATATATTAAAAATTGATATAGCAGGTGTTTTTTCCAGATATAGATGATAGTTTTTAACAGCATGAATGGATCTTATCTGTAGCCTACCATTTTAATAAAGGTAGATGTGTATTGATCCTTAATATAGTACCGGGCGTAGCCAATATACACAGCATTCTTTAATATAGGTTACTTATATCAAATTAAAAGGCGATACAACATCCACATTAAAAATCTATTAATGGGATAGCATAAAAGGGACTTATTCAATACAAGTATATAAACATTAAACTGAACAAGAATTAAAACCAACAGTATGCGATTCAGAAACATCATCACCATCGTCATTTCCACCTTCAACTTCATCGATTGTCACTACTTCGCTAGCGACAACAAGTACGATATTTGCTAAAAAGCCTACAAATTGAACTTACAATAGGATCGTACTTTAGTCAAGTTCTCCAAGGACTACAACACCTATGGTATCAAACTTAGATACAATATTTGATTTCAATTCAGCAACTTCATTGTCCTCGAGCATATCATGCTTAACTTCAACGTCCAAGAAATCTCC
Organism: Capillidium heterosporum; assembly: GCA_016630905.1. Lineage (NCBI taxonomy): Eukaryota > Fungi > Entomophthoromycota > Entomophthoromycetes > Entomophthorales > Capillidiaceae > Capillidium > Capillidium heterosporum. The sequence goes on along the minus strand of WBMQ01000003.1, from coordinate 2,724,633 downwards.
ATCAACTTTGTAGGTAAAGATAGTGTCAGGCATAATAATTCATATATAAATCATTTCAATCAGGTCAAATCCATCGACTTTGTCACTAATTTGTTTGGTAAGTAGAATAGCAAAGAGGGTAGTACCACCTAGTTTATCAATAAAGGTTGTTTTATTGAAACTGCTGACAGTTTCAACAAGAACCACATTTTCACTATATTCAGTAAAAATATAGTTTATAGCAAGCACTGTGAGATCGTTTATGTCTTCAACCAACGCAAAATCGTTACCAACTGGGTCGCTAAGATTGATCTCAAGTCTTCTTCGATATTCAATGAAGAAGCTTTCGTTAAGGCCATTGTCCAATTTATCAAAATTTTATTTATAGATAGATACATTAACTATTGCTTAAAAGCATCGCTATCCTTTATTTAAAAATATAAAGCTTTTAAAGTAGAAATATTTGTATTCAATGTATATTATACTACTTTCGAGATATATAGCAATTTTTATGTTTATTGCTTTATGAGTAGAGTACCAAATCGTAAAGATCTTGGTTTTGTATTAAGAAGTGATGCAAAAGTATACTATAGCTATTTGGCTATCAATGCCACAGTTTATAGGCAAGAAGTCAAGTTTTAGTTTTTTTGTTCTCAATTCGATAAGTAAATGCAGTTTTTATCTAGGAATAGTCATTTTATAGACTTGCATCCCCATCTTATAATGGAATACTAAATATTTTTAAAGTTAATTTGGCTTGTTTAGATTCTACACAGATTTCAGATTCACTGTCTTGATAGTTAACCTATCCCAACTCCCACCTAAAGTGCTTAAAGCTGTTATACTTAATATGTATAATACCGATCCACTTAACTTTAGCCAACAGGTGCTTTTGACAATTTACGATTCTCTTCATATTTACCAATCTGTTCCAACATACACCTATAGTTAATCAATACACTTTCTTCGAAAATAATTGAAAAGCTAGAGGGCATATTGAGAAATACAACAGATACATTAAGGTAGTTCATTTTGTAGGAGCCACCCCACCTTTTTAATTGTTTCCTATGTCAATCTCAAAGTACGAGATGAAGGCCCATAGCCACCTTTTTAGTTTACTAAAAGGTGTAATAGAGCGTCGCAACAAGTTGGAAGCTTACTCATTAGAGCCAACTACCAATTGTATATATTTAAATAAATTAGCTTCCAACTTGTCAATTTTGAAGAGACTTTCGACAGCCGACTGTAGCCACAAGATCTTCCTATTTGGTATACTTATTAGCCAGACATTGATGCAATTGAATTTATCCTTGCAGATAATAGACGAACTTACCTTTCATTTTATTTATATCAATTTATTCAACTTACGATACATATATTTAGATACGTTTAACATAGAGAATTCGACAAAGGTATTTTCGACCTTCAACAAAATTATAAGTTGATTTTAGCATTAAATCCAACAGTTCTCAATAACTAGTCATTTTTTACGAATCCCTATTGCTGACCCAGTCTCAAAAGCTATCAGTTCTATGCTGATACCTTCAGCTATCAAAATTTTCAAAGTATATGGGATAAATTGATAAAAATAACCATATACTACAACTTTATCTCTAGCTTATTGTAGTTTTCAGAAATTCTCAATATAGCAGGCTTGACACTCTAGATGACTAGTAAGTATAAGCGTAGGTTCTCCAACATTACGTTCAAAACTTTAGGTAAGTTTAAATAGACCGTATTATTCAACAACTTTCAATCCAAAGGCTTCAAGTTTTCCCATGCCTTGCCTGATCAGACCTTCAAAGTCCATATATTGGATAGCCTTGACAGTTCATTTGACAGTTTTATGTTGACTCTCATTAAATACTATTGTTTTAACATCCATTTTAATATCAGAGTAGTTAATTAATGAGTTCCTTCTGAGCATACCGATAAGGTAAAATTCCTTAGCTTGATATCCTTGAACATCCTAGATTGCTCAACTAGCTTTAAAAGGTGGGTCAAAGGATTTTTCCTTCGATTTTAATAAGTATATGTCTTTACTGTTCTAACTTGAGCTTTAAATAAAGCCATAGTACAAAGTACGGATGTGGTAAATCTTTGAATATTTATTTTCAGTTCTAGATATAGAAGCTACACTTTGGTAGATACTTGTTGATTTTATGTGACTTTATAGAATTTAATTACTATATTTATATATATTCATACAGCTATTTTTCAAATCACATTTCAAAAGTTTTATACAGATAGACATCAAATTTCAATTTTACACTCGAAATTAACATTAAAATTGTATATTTTTTGGAAACTTGCAATCAAAAATGTTCAAATTATTGAATTGCTTTAAGGACAATAAACTAAGGTATTGCTTGATACAAAAGTTCGATAAAGGTAATTAGCAAGTGTAGTCAATTAATATCGTATTACTAAGCTTCTATTACTAGCTTTCTGGCCAAATTATATACACTGAGCCTAGCTGAAGGGAAACAAAATAGAGCCAAGTGCAAAGATTTATCGAATCTATTTAGACATTCCTACTAAGCAACAATTGCCATATGCTTGGAGGCCTATTCATTCATCCAAACATACCTCCCTTTTATCTATCCAACTGTTTTCCAATGAAAGTACTCCATATCAATCCAAGCATATTTTTTAGTCAGCTGCACTACTCGATTTCAAAGTTAAACTTAATGGGTATCAAGTTGAAATATTTGTATACTTTATACTTAAAACACATATATTCGAATACCTATGTGTTGCAAACAGTCAGCTTACATTTAATTCTTTTATGGTTAAAAGCTAATAAATTTACAACATATTGATTCTTATACTCATAATATACCATCTGTAGCGTTCTTAATATCCGCTATATCCCATACCTGCTATCTAAGCGCCAAGCTTAATATATCAAATTTGACCGCCCTTCGATAAACTAAGCTTTATAGCAAGAGCTCTGTAGCCTGTTAAAGCTATCCCAGGCTTTATTGCAAAGTTTACTAAGCTATTAATTTTAGTCTCCTCATCAACTTCCATGTTGAGAACAAAGTCATATACCTTATTTGAACTCCAATCTCTAATACAATCACAAATGTTGATGATATTTAAACTCTTGGTTACTTTTAATCCTGATACATTTGATAAGTTCAATATTGCTACCTTTATTTGGGATCAAAATTTTAAAGCGCAACTATAGTATATAAGTTCTATTACTATAATAGGAGTCAGTACGTCCATAGCAAACGCCTTAACTCCTAATTTGACAATTGTACTTGTATCAAGTGACTAGCTTTCTTAAAATTTGTCCATCTTTAACAAGGTAATGTCTACTTCAGATCCATAACTTTTCACTTTCGGTGTAAAGACAAAAAGGTATCTGTCCCTTCCGAAAATTATAGTATAAAATCAAAAGTTTGAAATTTATCGATATAAATTTGTATGCATCAATATTTCATTCAAAACGGCATTTCCCACCACTTTTATATACTGCACCTTTCTAGAGGTGGTAGTATGAGGTGAGGAGTTCACCGATTATTCTTTTGGTTAAGATTTGGTGAACTTCGTAAACCTCACCACCCACCTCAGATTAAAAGCTTTTACACTACCCAACCAAAATTTACTAATGAAGATTGTACAATTTATATTTATATAGTAATTTCACTTACATTCACATTTGATGGCATGTATTGAAAAAGTTGGACATAGTAGAATATTTCATCAATTTAAAAAGTTCTATTAGAGCTACGCTTTTGAATAGTAGTATAGACACTACAAGTTGAGATACATCTATACAATACACTTATCAAGCCAGTACAATTAATTTCCACATATTTTAAATAAATTGAAATTCCCCTTTATATGAAAAACTCCTTTACTTGCATATTAAACTAGTTGAAAGGGAAGGTTTCAAAGCTTTTATATTAGGGCCAGATCATATGCTAGAATCCCTTGTCGCTTGAAAAAGTAAAAGTTCAAGAAACTAAAGTTCAATACCAAAAACGTTGTATTAAAAAACTTATAATACTTTATTTTATATATGTAAACAAACGAACTCCCAATACTTCTCTACAAACGGTTAATAATAATATAGCCCTCTAACGCCAAGTTCCATTTAAATTTAAATTCTGGCTCTTCTTGGTGGCATGGTACGAAACCTAGGAATCTCCCTCAATTCTAGATCAGGGGCGATATTGGCACTGGATTGAAAGGCATCGACCCAAAGTTGAGCTAGCTGCACTTTAGTTAATCCTCCATATAAATAAGCTTCCAAGCCTTCGTGTTCTCTACCTTTAGCACCTTTACTTTTACGATCCTCTTCAGCGATGACCGGTTGTACGGAATAGATGTCGCCGTTTCCAAACTTGAGCTTGAATCGAAAAGGGAAGGTAGGGTTATTGTAAGGCAAGACTTTGAGACCGTTGATGGACCAGTTAAGTTGGGTTGGTGACTCAAAGTTGTATAGCTTGTTTTTGATCTGTTCTAATTTGGTTGGGGTTTGGGGCTCGACAGTGAGTAAAGTACCGTTGATAGTGAGCTTTATTTTGAACCATCTACCTAAATCTCTAGTATTGCGTTTACTTTTTTTGGATAAGTCATCGGTACCATTGTTGTCGAGTTTAACTTCGAGAAGACCCTCCATAGATACTGAAGACTTATAGGGTGGGGGTTCCGAAATGATATCGTCGTCATCATACAGGTAGGGGTAATTAATGGCTGAATCGTGATTGGAGCTTATGGAGTCTTGGATTGATTGTTGGTTGAGCTGATCTATCAGTAAATCGATTAGCTTTGGGACGTTGACTTGGCTCTTCCGTCGAGTCCTGCGCTTGTGCAAGGTTGCTATGGGGTAAACTATTCTGCTAGTGTTTATTAAAGAGCGAAGTTGTCGTAGTAAGGTTTTGCTCCTTTTGAGATGTAGAGGAACGCTCAACTGACTTAGAGTGGGCTGAACGACCAGTTGGTTGGGTTGTTGTAGTGTCTCCATATTGGTAAGGTGGATCGTTAGGCTATTAGGTTATGCTGGTTGGCCGTCGTATATGGGTTGATGAGGATGGGTATGCCGGATGACAGGTAAGGGAACTCCTACTATGAACTTGTATTAGGTCGTAGTCGTCTGTATATCAAGGTTTGCAAGTTGATGTGAGGTTAAAGATTGAAAGGAGAGGTGAAAGTAAAAGTTTATAAGGTTTGAATTTGAAAGTAAAGGGTTCTATTCAGGCTTAAATAGTGGTGTTAAAAATGATTAATTGTTTATATAATCTTTAAGCTTACTTTATAATAAAACTAGAGCCGACGCTTCTGAATTGGATAACTTGACAATGGTAAGTTATCCACAAGAATCGGTAACCATTTGAGGGGTTTGTTCAATTCTTTTCCATTATTTTTAGGCAAGGTTTAAAGTTGTACCTTAATTTTACTACTACCCCTCCATCCAGACAATCTTATACTAGATCAAAGGTGATTGGATCCATAAACAAGTCCCTAAATGGTTTAGAACACCCATCACACGAATTTACCCTTTACTTTTACCGAAGCTACTACTCCAAGTTCTAAGTTTAGAGAAGGAGCGATATCATAGTTATGCCAAATCTAATTGAGGGAATTTCCTTCTAGACTTTGATTTGATTTGGTAAGGAGACAATTATTAATCTAGCCGTATAAATAGTTTAGTCAGCTTCAGGTATTTAGATGGTAACGCACACTACCCCCTTCTTCAAATTCAAAAGGATGATGTCCGTTCCCTAGGTTTAATATGTTTGAAACATATATTCTAGATATCTTAAAGCGACGTATACAAGCCCTGTGGATTCAAAGTGCAGTTGGAGATAAAATTATAGGGCTTACAAACCCAACATACCCCAATAGAGCACAAAAATTTAGGTTAAACTTTGATATGTGAATTGTCATACTTGTAGTAAGTATATCGTATAAATTAGAAATTACATAAAGTCATATTTTAGTCCTTGTTTATCTGCCTATTTTTATCTACTTGTCCAAGAATAAATCACGTGATTATCGACGATTACAGAGCCTGTTAACTAATAGTTTGTCCGAGAGGTTGAAGTTTATACCGGAGTAGGTAAATATAAGTTAATTATCATGGCTCGTCTAACTATATCGAGTATAATCGTTAGACATATAGAGTAATGGTGAGGTACTATTATATAATTTTTACTTTTGCCTTTGAAATATAATCTATTGGAAAACTTGAATTTTGGATAGATGTAGCGTATTAAGGATTAGTTCATATATTGCTTTGTCTCCTATTAACTTGTAAAGCTAAAAGTTAATCGAAAGTGGAAAGTGTATACGGTCAAATCTACAGTATGCTTTTACATAGTAATAGCGCATACACGTGTCCATATTATAAATGTGGATAAAAGTGTATTAGAAATCCAAGCTAACCATTTTTTCAAAGATGCAAGGGAAAGGAAAGGGAGAACGAGCTTCCGATTAAAAGTTTTCCCAATATATTTGGAGAACTAGGCTGACAAATTTATAGTCCTTTAAAAATGTAAGCGGCAGGCAGGGTATTTAATCAAATGTACTTCAAAACTTAATTGATAGCTACGGTATATGGTAAAAAGTTGGTACAGTTGCCCTTTATCAAATTTCTTTAATTTATAAATAAATCTATCCCCTTTGTTCTCTAAAAAAGGAGTGGTAGTAGATTGCCGCAACTAAACTTTCAACGCTTTAAACAAGGCAGAATTTTAAACCATATACCGATTATTTCAGTTAAAGTCTGTGCTGAACCACTCCAAAGAACCACTTTGGTGATAAACTTGAGCAGCCAATCCGATCAGAAAATCTTATCGAAGACTTTCTATTTCCCCCCATTCGTCAAGTTATTTAGCTATCCAAGGTGTGCATTCACTTAGGGGTAAATGATAAGTGTTGCTAAGCTTCATTGGATTGTCGGCTTTTATTTGCTAATGCTAAATCCAAACTTCCCAATTTACCCACATATTGTTGGAGGACTAAGATTGCCAAATGGGTCAAGAATGAGTTTATTAGGTAAGCTTTTGCTAACTTTTGATCTACATCGCCAAAACCACTATCGAACTGTAGCAGTATTAGTGATATGACGACTAGGTGGTATGGGGCAGTTGAAGAAGCGACGAAAATAGACTAGCTTGTAAAGAAATTCCCAATGAACTGAAAAGCTTAGTAATTCAGAGACATAGGTGGATGATTGAGGAGCATTGACAAGGCTTTCTACAAAATTGGTAAGCAAAATCAAGTCAGCATCAAAGCAGCAGGTTGTATTTGTAATGTAAAATCCACGCAGTCGTAATTAGAGCTAATTCCCTTACTATATCGATATATATTTTTCATACTTAATTGACATCAGTTTGGCAACTCAACACATACAACAATTTCAATTTCTAATTATTACCCGAAAACTGAAAATTGCAGCAAGCGGTAGTGACTTGCTATATGTAGGTAAAATTTCAAGTTCTTATATACAACTAGCCAAATATAGGCAGTAACATATTCACATCGATAACCTCTTGCCATATGTGGGTTGAGTTCTTTACTTTGTACATAACGAAAGGGTAAATTTGAAGGAAAATAACTCATCGGACAAAGGTTTTTACTAACCAATTTGTAATATTACATGTAAATTTTTTGGAAAGTTGATGTAAAGACATATTAAGACCTGCATTTTTAACATAGCTACATCTTCTTATGATATGTATGTTAAGCTTCTTTGACTTTATCCGATAAAATAAATTGGTATAGGAATATGGGATTCTGGGCACCTACATTCAACCAAATATTTTTCCGATACAGTGAAGATTGAAGATAATGAATGTAAAGCATAAATTATAGATTAAAAATGTGGTATTTAGAGTATAAAGCTAGTTGTATATCGAATACAATCATAAATCGAAGTGAGTATCCGTTTTGGTAAAGCTCCATCAGCAAGAATCAAGGTGTTAGTAATGTTACTACTGATGCTTCCGTTGGAAATCGCATCGTTGTCAATAATGATATAATTAGCTTCTCTATGATTATACTAAAATGTTCTCTCACCAACGGTGGAGACACCAGTTTTATCAAGACTGTTGTTGATTTCACCAAAGCGATCTTGGTTGATAAGTTTACCACTGGTATTAATTCACCTGGTAATCAAATTATTGCCAAAACCAATAAATTATAGTATATAATGAGCAGTCCAAGTAGATATGCTGCATTTGGCATTATCGGCACTGTAGCTGGTTACAACTATTTCCTCAACATCAAAGCTAGCCAAATCAAACTCAAAATCTGTATTGTCGTTTGATTTGGATTAGGTATAGCAATTGAATTTATATTGAAGGGTAGTACAGTCTTTAAAAAGTTTATAAAAATTTACTACTTTCCAAGTTAAATTGATAGGTATCACAGCCTAGGTGATGACAAATTCCAAGCTCGGTCAATATCTTCCAACAAATCTAAAGCACCAGCTGTTGAGTCAAGGAGGCCAGTAATAGTTTTGCCTTTGGAGAGCACTGTTGTATTGAGACCCTAAATATAACGCTGAAATTCTTTGGTGCTTATTATTTGAACTATATACTGAGCTTGTATATCCTTTCACTTTGCTACTGTTTACATATATATTAATACAGTTAGAGTTAGGTATAGTTATCAATATCATACAATTGGCTTTTTGGTACGTTATATAGGAAGGTTTTAGTTAACTTTCACAGTACTGCCTATAGTTAACAAGGTTTATAATGTCCATCGACAGTAGCTATATTTCAATGGCTATTTTTACGCTTCGGAAGCCAATATTTTAGATATAAATAGTATTCTATAAAGCTATTATATAGAGCATAGGCTTATATTTTAAAGCGCTGGAATTAAGCATATAGGTGCATCCAATCATCCAATATGAAGATGGTATGGACGATAAGTTCTTCAACATTTTAACGAAACACAATGAATCTCATTTTGATCATATCGTTATTTGTTCCCCATTCATATAGACTAAAATATAAGCTTCCAGGATGAAATTCTATACATGTTCCCATTGCAAATGTTGAAATCTACTATTTAAGTTTATTTATTGCCTATAAATGTAAATTTATGATGGAATATTCTTAGTTCAATAGATGTACTTTGAAATATATAAAATTTTTTATCGTATGGATAATGTTACTGTGTTCTTGTTTAATGAGAATATGCTATACTAGTAAAGTATATCCACTTTTTATACTATGGATGAACTATAAGTTGAATATAGACTAATCAGTACAATTAACTTAAGGGTCTTCATCGATATCTTAAGCTTATGGTAGGTAAAGTGGCGTTCTTGTGTATCATAGATGCTAATAAAGCAACCAATGTTTATTGAAAACAATCAGTGAGTTTCGATAGAAAGTTAAACTAGTATTTGTTGTGGTATAACTAACTATCGGCCATAGTAATATGATTGATAGCCAATCGCCAGTACAACTTTTTTAGTTTGGCTACAAATATCTATTATTCTTATAAATTCCAAGCTTCAATCACAGCATGTCAGCGCCTTTTATAGTGGAAGGTGAGCTTGCATCAATAACCTTCAAGTTGGGGAATTGTAAATTGAATCTTTGAACGACTTAAATAAGTCTTTACTACAGCACTATATAGGTTCAAAGCCAATATATTACAATTATTGTTATAGACATATTATATAATATTGATTAAATTATATATACTTTAAATAAACCTATTAAAATTAAAAAGTTGAATACTAAGAGAGCCTTTATTGAGAAAATTAGGCAGCAACTTTGGTGAAAGTTTCACCAGTTAAAGACCAAAGTAGATTTAAGGTCAATCTTGGCGACCCAGTTGGTAACAGCTCCGTTCAAATTGGAAGTACCAACAATCTCACGGTGATCATAGTCAATAGTCTTCTCACCGGTAATAGCGAAAAGATTAATCTTGGAGAATCCATTGTTAGTCTCAATGAGACGGCCAGCATTGGTGAACTGGACGGTCTTACCCTTCTTATTATCCCACTTACCGAACAAGTTGGTGACGAAATCAATAGACTTGACTTGGTTGGAACGGTCCAGGTTGGAGTTGCCGTAGTGGATACCATTTTTACCAAAGATAGAGACCTGAACTTCTTGGATGTCAAAGTTGGGTAAAAGCTTCTCAAGGATAACGGTGTCACTAACCTTGGACCAAGTACCGTAAGTAAGCTTGGGGTCCTCGTTGATGCAGTCTTTGGAACGCTTGACGAAGGTACCGTCCTTTTCCAAGTTGAGCTCATAGGCGTCGTAACAGATGTCGTACTCGTTGTCGACAGCAAAGAAGTAGCGACCGGTGAAGTCAATGGCCGAGGCAGTGGCAGCTAAAGCGAGAGTAGCGATAACGTTCTTGAAAAGCATCTTAATGGTTTTATTCTAACTCTAGTTGGTTTGTACTGTAAGATTGCCTCAAAATTGGCCCTTATATACTATCTCTCGGGTAGTGTTTTTGTTGTGGTGGATACGATACTATTTTTAACTTGAACCTTTGAAAATTTCTAGATCAAATCACCTTTTGTATACGTAATCACTCCTACAGTATATATCAGTTTTCACTACGTATAATATAATGTATTTGAACTATGTGCTTCCATATACAAATCTTATAAGCTTTTCATATCGTTTATCCATGTTCTGGTTCCGAAATATATCTATCATTGCCAAAGCTATCCACTACATTAATTTTAGAATTGTAAATGTATCCACAAAGTGGCTGAAATATCACTTTATCATCTATATCTAATAAAATATACCAAATACTCCTTTCTAGGTTATATATATAGTAAAATGCTAAATTTCTAGTCGATGCCATTAAATGATAGTCGTAAATTCATCTACTGCTTCTGAAATCATCATATCGACATGTACTATATCATACATAGTAAAACATCGTTTTATTACCACTTTATTATGAATGCAAAATACCACCCTTCAATTTAAAAGTAGCTTCTAAATATTCTATTGATTACATACACTCAATAAGTTGGAGATGAAGCTTTAAATATTGAGCTCTATTTAAATAATTGAATCACTGCTTTTATTTAGAAATACTAGGAGGGTTTCTAATGGTATAAATTAATAGAACTTTTGCAACATTTTGGAACACGGATTTTATTGCAAACTATATCTATCATATGTAGTGATAAACCAATAATTAGTATCAAAGTCAATTAAATTCTGCCACTATATTCTCAGTTCAAAGTATGTTGTTAATACTTTAAGAAACGGAACTGTCATAAGAAAAATGTGTTCTATCAAACCAAAGTTCCCTTTAAAAAACCATAGGGTAAAAGCGATCACTCTAATGACCTTTTCTACTGCTACATTTGTTGAACTTCAATATACTATTCCTTATAAATTAAACCCTACAGTATATATCGATTAGTTTTCGTACTCAGCTTAAAAGCTAATATGAATATTTTTGAATCCACCTTCATTTTACTTTATTAGTACTTTGTTCGTTAATAGACTGATAGCTATTTGCATTCCTGAGAAGCCATCTAAATTCTATAGACTCATGGGTCAAATTGATTAGATATATAGAGTACAGCTAGAACTTTAGCTAGCTTTGGATACTAGATTTTCTTATAAATTTGTTTGTTTTCGTCTAATCCAATAGGTAAACTTCAAGAGGTTATGGCACAAAAATTCAAAGTAAAATAGTGCAACTTTGTAATAAATAATGGTATTATTATAATAAACTGTGTACCAATTATTGGTTAGGATCATGTGAAGGCAAAGGAATCTTCAGTATCACTGTAGAGCTAAATAAAACTTTGGTAAATATGTATATAAATATTTGACTTGATTAAGATATACAGATTGCTTTAAAGACGAAACTAGAAGCAATATATTTATAACTATTTTGATGGATTAAGCGCTATTTCTGTAAAAGGTAAAGGTGAGACTAAGTAAACTAAATATCAAGATACAATAGCAAATTAATTTACAAATTACTTGTCAAATGTCAAGTAGTGGATGTATTTCCATATTTTAAGCAGATGCATTCACTCATACTGCATAATAAAGCCTGTATATTGTGTTTAGAAGTACAGCCAAAGAAGGTAAGCAGAGAACAATGCTTTTTGTTACCTTGAATCCCATCAGCATCACATTTGCACTGACTACAATTGTTATCACAGAGCCCTTTAGATCTTTTAAATAGCTTTATATATTTAACTAGGTTGTATAATCCACATACTTTTTTGACCGAGGTCTAAATTTTGGTTTTATTTTAATACAGATGTTGCAACTCCAGTAGTTTGGTGGACAAGATACTGTTTATGCGCGTTGGGAGTGCTCTTACCAGGGTGAACGATGAATGCAACTTTTCAAAAGTAACATCCTATATGTGTTATGCCTTTTGAGGGTTAGGAGTCTTAAATCATCGCCACCTTCATATTAGGAGTCTGATTAAAGAACTTATATATGGGTTAGGCTGTTAACCTTTATCTTATGTAGTATCCTACAGTAGGCCGAAATTTTGAATTTGTTGGATTTCTTGATTGTCAGTTAAGGAGGATAGATATATGAAAGATAATTATAATCCACCCTTCTAATATTAATAGCACCTTAAACAATCTGTTGTTTTGTAAATTGCAAATTAGAGGAATTGTAGATCCAAAACTGAGTTACGAATAACACCAAGGAACCGGACACAGTCGTTAGTCTAAACAATGAATAGTCTAATTATCTGCATCAGATTTATCGAAAGAGAAATATATCATTTAACTACATTAAAGTAAGAGTAGAGGTGAATGGACAAGGAGATTTAAAATTTATTTGAAAGGGACCTACCAATAGATGATTTACTAAATCTACAATAGATGCTTTTTAGTTTTCTTGTTAGGAGTGTAGATCTGAAATAGTATGTTACAACTAGTTAGCATTAAAATTGATAGTGTCATTAAATCCATCTAGTGATGCTTATTGAGTTAATATTAATTTAACAGGCAGTTTTGGTGGCTACGTCAACGATTTACATTCATCATATGGGTAAGCAATCCTTAGGCTCTGTGTATTTGACTGGTGGAGCCGAATATTGTGTTCGAATTTCTAAAAATATGATATCCATCACATAATAATTATAGTAAAAAGATCCTACATATAAAGTGTACTGATACAGAGTATCCTTTACACTCAATACTCAAGGAATTAAAAATTCATAACATATATAGCAAAAACTAGCCAAAAACTAGTGTAAAGGATGAGTTTTGGAGAAGTACTGTAGGTATAAAGTCATATAGGATTAGAATAAAACCATTAAGATGCTTTTCAAGAACGTTATCGCTACTCTCGCTTTAGCTGCCACTGCCTCGGCCATTGACTTCACCGGTCGCTACTTCTTTGCTGTCGACAACGAGTACGATATCTGTTACGACGCCTATGAGCTCAACTTGGAAAAGGACGGTACCTTCGTCAAGCGTTCCAAAGACTGCATCAACGAGGACCCCAAGCTTACTTACGGTACTTGGTCCAAGGTTAGTGACACCGTTATCCTTGAGAAGCTTTTACCCAACTTTGACATCCAAGAAGTTCAGGTCTCTATCTTTGGTAAAAATGGTATCCACTACGGCAACTCCAACCTGGACCGTTCCAACCAAGTCAAGTCTATTGATTTCGTCACCAACTTGTTCGGTAAGTGGGATAATAAGAAGGGTAAGACCGTCCAGTTCACCAATGCTGGTTGTCTCATTGAATCCAAAAACAGCTTAAATTAATAGGTCCTTTCGACCTTCTCAGTACAAAAACGCTTGCTTATAATTATAGCGAGGTTACTGGCATCGCTACTATTAATAGCGTCACTTCCAATTAAATCGGCAATATTGGTTGTATCGACGCCTTGGACTTTGATGGAGGAGTTTTCATCAAAGTTGTAGCTTACTATGGTCTAAGTTCATTAATGTTACGTTAAATACAAAAATTTAGTTATACGTATGTTAAGTATCATGTCTATTTAAATAAAGCATTTTTTGCATTATCGTTTACAAGTTTACCATTTGAGAAGCTTATTTTCCTAAAATCCTTTTTATTCTTTAGCATCAGTCATATCATAAAGGGAATGCTTACACATACGGATATTGGCTTACATGCACTTCTACATTTCCCCTCGATAGTGTCAAGCTTGAACATTATATATATTCACAGCTCTTGTTTCGTTTTAAATGATAGATCTGCTAAACTATATATATACATATGATATCCATACAATGAAAACTGAAGTCGATTTAACTTTAGTTGATTAAAATAAATATTGGATCATTTATTGTATAAAATATTTCGAGATTTACTCTAACAAAAGTATATATGAGAAACAGCTGTACTAAAATAATGTTTTAAATTCAAACTATTAGTATATATAGACTAAGGAATTGGAAACGTAGTAGATCTAAAAATAAAGTTAAAGGTGTTATGATGGAAACGAAAATAATATTCAATAGAGTAAAATAAAATTTTAACTAAAAGGACAGAATAAACTAGGAATAGTAAATATAAATATTGTGACAGTATAAAAGCTTAAGAAATAGAAAATCTATCAATTATGATGAATTTAAAATTGATAAATTAATAAAATACCTAAAAAGATGACTTTTAACAATAGCAAAAAATCATTGATATTACAGAGTAGACTACTGAGAAAATTAAGGCCAAGAAGTACAAAATTAAAAGTAGTGCAAAGTGGATGCGATTAATAGAGTTAGTATATAGAAGTTTTATAGCAAGTGGTGAGTGCTAAAAAAGCTACTATTGAAGGGGAAAAGTTAAGAAATCATATAAAAAGAAATTAAATTCAATGGGTTTAATAGTATCTATTATTAATTTATTGTTTATCTGCAGAATATGTCCTATAGAATTACCTCTTCAAAAAACTCGCCACTAATCTTATCCTATATGTATATTCAACCGTAAATTTAAACCATAATAACTATATAAAGTGGCACCTATTCCAATCTATCTCCAAGTTCCTTTCCCAGTTCCAACTAAACTCTATTCAAGCCAACTTTATCAAACTCGATAATGGGAAACCTATGACCCTACCCAATAAATTGCCGAAAATTATACCCAATGATTACCAGCTTCGGAAGAAATTTCGAAATTCTAGTTGATGGAATCACAAAATCAAGTTAGAATAGGGGCATCGCCTTTCCAATTTATTGAAGAAGTCAACTTTAAACGAAGCGAGGAGTACAACGATGTTGATAAAGTTTTGGTTAGGGGATGACTGTAGGAGGTTGACGGTAACTGACGCCTCCCAACTAACTTTTAGTTTCATTATGGATAAGGTAGCCTTTTTTACCCACCAATCCACAATTACTAACCTCCAATTTTCAACCTACTTTAGATTAATAGTTTATTTAACTTGGTAGAGCCGGTTTTAATAAAGTACAAGGATAAAGAAGGCGATTTGATTACTTTAGTCGATCAATCCGATTTGGAGGATATATGTAGATTTATACTTATACCTGTAATTAACTTTTTTGAATAGTAAATTACGAAATACATGCCAGCAACGAGATGACTTTAAAATTCTATCTATGCCCTCGATTGACTTACCACGATTATATTCCCTATCCTAGTCTTGGTAAAAAATTTACAATATCTTTTCATATTAATTCATTTTTTAAAAACTAGAATTACGACCAACTCGAGTCACAAGGTCTAGGTTTGGTAACGACTACAACGAGCGAGAGATGTTGGAAATCTTGCGAGATATTTCACTATACATATGTTCTAGAGGTACTTTATTTAAAAAGCATCTACCAAAGTTTTATATTAGACCTGACACCACCCGGGGTACGAAGTTGGGTTTCCGGTGAAAAGAACCTTATAAGTAAAGAGTCAAATTTCAACATGGTTTATTAATTTGTCATTCCAAAAAGCTCCTGAAGCGGCTCCTGGGTTTCAACCCACTTATGCCAACTTTATCAACCGGAGGTTAGCCAGGTTCACTCGAACTTCTAGGCAAAATGATCCTATCACGCCACCTGAACGTAAACTTTTAAAATTCTAATTACATTTACCGATCCTCACTAGTTTTTGCCAATTTAAACACACAAGTTACCAACTGGAACGTTGAGCAAGTAGCCCTATGGTTAAACAAGATGGAGTTCGAAGATGTAGTCCCGCAATTCAAAGGTAGCTTTATTTGGAATTTCCTATTCTTGAGAAATATATATGCTTACTTACTTTTTAAATATAGCTCACGATATTACTGGCGACGTACTGTTGAACTTGGACCACGAAGAGTTGAAGGAGTTAGGAATAAAATCGTTGGGTAGACGTCACAAGCTTCTGGATAAGATCAACGCCATCCATAGGGTCTTGCACGATGGCTACGAGTTCAACAATATGGCCAATGGCAGTAAACCGGTGGAAGGGGTTTAGGCTTCGAAGGGATGGAATATTCTGCTTTTTAGAATAGTACTGGATTAATTAATAATGCTTTTGGTTTGATTTTTTGTGTAGTTTCATGAGTTAAGTTTTGAATTGCTAATGGCTTTTGCTAATGCTGTCTTGTATTCAAAATTAATACTATTTCTATGCCTATATATTTTTGAAGCTTGTTGACCTACGTATCAATTTTCGTTAGCTTTGATCAATACGACTACTACGGCTAGGATCACTAAATTTTGGTGGTGGTAGATGCCAGTAATTCAATTATTTGATTTCCAAAGGTATAGGTAATCTCATAGTTTGAGTAACCAATAGAGAACCTCGTTATGAAAAATAAGCTGCTTCTATTGGCTATTCCTTTAATTAGGAAACTCAAATTAGGATTTTATCTATAAAGTCTAATGAGGCAATCATCAGTTAATCTAATGTATATGAAGTAATCAAAAGCATCTTTCCATATACAACAAGTATAGATAACCTCAGTAGAAAATTTTATTTCCTAGTAATGGATGGAGTTGTCAAAATATAAAGGCATGCAGCTACTAAATCAACACTATATATATAGGTATCAGGATGTTTGGCACGTGGGATGAATACAAATCCAGTTCTAATAGCAATAGACCAATGGACTAGCTTTGTTGTGAAATTAGGAAACTATAATTGGATACGCCAATTTTTTTCAAATCCAGTACCAACTTGTTCAGCTATAAACCAAAGAATCAGCTTTAATCATAGTCCAATTTTGGCCAACCTTTTCTTTACTCTACAGCCAACTACAATGAAAACTTTGACCGACCTTCCACCTGAGCTACTCAACATCATATTTCTAGAATTAGATTCTTGGTTTCTGTACAGGCTAGCTTTAATCAACAGGTACATTCGACAGGTAGCCATCCCGCTAATCTTTTTCGACATAACAAACAAACTCGAAGTTTGGGTCAGGAATAAAAGTATCGAAGACAACCAGAACATCCAAGGACTCATAAGGAAGTACAACAGACATATTCGAAAAACCAAATTCGTCGAAGGTCGCCTAAAATTCCCAATAGCACTATATAAGCACATAAATTCATTCGGAGAAACGATAAGATACGATAGGCATTTCTCAACCCTATCCGATAGTAGTTTCAAACAGTACAAGCAACTAACTTCCTACACATTAAATTTAGCCAAAAACTGCACCTTGGATAACCAACTTTTCGAAGTTTTATCCAATTTACATACGTTTACCCTTACCAACAACACGAACCAAAGTTTCCTAGTCAACGACATTTATTACCCATCTCTAAAATCCCTTTCAATTTTAGCTTCCAAGCTAGATGGATCAATCTTTGAGCATATTCAGTTCAACTTACCTAACCTCAGGAAGTTAGAGCTAGTGTCAACAAATATATCAGAACCGGTGACTCAATTTCCTATATTATATCAGATCACCAACTTCAATTTTCTTCCTGAAGGTAACGTACCCAAATTATTAAGCGATTATCTGCGAAGCCCAAAGTTCTGGCCCAATCTCAAGGATTATACGTTTAACGGTAGGTCGATACAACCTCTAGATCACTTAGGCAAATGGAGGAGCTTAGTGAAACTCGACACCTATTTTCCTGAAATAACCGATTCATTACAAGTCACTTCTTTTACCAGATTAGTCGACTTAGTTATCCGATTCAAACCAAATAACGAAATAATTGCCGTTCCCATTATCTTCAACACTTTGGTCAACCTCAAGTACCTGGATCTACGTGGTAAGTTTATACCCGAGACTTTCAGCTTTACCCATCAAGTGCACCTTCGGACTTTCAAAATGTACATTTTAACTGAAGTCACCGCTAGCTTTGTGGAATTCTTGTCCAAGTTGACAGAGTGCCGCAGGCTTAGTATAAGGTGTTGTTCCATCATGGGCGAATATGAGCTTCCTCCTAAATTGAATGAAGATACGACCTACCCAAGTTTATTACGTTTGAGTATATCAGGTAAGCATAACCCACTGTTTAAGTTGCTAAGTTGGATGGAAAGGCATTCTCCTCTACTTCCAAAACGATATGCTAAATATGCTTAAAATATAGATGCCGCTTATATTGATACCAGGTGAGTATTCTACATCTATAGACACTTCTTTTCATACATACAGCTCTCTTTCATTTTCTTCATTACTTTATTCTCCTCCTCTAAACTCTACCTTGATTTCAATATTTGTATACTTTTCATTTAGTAACTTTCAATCCAATCATAGTCGCTGAATCCTAGATAAGTAAATGGCTTTAGATTAGTCTTTCTGGTCATTTTTTTCACAAATAAATATCTTGAATCTTGAACTATATCTTATATATTATTTGGAAAATCAGTAAAGTATAATCCATGGTTGTACTAGCCTATCAATTCATATGTTAATTATAGCCTAGAATTATGTTAGGTGTCTATTCAAATTTACTAATTAGAATACTAATATAAATATCGAAACGGTAAAGATTCAATGGATTAAAGGTAGGTACTATAAATATCAATTAAACAGTTTATTAGAAATACAAGAGTAAAATGTCTATTTAATCTCTAAATCAACTTGTAGACCATAGGTTCCTCGAAATACTTATCCAACTTGACGGTAATGTTCAGTCCTCTAAAGTTATCAACGTTCTTCTCGACCTTGATCGAACCTTGCAACTTGGTGCCAATCGTCAAAGTCAAAGGCTTCTTGAACAAAAGTAAAGTCTGTTTCCAGTGGGTAGGGATAGCATCAGGACCTGTCGAGAATCCTACGTTCCTGCCCCGGAACTTCAGCACCCAAGTCAGCATTCTCATGGATAACTAAATCGTCCACCTTCTGCTGGCAGATTGTCTGATTGGAGGGAGCAATACCGGTGTCATATGCAGTCAACCAATCCAAGTAATCTTCCTTGCCGTTAGAGAACAACATGTCGAAGTAGACTACTAGACCATGCACCACTCGATCATCCAAGATCTCCAAATCGAATTTAGATTGGAAATCGAGTTGGTCGACTTTAATGTTGTGCAATTCCAAATCCAAGATAGATTGGGGTTTCGAGGTCATGGTCTGGGGTTCGATGATGGTAATCTGGGCTTCTTCGAACAGCTCCTTGTTCAAATTGGACATGTCAAATCCGTATACGTCGTCCCAAAATTTGAGGTGGTTGTCGATCCAAGCTTGATCCGAGAAGGTGGCTATCAAGATTTGCGAGTAGTTAGGGACGACTAAGCCCCCTGGCACTAAGTAGTTGTCACGGGCGTAGATTACTGAGTCGAACATAGCTTCAAACAATAGGCAATATCCCTAAAATAAATCAATAGCATTAGCTATTTTAAATACTATAACAAGATCTTACCATCCATTCCGATATAATAATATCAACCTTCTCAACCGGCAACTTAACCTGCTCAATTTTTCCTTTGATAACACTAGATACATAGATAAATAAAAGTACAGTATATGTATGTTACGTTATAACATTCTCGAAGCCATTCCTACGAACGATATCGATGGTTTGATGAACGATATCGCTGTTGTCTACGGCAATAACTACATTATACAAAATAAACAATGAGCTCAAGTCACTTTCAGTATTAAGTACCTTGCTTTGCACCGGCTTTTGCAGCGAACATGGACAAAATGCCAGTACCTAGAAGGAAGCTATAATTAACCTAAAAGGGGTAGTTAAAATTAAATTACCACAACCGACATCCAAAACCACTTTATCCTTAAACATATTGGAGTTGTTCAGGATGAAGTCTCTATAAGCTTCAGTACGAACTTTATCCTTCAGCATTTGCTCATGGATTTCTATTTAATATATATAAATCATACTGCCCACAACTATCAAAATTTACCTAATCCGGCATAAGATTCGAAATAGGGCTTGTTGACTTCCAATTCCTTATCTCCAGCGTTAGCATCGTTGGAGTTGGCGTTGGTATCAGTCGTCAAGCTGTCAAAGAACTGTTCCTTAACACAAAGTTTGAACTGGGTCAATTTGTCTTCATATTCTTTAACCTTCAAGTTCAATTTTTTGATCTCCTTTTGAAGTTGGCGAAGCTTTAATACCGGCATCCTCCTTGTAACTTGCTATTTTAAATAAATAAAAATTTAACCAAGACCATCGTCAAGCTGAACTTACCTCGGCCTGAAAAGGAGAATTGGGAAGCAAATGAGCTAGCTAAACTGTTGAAGTTGGATAAGTTTTCATTATCGATGTCCTAATTCTGTAAAATATTTAATAAATGATAAAAGGGAAAGAAAGGTTTACCAAAGAGCAAAGGGTCGTCTTCAACAACCGGTAATAAATATTTATCATCCGATAGGTAACCATCCTTTATATTAAAGGCAAAGCTGGTAGTATCTATACCATCCCTCTTCTACTTGTTTAAGAATTGATAAGTAAAGCTAAAACAATAATTAGTTACCTGAGCACGTAAATAGTTAATTAGACGCATACTTTGATAAAAATCCAGTTCTATCACCCAAAATTATTAAAACTCATTTACTAAAAAAGCTTACTATATTGGTTCTTAATTAGTAACAAGTCGAATTTATGGTCTTTGGACATATGCAGCAAAATTTGTTGGGTTTTGGGCTGGGTATCCAAGCAGAACAAACATTGCACCGGGATAATTTCAGAATCAGATACCTCCCAGTCATCCCAAGTTTCGTCTTCAGCTAAATTGGATTCAGGGTGGTGAAGTGTTTAGAAATTCCAGTTCCATTTGGGTTGGTTGTACTCAAGCTGTAAAGGTTAAAATTTTAGGCAATGTTATGCTGGTTATGTGGGTTTGAGAATATTGGGATTTTGGATAAGGAGTGATTGGTTGAAAAAGTTTTGAGATTGAAGTTCGAAAGTTCTTTAGCCAGGTAATAGCATATATTTATGGCTACTATTGGCAGAGGCATAGAAACTAAGATAGCAGTCGAACAGCTTCAATATATTTGTTGAAGGTATTCATCTTACAGGCGAGACTAAACAATCCTAAGTTTCGGTATATTGAAAAAATCTCAATATTTATGAAGTATAAAAAACTAGAATCATATATCAATCCACTATAGAATAAATTAGCAAGTCGTAGATACATTCGCGACAAAGATAGCTATTACTGATCTAAATTATATCGATCCAATACCAAGTTTTAAAGCTGAAGTTATATACGAAGGATGCAGCTTCCATTTTATAAAGTTTAATGTTGAATTATAGGCACTTGATATATATCAAGTCCTTTATACTGTCGTAGATCTGCAACCAAAAACACAAATATGAACAAAGTATAAAAGATGCTAAAGCTGAAGATCCCATGAGTACTATATAAAGTTTATCGGAACTTTATAATTTTGAATGACTATGAAAAGACTTTAAACTAATATCCAATCTAATCTATAAGCAATAGATGAAACTATGCATATATATTTAAAAGAGTGAAAACAAAGTTATAGAAGGTTTCTATAAAATATATTAGCTTATTTTTGATCCTCACTCGAAACTCACTGATCCATCAAGCTTAAGAAGCCTACAATTTCTTTTCATTTCACATAAGCGTGTTTCTCCATTCATTAGAATAGCAGAATATATTGAAGCTATGATGCTGGCTTAGTTTGCTCATAAAAGCTTTAAAGGTAAGAATCATCTTAATCAAACACTGTAGTTCTGAAGTTTGAAGGAATAGGGGGCGGGTAAAATCGAAGTCCTTCGATTTAAAGCCATCTTCCATAGACAGACGCTTAAGGATGACCAACGTGGTGAAAGGGATTGAGGCTATTTCAGTTACATTGGAATTGGCGAGCTTTATCTTCAAATCAACCACATTAACTAACCCAGTGAGTTAAAACGGTACATGATCCTACCAAAGTAAATATCAGAATTTACTAGCCTCCCTCATCTATCGAAAAAGTCCATAGAGTGAGTCAATTGATTATGGAACCTATATTTCTTTAGATTGGGCTAGAGCTTGATTCCTTAAATGGTCGCTCAGCATTTCAGATTCAGCTTCACTGGGAACAAACTAATTTGATAGAGCTTAAGCAGTGAATCTTTGAGTTCAGATGGCCTTACATTTACCAACTCCAACGTACTTAGATTCGGTAGCTTATATTTTATGTGCTAAAAGATGAAGCTGTCTATTTTTACTATGTCAATCCTAAGGAACTTCAGATTGGGGATATGAAGTCTAATAAAAATTCAAAGTCGCACATGCCGTTAGGCTCAAAAGCTTTCATGCTCTTTAGAGTTTTAAATACTCAGCAACCATAGTTCATATCAAAGTCCAATTCTACTGAGTAGGAGATAAGCTTCTTATAAACGTTAAAGTTGCTATTGGTGAAGAAAAAATATATGCAGAAATCGCTAATAAACCCTTCAAAGGAAGGGATAGGATTGTAAAGCGTAATAGAGAAGCCCAATCACTCATAAATATATATAATCTTTTTAATATGCTTGCTGTATCTCCTTGTAAGTTCTTGTATGTTGTGGTATTCGTTAAATCCAATGTCCAGATTTATCGATGATGTCGTGAAAAATAAATGATATAACTACTTGCCGAATATATCTGCTGACTAGAACTAATTTGAATAGACCCTCGTTCTCTAATTCGTAAAACATTATGTTGAGCAATCCAGGTGGAAAATCGATCATATTTTTCATCATATTTGTTTATATAGCTTGAGAAAAAGTTGGTAAGAAAGTTGGATGTTTATAAAGCTCATCAACTTTACTTTTTGATATTAAGGCCTACTTTAATGCTTGTAAACGCTTGGAATATTAAATAAAAATCATTTAACTTTACAAAAAAGGTAATCTATTAGCCAATTAATGATGGCGATATTATATGGATAAGTAAGTCATATATGTAGTTAACCATATAAACTTATACAGATTAGACTGATCTATAAGATAGGTTTCTTGATTTTTCAACATTTATATTCACTAAGCTTTTGTAGAGGGTATTTTTGATATACTCCTTCAACTTATAGTAAATAAGCTAACAGTATTCTATATATTATTTTTAAGACTTGAAAAATTCATTAATCAAAGCTTTTTGATAGTACACTTAGCATGTAATGGCAATAAAAACATTAAAAAATAGATAGCTATTAAATTAAACTAAAGTAAAATATGAATACTACCAATGTAAAGTTTACCTAGAACCATACCAACTACAAATCTTCTCCGAAACCAAGCATCATACTTCAAATCCAAAATCGACTTTGGCTAGCCTTAGGAATGGTAAATTTGCAGGGACAGCAAACTTGTAGCAGAAAACTTGCAAATACCTCGCCATATCCGCCTCCATATCTTTGATAACCGTATCTATAGAAGCCCTTTGTTGCTCATTAACTAAATCTACCTGTCGATATCGAATTAAAAACGAGTAGCACTGCGATATGTTGAGTATTTGGTAATAGCAAAAATACCTAAGATCGATTGTCTTACTGAACCCAATAGCACAAAGTGCAAAGCGGATAAGTTTACTTATTACTTTTTTGGATATTCCAGGTACTTGTAACGTTTTAAAGTCGGAGCTATTGATTTCAAGGAACGATCCATACAAATTGATGGATAGGTACAGGAATTGGAGATAGTACAGTAAGAACGACGAAAAGTTGATAAGTTGGTCTACCAGATCAGGAACTCTGCCTTTGATATTGCCCTTATACGTATGTAAGTCCTGAAGGATATCCATCATATCGGAGGCAAACGCATTTACCAAGTTGCAGGTTTTTTTGGCGCATAGGTCTTTCGGTTCACTCCCATCAAGCTGCAGATTTCGAAGCTTGAGATAGATAAAAGTATAGTAGCTTATACAAAGCTGTTGCTTTTGGAATTTTATGGTCAAGCAGCTGAGCTTATCTAAGGTCTCTTTATTGCTTAGGTAGTCGTCGATATATCGTATCCGCGTAGTGGTGTAAAGATAGGTTAGATGGGGAAGTTGAAAGGAGTGGTACACCGTAGATTTGACGATAACAAAGTACACTAACGAGTTGTAGGTTAAGAATGCTTCCAATTTGTAGACGTTAGGTTCAGTAGAGGATGGTCGAGCTAAGTGTAATCCAATCTGATGGGCTATTCGAATGGCGGTGCTGTGGAAGTAGTTGATTTGATTACTAAAGCTGCGAAACGGTTGGGAGCCTAATATCAAAAGGGTCTGTACAACATCCAGCGAAGGTTTTAAATTGCTAGGTCGGAGATAATCACAAACAATTTTAAATAATGTATCCATTAAAGGGTTGAGCTTAGGATTGTTTTCGAAATTGAGACCACTAAGCCATACTGCTGATTTTAATAAATTGGACCTTGGATATTTGAAAAAGTCGGACATCATACCTATTGGGAAAAATACATTTATGTATCGAAAGTAGTTTATAGTTGCCCTATGTAAAGTTGTAAAGTGACTTGACATTAGAGGTTCAAGTAGTTGGCTCATTTCCTTGGTTGGCCTACAGGCTTTCAAAGATTTAACTAGCTCAGAATGATTGTACAAGTGCTTAAAGCTTAGTGAGTTGGCCGATATTTTGGGGAATTGGAGGAAAGTTAATATGTTGAAAATTATTCGAGGCCATGGGAATCGAAGAAAGTAGTCGTCAGTTGAATGCTTGATGCCTGCAAAGTATAAGACGCTAGATGTTAAAAATTAAGTACCTCTAGGGACATCTTCCACAAAAAAACTCAACTCTATTTCGTTAATTTGAAAGCTGTTGATACGTCGTTTGACCGAGTCAGAAAGAACGGAGCGTCGCTGAAGTTGCCTTTCGTACGTACATTTGACTCTAAGGTGAACACATCTACCACAGGGTGAAGCTTTATCGCATTTCTTCTTCTTTATAGTACATCGATCGCAAGTTTGGTTCTTTTTACCTAGGTTCCCATCAGCTTCCAAATTCTTTGTCTTTTCCATTGACCAGGTTTACTTTCGAGATTGGGAAGTTGGATAATCTAGCAAATCTCCGTATTGTTCCGAATGTTACGTTTAGGATCAAATGGATTGAAAAATTAGTGGCCCAGAGTATCAGTGTCCTCCTTATATATGTTATCCATGAGCCTTTACATATTTAGCCGGAATACTAAGCAGTTGCTTTATAATGTTTAATCTGCAAAAGCAGTACAATGATTTTATATAGATATCAACATACAGATCAGAATATGAAGATACAAGGATTCAAATGCTTATAATTATAGATTCTCAGCTTTAATCAAGTATAATATATAGGTCGATACTGTCTGTTAAAGCAACATGGTATAGCATAAAGCTAACAGACGATGTGATAAAAATATATTACACCAGGTATTGGTTTAGCATCATATTAGGCTGTTTTACAAGCAATACCGACCTATAACTAGTAAACAGAATAGGTTTTTTATGCTACATATATTTTTGAAATGGTAAAGTTTTCATAAGTACCATCCACTTAAACTTGTTGCTATAATGTTTATCAAAAAAGTATATCGTAGGCTTGGGCAAGTCGGATCAATGTTTATGGACGCACCTACAACCAAAAAGCATAGTAGAGGTGAAAGGTGTAGAAAAGTTAGATTCGGCTTGCTTAAACTCACGGTATATGTTGCCAAAAGCTTGGAACCCAGCTCTTTAACTCATTTCTTACCTTTTATAAGTAACTTTTTATAGTTTCAAAGGATGCAGATTTGACTTTATAAGAACATTTAATATAGTTTATATGATATATTCGAAAGGAGTATATTAACATGCAGCAGACATGTGATTTAAACACATCTTAGGATACTAAGGATTGTTTAATACATAAAACATTTGAGTAGGCTTGAAGAAGCTTAAACTCTTTCTTTGCCACCATCTCAACCCACAAAAATGCTTAACAACTATTCAAAGTTAGTAGTCCTGCTAGTTACAAGTCTCATCACCCAACAGTTTGCTATCCAAGCCAAAGTACAATCTGTCTTGTCTTTGTGCTTATTTGAGGATCGGTGTTACATCAAAGATGGCTTAAGTACTTCAAATACCTCACCAAAGGTAAGTCAAATGACCAACAACAATTCGACTTTTGATGGTTATTTTAGTAGGGTTATAGAGGTTAAAGGTGATAAGTATGACATTAATGTCCTAGAGTGTGGGCCTAATGGCTACACCGCTTTGATTGACAACGAAAAGGAGTTTGATGTCATTCAAGAAGAAGGATGGTCCAAAGTCAAAGGTGGTGTCGCCTGTAGAAGGTTGACTTATGACTTTGTGGATCTTGAGAAAGACGAGCTTTAATGGTGTGCTGTGTTGTAGTTAGTATGAGAAACTACTAGTAAAAATAAATATTCTTGGCAATCTAAATGGTTTTAAGTTAAATAAAGTGGTTTGTGAGTACTTTTACTATATCATATTAACCTTTATTTTCAAATATAACAACTTTCGGCTTTCTTAACATTTAGCAGTTTTTAGTTTATATAATAAGCTTTAACAAATATAAAATAATTACTTGGAGGTAACAAAAAATTAAAATTCCTAAATTAAACGAGGATATACCTTACAACTTCATGCATATAAAGTATATGTGGCATCAATTTTATTAGATGATATATAACTCCTAAAATAACTATTTCGAATCAACCATCTCCAAAACTACAAAGGCTAGGACAGTATCCACCTCATGAGATACTGAAATATGGGCCTTCACATCCTTCAAGCCTATACCCGTAGAATTCCCTTTGAAAGATCGCCTTTCATCTAACAAACCAAACTGAACATAAGGCTTACCTTAAATAACAAAACGAGTAAATAATTAAAAATAATATATATAGAAAATGGTACCTGAGTCGTAAAGTATCTCGACTTCGGGCCAAGTTAACTTTCTATGTGGGTAATAGGCTTTGTAACAGGCTTCCTTAATTGCCCATCTATTGTACATTTAGGAAAATTACAAGCATAAGTTTAAAGTGCAAATATAATATAAAAAACTAAAAATAAATAATTAAATATTACCTTATAGCCAAATATTTACTTATTCCTTCAACTTCAACCTCATTTCCATTTTTTATACTCTCAAATCCATCTTTTAATTCTTTGAACGTCGTTTTGAAGCTGACAAGTTCGTTTTTACTCAGGATACGGTTTGCAAATTTGAAGGTTCGGTTCGTGTTGGTTTTGAAGCTGGGGGTTGTTAGCAGTTTTCGTATCCGACTCAAATGTATAATATCGGTACCAACCCCAACTATCATGTTCGAACTCGATCTTCTCTATTTAGCTCTACGTATCGGAATTGACTTTATATGATTTTTTGCCAATGTCCGTCCAAGTTAACTTCAATACATCTAAATTGTATCTCACGATACAAACTTCATAAAGAAAGTTCAAGGTCAAATTGCTTGACTTTGACAATAGCATAACCATCCCAAATTTCTTTAAACTCAGGTCGGAAGCTATTCCAGCAAAACTTTAAAAACCAATTCATTATAAGGTTGCAGTATATTTAGATCAAAGTAGTTATTTAACTAAGGTGTATTATTTTAACAACTATGTAATTTGAAAAGACAAAGTAGGCTAAACATATGGTATATATGCTTTATCCAAGGTAGGCTACTATAAGCAAGTTGCAACCAAATATATATATCAAAATGAATTGGAAGGATATCAGTAGGCATATAAAAAGATGTTTTGTAAGTATGGTTGATTTTTCTTAAAATACTTTACTGGTGTGATGATTTAATACAGAATACTTTATAGTACAACCTTACACTTACAAATGAACACCTTGTTAACAATTATCGATTAAACTGTTAAATTCTATACAAATTTGCAACCTTAAGGTAGTAGAGATACGCTTGGCTTATTTAAAAACACCTATTTGTTTCCCAAGCTTGTACCTTGTGATTGTAGCTTCCGATATAGATTCAAGGTCTTCTAAAGTACCCGGAAGCGTATTTGTAGCCTCTCACATTTGAACCTGTTTCTGTTTACACAGCTAAACTTGGTCTTGTAGTCACAGTTGATGCCTGGAATATAGCATTTGCCCATGTTAATTTTATTGGTTATCATGTAGCTGTGCACACTAATTAAAGAAATGTGGTCCGAGAACTGGCTAGACAGGTAGGTGAATACGGCATTGTGGATATTCACACTTAAAATTACCCCACATTTGTTAGCATCACTAGCACTGTACTCTTGCAAAATGTCAAAGACAGCCTACAAGGCATTTTTCTCACCGTCGTCAAAGTATCCTGAAGCTCTTGGAATAGTCCTAGGTAAAGCCAAAGTGTTGTTGAATTTGTCAACTTGGGAAACAGGTTAAACATATCAAGTTAAGATTGCCATAGTGAGCCAGATAAGTGAAAAGAAGTTGGGTTTGTACAAAAGGTAGAATTTCATGATAGGTTGCAGTTGAGTTTGAGGAGAGGTTGGATGTAAACTAATGCTATATTTGATACTCCAACTAAATAACCTTCTCGCTTTTTATACTCATTTGCTATATATTCTTTTAAAAGAACTTGAGTTCGTAGTAGATAAACTTTTCAGCTTACATAGAATAGATATTCAGGGTTATTTATACCGGTTGTTCATTGAATATATATCTAATATAATTCCTGATATACATGTCAATAATGCCCAGTTTGCTAGTTTTCCAAATTTATCATACCAATTTGATGTTCTTCACGTCAACTACCAAGAAATGAAGTATGCAAAGATAGAAAATGCTCAAAAGGCATCAGTTCATTAAGTAGCTTATATTACTTGCTTAAAATAGTTTTATAGAAGGCTGGGAATCAACTCAGGCTGTATAACTTACATCCGTTTGGGATATTTATGTAGGGTATCGTACCAACAAAATATTACTGATTTGGCATATGATCACTATATAGATAGCCGTCATTATATGGGATAGGTAGAGGATATAATAAATGATACCATGTTATTAAATTTAACAAAGCATTATACTTTCAAAAATACATGTCAATGGTTTAATTATAATAATCTGAATAGTAAAACTTGGACTTATCCAGTAGCATTGTATACTGCTAGTTACGCGATGAAGGGAACTTAGGGTTACTTCTCACGTAAGATGGGTTAGGTGGCGAGACGCCAGTATAATTAGAAGTGTCGTCATCCTCTTCACCGAATATGATGCGACGATCGGCAGCCCTCGAATCAGGCATAGGCATAGGCATTTTGGTCTCGGGGTGAGTCGGTACATAGCTGGATAGCGAAGGTGGGCCGTGGTCGGGTGTATCGTAGCGTCCCAAATTGTTCATGTCGTAACCCTTTTCGACGTCACTTACTGGTCTAAGTTGACTATGTTCCGAGTTCATGGTGTAGTGGTTACTGGAGTCATCCCTACGATGTAAGGATACGGGTTCTTCCAGACTTTTACCGGTATTGTACTGTCTAACGAAACCAGTATCATCGGTAACTCCAGTAGCCTCCTCAGGTGACCGGTTTACCTTTGATCATATTGTATACCGTAATAACCAGACCCCACAGCGTCATGACAGTGATGGCAAGGATCATGATAGCTTGCAGGGCCAACATGGCGTAAGCTATGACGGTGCGTGCTAACTCGGGCAAGTTGACGGAATCAATGTAGAAGAAGGTTAAGGCGGTGTTGGCGATTCGTAAAATACCAATGAAGACCATCAGCGTGTTACCAAGTTGGGAAGCGTAAGGCTTCATAAAGAATAGCATCACAAAGAAAAAGATTTCAGTCGCTACTAGAACCGCAAGCTGGGCCCACACGATGTTAGCCAGTACACCGACTGCGAAGGCGCGCACCAAACTGGAGATGATGACAATCAAAAAGAACATGTAAACGGGTTGGCGGTAATCGCTGTATAGAGCACCGTATCGGTAGTTCAGTTTAGGCGTATTGTATAATCTATAAGGACCTTCTCGGATTACCAAAAACGAAACAAAGGCCATCAGTACAACACAGAATACACCGAGGATAACACCAGCTACCACTTTGATCTGCCAGATGTCGTCTAGAGTAAATTGGTAGAAGGCTGCCGTAGCCAAGACAAAGTACAGTAAAAGTTGGACTCGCAGAAGATTTCCCAAGTAGTAGTTGGCGTAGTGATCTCTCAGTTCCAAAAAGAGCTTGGGCTTGAATCTACTCAATAGTTCCAAAATCAAGCGGAGAAGGAATAGGAGGACAGTTAACCCACCTAAGATACAGCCGAATAGCATGAGCACCGTCAAAAAGTAGTTCTCTGGCTTGACTCTAAGTTTCGCCGAGTAGCTGGCAATACCAGCCAACTGACTATAACTGGTAGCGTTCTTATCAGGCATAAAGCTATCTAAAGCAGCTCTACGACTTAACCTGGCACCTGAACTGGAAGTTGAAGGTCTCCACGAGTCGATGGCATTCTGGAAGGCGGGGATATTGATGATGCCATTGGCCCAACCAAAGTTAGTGGTGAAGTCTTGGTAAAATCCCGGGTAGTTGACACCCAACTGTCCGGTAGTAGCTATAAACTGGAACGAACTTAGGACGTCAAAGAAGCTAGGGGTAGGGCCGGGTCGCGTCTGGGAACTTAGACTGGATGGCAGGCTTGCTACCATGGCGGCAGTAGCTACCGCCGATACCGAAGATAGTACTGCTGATAAGCCGGCGATTGAAACTACAGTTGCGATTATAGCTGGCTGCTTAGCGATCGACTCACTTTGAAGTCCAACTGATACACAGCCTAGATCTTGACCTTGGGCGTCGAGAATACGTAATTTGCCGGTGATGTCGGAGCCAGGGATCTTGTTGAGGATGTCGGCTACGTTGGTAGCTTGCTTCGGTAGATCAATAGAGTAGGATTGGGCCCATGAACCAGGCTGTAATGGGCATAAACTTTTCCCGGTAACCGAAGTACAGAGGTCAAGGGGTACTGTCAGCACTTGAGTGCCTAAAAAGGATAAGGAGATCTCGGCCTTGGCTGAAGTTATTTGATTGGTAAGTTGGGCTTCTATGGAGGTCGATAGAGCATTAGATTTGGGGTCGAGGTTGATGTTGAAGTTCTTGAGTTGGAACTGGCTGGGGTTATTTGAGGTTTTGTTAGTACAGTCCTTTATACTGTTTGTGTTGAATTCGAAGGCTGCTGCCAGTGCTATCAGCGCAGCCCATACGTACATAGTTCGCTTTAAATCTATGTACATCTTGCTAAAATACACTTATTTATGGGTTGGTTGCAATTGTTTTTTCTAGTTGCTGAGGTTGTCCAAGTGTTGATGTATAAAAAGGAAGGAGAAATTGCTAGTTGAAACAATATACCTTTGGTTCTGGACGCAGGCGAGAAAGTGACAACTATTTTTGGATCAACTTAACTTTAAACCAATAATGAGTGGCTAATCTGGATACTATTTGCTAGAGAATCGATCTTCAAATTTATTCAGGGTCTACATATACTCCACCTGAACTGGAGCTTCTGACTTTTGCTCTATAAATAAGTACACCTAAAAATACAAAATTTAGTTATTCCCATCTTTGAGGCAAAAAGCTAGAACAATTTATTGAAGCAATTAAGTAAAACTTGGCATTCTAACCCTATTCTGGAAGAGCGGATCCTATGAGATTAGATAGCAATTCGATTATAACTATCTTTGACTATTCATTATACAGATTTCTACATCATTTACACTAAACAAAACTTTATACAGTCGAAGCAAACTCTAGTAAGTTTCTTTATTACTTCAAAGACCGCCAACTTTTAGATTTGGAGCTTCTGCAAGCCTTCCAAGACATGTTTCTCAGCAACCTTCTCAACAAACCCAAGCAAGAACTTGCCTGGTTGACTCGGAAACTTTGTCAGCCTTAGCAGCGCCATCGATAGCCTTGGTAAGGTCCTGCTGGTACTTTTTGAATTCAGAGTGTTGAGGTAAGAAGGTCAGCATCTTGGTAGCCTGGACCAATTGGTGGTCCTTGAGGAAAACTTGGAAGGCAACTGCATAGAAGGGGGTAGGTAGTAGTTTGCTGGAGCTTAAAGCTTTGTTTAGGTACTGGGTGGCTTTACCTAAGGGATTAGGTTCCTATTCATAAATAGTTAGCTTCAGTAGATTATGAGGTTTGATTTACATTAAGCAACTGTATGCCATTAGGATCTTGGTCTTTTTTCTCAGATCCAGCTATTAAAATTTACAAAAAGAAAGCGATTAGAAGACAGTAAAGCCGATAAAAAGATCACCTTTCTTGACATTTTCCTCGTCCTTGCTTTTCAAGCTCTGCTTCTTGAGCTTGGCTTTGAGTTTCTTTTTATCGGCTGCTGAAAGGTTTTCTAAAAATCACTTAATAAAAGCCAGGTTTATGATAAAGATACCATAGCCAGGAATGGATGCGTTTTTGACGGATTCGGGGTTTTCGCGTATCCTTAAGTAGCACTTTAAAGATGAGTTGATAATGGTTAGTAACTTGGTAGAGTAAAATAAGCTTACTTGAGCAGCTAGTTGGGCGGCCTGTAGGTAAATCTTTCTAGAATAAAGCTCGTCCTCAAATTGCAACATCCTTGAATAAACATTAAAAGAGAAAATAAATATAGGCAATCAGATGTAAAAATATATCGTACTTGATGTAGTGACGAACTGTAATTCTACGCATACAGTAACTATGGAAATCGAATTGATCATCTTCAAATTCATCAAAGAGCTATGAAATATTTCAGTTTACCAGCACTTTGAAAAGTTACCTTAATTATATCAAGACTCTTTTTTAAAGCCATAGCGAGTTGGCCTTGACGGTAGTAAGCTTCAGCACTTTCAATGATGAACCATAAACACTGGCTCTCGTACAACTCGGCAACTTTGTCGACACATTCAGGCTAAGGTTAAAAACGTTAAAATCTACAGTTTTAATCAAAGGGCTTACACGAATGAAAAGGGAAATAGTTTGCTCGGCTAAAGCAACCTCGTTGTTACGGAGCATATACTTGGAGCATTTGCTATTTACATGGCGATCCTGCAGATCTAATTCTCTAGCTTCATTCATAGTATCCATAGCCTTTCCTAACTCGTTCATGTGCTAAAGATGAAGTAAATAAAAGTTACCCAGTTGGAATTTACCTTGAAGATACGAGCCTTAGTCATAAATAGTTCCACCATAGTTGGTGTATGTTCTATAGCTTTTTCTATATATTGAAGTGCGAATTTGTGATTTCCAACTTTGTCGTGATGTTGGGCAAGGTAGTAGAGGGTCCATAGCTCAGCAGTTGGTAGAACTGATTCTAAAAGTAACTTTAAAAACTAGTATATCAATTTAACTTACCTGAGCCTTCATAAAATTTACCCAAACTCTGTAGGTTGCTGTAAAAAGAATCTACGATCTTCAATATAGCGTCACGCTTGGGCTTGTTTTCGTAAAGACTCTTGACGTTGGAAAATAGTGATGGGACGCCCTTTCTTATGTTAGCTTCTATATACTCACTAGCTAAATGCTCGAACTGTTCCCCTAAATAATAATCAATAAAATATACAATGGTTTATAAATACCTTCTAAATATTTCAATGGCAAAAATTTGAGTAAGTTCGATTTAGGGTTGTCTCTTTTGAGATCTGAAAGGATGACACTTAAACGTTCTAAATCTTCTTGGTTTAAGTCATCTACACAATAGTATTAAAGGTTTGAAATATGAAAGTATATAGTTACCCTTGTTTAAATTATCGCAGGAGAGTAAGCCGTTGACGAATTCTAGATTATCTGGATTGATCTGTACCAAGTCTTTAAAGATGACGGCTGCTTCATCGATACGGTTCAGTTTCCTTAAGATGGTAGCTATTAACATGTTAGAAAGTAATATTCCCATGAGTCTAAGTTTACCTTTATAGAACTTTATCATAGTGCGGTCGAACACAATCGAGAAAATTTTTTCGCAGTTGACTAAAGCTTCTTCGAAATTTCCAGTTTTCACTATAAGCTCAAGTCTAAACAACAGAAGTTCTGAATGTTCGTAGTTGGGCACTTGACGTGAAGCCTTGAAACCAGTTAAAACAGACGATTTGTAAATAAAGTACGTTGAAAGTATCTTCGTAAGCATCCAAGACCTTGATTGCCATTTCAGGTTTATCTAGTAGGTCGTAGGAAACAGCTAAACCGGCCCAAAAAGTTCTACTCGTGGGCTTCAGCTCCAAAATTTGCAAACTTGTTTCCTATTTCAAAATAAATATATGGTATATAAACAATATAAAGATACATTGTACAGATCGTAATTCCTGAGGTGCACATGGATCATACAGATATCTCTGAATATATTAAAGTTGTCCTAATAGAAAAGTTAAAGTTGGTTATAGTGCTGATATTTACCTTGTCGTATTTATAGGCCTGCGTAAAGGCTTTGAGTGCTTCTTTATAGTTCTTATCAGCACGATGCATAATTCCATAAACGTTCCAAGCTAAAGAAATTGAAGGAATCAAGGTAATAGAGTTTTATAAAATGATGTATACTTGGGTAAAACATATATGTATATTAAAAACAATATAAAAAGGATACACACTGGACTGGTCAAGTTATTAGCAAGCCCTTTCTTTGCCAATTCAAAACCCTCTTCCCGTTTATCCAAATTTACGGTGAATAATCCTTTCAAAGTTAAAGTTTCTATAAAAATATACAGTCAAAATACATTTAAATCACAAAATATACCGCCATGGTTGGGAAATTTTTTGAGAATGGTATCGCAACTCTTGATGCCTTGCTTGTACTGCTTGTACTCGTACATTTTCTAAAAGTTAGAAATTTCGAAGTAAGTATTGGGTGGCAAGGATATAAGATACCAAAATATTTTTGAAGATGGTTGCCTCCTTCTTGGGTAAGTCTCTTGAAGTCATCTTGTCGCTAAGTCCTGTTGAAAAGTTCTTGTAAGCAAAAACGATTTTTTCAAGTTCTGTATTAAACTTTTCAATTGGGATTGCAATTGCAAAATTGCTTACTATTGGTTCTAAATTCGAAAACTTTACAGATATTTGAATACTGAGTTTCACTATTTAAACGGAGGTAGAGATATTGAGAGATGCCAAGAAGGACCAAAGATCTTTTAATTATGAAAATAGAAATAGCCCGTACAGCTAGCTCAAGGTATTAAGCTCGTCTATTTGAGAATGATATTTTGTTGAATAAAGTGGCAAACTTTATCGATGAATAGGAAAAGTATACTTGAATTGTAAAAATAGGCAAGCTACAAATCAGCTCATAAAAGATATATACCAATAGTAGCTTAAGTCTAAAAAGTACTTATACTTGATAAATATAAAGGTATTTAGCAGCTGCTCTGTTTAAAAAGCTGCTTCAACTTCACTGTTCCATCCCTGAATATTGGATATTTTCATAAGTATATATGAATAGTTAGGAATGTATTGAAATGAGAGGGTTTAATTTGAAGCAATTACTTTAGGGTAGAGAAGTATATAAAATATAAGCTATTCTATTTTTAAGGAAGTATACTATATGTTAGTACTAAAGCTTGTCATTTTAGCTCACTTTGAACTATATTTAGCTTTAAAAAGCCATCTAACAAAGCCAATAGTTTCATTCTTTGGAGCCTAGACAAAAGCTGTGTGTAGTTCAAAAAGACTATAGCAGCAATAAGTCAAGACCTATTGAATGGTGAATATAGGTTCTGTTATCAACGTAGAGCTTTAGATCTAAAAATATCATACATACTGATAAAGAAGATACGAAATGGCAACATTGAAATAGCAGATCATTTGAAAGTATATTTGAACTTTCTGATCATCGATACCTTTAGTCTTTAAGATTGAATGTAGGATGATTCTTAAATTGACTTTAATATCATCGTAAAATAGAACAAACCTACATATATAATAAACACATAAAACAGTGATACTTAAAATGCAACAATACAAATAGACGGTAATATAATACATAGGTATTTATAGAATACCTCCCACCCTTTTCAGTTAGTTACATCCACAGCTTCTCCATATTAGCCTCAAATAAATTACACCTACCATTTATCATCATATCCAGCCTTCTTAATCTTGCCGATTTAAAATCTTTTTAACTTTTACAAAGAACTATATTAAAATGTGATTAGTACTTTCTATAAAAAATATTTACGATTAGCTGTATAGAAACCCAAATTATAAAGCAAGCAATAGGGATGAGAAGGAACACGTCAGCACCGTTGAGGATAACCATAAAAGCTATAGCCACCCCAGCTGCTGCAGCTATGAGGATGAAGAGAAGTAAATGGACAAATATAAATTTCCGTAGGAATCTGGTACGTGCTACTGGATTCGTACTTACTGATCTGGCTTCTTTGAATCCGATACCCATCTTTTGTTAGTCTTGAATATAGATAAATTAGTCGCTGGGTATAGGTTGGTCTTTTTTCGTAAAACTAGATTGATAGAGATGTTGTCAAAGTATTGGGCTGGAAGATCCTTTTATACATATTTGCTTTTAACTTCCTTTTTGTTGAGGTAGGCTTGCTTTAGTCTTTCTGTTCATTGATAAAAATGAGAACATGGGCGTTTCACAACTCTTAATTGGTGTGACATCACATTATTTGGAGTGGGGATTGGTGGGTTAAATACAATTCGATCTTTCAACCAAACTTTTCAACATTGACTATCGGTTGTCTGTACTAAGAAAGGATGCTTTTATAAGCTTTTTTGTAAAGTCTATATATGGATGGCTTTTGTGAATGTAGTTTGCAAAGGGTATGGGATGGGATATAGATTCTACAATGAACTTCGTAGATAGAGCTTATTTTATCAGTGTATTAGAAAATGCATATACCTTTGTTAAAGAAACATAAGCTTGTGTTTCAAAGGGAATGTAAAATTAGATCGTAAGCTATAGGCTTCTATCTCATATGCCAAAGTAATTGATAACAAAAGGTTAGTAAATTTATTAAGCCTACTATCCTTCAACGATTCTGACGTGCCTGTAGGCTTTCATTATAATAGACTTGCAATAAGTTAAATCCAATAATGGAGCCATTATAGATAGTTGCATATACTATAAGCTAAAAAAGTGTATGAGTAATGAAAATTACCAACTGTCTACTATTTGACTTATATTTGGCACTGAAAAGATTATTAGCCAACAAATTATATATTTTGATATAAAGATACCTCACTAAATACATATGTAAATACATTTTAAAAACATTATACATAGTTAAAATAGGTAAGGGTATAAATATATAAGTAATATATATCGAATCCAGTTGATTGATGTTGGCAAATCGATAAACAATCAAGGAATCCTACAAAAGTTTAAAATATATTGGGCTTTACCTTGAGCTAAATACATTGCTGAGCTTGAGTAATTGAGTATTCACATTCAATTTTATCAACATAGAAACAAAAGTTTTCTTACTTTTTCTTTTCAATATTTGAATTATGAAAACAAATATTAGCTTTACTAACTTACCCAGCTTCATTATCGAAGAGATTGTAAATTGTTTGAAAAGATTATATTAGCGCAGCTTACTGTACTGCACTAGGCAGTTCAACACCATCTTAACAGCAAAACTTTGCAAGATAAGTACAGTTCTACGTTTAACGATCATCCAACTACCTTTTCCAATTTAAAAATACAGAGACTGTCCTTCAAAAGGCATGCGTGACATAGAGCTGATACTGTTAAGCTGTTTTCTGGAGCTCTTAACACTAAACTTCAATTTGAGTCAAAAATTATGCTTAGACAGTCATCAATATTTCCTTAGAATACGTTCGGTAAACTGATCAACTTAGCTTTAACGGTGGGATCGATATCCTTTACAGGTTCTTAACGGTTACAGAACCCTAACTACATTAGCTTGAACTTATGCAAATCCTTCAACACCGTATTGATGTAGACTCTAATTTCCTTACTCAAGCTCAAGTACGTGAGGCTAGACAGTAGGATTAAGGACAATTATTTCGAAAGCGTTACTTGTACCAGTCCAATTGCTAGGCTGACTTTGATGGAGAACATATCTCTATAGTACAACTTTAAACATCTCTTGCAATTTCAACACCCTACCTTTTCAACTTTATCATTCGCTTTATGAAATACTTTTCTCTAAACTATATTGGCAATTCCATTTTCGATGCTACTGGTGATGAAGAAAACTTGAACTTACAGTTCCTCACCATCCCCAGCTGAAAATCTAAGTTCGTTGAATGGATCAAGCTCTAATCATCAAATACCATCATTATGGGCTCTGGACTTTTTTATCATACAGAGAAATAACTTTAACCCAGCTCGCAATGCTTACCATATAAACAAATCTACTCTTCAACATCCTAATTAGCCTGTAACTCACCCTTTCAAAGATATACGAAAATGTATACTTTTCTAATTAGCGATCGAATGGATTTTATGGACCTAAATAAATCTAACTACAACAACTTGTTTTTATCGTTTATCAGCTGCAAAAGCAAAAAACCATAGCCAAGAAAAATAGTAAGCCAAATCTCACTAAAACACAAAGTACAAGGAGCACTTCAACAGATATTCACTTCAAGCAGCTTTAATTATAAAATGGGTATTTGCATTTGCATAGAAATGAATAAACACAATCCTTTACCTATCCTTTTCAATCGATGAATATATCTACTTATTAGTAATAGCTTAACTCACAACTAGATATCACCTTTCAATAGCCTACAGTATTCTTGGCCATCTATTTATTTCTAATAGGTAGTTCAATAAATTTCAGTAAATTTAGTAGTAAGGAAATTGGATTCCAAAAGATATATGCTTGTATATACAATAGAACAAAAGTAAAAGTTTAATAAAAGTACTTTGAATAGCAAGGCTCACATTTTTCAACCTTTGCATAAAAACTTAAAAAT
Organism: Capillidium heterosporum; assembly: GCA_016630905.1. Lineage (NCBI taxonomy): Eukaryota > Fungi > Entomophthoromycota > Entomophthoromycetes > Entomophthorales > Capillidiaceae > Capillidium > Capillidium heterosporum. Next base: position 2,685,537 of record WBMQ01000003.1, on the reverse strand, counting down.
GGAAGATCTTGAAACTAAAGTAGATAAGGGAAGATAATAGCATTTACTGGTCGTACTTGGCCAATTCGGAAGAGACATCTTCGTCGAACTTGGGAGCCTAGATAAATCAAATTTAGTACTTTGCTTCAAAAGTTAAAAATATAATACCTGAGGAGGAGTGGGTAGTTTGAACTCCTTAACCTGAGCTACATCTTTGGCATCAACCTAAATACACAAACATACAAACTTTAGTATAACTTTTAAACTATTTTAACATACAGCAGAAGGCTTGTAAGCTTTGAGCTCCTTGACGTAAAGGTCTCTAACCATATCTATTAAACCGAAATTAATTACACTATATTTTCATTTAAATTTACCTTGCTGAGCGACCAAAGAAACTTTGGTGAAGGTACGGACCTATTCAAAGTTCCAATTTTTAGGAATGCACTAAGTTGAGTTAAAGGTACCTGGGTGAAACGGGCGAGGTTGCGAACTACGAAATTGGTCATCTTGTTAAGGTAAAATTCTTGAAGCGAAATCTGATACTAGAGTAATCTTTCAAAGTTTTGGGCTGGGAAGTTGGTTATTAAATTCTAACCAATCGTTGCTGGGCTGTCATGAGTCTTTTGCTTTAGTTTTATTGGATGTAGAGTTTTCGAGTCGAACTTAAAGAGAATTTACCCGATATTCAGTTTCGGGTTGAATTGGAAATTTTGGATGCAAGTTTGGTTCAAATTGAAATGAAGATTTGCAGATTTATGAATTTTAAATCTTGAGGTCTATATCTACTCGTAGTTGAAATCAAATTAAAATGATGTTAATGTCTCGCAATCTAATTTGAAAAAACTTTTCAATTCTTTATTTAAAAACTTACAAGGTTTATAAGCGTAGTAAATACCAACAATTACTATTTCCAGTAAATAAAGTACATCTCATCACATTTTAAAGGATTACGTTGAACTTAATCTACAATCCTTTAAATCAGCAACTATACAAGTAGAATATGGTACTATAATACAGCTGATTTTTTAATGTTTCACATAAAACTAGTAAAATTACCAAAAAGCTGCAAGTTTTTTATTAAGATCCTACCACATTTAAACAATGCTTTTATTCTATATATTAAGAAAATCTAAAAGATGAAATTGATCATTTTAATTTACTTATACCGATATAACTATACTAAATGATCTTGACTTGTTATTCAATCTTTTTTCTAAAGATGGTTGCGTTACTATACAATCTATTTTAGATGCCATAAATGGGAACCGTTATCCTAATATCTCAATCTATATATGCCACCTTTCTACAATTTGGTTTAAAACCAAATAAGTACAACTTTATGACTTTTATCAAAATCTATGAGAGGGCTGTTGGCTTTGTTACCATCAATATAAATAAAGATAACTTTCAATTTTTAGCTCTAGCCTTTAAAATTTTCAATTAGGATGAAGATGATGCCAAGGGTTGGATTATGTAGAGATTTTGGTAGACAGAGGTAGAGATATGTTTGATTTAATTAGTAAGCAGTGCGATAAAACTATTACCGTTGAAAACTTTGTCCCTTTTGCTGAAATATTAGTAGTAAATTTGCTTGTTTTTGTACACGTCTTTCGAATTTATAAACTGAGTTCATAATAAATTTATAACTTTAAATGCTTTTGGATTTTATGCTCTAATAGGTGTTGATAGTATATTGATAGCTTAGTAAAAAATTATATAAAATATGTATGCTATGCTGAAATACAACTAAGTCTCTACTTGTAATTTCGTATTCATCTATCTATTCTAAATGGGATAAAAGTATACTAATTAGAGTTTTATAATCTTGTTAATTTATAGTTGGTTGAAGTGCAAAGTTAAAGCTTGGATTCATGCCATTAGTTTATTCATATTTAATCAAGAGTAGAAACTGGTCAAAAATATACTTTTTGATAATTGAAATTACGATTAAACAATGGTACCTATCCTTTAAAGCCTATAAAGTAAGTTTGTAGCTGCATCATATAGTTTTAGCTTATAATAGCAGCAACAACCATTCCTCCATTGTTGAAGAAAGTATTTTAAACCTGAGAACTTGATTCATAACTCTATATTAACCAATGTGTAATTATAAGATGAATGCTAAAATACAATTAGTTTAGTGCTCAATGCTTTATAAAAAGTTGGCTAAATAATTGAAAGAGTAAATTTATTTTTGAACCTACATTGCACTTGCATCAAAGTTAAGGACTCCTCTTACCAGTATATAGCGTACCAGTAGTATGTAGCTCATCTTCAAACTTTGATTTATTTATCACATCAATTGCAGTTTATTGGCATAGATACCTTGCACCATTTAAAACCTTACTTATACTTGGCTAAAAGCATGAAAAGTGAGCACTTCAAGTTATCGGATACAATTCAATGCCAAAGGTGCTTCAATACTGTATTCAAGGACATATATGGTACCATACAAAACATCCTGGAAGTCATAAATGTTGCCAACCCTGGTAAAAATCAAGTTTCACTTCAACGCTTAAACTCATTTTTGTGTCAATTCGATCTGGAGCTTGGTAATAAGTACAGCTACAATACTTTCAGAAATATTGTAAAGTGTATTATTGCACATTGGTCTGCAACTTTAATTTCACCAATTCAGTTTCTTTAGCTATCTGTCGTAATATCATAGTCTTTCAATTCTTTGACAAGAACAGTGATGGTAAAATGCATTATAAAGGTATAAAGTTTTAAAACCATTTGGATTGAAATATTAAAGCTGCAAATACTTCATTAAGAGGATGTGTTGCTTGATGGAGATGAATCTTTCCGAACCTGTCATTCTCGAGGATTACATCAGTTCTTACGCTAAGTCCATAAAAGGTAGATACGTTCATATAAGTGATTTACTAAAGCTGGCAGAGCTTGAGATATAATAAATATATAGTTTAAAAGATTAAGTTCGTATATTTAGTTTAAGCGTTTAATTTCAACTTGTCAGCAATGAACTTCATAATTAAATGTAAGCTTAATTTATATATATAGAATACACCGAAAGAGTATATAAAGTGCTTTAATTCGTATAAATAGAATTTCTAGAAATTTTATACTTGAATTTATAAGATAGTGAAGATAAAATGATACCATAAAGAAACCATATTCTTGTCTTTTAAATTATGCTGAACGAATGTTTGGTAATTATGCCAATTCTAAATTAATGCTGCCCTTATCACTAAAACTGTATCATCTCTGAAAAACATCTGTAACCAAATAAGTTTTTGGAAGCATACTTTACTTTAATATAATGATATACATACCCTCTTCAAATATTTTACTAGGCTATTCAATAATACAATAGATTTTATTAGTTAGGCTTACAGTCATAAGAAAAATTATCATATATCTGCAGATACAACCGTTTGCTAATAACTAAAGTGATGAAAAAGCTAATTTAATAGCTAAGGACCCAAAAAGTTTGCTTCATCAGTAAACTATAATGAAATATACCTATTTTAATCTCTACTGCCTAATAAAAGTTTAACAAAGGAAACTATAAGTTATAGCAAACTTTTTGACCAGCTATAGGAAATTTTGTAGGATTTATAGTGCCAGTATAAAAAGCATTGATCTCATATGAGTCACTTTAAAACCTCTATGCTTTACAGCCATATATTTATATAAAAATGAATCTATCCAAAGAACGCTAACTTTATACCCAATTAACTAACGACTTCAAGTCGGAAGGTCAAAGCGGCCTGCTACCCAAAATCGACTATAAGTAAGGTTATCGGAATACTTTTAGCCTTCTTTGCAAAAGTGGTTGTATCACTACTCAATTCATCTTAACCACCTTTAATGCAACTTGAAATACAAACAGTAAAGTTACCTTCCAACAAGTAAGCTCAATATTCAATATATTTAGTATAAATCCTAATAAAAAGTACGATTTCAGTGCTTTTGCTATAGTTTATAGATGTTTTGTCAATTCAATAACCTCCAACGTCAATTTGAAGGATATGGTATTAATAGTAGTTGCTGGAATTACGATGGTTTTCAGTGTGTTCAATTTGGATGGCGACAGTAAGATAGCTTTTAAGGACGTCAAAAACATGCTTTGGGTGATTTGAATTGACAATAGGCCTGGAAAACGACATGTCAAGAGGATCTTTCGACTAGCTGGGCAGAACTATACCGAGCCCTTTGTCTTAAAGGAATTCATTAAATCGTATACCCAGTCGATATGTAGCAGGTTCATTACTATGAGCCAAATGTTCAAAGCGAGTGAATCGGGGATGTAATAAGCACATATTTAAAACTTATATATATTTAGTTCATTTGATATCGACTGATAAATACTCTGCTATTTATAAAAGAAAATATATATGTTGTCATAGACTAGTGCACTATCAAATATACCAAACATTTAAAACTATTGCTAGTACATGTATATAATGCAGGAAGTATATAGCATATTCATTTTAATAGTATTGGTATAGATGAAATATTTATTTGAAACCAGAATGCAGTTTACATTTCATGAATTAAAATATACAACTTCAATATAAAAACAGTGTAAATATTAAATTTGAATTGATACTAATTCAAACTTTATTTTATACTACTTTCTAATAAATAACTACCCATAACTATTAAACTTTCCAAAGTACATTCTATATTACTAGAGAAATTTTAAAAGTAGCAATACAAATACCCCTTTTGTATATTTTAAATTTATACAAGGATGCTGCTAGAGTCTATACAATAAACTTGTGAGCGAAATATGGATCTGTAGGTGCAGTCAATTTTCCGTTACTGAAGTCTACTTTACCAACCTCTGATGTAAAACTTTATATAGACTATTGATTTGAAGAGTATGTGGATTACACCTATTGTTTATAAGTCTATAATAAAAGAACGATATATACCAAGCTTTGTAGGTGATTAGTCTTGGAAACTTTATTAATATCTTTTTGAATTTTATAATCATATAAATGGTATTGCTAGTTTAAAACCCAAATTTAACTTGTACTTTTTACAACGTTTTAACCACAGCGCCATGAACAAGTTGACTAACCTATTTCAACTGATATTGTTAACCGATATTAATATGGTGAACGACCCAATCTAAATCAAAATCCGTCAGGCCTTTGATTGCTTCTCTAAAGATGGGTTTGTCACCACTCAAGCCATCTTAGACTTTATGAACTAAGGTGGGATTATATGAAAATTTAGGCTTCTTAGCTCGTTCCTTCGGTTTAACAATTAAAAAAAGAAAACTACTCTGAATTTGCCATCATCTCTCAACGCTTTATAAAAGTCTTTACCATCGATATCGGCTTCTATAACCCAATATCGATCTTTTCACAAGTTATTGGCCCCATATTTGGATAGCGACGATTAAATTATCTTTGAAGGGATAGCTATTGTCTTCAAGATGTACAAGTTGGAGTTTGGCTTGAATGAGCTTCATATCCAGATAGTATTTGATTTATTGGACAAGTATACTGGTTCTATCAAGCTGAATGAACTAATACTCTTTGTCAGAGGGTTTTATGACAAACCTTCGATAACTTGAATGTTATGTTTAGGGCCGATGAGAGTGAACTGTAGTAATTATATTTAATTTAGAGAATAAACTTTGTACCACATGTAATTTGTTTACTATATATATGTTTTTATCGTTATATCGAAAGTTGATGCTTGGATTCATACGTCAACTATATATTTATTAGAGATGGCAGAATTGATTAACCGGAAGCAGCCATCTGACTATAACTTTTACTATAGATGAAGTAGATGCTCACTTCACCATAGCTATTTAGTCGAAATGGATAAAGTTTTACGCAGTATACTTTAGTTCTTTCCTTACTATTTGCTAAAAAAGTATTCCAAATGTCATCCTCCAACTTGAATCCAGGCTACAGATTCTCATCGGTCATATCACCCCAAATTTAGATGTTTGCGTTTGAGTTGGAAGGTGTGACGTTCAATTTTCTGCAACTCCTATAAATTAAAGCACCTTTCCTCCTTCCCATTTTCAAATTTCCAAAGAATATTATGAGTAACACCAAACAGCAAGAGCACCAATTTCAACTTTCCAATTTGTTGATCGAGGATTTTACACCAAAGGTTGATATTAACACTGAAGAACAAAAAGCCTTAGAAGCTGAATTTAAAAACTATATTAGTAAATTTTTAGCTTATACTAACTTAGTAACTTTTATATTAGATATCACCTGTCTGTCCAAAGGTGCTAACATCTACCTATCTAGTGACGAAGGTTTTGCTGAAGCTAAAAACCTCTTATCTGATGACCTACCTAAACATGAGCCTGAGAAGTTTTTCGGTAAGTCCATTTTTCTTCAATTTTAAACTAACAACTATGTTTTAAATTAGAGTATGGAAATTGGATGGACGGTTGGGAAACCAAACGCCATAACTTTACTCCCTACGATTGGTAAATTCTATTTACTTTGCTTAATACTTACATACTGCCTTCGTTTAAAATAGGACTATAATTAAGCTTTCTAACAGCTTTAAGATACGTGGTGTTGACATCGATACCCGCCATTTCAATGGGAACCATGCCCCCTATGCAAAGTTGGAAGCCTTGCAAGGTACCATCTCCTACGATGAGTCGGATGATCAGCACACTTACATTGATAAGTTGAAGGTACATTTAACTTTTTTACAGTTTATTAAGCTTTATTTCTATGATAGTGGGTTACTATTGTAGAGAAGTCTGCTCTAGCACCTACCTCCAGCAACCTCTTCAAAGTTAGTAACTTGGAGGAGTTTGACTTTTTGAGATTGAAGATTTTCCCTGACGGTGGAGTTGTAAGTTGTATTTGATTTCTCAGTTTGTTGATTGTATTTTAGGCTAGATTACGTGTATACACCGATAGCTACAAGCCTGATAATACAAAGTAAGCCTATTGCTATTATCAAATTTAAAGTAATTTATTTCTTCCTTTTTCCTATAGCTTGATTGAGTACAGCTCAGTTGATAACGGTGGCACCATAAAATTCTCCTCCAATTCCCGCTATTCCAAGCCTGAGAACTTGTTGTTAAGCAACGAAGGCAATATCGTTAAGGACGGGTGGGAAACCCGACGTCGCCGAGTACAAAATTACAAGACCATCAATGACACCTTCGAATGCTGCATTGTCAAATTGGGTAAATCATCTTCCGTAGATAAGATTCTGTTGGATACTCGAAAGTTTAAATTCAACTCACCAAAGTTCGTCCAAGTTTTTGCTACTCAGGATAGTGAAGTAAGTATTCTTATTATATTGGATGTATGAGACTGATATGGAATATATAGGTTGATTTGGATAACTTGGGGAATACGAAGTGGATTTCAGTAGCTAACAAGCAGATCGTATGTGCCGATTCGGTCAACCAGTTGGATCTAGTCAAGTTGGATGTCAAGTTCAGTAATTTACTTTTGAAGATCCATCCTGATGGTGGAGTTATGCGATTCCGAGTCTTTGGTAAGGCTGATTAGGATAGCATTGAGAGGAGTATTAGGAAGGATAAAGTGAATTAAATCTTTTATGGCCTATTTTCCAGCTCTTTTACTCTTTTGATGTCTTTATAGTAGTTTAAAATTTTCTGCTTTTAATGGAATATTGGTATTGAACTTCAATTTTAAGCAACTAGAACAAAGGATATATCAACACTACCTGTAAGTATATACCTGGATTTAGCCATTCAAGACTGAGCAGTTTGATTAATTGGCTGTACTTTAAACCTTAAAGGTATCTGTCAAAATTTTATAATTCATCTTTGAGTAGGTGGTCTGTGTATTGTAGAGCTGGTGATAATTTTTTGAAAATATTGACATCTTATAACAAATATTTCAAAGGATGTATGAAAGCAACGTTGGGTAACTATTCCAAAAGCTTTCTATCCCAACTTATAGCTTACAGTATATGAAAGTGCAGAATACTTCAAATCTCATGGTTTTCCAAAAATATATACATATCTAACTACATCAACTATACTTTGAAGTATAGGATACATCTTTTGAAAGATGAACTTTTGATCAAGAAATATATCATAAACATTAAAGAAGATAAATTTTAGGAATATATACTCTGAAAATCTTTGAGAGTCAGAGTCCCATTTTCACATACTGTAATGTCCTTTCTATTCGAAGCTTACCTTGCAACTTAGGACAGTTGGTTTGAAGCTATAGAGAAACTCTTGAATGAAAGACAAGCAGCTACACTCAACCATCCAGTTTATTTCATTGCCTTCTTAAAACTTGGGGTTTGGCTGCCAAGTTGCATTAGTAAATCCTACCCTTCATTATGATCACATTAGCTTTTCAGATGGTAGAAGCCATATCAACTCTCACTACTTGATCCACCTTTACAACATCTCTAAATCCTTGAAGTTTGACTGCCAAGTTGCATAAGTAAAGCCTCCGGTCAAAATAGTCACATTTCTTCATTTTACTATAAGTTCTAAATTTAGCCCTTGCATTAGGTCCGAAAATACTCCGTGTATTCTACATCTAATTTTAACCTTATTGAAATTCCGCCATCGACCCAAATATAAAACAAAAAATGATAGACGGAATATAGATAAAGTATCGACAATAAAGGAGCTATAGAAGTCTGGGCATTCAACCCCAACACCTCTTTTACTAACCTTTGCTTCTAAAACTCCTTTTCATTATATACACTTCGACAATTCCGTCTCTCCTCTTCATACACCAACACTTAGACAGCTTTAGCGACTTGAAAATTTATCTGCTGACCATTATCTGTAAATAGCTTATTTTATCGATATGTACATAGATTTAAAGCGAACTATGTACGTGTGGGCTACTCTAGTAGCGGTGGCAGCAGCCTTCGAATTTAACTCCAACAGTATAAAAGATTGTACCAACCAGACCTCAAATGCCCTCAATCAGTTCAAGTTACACGAGTTCAACATCAACCTCGACCCCAAAACCAACACTTTATCAACCTCCATAGATGCTCAACTTACCAGCCAAATCACATCAGCAAAGGCCGAGATTTCCTTATCCTTCCTAGGAACTCAAGTATTGACGGTACCTTTAGATATATGCATGTCCATTTCCGGCAAAAGTTTGTGCCCGTTACAGCCGGGTACCTGGTCTCAATCCTACTCTACGGTCCTACCGAAGCAAGTTACCAACATAGCCGACATCCTAAACAAGATCCCAGGTTCTGACATCACCGGCAAATTGCGTATCCTCGACGCCCAAGGTCAAGATCTAGGTTGTGTGTCGGTTGGATTGCAGGGTGAAACGAAAGCTAAGCAACCAGCGATTACCGCATCTTTGGTATCGATTGCTGGTTTGTCAACTGTATTAGCCTCAATATCAGCGGTAGGTACAGCTGCAATGGTAGCAAGTCTACCAGCCGGTCTAAGTTATCAGACACGACCTGGTCCTACCCCCAGCTTCTTCGACGTTCTAAGCACGTTTCAGTTTATGGCGACTACCGGACAACTAGGCGTCAATTATCCCGGCTTCTACCAAGACTTCACCACCAATTTCGGTTGGGCTAACGGCATGATCAACATCCCAGCCTTCCAGAATGCCATTGATGGATGGAGACCCAAATCTCCAAATTCAGGTGCCAAGTTAAGTCGTAGGGCTGCCTTGGATGGTTTGTTGCCCGATAAGAATGCCACCAGTTATAGCCAGCTGGCTGGTATTGCCAACTACGCCACAAAGCTCAAAGTCAAGCCAGAGAACTATTTTTTGACGGTGCTCATGTTGTTTGGCTGTATTTTGGGTGGGCTAACCGTCATTTTGCTACTCCTTCGCTTGATCCTAGAGTTATTGAGTAGGTTCAAGCCCAAGCTCTTTTTGGAATTGAGAGATCATTACGCCAACTACTACTTGGGAAATCTGCTACGTGTCCAATTATTGTTGTACTTTGTCTTGGCAACTGCAGCTTTCTACCAGCTTACTCTAGACGACATCTGGCAGATCAAAGTGGTAGCTGGTGTTGTTCTCGGTGTATTTTGTGTGCTGTTGATGGCTTTCGTTTCATACCTGGTAATTAAGGAGGGTCCTTATAGATTGTACAGTTTGCCTAAATTGAACTACCGGTACGGTGCACTGTACAGTGACTACAGACAACCCGCCTACATCTTCTTTTTGATCGTCATCATTTCCAACCTGGTACGCGCCTTTGCAGTAGGTATACTGGCCAACATTGTGTGGGCCCAACTCTCGTTGCTGATACTTACTGAAATATTCTTTTTCATCATGCTGTTCTTCATGAAGCCCTACGCAACCAAACTAGGTAACACCCTTATGGTCTTCATTGGTGTTCTAAGGGTCGCCAACACCGCTTTAATTTTCTTCTATATCGAATCCATCAAGTTACCCGACCTAGCACGAACCATCATAGCTTACGCCATGCTAGCGCTCCAAGCTATTATGGTGATTACAATCACTGTTATGACACTTTGGGGTCTGATTATCACGATCTATAGATTGATCAAGGGTACACCAGTTACTGGAACCAACCTGGAAGTATGGAGGAGACTGGTTTTGTTCGACGTCTCAGTGCTGGTCAAGGTTTAGAAGAGCCCTTGTTCTCACAGTATAGGGATGGCTCCAGTAATAACTCCAATGCTGATATAGCCACCAACCGACCTAAATCATTCTTAGCTTCCGACCTCCTTGAAGCTAAGGAGGACAATTCCCCAGTTCAAGTCCCCAGCTTCTTCAAAAATCAGCCTAAGCCTAGTATCGATGTAGAACGAGGTATCGACACCAATAACCTAGAGCGGGATGATACTTCCGATCACAGCCAACCCCTCTTATCCAATTACAAGCCATCTAAACCGGAAGCCAAGAAGTTTATATCGGATTCAGGGGCCTCCAGCCCTAAGATTGTCTTTGCTGAGGAGGATCACGACATGTTGAATTTTACTGATGTTTCTTTGCCCAACTCACCACATGTAGGAAACAACCCCAAAATCCCTTCACCACTCAAACAGCAAGATATCTTGCTACCAGATAAGCCCAAGTTTTAGTGCTCGTATTTTTGTAATTAAACTGTTTACATTTTTGTTTTTAAAAGCTGCAATTCCTTGTATATACAGTGATCTATATAAATTTTAAATGCTACCCTTGGTAGCCAATATGCTCTTGATTTTATATTAGTGGAAAAGCTACTGAAACCGTGCTACTAAGACTAATAAGTTTGTATCAAAGCTTATAGTCTAACTTTGCCAGAATATTGATGGGTGGATGTTCTGAAAAATTTGCTCACTTTTCTAACTTTTGGGTTGAATATAAAGTATCATTTATTGGATCAAGGAAAAAGGTATACATTTATAGCTTGGAACTTCATATTTTAATTCTTGATGAGTGGCATAGAACTTTTGTTGGAGAATAGATATGTAAACAAGCCTATGGCAGTTTCTTTGAACCATTTTTTCACCACTAACAACATTCCTAAAAACCAGTAGTTCATCAAGAATTATAAACGCGGGCTTTCTACTGATTATAAACTGCTTTAGAGCTGGGAATAATTCTTTCATTAGTTTCTAACCAATTTGTAAATTGGCGCATATAATTGGGTGGCACAGCATAGTTATCTCCAAAATTTAGTAAGGAATTTCTAAGCAAAAATTTCAAGCTATTGGATTAGCTAGAGAATTAATTCTTGAAAATGTTCGTTTCTCGGAGAAAGTTCTGGAAGGTGCCAGTTGGATTCCACCTTCAGGCTATAAAAGTTTGAGTTTTGGACCTCGAATCCTCAACATTCCACTTTATTTATTAACTTTTTTATCTAACGTAGAATTCAAACAAGATGTCAAAAGGACGTGCCGTTGGTATTGATTTAGGAACCACCTACTCCTGTGTTGCCGTATGGCAGAACGATCGTGTCGAAATTATCGCCAATGACCAGGGTAACCGTACTACTCCCTCCTACGTCGGTTTCACTGATACCGAACGTCTCATCGGTGATGCCGCCAAGAACCAGGTCGCCATGAACCCCTACAACACCGTCTTCGATGCCAAGCGTCTTATCGGTCGTAAGTTCAGCGACAGCGAAGTCCAGTCCGATATGAAGCACTGGCCCTTCAAGATCATTGACAAGGCCACCAAGCCCATCATCCAGGTTGAATTCAAGGGTGAGACCAAGCAGTTCACTCCCGAAGAAGTTTCCTCCATGGTCCTCATGAAGATGAAGGAGGTTGCCGAGGCCTACCTTGGTACCACCGTCAACGACGCCGTCGTCACCGTCCCCTGCCTACTTCAACGATTCCCAGCGTCAGGCTACCAAGGATGCCGGTGCCATTGCTGGTTTGAACGTTCTCCGTATCATCAACGAGCCTACCGCTGCCGCCATTGCCTACGGTTTAGACAAGAAGTCTGAGGGTGAGAAGAACGTCCTCATCTTCGATTTGGGAGGTGGTACTTTCGATGTCTCCCTCTTGACCATCGAAGACGGTATCTTCGAAGTCAAGGCCACTGCTGGTGACACTCACTTGGGTGGTGAAGATTTCGACAACCGCCTGGTCAACCACTTCATGCAGGAGTTCAAGCGCAAGAACAAGAAGGATATCTCCGACAATGCCCGTGCCATGCGTCGTCTCCGCACCTCTTGCGAACGTGCCAAGCGTACCTTGTCTTCCGCCGCTCAGACCACCATCGAGATTGACTCCCTATTCGAAGGTATCGATTTCTACACCTCCATCACCCGTGCCCGTTTCGAAGAATTGTGCCAGGACTTGTTCCGCTCCACCCTCGACCCCGTCGAGAAGGTCCTCCGCGACTCCAAGATCGACAAATCTGCCGTCCACGAGATCGTCTTGGTTGGTGGTTCCACCCGTATCCCCAAGATCCAGAAGTTGGTTTCCGATTACTTCAACGGTAAGGAGCCTAACCGTTCCATCAACCCCGATGAGGCTGTTGCCTACGGTGCTGCCGTCCAGGCTGCTATCTTGACTGGTGATACCTCTGAGGCCACCCAGGATCTCTTGCTCCTCGATGTCGCCCCTCTATCCCTCGGTATCGAGACCGCTGGTGGTGTCATGACTCCTTTGATTAAGCGTAACACTACCGTCCCCACCAAGAAGTCCGAGACCTTCTCCACCTTTGCTGATAACCAGCCCGGTGTACTCATCCAGGTTTACGAAGGTGAGCGTACTCGCACCAAGGACAACAACATGTTGGGTAAGTTCGAGCTCTCTGGAATCCCCCCTGCCCCCCGTGGTGTCCCCCAGATCGAAGTTTCCTTCGATATTGATGCCAATGGTATCTTGAACGTCACTGCCGCCGACAAGTCGACTGGTAAGTCCAACAAGATCACCATCACCAACGACAAGGGCCGTCTCTCCAAGGAGGATATCGAGCGCATGGTTTCCGAAGCCGAAAAGTACAAGCAGGAAGACGAGGAAGCTGCCGCCCGTATTGCCGCCAAGAACGGTTTGGAATCCTACGCCTACAACTTGCGCAACTCGATCCAGGAGGAGAAGATTGCCGCCAAGTTGGATGCCGCTGACAAGGAGAAGTTGGAGAAGGCCATCAAGGATACCACCGAATGGTTGGACAACTCTCACGAAGCCTCCAAGGAGGAGTACGAAGAGCGCCAGAAGGAGCTTGAGGCCGTTGCCAACCCCATCATGTCCAAGGTATACGCCGAAGCTGGTGGTGCCCCCGGTGGCATGCCTGGAGCTGAAGGCTTCCCCGGAGGTTTCCCTGGTGCCGGTGGTGCCCCTGGTGGCTTCCCCGGTCAGCCCCCTGCTGGTCCCGGTCACGATGGTCCTACCATCGAGGAGGTCGACTAATGGTTTTATCCTTCCATTTGTTAACTTTATTCCCATCTCCCCTCCCCGCCTAAAATTTTAAAATATGTTAGAACGTTAACCTCCATCCTCAAAATACTTTAGAATAATAAACTAAACATTTTGTGTTTTTTATATGAATGTATGTTTTATATTGTATTTAGCAAATTGCTTTTAGATTCCGTTTCAAAAGCTTGCTGAGTAAGTTCTGAATCTATTGTACCATATATAGCTGCTTGGATTTCCCTACAGTACAGTTAATTTGGAATGTATTTGAAATAAGTTCTATGGATTTTGTTTGTAGCCTTTCAATAGCTTTATAAGCTAAACTAGTATACATTATGAGATAATAACCTTACAGATAAAATCTCATGAAGCGACATGTGTTATGTATGTAAAGCAAGTATAATGCTATAAATTGGATTATTAAAACCAAGGTTGTAGTCATCACTATTTGAAATTTTATAAAGGTCAGAAGTACCTGTGGTATCAGAATAGAAGGTGTAGCGTAGGCCATATGGATGAATCTTATAAGTTTTGAAGGTATACACATGTATTTAATGGAATTCTGGACATTGGCTTTTTCGAAATAATATATCAAGCACTACATGTCAATTCCTTGATTCTATTGGAGCTGATAAATATAGAATACTTTGTAGCGATATACATACTATTTGAACCTTACTGAATCGAAAAATATATGCTATATGAAATGGTCGCAGTATTTATTGATAAGTATTTCCAAAACTTCAAAGCTGTAGTTGGTATACGTTTAGGCACATCCACAAGGACCAGTAATAAACCGATCGAGAAGGTTCAAGGCATCGTTGCAGTTGCAAGGGCTAACAAAAGGTTGTTGGATTTCAGGTCCTTCAATAACTAACGGCTGCTCATAGTGTTGCTGTTCGGGTAACTGTCTATTGAAATTAATCTTCTGATTTAAGTTCAAGTTGATGGGTACATTGGTGTTTAAAATCGTGGGTTCCTTGGCGTCTTTATCGATTTCTTGGCCTTGCCCAAAATTTGATTGAGGTTCAACATTCTGACTAGATTGTTCAGGTCTGGTTTTCTTACAAAGTTTAGTTTCTTCACGCTTAACATTCTCATCATTTGGAATGTCTTGAGCAGGCTGTTCAGGTTCCTTGATCTCAGCTTCTTGATAGGACTTTGGTTCCTCTTTCTGCCTCTCTTCCTTTTACTTAGAAGCTTCGGTACCAAGAGCGTCTTGGTTAGGCTGTTCAGATTCAGATTGTTTAGGTTCTTCGGTACAGAGAGTTTCTTGACTTGGCTGTTCAGGTACGATGAACTTGGTATCGGATTTCTTACAAAGCTGAGTCTCCTCCTGTCCAATATCTGATCCAGTATCAACCAAATTTGACTCACAGGACTGACTTGCCAAACCTGGGATTACACAGTCCGCTTTATAGAAGCTTACATCACCCACCATGCTGCCAATCTTTACCGTATCAACAATACTAGGATCCTGAGGGATGGTAAGGCTGCTGTAACCCTGGCTGACTAAACTTAAGACCAATAAAGTTATCTGAAAATGCATTTTGATGTCCATTTATCTAATTTCTAGCCTTATATTTATATATTTCAGAATATATATTTAACCTACATACTTCATTCACTATATTTAGGTATTATATTTAATAATATATGGTTTGATTTTTCGAGCTTATATTATTTTATTGAGGTAAAACTACAAAATATATTTCAATTAGGTATACATAGCCTTGTACTATAGTCAAAAAACTTTAATTTTCGTAATATATAGATATATTTTAGCAATCAGTCATAAATATATTGATGATCATAGCAATAAGTATAAACGATATCATTATCAATAGTCTTAATTAGTTAAATTCGAACATTATCAACAATTGATTCACATCAATTTAAATATCAAAGTTTAAAAAATATAAATTGGAGCTACTACTATAGTGGTAGCATATAGCTTAGCTAGGCTTCATATAATCATCCATTTACTTTGATATATATTTTTAGCTTATCGCTTTAAATCAAATGATCTAACAAACTATAATAGCTACATACGAACTGATAGCTCAAGCTTGAAATATATAACCATCAAAGTGCCTTGGTTCTTTTAAATAAACTGTCTATAGTAAAAGCTATTTCAGGTACCTTTGCTTACGATGTAGTGTTGTACAGAAACATCTAATGAGAAGATTCTTCAAATTCTGGTCACTATCATCTAAAATATTTACATAATTTTCACTGATTGCTTTGCTCTAAAGTAAACCAACATTTATAAACTACGTAATATTTACTGGTTGACGATCAGGTATTTGAAAGGTGGTTTCAAATCAAGCTTCATCTTGTTACCTATTCAACTATTTCCAACTCACCAATCCTAAAAATAAGAACAAATGCCAACCAAACGCTACCCAGAAATCGAACCCTTCCACCAAAGCTTTTTGAAAGTTTCCAACCTCCATACTATCTACTATGAATTGTGTGGTAATCCCAACGGTTATCCAGTTTTCTTCGTCCATGGGTAACTACTTACTTTTTAAGCAATTATTTAATAAGTTAGTGGACCAGGTTGTAGTTTCAGTAAAGAAGATAGGCGGTACTTTGATCCTAAATTTTACAAAACCATTCTATTCCATCAACGAGGAGTAGAAAATTCAACCCCAAGTTTAGAATTGAAAGAGAATACGACTCAAAACTTAGTAGAGGATATTGAAAAATTAAGGTAATCTACTCCCATATTTATAACTGAACGATCGTAGACTTCACTTAAACCTAGAAAAAGTGGTTTTGTTTGGTATAAGCTGGGGTACAACTTTAAGTTTACTCTATGCTATAAAGTATCCAACCAATCTAAGCGGCCTGATCCTCAACGGAGTATTTTTAGGTAGTTTTGAAGAGATAAATTGGTCTTTTCAATCTGGTTGCTCCAACTTCTACCCCGAGTACTGGCAACAGTTTTTGGAACCGATACCCGAGGCTGAACGGGACGATTTAGTAGCTGCCTACTACAAAAGGATCTCGGGTTCCAATAAAGAGGTCAGGGAGCGATGCTTGACCAGTTGGTCGACTTGGGAATCGGCAACCTTCAACTTCAAACTCAACTTGAACGGAGTTCAAAGGGCAAAGACCAACATCAAGTCTAACCAACACATTATTATTGAAAGTTACTACTTCAAGAACCGATGTTTTTTAGAATCCGACTTTATATTGGATAACATATCTAGTCTCTGTAATTTTGCTATCCCCATAACTGTCGTACAGGGTAGATATGACCTCGTTTCTCCCTTGAAGTTCGCTTGGATGCTCCGTGATAGACTACCAAACTTAAATCTGGTCGTTGTCGATAAGGCTGGCCACTCTACTAGGGACAAAGGTATTTCCTATAAATTGGTGGAGGCTTGTAACTATTTCAGGAATTTCTATTTAAAATAAGGTATTTGTATCACATTTCTTTTTATAATAGTTTCTCAAAGAATACGATTCATAGCTATATGTGAAGGATATGAATGAGGAATGGCTTTAAAGGTAGCCCTACTTTAGTAATTTTCCGATAGTCGATATCTTTGATGCTAATTTATAGGGTGCACTTTATCTTACAAAGTCTTGGAAAATAATTGATGTAAGATACATAGTTATGGATTTTAACTATAAGCTTGAAGGCCATTTTTGAACTATGTCTGCTTTTTGCTGAGGGTAGATGGCTTAAAGCTATAAAGGTTCTATTTTTCAGACAAATGAATCTCTTTATAAACTATCGAAGACAGTTGAGCAT
The DNA here is from genome assembly GCA_016630905.1 of Capillidium heterosporum. Classification (NCBI taxonomy): domain Eukaryota; kingdom Fungi; phylum Entomophthoromycota; class Entomophthoromycetes; order Entomophthorales; family Capillidiaceae; genus Capillidium; species Capillidium heterosporum. Next base: position 2,668,012 of record WBMQ01000003.1, on the reverse strand, counting down.
GTATTAACTAAGATTAATAATAAAGGTATATAATCAAATTGCAAAGCATGTATATATTAAACATAAGCAAAATTTTAGTTTCTAATTTCTAAGTCTTTTTATTGATCCGAGTCAAAAAGTACTATCCATCTACAATGGATGGTATCTTTCCAACTCTTTTGATGAAAAGTTCTGTACAACGGTAGGTGATAAATATGTTGGTCCCCAACTTACACTTCCAACTCCTGTTTGAAGTAGTCGAAGCCGAGGTCCTGACTATTGTCCATGTTGAAATTGAAGGTAATGTCCTGAAGCTGAAGGTCGTTATCGTTGATTTCGGTGCTAGTATTTAGGTTGGTAGTATTGGTGTTAACCTTGTCCCGCGAGGCGTCGGGGTGGTGCAGAGCTAGGTGCTGAGTGAGTTGGTCCTGCCTGTTGAACGTTCTAGGACATTTGTTGTGGGGGCAGGGATACGGATGTTCGTGGGTCTTGTGGTGCCTCCTCAGTTGGTCAGGATCGCTTGAAGGCTCTGCCACAGTACTCGACCTGGCAGACGTGGGGGCGCTCACTGCCACCCTTGTCCTTGTTTTCATAAGTGTTGAGTTTCATCAGCTTAGGTGGCATGGGGTAGGGATTAGGACCCATCATCATGTTGTGGCGCATGATGCGGTTGCTATTAAACTCCATGGGATTGAAGTTGATAAACTGGTTAGTATCGAAGGGGTTGGACTTGTAGGGATTGAATTGGGTAAAGTCTAGGTGAGGGGATACCATCTCGTTGAACGATCCCAAATCGTCTGACAATGGTGGGGATTGGAAGAAGCTGTTCAACTGGTTGGGGGAGTACCCTAGGTTGGGTGTGTTCATGAAAGTTGGCACGAACCCTTGGTCGAATTGGTAGAGGTAGTTGGCTGGTGGAGTGAAGATTGTGGGTGTTAGTGGATTGAAGTTATCGAACTGGTAGTTGGTGTAGGCCTGGTTCATGGCGAAGTTCATGCCACTTTGCTCAAGCAACTTCTTTTGCTGCTGCATGGCACTGTTGTTCCCTGGCGTTAGGGAGGCGATGTCGCTAATCAGGAACGAATCCACTTTCTTGGGGATACCTGAATGGGCCAGTGGGTGACGCTTAGGTTTGTCCTCATTGCTATCCGAGTCACTCCCACTCTCGAAATTCTCACTCGTTTCGGTCTCTTCCATTTCGTTGGGATAGATGTAGACGGTAGTTGGCTCGGTGCCAGCCAACTCCCTTTTTAGATCTCGTTCCAAGGCATCGATGAATAGCCTGTCGTGAGGCACAGAGTACCAAAAGAAAACTTTTTGTTTCTTCTGGGTCCGGATGCAGTTGGATCGGTAAAGCATCTCCAAGAACTCCGATCTGGGTTCCTCCAAGATGGCGTCGATACCTGGCTTCAAGTTGCGTAGGTCGGAAAAGATCCCTTCCTCGAACTTTTTGAAGTTACGCACCGGTCGGCCGTAGCATTCAAATCTGAAGACCATACTCCTAACTATATCAGTCCCGGTCATGAAGAACAAGTTGTTCCACAGTACGCAAGATAGATACTCTCCGTTAGGCAAGTGGAACCTCTGGATGGGCTGCTCAGGATCCCATTTCATGGGGGCGTTGGCCAAAAAATCCTTGAGTTCCTGGACTCTAAGCATCGTGGCATCGGATGGTTGGTTTAAATCCTCCTTGAAAGACATCTCGTTTGTCTCGTTCAAGGCCTCCTGCACATTGGGTTGAATGTAGTTGTAGAACTCCTCCTCCTGAGTCATGGGGAAGAAGTTGAAGTTTCGGGGATCTCTTGGTTCATGTTGGAAAAGATGTTCAATGTGTTCATTATGGGATTAGTGTCGTAGTCGATGTATTAAAAATTAAGGTTACTTTTGCTGAAAGTTAATTTTATACAAGAGGTCTATTTAAATAGCTGGTCTATATCTATGCGAATTTACAATTGGGATAACAAAAGGAATCTATGAGATAACGATTTCGAGAAGACTGAAATGATGATGGCTTATGAAAGAGTAAGAAAATGTGGCGGTGATTGAGAGCAAAGAACCAGTATTTATAAACCTGTACATGTTAGAAAATTTTAAATACCTTTTGTTACGTTTCAATAATTTGTAACTACCTTTCTGTTAACCACTTTTCCAAAAGATCCAATGGTTTTGAAAATTTCCTTTTACTGTCATGGCTTCTATGAAATTTTATGGGGTGGGAATTGCACTTTCATTTCGGAAATTTTCAAAGTCGTTAGAAAAGGAAAATTTTGGGAGCTTTATATTCCCTTGGCTATAGGACTTTGGAGCGATGGGTTCAAATATGTTCGTTTTAGGCTAGTGCGTTTGGTTAAACCGAATTGTAAGTTGGAAATATCTACTGCAATGGCTTTAATTAGCAGTAGACTAACTGTAGATGTAAGCCGAGTACCCTTGTGGATTTAAACTCGTAATGTACCAACTTTTTCGGAAGCCATTCGACTTGAGACATTAGTAAATCCTAAGCTCAAGTAGAACTACCTACATGTAAAGGTTTAATGCAACACTGTAGTTACAAACTATCCTTCTCAATTGAGGCCAACGAGTACAACTGATAGTAAAATATATTTATTTTTACTCTTATGAAACACAAAGTTCTAAAAATAAAGTTCGGATAGTAAAATACCGTTTATCAAAAATATAGTAAGCCAGTTTTACTATCCTTTACGAAATATTTCGTTTTTTTCAAAAGTAGTAATACAAAAGTATAATCCCCATTCATAGTATACTTTACCAACTGATTGTATTGTTAGGTGAGATCGTTGTAGTTATATTTTCAAATAAAGATATGTATATATTCCAACACTATATTAATGAAAAGGACATTGAAATAGCTTATTTCTAATAGAGGTAACTCTTCACAATATGTCTTAACTATTAGAATTCATGATCTTGGTATAGGATTTAACAAATCAAAGGGATAAGACTATCCTTCACGAAATAAAAGCAAGCTCTGAAGGTGGAAATGACAATCTATCAAAAATACATTAAGCATGGTGATTCGATACTCTGGATAATTTTCAAGATATACCTATTGAGGTGGTTGGCAGTTTGAATATTAACTAGTAAGTGAAAAGAATATGTCTACCAACTAAATAATAAAAATCCAGTTTTTTATTTGTATATATCAAATTATCGATTTGACTTAAAATGTGGTAGGAAGATTAATTATACGCATGAGCAAAAGGTGAGGCCTACCGAAAATTTACAGGCAAATACCGATTTTACCAAGGTTGTTGCAAAACTGTCTGGATATCTGGGTGTGGAGGCATAAAAGTAAGATAGGGTTGATCAGACTTAAACTAAACAATGGTATTATCATCAAGGCCGACAGTTCAGGGGAGAGGAGGAAATCGGAGCCATTCTGGGAAATCATTACACTCCGGTAGATAAGTATAACGACGGTTGGTATGATACATAAGCTATAGACTGCCATAAGAAGGGCCGCCTTCATAACTACGCGACTGGGCTTGATACTCTGGATCTTTTCTGACAAGGTGAGCTTAGGGAATTTGTATTGGTTGGGGGGTAAGGCGTAGTCGGATAAGCTAATTGGTTTATCCAAAGTGTTGGAGGTTGGTTCCGTTTCTAAGGCCAGTACCAATTTTTGCTTGACGGTGATGATTTGAGAATAGCAGAAGAGGATGACTGCTACGTGGATCAATAAGGCGAACAGTAGGGCGTAGTACCAGATGGTACCTAGGACACTCTTGCCAGGATCGATCATACATATCATCCTTGCTGGCTCGAGGCTGAAGTCTTGGTTAACGGCAGCGATCACCGATAGTATGAAGCCTATCGAAAAGTGAATTACACTGTAGATCTTGATTCTCCTGCTGGTCAGCTCGAGTTGGTAAACGTAAAAGTATCGCTCCAGGGCCAATAGCGCCACAAACCCACTTGAGATGTAGGGGACGAGTGTTTGTATAGCTCCCAGCCACTGGCAAGCGAGGGGGTACTTGACTAGTATGTGCTTTTTGCCGATCTGAATCATAACCTCTTGGATGACACCTAAGAGTGGGCCGGTAAGGTCGTAAAGGGAGATCATCATTATCAAAGTTAAACCGGTCGTCAGTTTGATTTTCCTCAGTTGGTATACCACGTAGAGCATGGCCGAGTTGAAGATTATAGCCAGGATGGCTATGGCCGATAGGATGACTTCGACTGCAAAAACCGAATATGCCATAGGTTGAAAGTTTGGAAATTAGTAAAAATTGGACGCTATAGTGAAGTATAGCACCATTATATAAATCTTTATGAAGCATAATGTATCGTCTAGAGGCCAGACTGATAGTATGAATGACTGCCATAATATATGGCTATATCCGACTACTTTATTACAGCTCAGGATCAAGGGGACTGCTCATTGAAACTTTACTTTGAAGATGCGAAAGCCTAATTGGTCCTAAAAATAGGTTATTCTTTGATTCTAAGTTAGGGCAATCCAATTAATCAACTAGCCGTAAGGGTAGTGATAGGGATATTCCAAAAAGAAGTGGCATTAGATATTATCTAAAAGTCAACAAAAAGTCCGATTTCCTAAGTCACGAATCTTCGATCTAGAGCTACCAAGTTTTTGCAGGTGTGTGAATATAGTCCACTTTGCCGTTTCTATATTTAAATGTAGGATTTATCGTTTACCCTGATTGTATACTTTGACGCTGAACGACATGAGAATATTGGTACTGGATTCCAATCCACAAGTTCGTTAGTGCTTATACCTGGACTGGAAGCAATCTACTTTTTAGAGGTTTTTCCAAAAGAGTGATGTATTTACGATATTGAATTCGTCAACTAGTTTGAAATTAATAATTGTAGTAAAAGATTCATTAAATCCTTGGCTCGTTAGCTGGAATAAAAAGTTCGAGTACAGTCGTCCTGTCCATTCTGATGAGATGTGAGAAGACCAATTTAAAGCCATTATTTTACCCAAGTCATCATACATCGCGAACATTTTAGGATCAAGGATGTTGGCTTTGGAGTTGGTCGCCTTTTGAAAAACTTCGGCCCTATTTCACATCTTTTGAGCAGAAATAGTAGTTTCATTAGCAAAGCTAATATTCGAGAGCTTGTGTATTTAGCCTTTTATACAGCTCACTGAATGTCATGATAGTATCAAAATTTCAACAAGGTATATGCAAAACTTAGCTTTGACGAATACCTGCCTGAGGTATTTATACTATTTTTTGCATTGATATTACTGAAGTATCGGTATTTGGGCCTTTATCTAAATCATAACTCCGACGAAGTGTACCTGAAACTTACACGATCGTATTAATAAGCATTCGTCATTTACCTACAATAAAGCTACTCGGATAAATAAACCATATTCACAAATATCACCTAGTATAAAAGATTCCTAGCCTATTATAAAGTAACATCAAACTGATATACCATTTACCAAAGCGCTCTTAACCCATAAATATATTTCTACCAATATTTTTAGCAAAGGGTCATTAAGGTAAGGCCTACTTTACTTACGCCCAAGGGATGACTGTACTTGTGAGCCATATATAGCCTATGATCTTTCCTTAGGGATGTGGGTGTGCACCATACTTTATCTCAGACATATTTAGTCAACTACCGAATGATAAAAAGTTGGCCACCTGTTATCGCTATGTAGTTTTACTTTTGCATCTACGTTAAATAGATCACATTTGAGCTCTACTTTGAAGCGATAGCCTCTTTTGAAACTTACCCATTCAGTAGTGGCCGTTGATGTACAGAACGGTTGGTGTAGCTCCATTTATGATGGTGTAAATCCAACGTATATTTCGGCTTCCGTATTAAATGTTTTTCCTTTGATACTGGAGATATTCTTTCAAACAGTTGAAAAGGATACTTTGGTTGATGCATTAAGCTACATTAAGAGTAGTATATATCATACTCATTGTCTGCGACGGCTAAATCCCTACGGTCATAGTATATCAGAAAGGTTGACTGTACCGGCTTTTTCGCCAAAGTTTTTTACAGTAACTTTCATACTAATCAAGTTCTTTGAATGAAATTTCCTTTTTATATAAAATTATTCATTCCAAATGAAAGGCATAAAGTCATATACATTTTTTCACAGGTGAAATTTCAACGTAAATCGTTTTAATACTATTTAAATTCAACAGTAACGTATTTGTTCTCTGTTTATATTGGGGTGCCATCCCGATTTTAACTATATTTGTTCATTATCTAATTTTCCGTTGTATTTTTCTAAACCAAATTGTGCCATCAATCCCTTACAACTTATTATAGAAATTACATATAAGTGCGTATCTATAAAGATGATATCGTAAATTCAAAGCAATACAACTTCGAAAACTATTATAATACATATAGAGTCTATTGCTATCTGACATTTGCTTTCTTTCTTATATCCATTTCCAGGTTAAAGTGACCATAAAAGTATTTGCTGTTATCAAGCTTATTAATAAATTTCAAGTTTAAAAACACCCTTTCACTTAGAATATTAATCACAACAAAGCCAATAGAACCAAAAAGTTAAATCTCTATTGATTGGAAAATTTCACCCTTCAGTGGGACTATTATCTAGCTTATGGTTTCAGAGGTGTATTTTCATTCCCATCTAATTGCTGAAAGCCACTCGATTACTTAGCCAATAAGGTTAGCAGTTCGATTTTCTGTATCCAAAATTGTAACAAAATATTTTACTTCGACTCTTATCCTACAGTACAAAAAATAGTCAATATGAAACGAAGTGCCAGAATAGCTGAAGCTAACAAACAGAAACTTAGCTTAATAGAAAAGGAAAATGCTGGAAATAAAGAGGTGAATGCAGAGGTGCCTTTGACAAAGACAAACAACAAAAAGAAGGCCAATCGTAAGGGTAAAAAAGAATGGCGCAAAAACGTAGACATTGGTGATGTTGAGTCTGGATTGGAATCCTTGGTTGAAGAGAAGATCCTTTTTGGGTATTTATAGATAGTTTAAAGCAGTGCGCTTACCATTTCCTTAATATTTTAGTGATAAATTAGCAGTCCAGAAAAATGAAGACCTTTTCGTAATTGACGAGGTTGGGGATGAAAAAGGTATTACACAGTTTTAATTTAATATATAGTAATTTGTTTAGTCAAGAAGGCTATCGACAATAGGCTAACTATTGAGAAAATTTTGGATAATAAGTCGGCTATACAACCTCTCAACTCAACCCACCCAAAAGTCAACAACCCATTTAAAAGTAGCGTCAAAGGAAAGCCCAACAAGAGTAAGGGTGCTAAGAAGAATACGAATGTCATTAAGGATGTTTGGGTCGATGGTAACTTATGTATAGTTTTTGAAGGCTTACAATTTTCTATTCAATTAGATGAAACGAGTGAAGCAGTAGTCTCTAAAGCATCTAAAGTAAGAGCAAAACATTTAAAAATATACTTAGTTTAATATGTTTAGTTACGCAAAGCTGTTAAAAATGTCGAAATTAGCCACCCTGGTGCTAGTTACAATCCAACTTTGGAAGATTATGAGGTATTTTATTTCAATAGCTAGTAATAATACTCTTTATAGGACCTAAAGGGAAAGGTGGCATTAGAGTCGAATGCATATGTAAAGAAAGTAGAGCACCTTTTAGAAAAGGATGTTGCTTCCAACTTGACTTATCCCACCCATTTTGATGTACTGATTCATAAAGCAATTAGCTAATGTTTGCTTTAGGCCGAAGCTATGGTACAGGAAGGTATCGAAGATGAAGTAGAAAGCGGTGAGGAGCTTGAAGGCGAACAAAAAGGTTTCAAATCCAAAACCAAGGAACCTTTGACTAAGAAACAGAGAAGGGGAAAAGCTACCCACAAAGCCAACGTATTTTTTATTTGGAATGCTATATTTAGTTTTTTTAGCTCGTCAGACGTAAGTTGAACTCCAAGAAACGCGAGTTTAGTGAGGATTTCCAACGGTAATTGATTATTACAGCCTACGTTATTCTAATCAATATATTGTACATAGATTGAACGAACTTAAGAAAGATGTCGAAGTGCAGCAGGATAAGCAGTTGGAACTCAACAAAACCAAGGCTGAACGACGTGAGTTGAAGGCTTTAAACTCCAAGAAGCGTATCGGAAAATACACGTATGTACATCTTTTACCCTAACTAACGTTTCAACTAGTACCTTGAACAAACCCAACGAGCTGAGTGAAGCTATTGCCCCAAGCTTGAGGCAACTGAAGACCACCACCAATCTGTTCCACGATCGTATGGCTTCTATCCATCAACGTAACTTGGTGGAGCCCATTCCTGCCACTCAGTAAGTCTTTTTACAATATTTTACAATCAGTCTTTGGTATTTACGATATTAACGATCTGTTCTCTTTAGGAAAGCTAAAAGGGCTAGAACCACGAAGTATACCAAGCCTAGTTTCAAAAATTCCGCTTAGGACAAAGATCCTTTTCACTTTGTTCTTAGTTGAAGATAGGGTAGACTGTAGACAACTTGACAAGCTATTAATCGTTTAAAATTACCATTTTGTTTGGATTAAAGTATTAATATAGATTTATTGATGACGTTTTTGTTAATGGTTTTGTCAATCACTTTGTTTAGATTTACTGTAGTATGAATTTCATACTAAGGAATATACTAGTGAAGTATATTTTTCAAATACATCTATTATAAATATGCCGCTTCTAGTAAAAATATCAAATATACATTTTTTTAACAATAGTATAAAGTTTAATTTAGTATATATTTATATAAACTTTACAGCTTTATCAAAAATGAATTCACTTCCGCACCGACCCAAGCCTTTAGATCCCTATTTACCCAAAAGTGATCCGCTTCCTCTTTAAACTTGAATTCTATATTGGAGTTCGCATTTCCTTTGGTCCAGCTCTTCATAGTCTCAACCAAATTGTTGTACCTAGTAACTGAGGTGAATTGATCGTTACCACTATATATAAACAGGAGTTTACTATCCTCACATTCAACCTGCTCTCTCAAAAGGTTGTGGAAATGGTTGTTCGCTGTCAAAGTTAAAAACCACCTTACACCTACTGGATAACTTAGTAATATTGTAATCAACTGGCTGTTCTCAAGTCGTAAATTCCCAGCTTTTAGCCTATTTAAAGATTGGTTTGTAAAGGATGAAGCTACCAAACTACCATAGGAGTAACCAAGAATGACCAATTTATCCAACGGTAAACTCTCAATCTGGATTAAAAATTGCAAAAGAGCTTGGTTTGTAACACTTGTCTTGAACTTTGAAGTAAGTAAAACTTCCAACAAATCGTGTAAATCTTGGCTTTCAGGCATACCGGTCCAACTGGTGCTGCCTTGACTTTTACCTACTCCACGCATGTTGACACTCAAAGTTACATATTCGGTGCTCAAGTTTTCTCGAATGACATTCAAAGTTGGGTCATTGAAACTACCACCCAAGGTACCATAGGGATGGAATAAGACTACTAAATTAAATTTTCTTGAAAAGTAAGCTTACTATTCTATATAAATATTACTTTAAGGGTACGGATGGTAAACTAAACAATGCTTCCAACTTAAAAGCTTCATTTAGAATAACAAAGGTTTGCTGAAATCTTCTGCTGAGTTGAGTAGTATAGCTCATAGATTTAGTTGTGTAGTAAAGCGATGTGTTTTCAAGCTGAGCTCTTAGTTGTTATTTTCATAAAAAGGGATCTGGCTAATTTGAATGCTATACTCAAGGGGAGTATATATAGAGATTACTAGTATCAACCAATAATGAGAAATTTTGTAGTAAAGTCCCCAGTTTCTAACTTGTCCTTATTCGATTTGAATTCCTCAAATTTAATGGTAGTGGAGACGAGGTTTGTTTTCAATGAGGCTATTCAAAACAATATTCATTAAAACTTTATATCCACTATAAACATAATTAAAGTATAATGTGAATTTAGTATATCTACTTTATCTACAATAATCTACATACCATATACGGTTCGAGTTTGATTAGTAAAATCTTATCTTGACTTCAATTTCGATCTCAGAATTAGATGTCATCATACCCAACTCAGTTGACGTTAGCTTTTGTATTTATGATACCTTTAGGCAAGGCAAAGAGCTCATATAAAACATTAATAATATAGAGATGGATAAAAGTATATATAAAGGGAAACGACAAAATCAAAATACATTTTGAAAACTGTATCGAAGTCTACTGCAACAATGGCCACCAACATCACTTGGTCTCAATCAACCATCGCCAAAGAGGAGCGTACTCAAGTACTGCAAAAGGTAAAATCATATCTCCAATTTAAATAGATAGCCGATAGTTAACACAGCTATAGGGTATAACTTTATGGTTTACTGGGCTATCCGGATCGGGAAAGTCCACTATAGCCATAGCTTTGGAATCAGAACTTATCAAGCGCCATAAGCTCTATACCTACCGGTTGGACGGGGACAACATAAGGTTCGGTTTGAACAAGGACTTAGGATTTTCGCCTGAAGATAGGGTAGAAAACATCCGTAGGATCGGTGAAGTAAATATATTTTTAAATTTTAGTTTAATTGTAGCTCTAGGTAGCTAAATTATTTAACGACAGTGGGTTAATTACCATCACCTCCTTCATTTCACCCTACGAGCAGGACCGTAAGATCGTCAAAGAGCTGCATGAAACCTCCAACTTAACTTTTGTAGAAGTATATATCAAGATATCGGAATCCATACTTAAAATACCAATTTAGGTTTTCATTGACGCTAGTTTAGAAGAAGCCGAACGTAGGGACCCTAAAGGTTTGTACGTCAAGGCAAGACAAGGTATCATAAAGGGTAAGGGGCTGGCATTAGACTATATCTAACATCTTAAAAAGAGTTCACTGGGATTTCGGCCCCCTATGAGAAACCTACCAACCCGGATCTGTACATTGATACTAATCAACTTTCGGTTGAGAAAAGTGTCAAGGTAGATCTTTATCTTTTTACCCTATAATAACTTTATTTATTAGAAAATCATCGAGTTCTTGGAATCAGAGCATGGATATAGTTTGAATAAGGTTAATGGTATATAAAACTAACATTTAGTTGGAACATTAAATTTTAATATATCAAACACAATTATCTTTAGTTTTATAGTGTTTTCAACTTTCTCCAGTATAATACTAGAATAGTATAATTTCTCTTTATATTGCTATTACTATTGTTATAATGCATAGAATGAGCATAAATAACAGTCATTAAATAGTGAACTAGAATCATTAGCAGAGTTTATTCTTCTTCCTATCACTATCCTACTTGAAACGTCAAGAAAAGCCTGCTCATTTTGCCACTTTAAATTTGCACATTATTTAATGGAATTTGCAGTTTACCTTTTCAAGTTATCGCGTAGATTGAAATAAGGTCCTAAATACCTTCATGTAGCTTTAGTATATCCTGTATAGCAATATAGTCAAAACTAACGTTATAAAATATTATGGTAGTAGTATATAGTTGAGTATATTTAAAGTAGTGGCGATTTGTAAAGTTAGCAAAGATCTAAATCAAAGTTAATCATTACCTATTTCAAATCTGTTACACTTTTAGACTTCAAACAACAAATCCATCATTAAATTAAATTTATTCAATAGAATGACAATTCAGGTTTAAAAATTTTCAAATCCCTCTTCAGTGAGATCAAAAGTAAAGTCGCGAGAAACTATAATATAAACTATATATTAAATTCATGTTGACCTCCAAATAGTATTGAGAAATGATCACATATGAAATTCCAATAATGGTAAATGATCAATTGCTAATATATCTATTTGTTTTAATAGATACTTTACACCCTTATCAGCCCTCTTGAAAAATCTTTGAAGGAATTGAATGCAAAGCAGAGCTGTTCGAACATCCCGGTGTGCAAAAAGAGTAGGAACATTGGGTTGACGATGGAGAGTAAAAATAAACATATCAGTGGTAGGCTCGTTAAAGCCTTTACTACTTTCAATTCGTTGTAAGGGTCCTGCGGCAAGAAATAACAAAGTACAACCAGCACCAGCGATGGTAAAATAAGTATTATGTAGGTTGAGATGATAAGCACTGCCCTAAATAGGAATGCCTTATAAAGCCTCTTTGCGGTGGACGTAGCTCTGGATCCATCCGTTTCGTATGAGCTGGTACAGTTGTTGAAGTTGTTTTCTGTGTCCGTATCTTGATTTTTGACCAGGGCAATTGAGGAAGCCCCATTTAAAGGTTTAGCCAAGGACATCATCAACTTCTTGGAAAAGAAAATAATTCTTATATAGCAGAATATTGTTATAAAGGTATGAAATGCCACCATAAATATCAAGATACAATACCACATAGAACCATATACTCCTTTATCGAAGCTAACCATACAGATCGCCCCATTCGTAAAGACACTAAAGTCTTGATTGACTGCTGCCATGGTCGAAAAAACCATTCCAATGACTAAGTCACTTATTACCAAGCTGATAAAGACACGTGTATCCCACCCAAGTTGCAATGCCTTGCTGCAGCGCTCTAACGACAGGATTGCTATGCCACCACTCGATAGAAAAGGGATCATCGTCTGGATGACACCGAGAACCTGGCAGTTCAAGGTATTTATGTTGAGTATAAATATATGGAAGCCTCTGGAGAAGATGACTTGGACTATACATTCGACAGGACCGATCAGATCATAGAAAGTTGTTAAAGCGATAAGGACGATGCTAATTGACATACCATTGGTCTTCTTCAACCTGAAGGCCATCAACAAAACTAAGGTACTAGCAATTATGCTTAGCCCGGAAATAACCGCCATAAACATATCTACTACTAGGTATGGGGTATGGGACTCCATCGTTGAAAAACAAGTTGAATTGAAAAAGGAATCCTTATTTTCTCATGGTCGGCATTTATAACATCCTAAGTATACAATATTCTGTAGTTAAATTGAATTTTATTCGATTATAGCTTTCGAAGTTAAACCATCCCCTAGTTCTGCAGCTGTTCGACGTAGCTTTAGCAACTAATTCCGCTCAAAACCATTGGCTTTGAGACGAGTTGAGTGTGCGGCATATAGTGAGAACATAATGTGATTCTTTATCTTTGAGACTTTGCTGGGACATGTGGCTAATATTTTTGTAACTTATTTCCGATTTATAAGGTATACTTTAAACTTTATACATACTCGAGAAAAATTATCTATTGATTGGGAAGCCTTTTTTCCTTTTATAGGTGGCTTGCTAAATCCCAATTAAATTGATTTTCGTTACAAAAATAAGAGGCAAGAGGTCTAGTGTGCTTTTTAAAAGATGAAAGTTGATCTTAGAAGCTTTATATATAAATTCAAGGTCGAATACTGTACTGTTAGCTATTGGATTGAAATTTGGATATCCATTCTTGCCTAGTAATTAAAAAGGATTGAATATTAATATAGGAAATAGTAGTGCCATTTCAAAGAAGGCAAAGAATAAACAAAGGTACATTCGTCTCTAAGATTAGACTATATCATTAAACTTCAAATATAGTATCACAAAAGTTCTGTTCATACCCTACCCGGTATGAGATGATACACTACCGTTTCTTCAAGTATCCTTAGGCTATCAACCCTTGATACTATAAGCTTTAGAATGATAGGAGTTTAACTACCAGCAGTAGTTACACTTCATGGCAAGCTGAACCTCCTTGAGCTATTTCCCTAGTCCTTAAAGAATAGCATAGAGCCTTTAGTGGTGATTCTCATTATTCTCCTTTTCAAAATATAAAGATTCTCACATATTTATATATATAACTTGTAGACTACTTAGTATAATAAGCAATTGGTTTTTTCTGCTGTGAAAGTTAAAATAAGACTATAGTTACCTTCGTACAGCCTGCTTACCATATCTTGTATATTAGAGCAGACAAGGTCAGCCTTTATGGCCAATACTATAGTAGAGCGTAGCTATTTATAGTTAAAAGTAACGAGTATTTGCATATTTGGAGAAGGTATAAACCAGTATACTCACTTGGCTCTCACGAGATTTTGAATTTAAGCATGTAGTTTTTGAAACTTTTGCTATTTAGCCAATAAACTCTAGAATACCAAAATTTTATTGGAAGATCGTTTGGAAATCATTTAAAATACCCATGTTTCTAAACGAGTCTAGCTCAAACATGGACATCAAGTGAATATGTGAAAAGCATTCGTTAACTAACAGATCATGAAAACAAATAACACTATCTGTATGCTATAAAAAAGTAAATAGCTTATTGTTAGCACATTTATTTGCTTGAATACATACTTTACACCCTAGCCAGCCTTCTTAATAAATATTTGAAGGAATTGAATGCCAAGCACAATTGTTCGAACATCCCAGTATGCAAAAAGAGTAGGAACATGGGGTTGACGATGGAGAGTGAGAACAGGAATATCATGGGAAGACTTGTCAAAGTTTTATCTGCTTTCGGATCATCGTAGGGATCCTGTGGTAAAAAATAACTAAGCACAAACAGCACCAACGATGGTAAAATAAGTACTATGTAAGTTGAGATGATAAGTACAGCTCGAAATAGGAATGCCTTATAAAAGTTTTTGGAGGTGGACCTAGCCCGAGATTTATCGATTTGATGTGGGTTAGTATAGTTAACAGAACCACTTTCCGTATCTGTATTTTCATGTAAAAAGAGTGTGAGGGAGGAGGTCCTACTTGCAGGTTTTGAAAAGGTCGTCATCAGCTTCTTGGAGACTAAAATGATTCGTATATAACAGTAGATCATTATTAGGGTATGAATTGCTATCATAGATATCAAAACACCGTACCACATAGAACCGTATACCCCTCTATCAAAACTAACCATACATATTGCCCCATTTGTAAAGACACTAAAGTCTTTGTTGAGTGCTGCTAAAGTTGAAAAAATCACACCGATTGCCAGGTCACCCACGATCAGACTAATAAACATTCGTGTATCCCACCCAAGCTGCAATACCTTGTTGTAACGCTCCAATGATAAGATTGCAACCCCACCACTCGATAGAAAGGGAATCATCGTTTGGACAACACCGAGGATCTGGCAGTTCAGATTGCTTACGTTGAGTAGGAATATGTGGAGCCCCCTGGCAAAAATGACTTGGACTATACATTCAATTGGTCCAACCAGGTCATAGAAGGTAGTCAATATGATGAGGGCAATGCTGATGGACATACCATTCGTCTTCTTTAACCTAAAGGCCATCAACAAAACCAAGGTACTGGCAACTAGACTGAGCCCAGAGATAACTCCCAAAAAAATATCTACTTCTAGGTACGGGGTTTGGACCTCCATTGTTGAAAATTTAGTTGGATTTTAAAAAGCAATTACTATTTTCCCATGGTTCGTATTTATGATATAGCAAAGCTTTCCCAGGCCTAAGTGATCTTGAGTATAAATTTATGATGTAGCAAGGATTTCACAGGCCTGTGATCCTAAGTATACGATGTTCAGCAAGTAAATTGAAATTTACTTGAATATAGTTTTCGGCATAAGCTACCCCTTAATTTGGCAGCTGCTCGGAGTAATTTTATAGCCAATTTTCAAACAAACTCATTGGCTTTAAGATGATTTAGACGTACTGTATATAGTAAGAACAATAGTATGGTTTTTGTACCTGAAACCTCATATAGCACGTGTCCGAGACTTCTTATACCTAATTTCCGGTTTGTAAGGCAGATTTCTGAGCTTTTATAGGTGCTTGATATAGGGAATCCTTTGCCTGTGAGACTTTTTTTACTTTTGTGGGCGGGTTATTAAGTCCGATTAAGCTGGTTATTACAGAAATGAAAGATAGTGATGCTGTTATGAGTTTGAAGATATAGGTTGGGCTTGGAGGCTTTTATGGAAAGACAGATTCTTTCATCAGCTTTGATGTAAATGTGAATATAAAGTTGAGTATCGTACCCGCTAGATATCGTGCTGAAATTGGGCATCAGTTTATATCTAGATTTCCAAAAAAGCTAAAAAACACCTTACAAATAACAGTAGCTTATGTTTTAACTTTGAATCAAGGCCTTCGACATAGCTATACCAACACTGCCTTTGATGTTAATGATGCTCCTTTTGATATTAAAGACGTAGGATCTTAAAAAGGAAGAGAATCTCTGATGCAAATGTTTGGATAGGTTGGGAATTGGGCAATTTATAAGGACAAGATATTGACAAACATCAAGTAATTTAATGTCTAAAGGTGAGCTACCATACTATTTTGAAATAATGTAACGACTAAACATGAAATGCAATAGACTTCAAAGCTACAAAGAATATATCCTACAAAGAATATATCCTACAAAAGCTTATAAAATGAAACCAGTGAAGTATAGAAAAATTGGTGGAGCTTATAAATTTTCAAAGATGAGGCGTTTAACTTACTGCTATCCCACATTGATATACAGTTTGTGTTGATAGAGCCAGTCCTTTTATTCAATTGAAGTTAGTGTAGCCACCACTTCGGTTCGAACAGCTTGATACAAGTGTCCCCAGCCACCATGGTAAAGAACTTGGGGTTGAATTTTAGGACATCAATAGGTAAGTTATCGGGACCCCCATCCAATCGATAGTTTGGTCGCGCCCTTCTACCTTCTAGATATGTAGATTTGGATTTAGCTGGATCGAGTTGCATGTTATTTAAGTCGAATAGATCAATTTTTCCATCATTTCCCCCTATAGAATAAATAGATTGAGTTAGCCGAATAAAACTTAAAAGTGAAGGATAAAGATATACCAGATAATAAAAATTTGCCATCAGGAGTCAGAGTAAATGAGGAATCCGGTTGCTCACAATTTAGTATGGGGCTGGTTGGTTGTAGTATGGGATGGGTTAAGCTACCAGTTAAAGCATCGAGGATGTTAAAGTTGCCTAGGTCATCTAAAACTATCAGCTTCTCACCACAATTAGAAAACTTTATCGACCGTATTTGTTGGTTCTCTTCTTCCGAGTTGGAGTTTAAGCTGATAAATTTAAAACCACCCTATTCAATTAAAAATATAAATGATGGTCTTAGTTTCGTTATAGAAGGAGTTTGTCATATTAAAAAGAATTACTTTGGATATATTCCGCAAGTCAAACAGCAGGATACCTCCCCTTTTATCAGATAAGGTGTTGGTAGGATCTTTGTATCGATTATCGGCTAAAGCTATCACCCTACCACTCGGATCTAGAGTTATACCGTTGTTAGCAGCAACTGGGAATTTGTTCTAAAATATAATGTAAGCGTGGAACATACTAAATACCTACAGTAGGTTTATCTTCCCTACAATCCCAACCAAAGCAACAATTGTCCTTTCCAGTGGAAAAAAAAGTTCGATCTGATATGTGCACTTTCAAATTTAACACTAGATCGGTATGCCCCATAAAGTACTTTAGGAAGCGATTAGTTTCGAAATCTAACAGCCGTAAACTATGTGATTTTTGATCTTTAGGTAAGTTGGGTTTCGATGAGGAAAATATTAGTGAGGTGTCGGTTAAGAAGTTTAAATTTTGGACGCCGTACTTTTTGGAAAATAAAATGTTTATCTTTCTAAAGGAGGTGCCAATTTAGTATTGAAGTGAATAATTTTAACTACTTTACCTCCCAACCTTGGAGTTGAACAAGTTTATAGAGTAGTCCGAGCCTACTACCGCCAGCAACTTACCGCTTTTGTCGAAATCTACACAGTTCACTTTGAGCGGGAAGGTGGTATCGGTTATATCCGGTTCCAAGTTGAATTTTTTGCTGAGTTTCAATGTCGTCAACGTTTTCAACAGGATCGGTAGCGGGTAGCTCCGCCTCAAACCTATTTCCAAATTTTGAGCCTGGTTGTAGTTCACCTCCATCGTATTTTTGTTCGTTTCTCTTTAGAAATGGTAGCCTTTGTTGTGGCAACGTATTATTTACTTTGGGATTATTGGAGTCACGGTTTTATTGGTTGATAGTTTCATAGAGCTTGTTAAATTTAGAAGAGCTTGATAAAGGAAAGCGATGTATGGCTTAAAAGAAATATATGGAAACTTAACTAATTTATATTGCCCTATACAAGTCTCAATAAATTTAGAATCTGTATAAAGATAGTATATATTAACATAAATAGATTAGATCTTAGGTCTATTTGAAAAATCACTTTAGATAAGGGCCTCCCAGAATAAATCGGATAAGCTGACACTAATAGCATAGATATATATTCTCTAATAACCTCAAAATTAATGACTATATTATTGATTTATAAAAATGGTGCTATATATTTTTATATATTACTACATTTAGTAAAGTAGCAATGAAATAAACTATTGTTACAACTACCCAAAAGCTACTGTTTACTTTTATATAATAAAAGGGTGCAAATTTTAAAAATACATTTGTGCGTTTCAAGGAGTACATTTAGATAGTTTTGAATTTACTGTAAGATTGGTGCCTTATAATCAACAATAAGATGAACTATACTGTTTTTATATAATAATCAAGATAATAGTAAACACATAGTACTGTACTTGTGTATAATATTAAACTTCGTTATATAACTCAATACCAATTAGCACTATAAAGCTATGCCAACAGCCTACAATAGATCCAGCTTCTTACAAAGACTTAGTTCTAGAAGCTACCTTCACTCATTAAACAACACCCACCAAATGTTCCTAAAAATGTAAAATGCAACTCCAACCAAATTAATTGTTTTGGCTAGGGAAAATTATAATTTAGTGGTGATTCAACTTATAGCTTCAACCAAGAACTTCGACATCCAAAACAACAGAGCTTCCAATACAACGACTACCGACTCAAAGAATATAGGTTTTAACAAGTATGAGTGAAGTAGAAACTAAAGTTAAATTGGCAAGATCCCTATTCATATCTTTAGCTTTGGGTTTGGTAAGTAGTTTTCATATTGGTTTCTATATAATTTCATTATTGATTTTTGACTTTTACAAAATATAGGTATTTTGGTTGATAGGAGTTATCGGAACCGCCTTAACCAACAAAGCTAAAGGGCAATGGTTCTATCTCATCTTCAACTTCATTACATTTGTGGGATTGGCCTTTGTATTAGTTAAAGATCTGTTGAAAACTTTTAAAGTTTCGGTAAGTAAATCTTTCACCATTCTGTTTAGTTTATTAACCAATTTTTAACTAGATAATGGCATTTATAGCCATAAACTTTGTATTTTCGGTCTTAGCACTCCAAGATTTTATTTATTTTACCGACTTTAAAGAGGTGGAGAAGGATGGAGCTGAAAACACAGCAACTAAATTTGAGGTTTGGGCTTTAGTAGCTACTATCGGGTACTTTTCTTTAACTTTCGTTTGGGTAATTTGTTTTCACTTTGATGCATCCAATATCTCATACTAACGGACTTCAAGTTCTTTTGGTTGATGAAAGTTGGACAACTGACTATGACCGAACCTACCTACGACGATAAGAATGAATATGGTACTGCCTTAGGTGGTATAAGCCAGAACCAATTCCAAAGTACAGGATTTACCGATACCCACTCCAACAAGGCTACTCATATTATTGCCGTACATGGCAACAACGTCATAACCGAAGATTTTTCGGAGGCTTCGGGACCTTTACATGCTTTGCCACCCAGTTCTGGGGATGAGAATGAATATCCCAATAAGGCTAGGGCGCTTTATTCTTGTAAGATTTTCCATTTTAAGAAATTTCGATAAGGTTACTAATGTACTTTTCTTACTTTAGATGCGGCTAACGCCGAAGACCCCAACGAACTTTCCTTTACCAAAGGAGAAATCTTGCGAGTGGGTGGCGTCAACCAAGGGAACTGGTGGCCAGCTAGGAATGAGCTTGGAAAAGTCGGCATTGTACCTTCTAACTACGTAAGCTTTTTAACCTGACAATTTTACTTGACCCTAACACTATTTGATATATTTAGCTGGAACTTCTGTAGCCATCTAGCTTTCAATTTGAATCAAAGTAGGAACTCCTATAAACTTAGGATATGGGCCGTAAATCATATATATAGTAGCATTGGAGTATTGCAGTTAATTAAACCTTTTCTTTAACTCATGATTTGACTTGCTATTTACAACCACTTAGTACTTATAGTGAAAGGGTATCAACTTATGCTAATGCTTCAACAAATCCAGTAGATTGACACCAGGTATAATTTTCAAGCTTCAAAGTACACTACCTATAGCAATATTTAAACAGTAGTTGACTCGTACTTGATTTGGGTGGTACAAGGATTGTA
Organism: Capillidium heterosporum; assembly: GCA_016630905.1. NCBI lineage: Eukaryota > Fungi > Entomophthoromycota > Entomophthoromycetes > Entomophthorales > Capillidiaceae > Capillidium > Capillidium heterosporum. Next base: position 2,647,902 of record WBMQ01000003.1, on the reverse strand, counting down.
AACCTCTTCCCATGTTAACAAGGTAACTTATTTAAGATACTAGTATCAAAAATTGAGCAATTGAACAATTGAAATTTTGTATTTTACTGCAATATACAAAGTTATAGCTGGAGGAGCATTTATTTATAACATCAATATATTGCTAAAGTTTGATATACTGTGATAGCTTAATCGTTTAGGTTTAAATTACATCTGTATATAGCTGAGACAGTCTATTCTACCACCTGCTTAAAACGATCAAGTTGAAAAGATATATTGTTTTTATTTCAAAGCTATAAACTATAAGTTGATAACAAATGCCTCCATCAAAACGGATGGAAAGTATACTTGATTTCTATATACTTTAAAGTTGGATATACAAATTGGTAGGAACTTGTCGTAAATATGTCTGACCTTAGTCTATTAGACTTTTAATGACATCATCGTTTCTCATATTTCTATTATCATCAACATATTTATGACAGGTTTGTAGAAGCAAAGGTTTTCGAAAATAGTACAAAGCTATATAGACCTAACTGTAATATGCTTTGCAGTTTTACCTCAATAAAATGGTATAGGCTCAAAAAATCAAAACATATACTATTAAATACAATACCTAAATATATTGATTAGGGTATGTAAGTTAAACATATTTTTTGAAATATATAAATGGGATTAGAAATTAATTAATTAAACATCAAAATGAGTTTTCAGATAGCTTTGTTGGTTTTAAGTTTAATCAGCCAAAACTACAACAACCACGCCATCTGCAAAGGTCGCAGTGGTATCGATAATGTAAAATAGGTAGTATTGTAAACGATATAACCCTCTATAAATTGGACTGCACAACTCCAAATATGGCAGGTTAGCTTTATGAGTCGAACCAAGCCGATACCAAACTATATGTCAGCTATGGCGAGGATACTGAAACCAAGTCCAGTGAACCTGAATAACCTACTCGAGAAGCTTCAAGTGGTGAAGATAGCAAGCTCAAAGAAGCTAAATCTTTCAAGAAAAATAGTTCTGAGCAATCTGACCAAGATGTCGAGCCTCAATCAGACAATGAGCAAAAGAGTAAAAAGAAATAGAGGGAATCCACAATCCAAAACCCCAACATACCTATCAACTTGAACCAGAGGTTTAACATCAACAACCAGTCACTTGAACAACAACAGCTTTAACTACCACTAACCGTTGAAGGATCAGAAGTCCAATAATCCTATATTAATCCCTGTGGCTGCAATAATACCTTTAACCTTTTTGATCTCTTAAGTACCAGCCATTACGAATATGCTTAAATGTATACCCATTCCAATTTTGAACTTTGGATTTTATTGATGAATAAATATTGATATTGTTAACACGTTATATTTTCGTATATGCAGTTGTACCGGTTTATAAATCTAAATTTTGATACTATATATGTTGCTTTACATGCACATTAGAGATAGAACTTCTTCGATTATAATTTATATTATGTATATTATCAAGTGTAGATAGAGGTATAACATTATAAAATATTTTTATTAGATTATAATAAGAATGCAAAATCTTTAGTACGTGTTATAAATTTTGGGCATATGAATTTATATTATAGTATACAGCTCTAGGGGTATATCCGATAGGAGTATAATAAGTTCAATAGTTGTATCTTTAGAAAAAGTGAACTTTGTGAGTAATATTGCTTCTGCCCCTCTAATTTAATCTGATCTCCATCCTTCCACTTGAAGGAATCGGAGTATATGAGAAGAATAGGGTGATGTTAAATTGGTATTTGCTATAGACAGGATATGTTATTCAATATAGGGCTTCAGGCACCTATCACTATTACAGATCCTGATAAAAAAGGTAGGAATGGCGATCCTTAAAGTAACAGAACATTGTCGGTACATTTAAACTTTTTAGTCATTAATGTCCTTACTCAATTTGGGCTTGCAGCTTGGTGGCTTTTGCGCTGACTTAATGACATTGGCTTGTACACTCGATTTGTTCTAGTTAGATACAACTACACCAAACGACATTTTTAATGTGGGCTTAGTTTGAACACCTTCCTTTGTTTGGTACACCTTCCCTTAAAACGTTTAATTAAGGATACATGGATCCAAAGGTGAGAATCAGCCTTGCCACAGCTTCTACCGGAAATTTACAATGGATCAGTGGCTGCATTTGGTTAGGGTTTTGATTTCAAAGCATTTAATTCGTTTCAACTCATTTGAAAAGACTAAAATCCAGTAAAAGTTTTAATAGTTGCGAAATGTGGCTCACCTAATTAATTTAACATTGTGCTCAACTTCTACTATCCTTTTCCCCTTAACCCCAGACTAGACTAAATAATATACCCCAAAGCATATACTGCTCTTCAACAAAACAAGTTGTCACCACCCTTTACCAACCTATTTGCTATTCGAAACACAATTCTGCCTACTTGAAGTTGCATACCCTTGAGATTTTTGGCTTGTATAATATATGGATTCTATTGATTTAGAATACGCAAGTAAGTAATCCAACATTTACATAACTCACCTGTTTTAATAGAAGTAGTAGCAAAACACAGGCAGCCAGATAAGGGACACAGACCGACTCCAATAGTATTCTCGCCATTTACCAATTCAATTAGCCCTCCCAATTCAGGCAACGCCCTACTTTCACCGAGCCCATCTGTAGCAAGGAAGCAATCAATTTCAGAAAGAGTCCCTCACCCACCCTCCACACCCATGTCTTCCGAACACTCAGCCAGCCCAAACTTCCCCTTCTCACCAGGGATATTGAATTCCAACTTGAGTCATTCGGTTTCCAAGCTACGTCGAACTTCACAGTTTTTTTCAAAGTTAACCCATTCGTTAAGTAAATCGCAAACCAAGAACTCGGGGCGAGTTGACAGAGGGGTTCGTTCGTCTCGCTTAAATAATGGCTCACACCCGCTTGAAGCCCCGGTCCCTGACAATTTGAGCACCGACCTCAGCCCGACTTTAACTTCTCGTTCTCGCAGCGAATTTGAAACGCAACTTGTTTCATCACCTTTGGACTCGGAAAATTTTATGAGTTTGGATCCACGCCGCGACAGTATGTATAGTGTAAGCTTATTGATAAATATGTACATTAATTTTTATTTTAGGTACGTACTTCCGCTACTGCGCCGGTTGGCAACCAGTCTTGCCCCGGAAGTCCTTTAGATAAACAAAAGCTTATTGAAAGTTCGTCAGCCCACTACAATTTATCCGATGCCAAGAGTGAAGATAACGAAGGCTTCCTAAAGGCCCTGCTTACGTTCAACCAATTACCTTCTGAATTCAGCGACAACATTAATGGTATGAGCGACTTCCAACAGCTACGAGAGGCCCTTCATAACTTTAGTATAAGTGACCAAAAGGATCTCGGCGCACTTATTGAGGAGAAATCACGCAAAAACTCCCTTTCGACTACCTTTACTGGGGAAACTTCAGGCTCTGACCAAGACGGTACGCCACTTTCTGACAGCGTTATCAACGATGCCTTAGTCAACTCTCTGATTCATTCAATAGCTCCTTCTCTCCATAAACATAGGCGAGGGTCTGAGCCTGTCTTAGGCGGTAAGGACGGCGATGTCCTCTCAAATTCACCATCAATTTCCTCGCCAGATACCCAAAACGAACCTGAAGAACCGCTTAATAACGACAGTTCTTCGATGACTGACGATCCATCTATACCTGAAGATATAAACTCGGATGTCGTTTCTCCCTCTCTCATGGCTAAAAATCTGTATGCAAATGACAACTCAGAAATCCCCAACAACGAAATCGCTGAATATCTCGGGAAAAGGTATTTTTTGTTGAAATCGCAGTATCTAATATCCGTTTAGGGGTCCCTACTACGCTCAGGTACTGAAGGCATACATGAATTATTTCAACTTTTCACAACTTAGATTGGACGAAGCTTTTAGGTAGAATACTTGTGAAGTACACGCACTAATACCATACTTAGGAATTTATGTACACATCTTTACCTACATGGAGAGACGCAAGTAATCGATCGTATCCTCGCTGAATTTGCTAGAAGATATTGGGATTGTAATCCTGGTTCAGTGTTTCGCAGTCAGGATGTCGTCTATGCAACCTCCTACTCAATGCTCCTTTTAAATACCGATCTCCATGTTGCCAAGAACCACCATAAGATGTCGAGGTCAGATTTTGTAAAGAATACTTTGTCTGCCATCGAATCATGTGCGAGAGCTGTAAGTTTCGAGTTGGAGGGATCTGGTGCTGGGCATAAGCTTGATGCAAGGTCGAAATCTAGTGAGAATTACGGATATTCTTCTATCAACCATGATGAACTGACACATACTTTAAAGGTAAACCAGCAATTTGTTTCATTTGCTAACACATTCTATTTATTTAGGAAATGTACAATTCTATTAAAAACAGTCAAATCCTTCAACCCATTGAACCTAAATCTGCAACCCAATCTCGATCTTCATCGTACGCTCCCTCTGCAGTAACGTCTTCAAACAACAGCCTCTATAGAGCACGTTCTGCTACTCGACTTAAGCAGTCATCTGCTATCAACAAGAAGAACATTACGTGGGATGTAGGCTTTATTTATATTTATCTGTACTAATGTGCTATAGCTTCAGAGACAAAGGAGTGGAAACTCATTGAATCTATCTCAAATGAGCACACGATCCGGTACTCCTGACCTGTATATGAACTCCCCAAATATTACTATCTCGCAACCTCCAGCTAAGAACTCAAACGTTAATCCAACTGAAGCAGCGATCTACCCCTATCAAAAGATGGGCATTTTGATTCGTAAGCATCTGTATGAACGGTTCGATAAGAAGGCCGCCCATAGGACATGGAAAGACTGTTTGGTTGTGGTGGAGCGAGGAGATATTAAAATGTACAAATCTGAGAAAGGTAAATACGGTGGAGATGGGGTGGAGCTTACAGACGTCAACTTGCAGCTCGGCAATGTTTCATTGAGGCATTGTCTCGCAGTTACACTACCACCCCCTGGGTATTCATCTTCGAGGCCGCATGTGTTTGCTCTCCAGCTTCCATCCGGTGGAGTATACCTTTTCCAAGCCGCTTCTGCCGACTTGGTCGCCGAGTGGGTCGTCATTTGTAACTTTTGGTCGGCTAGGGAAAGTAAAGAACCTTTACCGGGTGGTATATGTAGCATCGATTATGGGTGGGGGACATCGTATGACGACAAGAACGACATCCTTGATGATGACGATGACTCGCTAGGTGCAAGGCTACCTGCCGTAGATAGTTATCAGCCCATCTCAAGCCGCCAGTTGTTTAGTGAGCAACAGACGGCCCGATCTCCACCTCCTATTCAGGAATGGCGCCCTCCCGCACCTCCCATGGTAAGGTCATCGCTCACAGAAGATGACCAGCTCGATGCTCTACTCAAGCAAATCGCCGCTTTGGACGCCGAACTAGTCGATCACATGGAGTTGCGAGGTACTATACACCGACGCATGCCAGCCAAATCCCCCCACTACGCCAAGGCCTTCTCTAACTGGGAACGTAAGTCACAGTACCTGCTACGTGAGCTCATCAAGTACCAGACCTACGCCGATGTACTCAAGAAGACGTTGACCGCCAACCGTGGATTAACCGACAGTGCTAATTTAGCTGAGGAAGATGAAGAGCTGGAGTATGTACCCTACGACGAGATGATCGAGGAGGTTCCCTCCAACGCTGATGATGCCAACTCTATCTCTACACCGGCTTTGACGACCTCATCTCGACAACCTTCTGAATCGGCCCTCCCCACCGATCCTTAATGTATGAGCCAACTGACCTAATGCTGGACCTTGGTTTACTAATATTAAAAGTAGCTAGTTGATTAACGCCATCGAAAAATACTAATAAAGTTAATCATCCCTTTAAATGAACAATGTCTTCACATTTCTTTTGTTTAGATATAGTGTAGTGACACTACTAATGTACCATGAATGCAGTTTATGAGTCATAAATACTTTTGCAAGGTGGATGAAACACCAATTTAAATAAATATACCTTTTCCATTCGCGTATACTGAATATATTCTGCTAAAAAGTTATTAGTATTCGTAAATGAAGTATATTCCAGTTGAAAGATATTTAGTTGTGAAAAAGTCAAACGATATAATTTGATGTAGGTTAGTTCATATACATATTTTCAAGTTTATAATATCCATATACCTTTTATACAGCTAAAATATACAACTCAATTACACTATATTGATTATATCAATAGAATCGGTATTGAACCAACATCTTTCAGCTGATATGGAATATTAGTGATAGTTGGAAGAATAGAATCGTGTTGCAACTAATTCTAATAAAATAGATTTATAACTATTCGTATTCAAATAGCAGTTATAATTGATTTAAAAAGCTAATGTAATATATGTATGCTTATGAAAAATTGTAATTCTAATAATATGTACCCATTTATCATACTAACTATACTTTGTATATGTACAAGCATGTCTGCTTTAGTATATTATTTCAGAATCTTCCTAATAAGAATGGGTCTAAAGCATTAGCCAACTAAAAAGCTCAACATACTCATTCAAACGATCACTATTGGTCTACAAAGTATACACAGAACAGTCAGCACAATTTGAGGCTACAAGTAAAACGAGCAGGGAAACGATAAAAGTTGCTGATTTTATATACAAGGAACTATCCTTAGGTTTTATCTTCCTCTTTTAATAAATCGAAAATGGAAAAGATTTCTATCAACTTCCGAGGAACTCTCGAAGGTAAACTTGACATTTAGTTCAATTTAGTTTTATCGACCCACCGAAACCAATTTTTGACGATGGATGCATATTGAATTTGAGCTAAAAATTGAAAAGGTCACTCGAACTGGGTAACCGCCGTTGCCACTACCGAGAACCCCAACGTCCTTATCACCGGTTCCCGTGATAAATCTTTGGTCGTTTGGAATTTGACCCGTGAGGAAGGTAACTACGGAACTCCCGCCAAGTCTTATAAAGGGTAGGCAGTAAGCAATTTTGCTTTTTAAAGTATTAACGCTAATTTTTATTTAAAGTCACAACCACTTCATCTCTGACATTGCCATCTCCTCCAACGGTTTGTACGCCTTGACCTCCTCCTGGGACAAGACCCTCCGCCTGTGGGATTTGGCTTTAGGAAAGACCAGCTGCATCTTCAAGGGTCACACCAACGTAATTTTATTTTGTGGATAAATTTTGACATTGCAGGATGTCCTTTCGGTCTCTTTCTCGGCCGATGACCGTCAGATCGCTTCCGGTTCCCGTGATCGTACCATCAAGTTGTGGAACACCATCGGTGAGTGCAAGTTCGAGTTCAACCGTGACTGCCACTCCGACTGGGTCTCCAGTGTCTGCTTCTCCCCCAACTCCGCCAACCCTGTTATTGTTTCTGGTGGTTGGGACAAGATTGTCAAGGTAGGTATTTTTTAATATTGTATATTTTTGGTATGATGATTGTGATACTTGCTACTTCTGAGCAATAGTGCTATGAGAATTGACAAAACCACCTTAGTATCTGACGAATATTTCTTCGATTTTAATTTATCAAATGTCCAAAATACTAATAACCCAAGTAGGTTTGGGATCTTGCCATCTTCAAGCTCAAGACCAACCACATTGGTCACACCGGACCCATCCACACCGTTACCGTATCCCCCGATGGTTCTTTGTGCGCCTCCGGTGGTAAGGACGGTGTCACTATGTTGTGGGACTTGAACGAGGGTAAGCACTTGTACTCTCTCGAAGGCAAGGATAGCATCAACGCCCTTATCTTCAGCCCCAACCGCTTCTGGTTGTGCGAGGCCACCAGCACCAGCATCCAGATCTGGGACCTCGAGACCAAGACCAAGCAGGCTGAGCTTAAGCCCGAGTTCACCGGTATTGGCGAGAAGTCTGTTCTCCCCGAGTGCATCTCCTTGGCCTGGTCTTACGACGGTTCCACCCTCTTTGCCGGTTACACCGACAACAAGGTCCGTGTCTGGGAAGTTTCTGCTTAAAAATACTAATTTAAGGTTGGTAAATAAAATAAAATATATTACTTTCCGTTTCTGTTAAATTTCATTGTATCTGTTTTTAGTTTAGCCATAATGTTGTAAACAGTAGGTAATGAGATAATGATATATCTCAAAGTAAATTTAATAAATAGACTGATTTATTTTTTTGACTTGTAGTTATTGAATGGATAGCATTGAGTAGTCTACCTACCTCTATATATTTCCAGATTACTACTACCCCTTCAAGTTGAATCAATAAACAGCTTAAAGTCTGTCGTTATAAAGCATTATAAATATCAGATTCAAAGTGCCTAACTAGGAGTATATAAATATTTATGGATATTTTAGAAAATGTCATTTGTAAAAGTTCATAAATTTGTTGGATCTCATCGAGCAGTGTTATTTATAGCCAAGTAGTTAAAGTAGGAATATTATCAAGTAAATAAACTAAAACTATTGATAGCATATCCTATATGATTTATAAATATGGTAGCTTGGATATAAGTTACCGTGTAGCTCTGTAAGAAAATAAGGTTTGTTGACAAATCTATATTTTCAAAGCTAAACTCATCTATTTGGAACTTGTCATGCATATACAAACTCTATTGGCATCATAATACAAGCCAAAGTAGCCGAAATAAAATTCAAAAATAAATATTGTTTGAAGAATTTATGAAATTAAAAGATTTAATAGAGTGACAGTTCCAAGAACTTATCAAACAATCAAAGGCAGATGTTAGGTAAAGTGGTGGTCTTCTTTACTCTGAATCCCAGTCATCATCATCGTCTTCATCATCTAAATAATTAAAATTAGAAAAGGTGGAATGTTATAAAAATTACCGGATTCCAGGCCACCCTTTCGTTTGTCTAGAATGGAAAGAAGAGCGTTAGCAATATTACCATCAGCTGGGTTATCAGCCACTGCTGACGGAGGTGGGGACGCGACGGGTCGGGTGTTTGGATCCACTTTCTTTAGCGTCGTACCTGCCCGGATACTGGATAGGAGATCCCCACGGTCAGTAACACCGGCAGGGATGCCGCTAATAGGAGGTGGTGGTGGACCGGGTGGCGGTGGTGGACCACCAGATGGTGGCATAGGGGGGGGAGGAGGTCCACCAATTGGAGGAGCTGGAGGAGGAGGAGGAGGTACTCCTGTCATTCCAACGGGCGGGGGAGGTGGTGGTGGTGGGGGACCAGCACCATAGCTGACAGGAGCAGGCGGGGGTGGGGGTGTTGGAATTGAAATTGGTTTCACAGGAGTTGGTACTGGAGTTCTGGAAGGTAGAGAGGGAGGAGCACGTGGAGGTGAAGTGGGAGGCAGAGGTGGCTTTTGACCAGGTAGCTTGGGCCTCTGAGTTGTAGGTAAGGGTGGTGGTTTAGACGAGGGCAAAGGCGGTTTTTGACCAGGGAGTGGTGGTCGTTGTCCCTTAGGCAACGGCGGCTTTGCTGAAGGCGCAGTAGGTGTGGAACGAGGTGGCATGGTAGGAGCACGATGAACTGGTTGAGGAGCAGCAGCTGGCTGACGGTTGGGTAAAACTGGTGGAGGGGCAGGGATAGCAGCTGGAGGTGCTGGAGGTGGGGGAGGTCCACCAACTGGAGGAACCTGGCGAGCTGGAGTAGGAGGCGTAGCTGAAGGTGGAGCGGGTCTTGCAGGGGGTGGTGGTGGCGGACCACCTCTAGGCTTACTTCCAGCTGGAGGGGGTGGAGGAGGTGGGCGCTCTAGGATACTATTAGTAAAATATAAAAATATATGGTACTTTGTTTCGCAGCTGGCTTGGCAGCTGGAGTAGAAGGAGCATTTCTTGCTTGTAGAGACTGGTTGACTTGCGCAATACCGCCGTTCTTCTCAACGAAATCGGTCAAGTTTTTCATCGTCTCGGCATCTTTCAATGCCTCTTGCTAAAAATAGGTCAATCATTAGAAGCTTATAAATAAATACCTGAGCAGCTCCATCATAGCCGAGCTGTTTGAAAAGTTTCTGCCATTCAGGGTCATCGTGGTGAGCACTGAAACCAGAGTTTGCATCGTAGCCGATATGGCCCAAGTGCCTAACTAATTTAGAAACATATCTATATTAAAACAAACTTGAAATCCATGGGCTTTCCTATCAAAGATTTGTCCAACTTTCCTTTAGTTTTAGTGCTCTTGGGGGATGAAAAGAAGAATCCCTTCGATTTTTCGGTGCTTTTTTCTTCTATATAAGGTTTAAATAAAAATAAAAATGAAATAAATTTTACTCGATTTTTTTGTTTTAGAGCTGTCATATCTAGATATAAGCTTCTTATTAAACGCATTAGCCTCGGTTTCGTCAGCGAATGAAAAGGCAGCCACGCAGTTCTATTCAATGTTAGCTTGATTGTTAATTACTACCTTACGTCAGCTTTGAAGGTGTGAAAGAATGCAGAGTCCATTTTGTAGGTGAAATTGGTAGGAATCTCAAGCTCCCAAAGTACACCCTGTCCAGACTATAAAAATGAATATTTGAATGTTTATAAATAGTACCAGTAAGTCAACAATCCTAAAGAAAAACATGTCATCTCTATTCTTATCTCGAATCAATGCTACTGCACCCATTATATTTGTATAAGTCCATTGGTCAGGGTCCGGGTAAGCTTTATAGAGTCGAACGACTGTTGCTGTCAAGATTTTCTAAAGATGGTATTAAGCTGGCAGTTTTGCTTATAAACTAACGTTATTCTTGGAGGGAATGTGCTTCTTCAATGTAGCCTTATCTTCGGCCTTAGACAAGGTCACTGAAGGCATCTTGAAATTTATTTAGCTGTGAAGGTGTTGGATTGGTGTAAGTTCTTAAATATCAGAGATAAATTCCATTTCTTGGCTCTTTGAAACTGAATAAGCTTGGTTCGTATTTCCCCGAGCTTATAAAAGTGCCCAGAAATTTGATGATCAATTGGTGGCCAGTAAAATTGAACTGCCATATAGTGGAATGCCCGGTTTATGGACAAGATTCATGGGACCTTTTCTTACTAGCCAATAGTAGCTTATTATTCATACTGTCAACTGGGGTTATACTATAGTTAGATCAATTTTATAGATTCTGTTTCTTTTAATTTGAAAAAGTTGTCTAGAAAAAACGTAACAGAACTTTGATGAATCAAAACGAAACTCAAGTAGATACTGAAGATAATCAAACCAAATATGTGAATATGTATATAAAGGAAGGGTTTAAAGAAATAGGAACTCAGAATTATCACAACATCGAATATCCTGGATTAATTAAGGATCTAGACAAAGCTTTGGAAACATTGGGTGGAATGAATGCCATTGAAAAAGTAATTTAATTTGTAAAATCAAAACCTAACAGTTACAGTCCATGAATAATACCCATGACCCTCTTTACCTAAAGTTTAGGTCTCAAGATAGTTTTTCTCACCCTATACCCAGCACTCGAAAGCCTTGCAATTTATTACTGCTTAAAGTTAAGCGCCGGGTCAAGGTTAGTAAACGTACTGGGCAGCGTAAAGTCGAATTTAATCACGAAATTGTTGGACCAATAACAAATACTCACCGTTTTCGAGGTACTTTGATAGTTGTTCAAATTAATAGTTATGAATAGATCTGGCCGATTATCAGTACATTCCAGACAGACCAATTGAAAAAAAATACGCAGAGTTTATTAGCATTCTAAAGAGTGGAGATTATCGTGAACTTCAGACATTTGATTACGATTTGTTTAAACCAAACCTTCCTCACCTTCTACCAATGCCTGTTTTTTCTTCCCAGAAAGCGCCCTACAATTATCAGTTTAAGCAGTCTCAAAATTTAAAAGTAGTTACCACTAATGAGAATGGAATTGAGCGTCCAAAACTGGTCCCTAGAGCCCCAAGGATCAAATTGGAAAACACGTATGTCACTTTCTCTGATAGATTTATACCGACTGGCCCCAACAAACAAAATTCAAGTCGTAGATCTACCTTTCAAAAAGAACATATGAAAAACATTGAGCAGCTTTTCGAACAACGGCAAATATGGACTAAAATAGCCATCAAGAATTCTGCCGATTTCCGTTTAGGTGAAGGTCCTATGTCCGAGTAAGTTCAATTTAAAGATTTAATTTTGACTAGTTTTTAGATTGTTGAGCCAATTTGCATACTTCTGTAAAGACGGGCCATGGGAGGACTGTTGGATCAAGTACGGTTATAATCCCAAAGAAGATAACAAGGCTCGTTGGTATCAGGTGTTAAAGATACGAAAGCATCGCAGCTATAAATTTGAATTTGAATCCAAGGCAACCGAAGACCAGAAACCTCTATACGATAACACCAACGACAGGTAAATCGATGGCAGTTGAAGTTCTAACAGTTTAGGGAGGAGATTGAAGATAGAGACACCCATATTTTCCAACCAAACCGGATACAGCACCATTCTTACTACCATCTCGTCGATATACACGAACCAGCGGTGGAGGAGTACCTCAATAGCTCTGACTTGGTTAAAGCTCCCACGGTAATCAACGCTTGAATATCCTGTTAACTTTACGTAGATTACAGATGGTTGGTACCCAGAAGGTACAATGGATACACTCGCTCGATACCTGAAGGGTAAACCAACCACAAATGATTTATTTATCATCAAGGGGAGAACTCTCGAACGTCTCAATGAGCTGGTGGAAATGCCGATTACAGATAATCCTCAGCCTGAAGCTGAAACTTTCACCATAGGAGGGCTACCAGGAACTGCCCATAGTTACAAAATATCATTTGCCAATCGAATAACTGGCTATATAGATCCTGTCGATAGTTCAATAGCAGACAGTGGACTGCTGAATACCGGGTCTCTCGTTTTAACTACCGATGGAAATCTTAATACATTTGATATGAGCCAAGTTTCTCATAACCTTCCCGATGTAGATTCCATCGAGGATGAAGATGATGATAAAGACTTTGGTGATGCTATAGACTTAGATACCGATGAAGGTTCAGATCTTGGTGCTATGGATGAATCATAGAATTAATAAAGTAAAAATCCATCGATTCGTTTTATATGTATAGCTTTTAAATCTCAGTGTAAATATCTTTTTAAAATATTTTTATATATAAATTCAAAAGTAAGGAATATAAAAGTTTGATTATGTTTCCTTTTGCTAAGATAAATAAACTGGGTATCGAAAACTATTGATATATTCCTAGCTTCAATCTTATTATATATAGCCGAAAGTAAAAAGAGTGTAGCTTAATGATCCTGTACCATAAAGAGAAAGTTCAAATGGCACGTAATACTGTAGCTTATGACAAGTCTTGGTATTTGATATCTAAAATTTTTCTATAGCTATTCTATTTGTAGCATTCTATTCTTTTTCTTCCAAACCAAATTTCCAAACTTTGTATTTCTAGAATCAAAGTACTGAGTCAGAAGCATGATTCAATGACAATTCAGCTGTAAAGGAGGAATCAAAATTCCATTCTTGATTCTTCAATTTATTACATTGCCATGCCATACCCAGGACAGAAATATCGCCAAGAGCACGGTTCTAATCAAGGTAACTACGGAAACAATAACAACAACAGTAATGGGCCACCCAATCCAAATCAGTACCAGCAGCAGAATTATAACCCGAACCAGAACTACGGTGGGCCGGGAGGCATGCCTGGAAATATGAATAGTCCGTACACTCAGCCTACACAGCAATTCCAAAACCAACCTTACGGTAACTCACCTATGAATCAAGGAATGGGGATGCCGATGCCTGATTTCAATAATGGGCCACCTAGCTACCCTGGACCTCCTGGACCTCCTGGACCGCCCGGACCGCCAGCTCCCAACAGTGGAGGAATGATGCCGATGCCAAGCAGTGACTTGGGGTTCCCTCAACCTAATTCGATGCCCCCATACGCTTCCTCACCAAACTTCAACCAGAACAGCAGCTTCCAGTCCAGTCAATTCCCACTCAGCTCTAGTGTAGCATCACCCCTACCCTCTGACCCCAACAGCTATAACAACCGTCAAAATCAGCAATGGGGCAACAATCAACACCAGCAGCCCTTCATGAATTCTCCACCTCCCCAGCAGGCCCAGCAACACTACCCACCACCCCAAGTTCACAACCCAGCCATGTTCAACCAACCTCCACCTCATCAGCAACTACCCAATAACCAGCCCGTACCCAACGGAGTTGGGAACTATGTGGAGGTATCCAACTTCTCGGGTCGCAAAAAGGCCTTATTGATCGGTATCAACTACTTTGGAACTAAAGCGGCACTGCGCGGATGTATCAACGACGTACGTAACGTGCAGTCCTTCATCAACCGGTGCTACGGCTTCCGTAACGAGGACATGGTTCATCCTTACTGACGACCAAAAGTCCGACCCTACCCGCATGCCTACACGTTCCAACATTATTCAAGCTATGCGATGGCTCGTAGAAGGAGCACGACCCAACGACTCGTTCTTCTTCCACTTCTCGGGGCACGGATCCCAACAAAAAGATACCGACGGCGACGAGTCAGACGGTTACGATGAGACGATTTGCCCCATGGATTACGAGGCGGCTGGTATGATCGTCGACGATGAGATGAACGCCTTAATGGTCCGATCGCTACCCCAAGGATGTCGCTTGACCGCCATCTTTGACTGCTGTCACTCTGGTACCGCTCTAGATCTGCCCTATATCTATGATGAGTTCGGTAAACTCAAATCCTACTCTCCGGCCAAGGCAGCTAAGACTGTATTTATGGATCTCGGTAAGAAATACATGATGGGTGATACGGTTGGTGCCCTCCTTTCATTGAAATCAGGTATTTCGTCGTTGACCGGCGGGAACAAGACCCAGAAGAAGAATGAGGCGACCAAAGGGACGTTGGCTGACGTCATTATGTTCTCAGGGTAAGTGTAGTTTAAATCGCTACCATTATTAACTTTATTTTTTAGATGTATGGACAGTCAAACCTCGGCTGATGCATACGAGCAAGGGGTAGGAAGTACCGGGGCCATGTCCTTCGCTCTCATCAAGACGTTATCCAGTGCACCCCACAACACCCCTTACATCCAGTTACTCAACGGCACGCGAGCCATCTTGAAGTCCAAGTACACCCAGATCCCTCAGCTCTCGACTGGACGTCCTATGGATATGAACTCCAACTTCAACATGTAGTAAAGTACTTTATTTTAACGGTAAATGTATTGGAATTATTAATTGAATTTATGTCTGATGGATTCTAATATCAATAGTATTTTTGATAGCTTGTTTATTTTATCATGTTTTCATAGTAGTATACATTTACTATGCTTTTATCAAGGTTAATTTTTTAGCTTGAAAATAAAACTTTTGTTGCTATAGTTTATTTTATTTATTGTAAGCTAAAGTCCTGTTCCACTATACAGCTGATTTAGATGCCCAAGTTACAAATATGTCTAACTCTTCCATCCATCATTTGATTGTCAACATCCTAAATCTAATTTATATAAAGTGAATTAAACTTTTCCCATTAGAGTTTACTTTAACTCTCAATCGAAATGATTAACTTGTGTTCCCACAGGTAGTTATTTTGAAGCTTGTATCGCCGATTCAGTTATACATCTTTATCAGTAGAAATATATTTCCAATCTTTGTTGTTATAACTTGATAATAAAATTAAGTACCGATTAAATAGCATTCCAATTTAACTTGATTATTGGACTTGCATTTGTTAAAATTGTTATTTCAATGTGAGATATCTACCAAACATTTTTAAAGCCCCAAGTTCTGTAACTTTGTAGTATAAAAGATAAACCACATAAGGTGGATTAGATATCGGGTTGAAAAGATTGAAATTGGACTTGAGTTTCTAAATGTAAACAGTAGTATATATTTTAGCGCATTAATTTGTCTATAGTAGCATCATCATTCTTAGAACCAAGTCTTTTTGATTCAAACTATAGTTTAGAAAGTAAATCTGCTTATTTGTAAGTAGTTAGTTTCTATAGTATATTTAATAGACTCTATATAAATCGAAAATACATCAATGGTAATTGGATACTACTGATGGCTTTTAGACTAGAATTAAAATTGATTATTTCAAAGGGCAGCTGTATAAAAAATGTAGTTTTATGGACATCGCATTCTTAAGGGATACAAAATAAGCCCTACAAGATATTTAGCGAGGTTACAGCCAAGTTCCTTACTTCAAACTAATTAGGTGGCTAGTACGTCTCATCATCTTCGAAATCCGGGTCATTAGGTAGTACGATGCCGTCTAGATCCTCTGCTTCTACCAAACTGTAGTCCTCCTAAAACGTTAAAAGTTATCTCAAAAGTCAAGTTACAATTGCTGTTGCCTAAAAACAATTAAAATGGAATTGAGAAAGTAAAATACCTCAGTAGAATACAGTATTGATAGGATATCTTTGATAAAGCCATCTTCACGGGATTCTGGATTGACTTCGATGTACTGCTGGGTCACCAGTTCAATCTCACGGAGCTTGTTGTAGTAGAAGTCACGTTCTGTATGCATGTGGGTGCAGTTTTCTTCAACAAGTAGTAGTTGCTTTATCAACTCGTCGACTTCCTTTTGCAACGACGCCACCTTTGTAACGGAATCAGGTCTACTAGGTTGGCCACTGGAGCTTTGAGATGCCCTCGATATTTTACCGTTGTTCTCAGCTACTCGGGAAGCTACTGCTGATTTGACCGGTGCTATAAATTATCAGCTCCATGCATAAAATAATGTGGTACTGCTTCTGCTTGCAGCCGTCGTAGGGGCAGGTTTGCGTACCGGTGTTCTAGTAGCTGCACTTACGGAGGGGGTTCGAAGTCTTGGAAGTGTTCCTAGGCAAAACACCACCTTTACGACGCGATTTTGCGTCGTAAGGTTCGCCACTTTGATTGGCATCCCAGTAGTTCTTGAGCCACTGTACAAACTCCAAATTGTCCTGCATCTTCATCTTGACTAACTTATCGACTGGGATGGTCTGAAACATAAAAATTAAAACTAATGCTATTTGAAAAGCAACCTTATCTATCTTATGCTTGTCAAAACAACTTTGAAGTACTTTAAAATTGGCTACGTTGTCATGCTCTCCCTTGGGGTCGAATTTAACTTTACCCATTTGAACATCACCTAACAACATTAGCTAATAAAATAACCCTTTATTACCGTAAATTGAATCTAAGATATGGCAATATGCCACTCCTAATAAAGTTTAAAAAAGTATTTATAATAAAAATTACCGGTCCCACATTCTTCAATTTTTCCTAGGCTGAGTTGGCATAATTCATTTACCCATCTTAATAAATCTGTTCTACTTAATCCTGCCATCGATAGTTGAAATTTTCCAAGGTACTTTATGCTCTTGCTCTTATGAAAGGTGAAGCGGATAGGGTTTTTAAGCTAATTTAGTTTTGTATTCATTTGGATGTCAAGTCGCATACTGTTTGCAATTTCAATTGCAGAATTTGCAAAATAGAGTATTGATCAAGCTTATACTGCATTTTATTGGACTGATTTTGTAGCCATCTTTACTCTAACACTTTCGTATTAGAATTTATATTCAACTTTCGATAACTGAGTTACCACTGAACACCAATAGGGTATAATGAATCTATCTCGCTATTTCAATTGGTAAAGCCAGAAACCAATACACAGAAAATTTTGAAAAGTGATATCTACATCTTCAAGAGAATAGAGCTATCAGAGAGCAATGTCTTCGAAGCAAGTTTTGAGTGTATACCGTCATCTTCGTAAAGTACAGTCCAGAGTCTTTAAAGGTACTTTCCATATACCAATTTATCTAATTTCTATAGATGATACCCAAACACTACTAGGTATCCCGATTTTCAACACCTCCTAACATATTTTAGCTGCTTATACCAAAACCCGATACGAATTTGAACTTTATAAGAACGAAACGGATCCCCAAATTATAGAAAAGGTAATTTTAATATAAAATTTTAATAACATTTAGTCTTTGAAATACGCCAAAGATGTGGCCAAGATTTTAGAACAAAATGTCGCTCAAGCCATCTCGGACGATAAATCAGTCTTTAGTATTTTTTATTTTCATTGAAAGACTAACAAGAATTTAGAATTGCAGATGCGAGATAACTTGGAAGTAAACGACAACGATTCCATCAGAAAAGCTCGAACGAAAAATAAGCAAAAGGTAGGGGGTGGCTGCAAGCACTAATGTTATTCCAATATAAAATAGATAATATTTATACAGTAGCTTTGTTTTATAGTGGATAGAGTACGAATACTTTTAAATTACGTGTCTACAATATTTTGTTATTATTGAGGTTTACTTTGTAATATAAAACTATATATTATTGAATACTTTATTCTGCAAGTGCTTTGAGTAATACTACTGCGTCTATTCGCTTTTATTCTACATTTTCCTTGTGGTTATATTGGATAAAGGTACAGAATAAATATGAACAGAGGTAGTAACTCTCAAACATATATTTTGCAATGGCAATAGAATACAGTTCTATACTGTGTGCACTTCATATAGTTTAGTATGTTAAATTGATAGCCATTTGTCTGCCTAACAGAAACAAGTGAAATGCTCGTTCATACATATTTAATTACTATTAAGTTAAGAATGTAATACTGCCTTTGATATAAAACAGAGCATCAAAAAATACTACTGAGCAAACCAACATTACAATGTACCATTTAGTCTTCATTAAATTAATAAATAAATCAGATGTAGTAGTGTGGATGTAAGGCATTCTCGAAACAAATAAAGTCTACTTTAACCAAACTTGGTTTCCGAATTAGGTATGGAGGAGTTTGGAAAGTTAATGGGGAATAGGTTAGTATCCTGACCAGGGAAGTAACCTAGACCACCGTTGTCGAACCGTGGAGGATTGAATGCGAATGAGTTCATGCCACCAAAAGGACTTTCTTTGACAAAAGGGAAATTAGGTTGACGTACTGGGCCAGGTGGAGTGTTGGTAAAGGGGTCTACGTTGTAAGTTGGTAGGCTGAACATGCCATCCAAGTCGTTAGGTCGTCGGAACGTCGATTTGATCGATGGGCGGGTTGGAATGCAGCTGGTGGGACGGATGTTGGGAAATCTCTGATCTGGATCGGCCTGTAACTGAAATTGGTGCTTGAAATCTAACGGATTGAACTGAGGTGAGTTAGGGTCGCATGCCTTACATGTTTGCAGCAACATCTCTATGGTGACAGGCTCATCGACGAAAAGAGACATGTACTTGCTGTGAAGCTTATCCAGCATTATGAACGGAAGGTCTTCACTGCGAGTAGATAAGCTAATACCTTGCTCGATAAGCATGCTGGAATAGGCGTGGAATACGTTATCCAGGATTTTGCCAAGGTAGTGCGAGGGAAGTCCACCAGATACTTCGTTGTGAGAGGGTACGCCAAGTACAGTAGGATTGAATTGTATACCAGAGACATGTGGATGTATCGCTTCCGATTTGTGCATGAATGGTCCACTAAGCGGTAAGTTGCTTGGCTTACCCCAAGTATTACCGTCAAATCCATGACCAAACTGGTTGTAGTTACCGGGGTTAGCGTTGAGTCCTTGTGATACGGATGGGTAATTATAGGATCGCATATTAGTCGGCATCGCTTCACCTTGTAGACCAAACGGTATACTGCCACTATAGGCCGAATGATTCTGAGACGCAGTGATATCAAACGAAGGGCTGCTATTAGCTATACCGGCATAGAACTGTTCTTGATTGCTTCCGATACCTATAAAGGTTAAAAGCTGTTGATAAAACGTATTACCTGGGAAGGGGATAGGTGGATTAAACTGGGAAAGCTGAGGGGGAAGCCTAACATTTTGTGGAATACTAGATTCCATTGGAGTTTCCAGTGATGGCAAATCATGGGAAAATGATCTGGGCTCCTGGATAGCATTAGGTAAAAAAATTGTTTCTGGGCCTTGATCCAAAGTTGATGAGTTTGACTCGAATTTTGGACTATTCTGCATCGGAGATATTATACTGGCATCTACATTTGAATTATCTATCTCTACCCTTTTCACATCTGGAGCTTGAGTGCTGGGTAGAATGTTTGTTGCATCGCTAGGTTGCTTTTGTGGGGTATTAATACTTAGAACGCTGGAAAATAGAGTTCGTGGTTCCGGGGATGCAGTTTCTAAATACACAAAAGCGTTTAGAACTTCAATAAAACTGATAACAAAATATCTGCCTACCTGTATTTTCGATCTTTCGAATTGCCTCTGGTTGTTGAATTGCAGATGTCTTGGGCTCACCAATGCTTACAGATCCTGCATCTTTACTTACTTTTCGCTTGTCATCGATAGATTTGTCTTTCTTGTTACGAGGTGTAGGTAATTGAGCATTGGCATTTAAACTATTATTTGCGATGGGAGGTTTGCTCTTGCTGCCAGTTGTTAAGGAGGAAGGCAGCTCCGGTTTGGAAGAGGTCAATTCGTTGGCGTTAGGTTTCTTGTTAGCCCCCAGGCCTACTTTCTTCTGAACTGCCGACTTATTGCCCACATTACTTGGCTTACTATCAGTCAGATCCTTTTTAGAGGACTTGGACTTTACTTCTTTCCACTCTGAAGCGTTTGGCTTGATGCCCTTTACTTGCTTTTGATTAACTGGTATTTGCAAAGGAGGTGTCTTTCCACTTGGAGTGTTTTTTGAACCACTTGATGGATCTACCTTGATTACACTGTCATTCCTTTCCTTATTAGGCCGGTTTCCAGGTTTAGTTGATTTAGATATAGTCGATTTATCGGGTTTTGATTTAGTAAAGGGAGCCTTGCCCTTCATACCTGATTTAGGATGAACCCAAGCACCATCATCTTTAGGAAGCTCGGAATCAGACAAAGATTCTGTGTTGGGTTTATCTTCTTTCAAAGAGATATCAGCCAACTCAGGTGCATCTATCGAAAAAGCATCCTTTTTCGCTGACTTCTGTATAGATTTGTTGGATTCGGTATATTGTTTGGCCAGAACAAGAATGTCGGCCTCCTCTAACTCAAAAGACCCGTCTGATATAGATCCCTCGTTTTCGTTCTGATGCGAGCCACCATATTTTGAGCTTTTATCATCCTCAACTTTTTTCGATGTTTTGTTGAATCTAGAGGCTTTTAGGGCACATATACAAATTTCACTTACTTTTTCTTGCCCTTTTTACGATTTTTCGAGACCTCTTTGCTCTGTTCTTCAAGTTCATACTCCTCGATAAGTTTAGCTTGTCTTTCGTGAATAATCTAGTCAAGCGTATATACAGTAAATATATAAACAAACCAAAATAAATTTACCTGTGCTCTGTAAAAGTTAAGAATTCTATAATCAAATGCTTTACAAATGCAAATACAAATCAAATCTTCATCGTCATAGGGTGCTTCGATACCAGTGCACTTCAAAGAGGCCTCCAAAGCTAAACGAAATTGATCATCCTGTGGAAGACTAGACGCAAAGGCGGAAGCAGCAGCACCGTACGATAAAGTTCCGATAGCGATATTAAATGGTGTAGGATCTTGCGCACTGAACTGGGTATGGAAAACACAGCTTCTATCTCCGCATGTCGTTTTCTATTCAAAAAATTTGATAAGTTTAAGGTATATGTACATAAAATAATATGCGGGATATCATATAAATGCTTACAGTAGCGGTTACAGGGGTACCAGGCGGGTTTGCAGCTGGGAATGGTGCTCTATCACCATTAAAGTCCCCTTTAAGCTCTATACTCACCTTACCTTCACCGCTACGAGACCAAGTCTGAGATGCAACCATTGTACGATTACCTAGATTAGCATTTCTATTTAGTTCCCATATACATTGAAATTCAATTACTTTTTAGCAAAGATGTACAATGTTCCCTTGCTTCATCCGAGTTCTCTAAAGCGTTTCGGTCGATATTGTTGGACAAGGTAGCTATAAATGAACCAGCGATAGTTGGGGTTATGATCGGACTGGTCTCACCACTAGGTTTGTTCTTACTATGGTCAAGCGTGAATCGACTTGTAAGCTCTAAATAGCCTTTACCATCGTTCTCTAGAAGTTTGTAGGCCAATCGGATGATTTTCTCTACTACAAGGATGATTAAAATTTTAAAATGTAAAACTAGTAGCTACCTTTAACCTCTCCCCTTTCAGTATGTAGTAGGCTTTTTGGCATTAGAGGCTTGACTTGATAGCTCTGACTTTCAAAGGATTCTACTGGCAATAAATAAGGATTATGCCCGCTATGGGGGCTATTGCTGCCGATTTTGGATAAAGGCTTTGCTCTAGGAACGATTAGGAAAGGAATATGAAAAATATACCTCTTATTTAAGCATTTTTGGCAGTGGCAGTTATCACTTCTAGTATGAGAAATTGAATTCATCTTTGATTTGGAGTTCTTGTTCCTTGAGTACCCAAAGAAGAACGTCTCTCTATCTTTGTCGGCGCTTAATATAGCTAATCTCTCACGTAAAGGAAGCGTCTTCCAGAAGTTCAAGGCCATCTTCTTCTCTTCGTAAAGCGATTTGAAATCCCACAAGTTTTCGGGGTCGTCTTTATCAAGCTTCATTTCAGGTGGATCTATACTGTCCTCATTAATCTCGAGTCTCGGATATAGGCGATTTGGAATTCGAACTTGGTTGTCCTTATCTTTCTGCGCAGAGTTGATATTTGATTTTATCCAGGATTTCAAAGTAGGCATCTTATCTTTATTGAAACACCACATAATAGCCAAGTTCTTTTTGAATTCATCATCCAGCTGCGTATGGTCAATCCCTTGTTTATATAGAAATTCGATGCAAGAATTGTCGATTGTACAGTTTTCGTCTTCAATCATTTGCATCGCTTTATACAGTCGTGGTTTGTTGACCTTCAACTTTTGAATGAGGTAAGATTTCTCTTCGTCGGTCCAGTTCTTGGATTCCTCTAGAGACTCAAAAATTTTAAAGGATTCACGCTTCGTGCCAAATATGTGAGATTTACAAGTAGATGTTTCGAAGTTTGGTGTCGCACTTATCTCAATCTCAATGTCGTTTTCGCGCGCAAAACTTATTTGTAACGCTTTAGTAATCGATAAAAAAGATCCTTTCTGGCTTAAGCCATGGCTTGAAAACTCCGAGTTGTCTCTTGCTGCTTCTCTGTTTTTTCCGTTGGAATTGACATTCTCGAATATACCGCAATTAACACAAACATTGTCCGTCGATATCTTTTCAGATTTACTGTTCTTACTCATCATCGCTAACCCCTCTCAGCACTATTACTACGATTCTTGCGAAAAATATTGAAGTCGAAAATCAAATTGAGAGGTCAAATTGAATATTTGGTGATTGAACTGATTCAGATTCCCAATTTGCTAACTTTAGCAAAAACTTGGTGAACAAACTCACATCTAAATAGAGGTATATCCACAAAAAGTTGTCAATGTTGAACAATAAAGCGGTATATATTTTGCAGATTAATAGCGGATATTAGATAAACTCATATTTAACCGTAAATTCTAGTGATATAATGGATAACTAAATTTACTATGCTTTAAATATTAAATATACTCTTCATTTGAAGGCTTACAAACACTCCGCAAAATATTTGCTGGTGGGCTGCTTTTGGAAATCAACTGGATGGTGGTTTAGTGTCCTATCTATTTCGCCATAAATCAATAGCTTTTATTAATTTAAAAATTTCAAAGCATAGTCAAAGCAAAGAGTATGGCTTCAAAAGCACCAATAAATAGATCTATTAAAATACTGTTGATAGGTAGACAAGCCAAGAGCTATTTAGTAGAATATATAGTTATAGCTTGAGCAGTATATATTTTGGATCTGATTCTATTTAATTCAACACAACAATACTTAAGCCTTCAGTTATAAAACGAAACTTAATTTCATTTGTTTGATAATTTAAACTAGCAATAGAAAATAGTGAATCGATATAGAATAGCATTTGTGGTAATAAAGTAACTAAGGTTTCTAACAATACAAATATATACATTTGCAGCACCATATTTAATTTAAAATTTATAAATTAAACTATACAAAACATAAATGTACATTTCAAAACACTAAAGGAAAATAAAGTTGACACTTTATAGCAAGACATTATATGAAATCGATGAGCATTTGCCCTAAACCAAAGTGAGTTGATATAAATACCCCATCCCTTTGTTGGTAATCACTTTATCTTGTAAAGTTTAGTTAGGGGCTCTCAAAACTAGTTGAAATATTAGTTAAATAGCAAAGTTAAAATATATACCTAAAATAACCGAATCCCCTCGCAAAAACATCTTGGAAATGAAACGATCTTTGGTAACCGGTTTAGCTTTTTTCATGCCTTTGCCACTTTGAGGTTGTTCAGTCCACATCTAAATTAATAAGTATTTGACAAAAAATAAAAATTTACTTCTCTAACGTTCTCCAAGACTAAGTTGCAGTGCCTATCGAAAGCTTTGACTCTAGCAAAAAGTTTGCGGTTGTTACGACAGTTAATTAGGACTTGGTTGTGGTTCTTGACGGCCTGTTGCAAGACTGATAAAGGTCCGTTAGTGAATTCTTCAACTTCGATGTTGCGTAGTTCCTCTTCGCTGAGTTCGGCCTTTAACTTCTTTGCTTTACTCATGGTATTTCCTTGGAGGTATTGGAGTGAGATTGGTCAACTTCAACTTGTTTGAGTTCTAAAATTTGCTTTTCTTTGGTGGGATTCTAAGCTTGGATTGTAAAACTTCAGTTTAGGGCTCAATGAAATCCAAACAAAGTACTAAACTGCCAATATTTATTGGCTTAATTGCATAGCTTTCTATTCGATCAAAATTGCATCATCGCCCATTTTTTGCAGCGGTAGGATGTTGGTTTGCAAAGTTGCAACAAAATCCAATTTCTCTACTCAATCTACAACTACCAAAGAATATCTAAAAGATGGTAATTAAACATTTCAAAAAAGTACTAACGGTTTATATTTGATAGGCACGTAATGAAGAGAAAGCACAGTAATTTGTTATGAGATATCTTTAATCAACCTCAATTTCTAGATCGATGCTGTATCGATTCCGTCAAGCCCAAGCCGAGTCCTTAGGCATAACTATGCATACTAGAGAGAAGCGACCCGCCGATGAACTTTCGGTTGATGATTTGAGTATGTGTGAGAAATGGCGTTTCCAAATTATTCGGGAAATAACCCGTAAAGTGTCCAAAATTCAAGACAATTCTTTAAATGAGTTTGAGATTCGTGACCTTAACGACGAGATAAACAAACTTATCAGAGAGAAACGAAGGTGGGAAGAAAGGATAAGGACGTTGGGTGGTCCTGATTATAAAGTAAGCTTAGTCGATTGAGTAAAAGTATTTATTTGTTGGTAGAGGGTAGGAGCAAAGTCAGTTGATCTAGAAGGGAAAGAGGTTCCAGGTTCGCAGGGCTACAAGTAATTGTTTTTGATTTTTTCTATCCTATGATCCTAAACTGGGATATATAAGGTACTTTGGTCGAGCAAAAGATCTGCCGGGGGTACGCGAGCTTTTTGCCACTGAAGGTAACTAAAATTCATGGCGAATTCTAACTAGTTTTCAAGTCGTCAACACCAACCAAAAATCAAGATTCGAACTGTATAGAAACATCGATGCTGATTACTACGGATACCGTGATGAGGAGAACGATAATTTGGTAGCTTACGAACAAGATGTCGAAGCTCAACGTATGTTTTTATAATTCTAAAATTAACTTTTATGGTATTTAGTGAAGCAACATAAACATAGCTTATTTGCTGATGAAAAGGAGATCGAAAATTTCGGAAAGCCCAAGGCTAAGGCCTGATTTATTTGAGAGGAACGAATAGGCTTTGATTAAATCTCGAATTTTCGACACTTTGCGTTATCAACATGCTTTCCATAGATTTAGTATTGCATCGATAACAGGAAAGCCATATAAATAAAGTAAAGTAATTAGCTTGGTATAGTTTGAATAGTTTCAATTTATCTTAAATATAGTTTGAAATCCTAAAATTAATTCTTTGAAATGTAAATAGGCTTGTAAATCAGTACATATGTTTTTAATAACGTTTATATACTTGGAACTAACCACCAATATACATTTCGCATTAATTTTAAATAGTGCCAAGTGAGCAAGTGCAATGGCCAGGCAACATTCAATCTTTGCATCGATTTATAAATCATAAGGTAAGCTAACTAAGCTGCTTACTAGTATCCACGTTTAATGGTATAGCTTTTAAAAATTTCAATCTTCAGATAGGTACGGCTTTTGTATCATAAAGTTTGCAATTTACATGCTATAAAGCCTAATAGCCAAAGTTTATTTTGACATTCGTAACGTTTATAACACGATATTTCTAGATAAAGAGAGGTGAAGGTTGGTTTACCAAAGTAGAGAGTACCTTTATAAATCGATGCCATAAGTGCCTGAATGAATCTACTAAAGTGAAAGAGTAAAGATTTATTAATTTGTCTATTAAAAGTATACAGTTTTGATCCAAGTACACTACTACAAATTACAGCTATTTCAACCAAATCTATAAAGTAAAGTTGTAATGTAATCCAACTCAACTTCTTACCTTTGAATGGTGCAGTTAGTTTAAACTACAGCTTTAGAGGGAGTATGTTTATATCCTTTGGTAATGACTAGGTTAGGTTTTAGCTAGCTAAAGCGACTGTCAGTTTTAGTCAAATTGTAAACCTAACTTGATTGAATATAGCCAAAAGTTAGTGATGCTAGGTATATTTATTTTCACTTCTATAAACTGCTTGTCTCAGAATCCATTGATTGCAAACAATATCCAAACAAATATATACTGCTTTCTCTTCTCTGCATATTACATAGATATCATACTTCCATTTCTATAACCAAACATTTCCATATCAGCTACAAAGTATATCTCAATATCAACCGAGTTTTTACAATCATCGGAATAATTGAAACTGTAAACTACCAAAGTCATTATACTTGGTATTACAAACAGTATATTAAATATTGGCCAAATAAGATGTTAGCTACCGCAAGTAGGATACCCTAACTAGGTATCCGTTAGATTCTTGGTCTACTTTAGTTAACACCTCTATAAAAAATAGCTCACCACCATCTTTTAAGAAATTTCAAACTAAACTCTACAACTGCCATAAAAAATTAACTCAAATTGGCTCAATCCAGTTAGTTTCTAGTTGACGTTCCCAAGTACCAGCAATTTGAGTATAAATTTGAAAAAGTCAAATGGTACCCAACTTGAATCCATATCCAACCTTTGTAGAATTAGAACCATGTACTTTACGACTTTGCTACTAGCATTTATATTAAATACCCAACTCATCTACGCACAATGTACGAATGCTCCTTTACGCAAAGAATTTACCGAGCTAAGTGACGACTGAACGTACTAGACTAATATCAGCTTTACGCAGACTACACGACAACAATGGCGGCATATCAACCTTTGACACCTACAGCCGCCAACACCAAGCCTATGCAACTGACGCTCACGGTCAACCCCAATTCCTACCTTGGCATAGACGCTACATCCGCAACTTGGAGCTCGATCTGCAACGTATAGATCCCAGTGTAACTTTAGCGTACTGGGATTGGACACGAGTCTTCAGCAATCCAGCTGCTAGCCCCATCTTCTACGAACAAAATTTCGGTGGTAATGGGGACCCTAACAACAACTACTGCGTAGCTAACGGTGTCTTTGCTAATTTGAGGTTATCAAATCCTGGTACCAAATGCCTACAACGGCAGTTTGATGCTGGTCCCTCGACTATATCCTCTGTAGCCGATTCGAGGTTGATCAACTTTATCTTAGATAACCAGGATTTCGACGAGTTCTCGCAGAGGTTGGAAGTTATCCATGGTAATATCCATGTAGGTATTGGTGGGGATCGTGGTGATATGACGTACATGTACTCACCTAATGATCCTATATTCTATTTGCATCACGCTTTTATCGATTACCTGTGGTATGTGTGGCAGTTACGGCATAGAAATGAGGTGCAGTACAGTGGTATGCGTAACGGTAGACAAGTACGCCCAAGTGATGTTATGGAACCATTTGGCGTCAGTGTTCAATCAACTATGGGTATTGGCAATGTTGATTACTGTTATACGTATTCGGGAAGTTGGAATCCTAGATTGTCTTCTACGTTAAGTGTCGAACCTAGTAGGGAGGAAAAGAGTCCTAATAGAGCTCAAGCTAGAGCTACTAGTGTGACAGCTTTGAACGATAAGTTTATCGAGATGAATAAGATGAACAAAGGCAAGGTAAGAGCTATTGAGGATGAGTTCAAGAGATTCTTGGTCGAGTAAGTTGATAGATTTAAGTCGAGGAAGTTGCATTTATATCTAACTAATTTTTATAATAAAGTTTCATTCGGATAACTGTTCGAAATACATATGTTTTAAAGTGATTTTCGAGATGCATATGCATAGTATAGTTTATTTGAGATTTATCAACTACTTTCACTTTCAAATATGTGTCAAGTAAATCGATTAGGCATGCCTATATAGTTGGCTCAAAGGATGAGTTTAAGTTTTGCTGGAGCTAGAGATCTTCAGTGCATCCAACTTACCTTTTCTTGAGTTTGTAAAAATTACATCGCAGCCTAATGTTTCTAAAAAGAAAAACTCCACTCTTGTCAAAACTAGAGCTTTTAACCTAAAAATAAACACTTTAAAAACTACATTTCTATAGTTTGGTTACAAATACCACTACTTTGGCTTTTGGATTACATTCAGAGGAGTTTGAAATTATAAGATCTCTCCATCCAACTACAAGGTATTAAATAAAATTCAGGTTTAGGGCAGGTAAGTGCAATCTTACCTTTAAATATATTGTATTCTATATTCCAAGTACAGTTTCAACTAAAAGAAAGTCTTTAGAATATCTCTTATTTAGGTTCTAGTAGAACAATTGTGTAATGTTGAGGCTTCATCTTTTGCCGAGATTTTTTGGAATTTGCTTGCTGAAAGTAGGGTAAATCCAACTACCAGCAAATTTTATTTGCCAAATGGTCTAGATCCGTCAGAATTTTTCCCCAAATCCATCAGCATCTACCCTAAAAGCTTAGTTACAACTGAAAGACTCTTTTCAATGTTCTATATTTCGAAATCGATAAATTCCATACATTAGTTTTAGATCATTGCAGAGCTTTTGTAATTTTCCTTTATCTCTTGGGTTTTTTAATCCCTTGCACCCTTTGTTTGACATCCTTCGATCTAGGGTTGGGTTGGTAAGGTTTATTACCAAAACTCCTCTAGCTAAATTTCCTTCCTACATCTTATATAATCCTTTAACCCTTTCTATGGACCTACAATCCAGTTTTCTAAACGGTAGAAAAGTGTATGTGTACAGGTTAGGTTTCGGACAGCCCGAACATTTGTTGTATAAGGTAAAGGGTAGTTATTCTACTATCAAGGCTTGTATAATAGCGATATCATCCCGGTTTTGAGGGATGTGAGGGCTTTTAATAGTTTCGACTAACCAAACTTTGTGTTGACAAAACAAAATATGAAGTTGTAAAATTGGTATGGTTGTATACCTTTCGAAATGTTTGGTTCAATGTATTCTTTATACTTCATTACGATAAGCCTATGTACGAAACTAAACTAACCTACTTGAATTTGTTATCGTTGAAAGTATAACCTGCTTTGAAACTTATATACTAGACTAAAGTTCAAATAAAATTGGTAGTATAGCTTTATAACACTTTTGTACAAGGTATATAACTTATACTGCTACAGAAATAACCTATATTTATTTTTAAATGAAGCCGTTGGAAAAAATATACTTGTTTTAGTCTACTTTCTTTCATCTTTGTATAACCCTTTTTCGATACTCGAATTGATTTTGGTAAAGGAAAACCGATGATATGAAGTTGGTTTAGGCTTTTACCAACGGAGTTATACAACTTTGGATATTGCAATTTTAACACATATTATTACACATCAGACTATCAACATTGTCCCTAAGTTTATGGGTAGAATAAAAAATCATCAACTACTATCTCGTATTCATATATAGTTGGTTCGAATTGCTTGCCTCAAAAGTAGCTCAACTTTTGCCATCCAAAGTTTCATCTGCGGAATAGGTAAACTTTTATAGGTATACCAGATCCACCAAGCATACTTTTAATTTGTATTACGTCTGGGTAACTGATAGTTTAACTTCAAGTTGTATAGGACATAAAACCATATCCTACATACTCAACGTAAAACCTCCTCCTTAAATTCATTAGACTCAAATGTACTCCGTAAATAAAGATATACCTTGTTACATCTAAAGCAGTCCTTTTTCCTATAGGTTTTTGATGTATATACCTACGTTATTTTTATATATAACGACATATATATAAGCCTAGTAAATGAAGCATCTATGGTGCCTTGTATATACAATAGCTGATTGCTACTCCACTTTAATGAATTGCGCTTTACTATTTTCAGTATATTGTAGAATGCATACCTGATGAAAATAGCAGTAACAGCGATGGAGTATACACCTACCCCCTTTCCACTGATAGTGTATAAATGATATTTTGGTTCAACTTAACTTGGTTAACCGTTTCGTACAGCTCCTTTACTCCCTAAATCTACCGCAATTGGATTCAAAAAATGGTACAGACAAAAGTTGTGAATAATTATACCCATTGAAACATATGCAAAGATCGTTGGAAATAATGTATAGCTATATAAATACAGGCCGCATGGCCATCAGTTGCTCTATATCTTTTCATTATTTTTATAAGGGTTTGATACTCATTAAAGATACCAAAATTTACCTTGCTAATTTACATTAAAGGCGACATTGCGATATGAGTATTTCGAAGTTACCGGTAGAACTTGTTACCCACATATTCCAGCAGTTCGACAGCAACCAGAAGTTAGCCTGCCAACTTTTGGACAAGACATGCCGATCTTTACTTGTCCCAGCTATCTGGAAATCTTGTCCCATCCAACTAAACGTCGCCGACCCTAACCACCTCAACCTCATCCACAAGTATGGCAAATTCATCCAGGTTATCGAGTTCAAGGGCTTCGATCCCCAAGCTGAGGATGACGTTTACAGTAAAGTAATGGATTGGTGTCCCAACTTGAAGGGTCTGAAAGTAGATATCAAGGCTAAGGTGAATCTTGACGTCAAAAATACAGATACCGATGGTTTGGATCCCGTCAGCTATTTTAAAAGTCTGCAGGAGCGATGTAGTTCGAAATTGAAGGAGATGCGCCCCATCCCAAGTTTATCTTGGGACCGATTGCAGAAGTTGGAGTTGAGTGGCAATTTGAAGGATATCAATGTATACCTAGAGATGTCTACCTTTAGCAGTTTAAAGCACCTAAGTATTGATGTTAAGGATAATGACTCTACCGCTTTCTCCAAATTCCATGCTAACTTAAGCAGATTTACCGGATTGAAGAGCCTGAACATCAACTTGTTTAATCTGTCCGAAAATCAAACTGTTACTTTGAAGAATCTGACTACCTTTCTCTCAACTTTTAATGGCTCCAGCCTAACTAAACTGACCCTAAACTTAGGTATACTATCCAAGGACATCCCATCAGATACCCTATTGATGCACCTGGCCAAGTTGTTAAGTTCAAAGTGCTCCAACCTAAAGATTTTGAACTTGAAATTTGAGAACATGTACTTTAGAACCGACTACTCCCAACTAATAAGTTACCTCAACTTGAACTTCTTTAGCTTGAAGTATTTCAGCTGCCTGGGTACCGATCTTATCAAGACTAATTTGTGCAAGTCCAAATGCCGTACCAATTTCAAATTCAGTTTACCTTTGAACGTCAACTTAATCGACGATCCTACCAAATCCTTAACCAAATCTTCTCAACCATCAGTAACCACCAATTCGACTTTGAACAACGATAACTTTAGTAAGGGTAGGAAGTTGAAGTCTAGTTTAGGTTTTGAAGAGTTGGATATCTCCAAGACATTACTGAAGGGTAGTGAGACGTTCAGTTTGATCAGCTACTTCAAGTCTTGGTTCATCTAGGTTAAAATTTTAGCTCAAGTATATTGGTTAGCTCACGAGTCGGCTAGTTTGAATTTGAGGCTTTACTTTCATATTTTCAGCAGGAAACTGGATTTCCTATAAAGAGCTTTGTGGGCTAATTATTCTAAAATTAACTTGAATAAAATTTGTATATTATTAAATGTGGTCTGTTAGTTATAGCTATGTTTCATTTGCTATTCTTATTGGCATTTGTGAGGATTACTGTAAAGATTCGATGTGAGCTGAAAAAAGGTTAGTAAAACAATGTAAATATCTGATCATTTCCATTATAAGCTGGGCAATAAATTGATGAAGCTTGAGTCTAGCCTATAGCTTATTAGCTTTTATCAAGCTTTTGCTATAGTAAGCTCTGAAGTGAAAGGCTTACAAAAATACTTGCAATAAACCAATTAATTGAACATTTTTAAAGTAAACATTAGTTTAGATTATTAGAGCAGTTTGAAAACAAAGAGCTTATTCATTTTTAAAAAGTATATTACTGTTGATTCTTATTAGCAGATATAACTAAAGTTTTCTATACTATAAATAAGTTATAAATCTTCAATATAGTTAACAATACTTTTTATTTAAAACAAATAGATTAAAGACTTTTTTATCAATTATAAATTCCTTTTATGTTTAAAAATATTAAGATTATTAAACTATTTTAAAATTGAAACTTAAAGTATAATAGCTTACTTATCTATCTTAAATAGGCTTAAAAAGATATATTATTTTGCTTTAGTTTATATAATTATGCTATTATATTTAAAATTAGTTGTAATAACTATAGCTTACTAAAATATACTTTAGTAAAAGTATTTTGTTTAATAGTATATATTAATTTAACTTTTTAGCTAATATATATATAATATTTGTTTATTTTTAAATAATCTATATTTATACTAATATCTAATAATATACTTTAGGGTATATATTTTACACTTTAAATTACTATCTACCTAGTTTCCATTATTTTAAATTAATATTTATTTACTTGAAATTTTCTAAAGTTATCTTTTTATTA
Source organism: Capillidium heterosporum (assembly GCA_016630905.1). NCBI lineage: Eukaryota > Fungi > Entomophthoromycota > Entomophthoromycetes > Entomophthorales > Capillidiaceae > Capillidium > Capillidium heterosporum. The sequence goes on along the minus strand of WBMQ01000003.1, from coordinate 2,615,035 downwards.
TAAATATAATCTTTATTTACTTTAGATTTTAAAATTTTAAATTATTACTTTATAAGTTAATTAAAATCTAATTTTGGTAGTAGATTACTATAGCTAAAATATATACTTTACTTTTTTATTAAAAATACTTACAGATTACCAATTTATAATTTTCTTTAAAGCTATAATATATATATTAAAATTTTTACTTAGGAAAAAAACCTTTTATATATTAATTTGGGTTTTTATTAGTTTTAAAGATCTTTTTAACTATTTTAAAATATAAATTTTAATTTAAATTAATTTAAGATTTCTAGCTTATAGTTTTATAAAAGTTAAAAGTTTAAAATATTTTTATTAGTTATAAAATAATACTTATATTAATTAATTATAAGTTTAAAAATTAAAGTATTAAAGCTTATTATAAATATATCTAAAGAAAGGTTTTTTAAAATATTGCTTTATACTATTTTTAGTATTAATAAGATTTCTCAGCAATAATTATACATACCTTTACTAGTCAGATCTAAAGTTGTAGTATAAAAATACTGTTAAGAAACTCTAACCTAAAAAATCAAAGCTTAGTATGGTCTAAAACTTTAAAATTTCAATGCCGATCTTTGCAAATATTTAATGCCAACTTTTATTGTAAGAGCCTGCATATTTATTTGATATAGGGCTACACTAAACTTCATACAGTTATAAATACACTTGTGCTCAAAAGTATGCCTTATTTGTAAACCTTTATACCTGCCAAACAACCAAATCGCATCTCTTAGGTTTAGCGCAGTTATGGATATGAATATAGAGTGACTCATCCAAGTTAATTCAGAATCACAAACCCATCCTTCAAAGGAAATTAGCTAATTTTCCTCAAAATTACACCAGATTCTAAATATAAACTTTGATATGATTTACTAAATCTAGCAATTTTAAAGGGAAATCTCGCTAAGGACTTACGAAATTGAAAATTTTGTCAACAGATGAAAGAGCACTATAAAAGAGATTCCAACTTCCAAAATTTTTCTCTTGTAAAAAGAATCTATCATTTTTATATTTAGCAAGATGGCAAAACTACCTAAGCTAGTGTTAAGAGCGTGTAAACCAGGCTCCAAGGAATGGATCAAGTTGTTGAAATTCGTGTTGATAAGCAAACTTTTGAACGTCAAATTTCAATTTATCGTCATTGAAGCCGAAACTCAAGGTAATATTCCTAGCTATTTCACTACCTATTATATTTACATTTTTCTAATTTACCTTGGTTTGTAGATGTCACCTTCCCAACCCTAGAATTTGCAAAGGAAAAGGTTACATTCTTTGACCCCAATGCAGCCCTAAGGTAACTCTTTTCAAAAAGCTTTGTCTCAAGTGAATAGATTTTTAAATGCCGAAACTGTTGCTTTAAACAGCTCAGAAGATCTAAAATTCCTTCAATTCTTCGAGTTTGAAACCTTATTATTCAAGGAATTGGAGAACACCAGCACCGATATCGAAGCTATATTTACAAAAGTAGAAATGGAACTGGACACCATCCAAGAGAGTTCACCTCTACAGAAGGCTGTCCTATTAGCTACTATATATTCGATCGCCATTGATAACAAACAAATTTTATCCAAGTTCAACAAATTGGAAGCTTGGTTCAACAAAGAAGTCGAAGCTGAACATGTCAAGGAAGCATTTGAGCTTATCAAAGACTTGGTATTCTTTTGAAAAATATGTAGCACCTAACCAGTATTATTTTAGGAAAAAGGTGTCTTACCTGCCCAACCAGTTGAGGAAGCAGCCGAAGTTAAAGCCGTTGTAGGCGATGAAACCATGCGCAAGGTCAAGGAGGGAATTACACTACCACCCCGTCCCACCCAACCCAAGTAAGTATACCTTCCTTTACTATTTTAAACTAAATTTCAAAAGGTTGCCTATCCCCGGCCAGGAGAACATCCTTATTACTTCAGCTTTGCCCTATGTCAACAACGTACCTCACTTGGGTAATCTGATTGGTTCCATTTTATCAGCTGACGTCTACGCTCGCTTCTTAAGAGTGACCGGCGTAAACTATCTCTACATCTGCGGTACTGACGAGTACGGTACTGCTACCGAAACTAAAGCTTTGGAGGAAGGATTAAGCTGCCAGGCCTTGTGTGACAAGTACAACGCCCTACATCGTCAAGTGTACCAGCACTTCCAGATCGACTTTGACCACTTCGGACGTACCACTACTCCCCAACAGACTGAAATCGCTCAGGATATCTTCTTCAAGATCTACGATAACAAATTCACTTTAGAAGAATCTATGACCCAGCTTTACTGCGAGAGCTGCAATAGGTTCTTGGCCGATAGGTTCGTCGAAGGTACTTGTCCCAAATGTACCTACAACTGATGCCCGTGGTGACCAGTGCGACCAATGTGGTACTTTACTCAACGCCTAGCGATCTCATTAAGCCGAGATGCAAGCTAGACGGCAACTCTCCTATCCTCAAAGACTCGACTCACCTCTTCCTTGACCTACCTCAACTACAGCCCAGACTCGAAAAGTGGGTGGAAGGAGACTTCGGAAGTTGGCAAGTGGACTTCTAACGGTAGACAAATCACCAACTCCTGGTTGAAGGAAGGATTAAAGAACCGATGCATCACCCGTGACCTCAAATGGGGTACTCCTGTACCTTTGGAACACATGAAGGACAAGGTATTCTACGTATGGTATGATGCGCCCATCGGTTACCCCTCCATCACCGCCTAACTATACCAAGGAGTGGGAGAAGTGGTGGAAGAACCCTGAAGAAGTTAAGCTGTACCAATTCATGGGTAAGGATAACGTGCCTTTCCACACCGTCATCTTCCCAGCCATACTTCAAGGTACTGGAGAGAACTGGACCCTACTCCATCACATCAATACCACCGAATACCTCAACTACGAGGACGGCAAGTTCTCCAAGAGTAGAAACGTAGGCGTGTTTGGTAACGACGTTATAGATACCGGCATCCCCATCAGCGTCTGGAGGTACTACCTACTTTCGGTCCGACCTGAGACCAACGACTCGGTGTTCACCTGGAAGGAGTTTATCGCCAAGAACAACGGAGAACTGTTGGCTAACTTTGGTAACTTCTGCAATCGTATCCTCAAGTTCGTCGCCTCGCCTAGATACCTCTCCAAACTACCCGAGTTCAAGGTAGATGGACCTTTGGAGAAGCAACTCGTCGTCGACGTCAACGCCTTGCTCTCTAGATACCTAGTTGAGATGAAGGGTGGTAAGTTACGTAGTGGCCTTAAGACTTTAATGGAAGTATCTCAAGTTGGTAACCAGTACCTGCAAAACGTCAAGATCGACAACCACCTCTTTGTCAACTTCAAGGAGCAGTGTGATGCTGCCGTAGGTTGCGCCGTCAACTTGGTCTACCTTTTGGCCGCTATGGCCTTCCCCTTCATGCCTGAGACTTCCCAACAGCTGGCTCATCAGTTGAACGCTCCCCTTACCCAAGTTGGAGAAAGAGTTTGATACCTACGCTTTGTTGCCGGGTCATGTCATTGGTGCTCCTAACCATTTGTTTACAAGAATCGATGAGAAGATGGAGGTTATCTACAGGAACAAGTATGGTGGCAATTCAAACTAAAATTTTCTTTTTGAATTTGGAATTAAAGCTTTATCCTCTACATATATTGCAATTTATTATACCAGGTTTCTGATTATAAATATTATATATATACGTTTTTATTTTAAATTTAGTCATGTATCTATGCTGTAGAGATTGTATTAGTATTCAAACAACCTTTACTTTTGTATTCAAAGTTGAAATGCTTCCCTTCTAGTCAATCTATATTTTTATCTTATGTCAACTTAGTTCTTCAGCTAAGTCGTATATCGAACATCAAACTATTTTATTTTCATAGGTAGTTTATATTTATACTACACCCCAACAATGTGCTTTTGGCTAAGTATTTTATCTTTCACCGACAATTCACTTTAAATCACTGTATATCCAGTTTCCATCACATCAATCAGCCACCAGTCCACTTAATCTCACCTGGGATTAGCTACCCTTTTAGGTACAAACCATTAGATCCTAACTTCGATGGTGGATTACTACAACTAGAACACATATCTACCTCCTTGCTGGAAAAGAATTCACTTACATATCTCCCAAGTTACAATATATATCGAAGTTTTTTCACGGCTGAGTTTCTGGGGATTTTGATCTTTGTGTTTCCAGGTCTTTAGGGTTTTAAGATTGTAGATTAAATTGGATTAGTTTAAATGTTTTTAGCCAGTAGTTTTTCGGGAATTAAGAGTTTTGAGTAGTTTTATTGGTTGTAAAGTAATCACCGCATCTATATTAGTCAGCCCGCAATACGATAAATACACATACGTCCAATGCCGAAGGACTCATCAAGTTCGATCGAACTCACTCAACTGGAAGTTCAAACCAGTGGTCAGATACTCGACGAGAGTGGCTGATCAACATTGTATATCATGTAAATAGATATCATATTTGATATAAATTTTGTCTAGCTATAAACATGAGCTGTTAAAGCTAAGTTTATAAAGCTTAAGGTAGTAAATCCTAAATATTACTTTTCAAGTAGAATGCTTCTACCTTAGATAAGTATTGTGATGGCATGATAGATTCTATCAATTGATACAATGTATATTTATAATTGAATATTATATTAACATGAATTATAAAACTTGGATTGAGATCAGTGGCTTTCAAAGATGAATTCATATGGATTTTAAAACTCAAATTTATCTTGTAGAATATGTATATAGTACACTTTCATTTCAAATTACACAATATATTACAATGTCAACTGTTAGTAGAAACGCTTATAGATTTTGAGATAGCGGATTGTACTATACTAATATAAATTTGATCAGATAGCTCTAGTCATTTTTAACTCAGTTCACTTTTAGTTTATATCTTAAAGATTTAAGATCATCAAGTAAAAAGGATAGTTGTTTAACAGTAATAGCTTTTAAGTTGATGGAATATCGTGTACTTAGAATCCACATTAATATAAACTAATAGCTATATCAATCAAACCTTTTTTATATTTGAACCGTTAACTATAAAATTTTCATAACCAGTAGAGCTATATACTATATTGTTGTTCAGCTATATAAACATTTATAGCCCTGATTGTTAAGGTTAAGGATTGCCTCTATAATCAAAATACTTGCGTTGTACTTAACAATATTATAGAAATGTGCACTAAATTTCCAATTTATAACCTGTGCAATTATTTTCAATAAGCTGATTAGGAAGAATACTTTCAAAACCTAGAACTTCAAACTTTGGTGTTAGGGCAAAGTGTCTTAAGCAGTGTCAAAAAGTCAAAACCAACTTCAGCACAAGTACAATAGATTTCAAAGAGCCTTCTTCCAGCTTTAATAATGCCAAATAGGTCGAGTTCAGAGTATGATTCCTTTTTAGAGGAGGATTTAGGGCTTAAAGGTATCCAGAATTCTGATTTTGAAAGTACAAATTCAAGTAGCCAAGATTTGGAAGCAAAGTTTTGGAGGGAGCTAAATGGTAAGTAAATTTGTAAACATGATATTGAATTTTAATAAGTTGGTAGTAAAATTGATGAAAGTAGGAATTCAACTTCAAACAAATCAAATAGTAAAGCATATACAGGTAGCACTTTAATAAATTTCATGTCTTACATTTTTTAGTAAATAAATCGGAAATATCCATCCCGAGTTCTATCCCCTCTTCTAGGAAACGAGTTGAAGATTGGGTATCGGAGAGTATCAATTATAGTGATTTCCACAGAGATCAACTTCCATCCAGTTTGAGTTATGAATCACGTAAAGGATTTTTAAGTAGATTATCTATCGATGACTTGAAGCATAACTTTCAGCGGCAGCAAGCTACGAAGCCCAGTTCAGTAAAAGCAACCAAAGAATCCTTAATGAACTCACAACCTAAACTGAACTCTTCTTCACCACCTCAGATTAAAAATTATAAAGCCAACGATGAGAATAATCGGACCTCACGTACTCAGGTGCCCTTAATGGAATCACTAGTTGCCATGAAGAATGACAAACTTAAGACTTCCCATAAACTCTCGTTAAACACGAATGACACCTTCTCCGACAGCAAATTGATTTCCAAAGATTCTAAATACAGTTTACCTAAAATTTATCCAAAGCCAGCTACCAACTTTACTCGCATCAGTAACCTAGCCAATACAAATAAAAGTAGAGGTATTGATGACACTTCGAACCTACATAGTTCTCGAACATCCAAAGTAGATAACAGCTATTCATCAAGTAAAGCAACCTACGATGTAAAGCATTTGAATTCTACCAAGTCGGTACCCCAGTTCCGTTTACCTACCTTGAAGCAATCGGCTTCACTTGAACAAAAGGAGGCATCAGCAGGTTCCAAGAAAAATTATACTGAGAAATCGTCCTCTCAGCTACTGAATGAAGTTATTGAAGCGTGTAGCGCCTACAAGGCCGAAGTCATGTCAAGGCGCTCCAAAGTCTAAAAGTAGGGTTCTGGTGAAGATTAGACTAAAATAAAATGAAGTTTACAAAGTATTTTTTATACCTAATTGCATTATAGCATTGATTTACTCTGCTACTATAAATGATTTAAAATGTATGTATCTTTTATATAGTTCTATTATGTGCTTAGGGTTTACCAATCACTTTTATTTTTCAAAAAATTATATAGTTAGGCAAGCAAACTTTACTGATACAGATATAACATAGAGCTTAGTGTAAATGCATTTAAGCAAACTTCACAGCGTAAATTCCGACTCGAACTAGTAGTTTTCCAATACGAGTTTAGGAACAACATTCATGGACACCATCTCCTGGAACAACAATTTGGCAGCATAGGGAATACGCATAGGCACCATAAATTGCGAATTCTGGCAATGGGTACACCAACTCTTGTATCCCAATAAGCCACACTGCTGGCAGACTTGGATCTCAAAGCCATCACTCGAGATCATAAGGCGTTCCAGCAACAGTCGCGAGGCTCCGTATCCAATTAAACAATCACGTTCCATCTCACCGAGACGTAGACCACCATCTCTAGAACGACCTTCGGTAGGTTGGCGTGTCAAGACAGCCCTAGGTCCTTTAGCTCTGGCGTGCATCTTATCTTCAACCATATGCTTAAGTCGTTGATAATAGATGGGGCCAAAGAAGATGTAGGCATTCAAACTTTCACCAGTGATACCCGAGGTTAGGAAATCCTTGCCCGAGTAGGAGAACCCATGATCAATGAGTATTTTGGACATGTCCTCAACTTTAGAGCCACCAAAGGCGGTACCATACTGCAACGCGCCACTTAGAACCCCAGCTTTACCAGCCAGCAGTTCGATCATCTTGCCGACTGTCATTCGAGAGGGAAAACCATGAGGGTTCATGATGATGTCGGGGCAGACGCCTTGGTCGGAGAACGGCATATCAGCCTGTTCGACGATGAGTCCACATACACCTTTCTGCCCATGCCTCGAGGAGAACTTGTCTCCCAATTCAGGGCGGCGCGTCTGTCGGATTAATACCTTGACCAGGGCCTCGTCGTTGTCGGTGGTGGAGACCATGACCTAGATGGGTAAGTTGTAGGCAATTAAAGTGAAAGGTACCTTGTCGATGTAACCAGGGGACGGAGACTTGTAGCTCAAAGGGGTGTCACGGAAACCGCCGTCATCCTGGTTAGCGGTCAAGACGTCGTTGATTGTGTTAACAGGTGACTGCTTGTTAACGTATACTTGGCCGGACTCTACTTTGGCACCAACCTGCGGAAGTCCGTCTAAATCCACGATTTCGAAGCGATGCTTTATGTCGGGGTCATTAGTCTGTGGGGGAGCCGTAATCCTGTCGTGACTAAAATTTATTTAAGTACGGATATAGGAATAAGTGTTAGATACCTGCCATTATTGTAGTGCTTGACTACTGTCGTGTTTTTCTTAAATACTTGGACGCGGCCGAATCCTCGATCGGCTGAAGCCTAAAGATATTTAGTTAGATAAAGTAATTTAACTCAACTTACCTTGTTGACGACTAAGGCATCTTCGATATCATAACCAGAGTAGGACATGACAGCTACAGTGGCATTTTGACCAGCTGGCAGCTGTTGCAAAAACAAAATGTAATAAATTTCAAAATCCTAATCCATTTAAAATTTACCTTGTCGTAGCCAACTAACTCGATGGTCTTGGTCTTGACCATGGGCTGCTGGGGGTAGACCATTAGATAGAGCAGGGTATCGATTCGATTGAGCTGGTTGTAGGCGATGGCACCGATAGCCTGCTTACCCATAGCGCATTGGTAGGTGTTACGAGGGGATTGGTTGTGATGGGGGTACGGAATCAATCCAGCTACGGCACCCAGGATGGTAAAAGGCTCAATTTCCAGATGGGTAGTGTGCTGAGGTAAAATGAGGCTCTCATAGACGGCAATGTTACATTCGCTCTCTTCGTTACAGTCCACATACTCAATCAGACCCAGCTTAAGGAAGCTGTCAAAGTCGAGTTTCCCAGCTTTCAGCTCCTAAAATTGAAAATTAAAAACTATTTTAACGCAAATTTTACCTCAATGTGATGTTGCTCGACTTTGGGAATACCGTTTTCAACAATGATCAAAGGTCTACAGATACGTCCAGCATCACCCGAAATATTGATGGAGCAGTAGCCATCGTTGATGTATATAGAAACAAACTCGCTTATTCTGCCGGAGCGACGCAGGATACGGAAATCATGGACGAATTGGAAGGGGCTTCTAGTTATACCTACGACCAAACCGTTAACGAAGATGGTGTAGCAACCTTTGGCGTAGATTTCGTAGCCAGTAAGAGAGGTAATATCCTCAGCTCCCAACGTGAAAACTATGTTGATAATGGGGGCTTCCTCAACATCAGTCGTGATGTGGGTCATCAGGGCCAAATTCTTCACTAAGCCACAAGCTTCACCTTCCGGAGTATCGGAAGGGCACAGCAACCCCCATTGAGATGGCTAAAATGGAAGTTATCAGCGATAAAATCAAATATTCAATTACTTGCAAGGCACGGGGTCCCGACACCTTCCTAGTCTTCTCGAACTGGGAGGCAATACGTGTCATCATACCCAATGCTGAAATATAGGAAAGTCTGCTGAGGACGTGGGTGATACCGGCACGCTCCATCTTGAAACGCTTCAACGACCAGTTTCCGGTCGATATCGCACGGATGAATCCAGTAGTTATATGGTCCTGCTGCATACGCATATTAGCAACGGCATCTACCGAGTGACGGTTCGACTTCTTCAACGTTTTATCAATGGATGTCTTGAGAAGTGCGTTAAAAGTCTTGAACAGATCTTCGAATAGCAAGGAGAGCAGTTGCCCGGCTCTAAAAAGAAATAAGTAAATGGAGGTGAAGGTTTACTCACAGTTCGAGACGCTTGTTACCGACGTAATCACGGTCATCAAATAAAGATTCATCGTGCTGTGCCATAAGGACACGTCGGGCCATGATCGCAATGTAAATCCCTTTCTCGCGAAAGTTCAAGCTTTCGACAGGAATATGACCTAGGAAAGTATTTCCTAGGAAATCCAGGGCATCGTTCACCTACCAAATATAAGTCAGTAAATTAAATGCGAAAACTGAAATAAGTACGTAGTTCCTTGGAGCTTGCTTACCAGCCGATCCAGGGGTAAACTTCTTGGGAGCCTTGTAGCGTCTACCGATGTAATCCAGAGCTTGCTGCTGGGTGATGATATCAGCTTTTGAGCATTCTTCGACAGAAGGCTCCAGTGAGCTCAGAATCTGTACCTTCGCCACCTGTTATCAAGTAGATAATTTCTTTGTCGCTACCCATGCCCATAGCCTTCAAAGCCATAACGGCTGGGATGTCGTCAATCAGGGAGTTGTGACGCAGGTACAGCTTATCGTTCTTTAAAACGATATAGGACTTTGACTTACGTTCCATAGTCGTACTATATTGAGCTTAGAATTAAAAATACCAAAAAAGCTACCTGGTCACTGAAGCCATAATTTGATTCTTCATACCCATCTCGACGATGATACGATTCTTACTAATCTGCTCCTGCACCAATATGACTTTTTCAGTACCCTTTACTATGAAATAGCCTCCAGGATCCAGAGGGCACTCCTTTATTTTAGCCAGCTCCTTCTCACTCTTTTTATTGAGGACGCAGATATTGGACTTGAGCATGACGGGGATGCGACCGATATTGACGTTTCGGACGGTGTGGATTTTCCCATCTCGCATGTAGCGAACAGTAACGAAGATACCAGCCGAGTAGGTTAAGTCACGGAGTCTACATTCATGGGGAGTAATCTCACGTTGCTGAGCATCTGCTTCTACGATATCTGGTTTCCCAATCTTGATATCCTTGTATCTTGAAAAAGTTAGGTGAGACGATTATGTAAGCTTACTCAAGGAAGAACCCGGGGGAAACGTCCGATGTAATCTTACTGTTGCTCATTAAAATCTTCTTGAGTTCGTGTTCTATCAGGTAGTTGTAAGAGTCAATATGTTGCTTGACCAATCCTTTCACTTGCAAGTAGGCTGGTAGGAGCTTCCATTTATCCTAAACTTGGTTTAGAAAACTAAAAGGATAAAACTACCTCTATTTTGTCGACAGGCGCCGTTATATCTTCCCCTTGGAATATTTCTTGCAAAGATTTGTTGTTTAGTTGCGCTTGTGCAGCTTGTTCTTGAGCCAATGTTTTTAGAATATCCTGAACTGATTCATCTCTATTTACAGTTTCTGGTTGCATACTATCAGCAGTTTCATTATAGTTTTGGTTATTATGGCTTGAACTACTTTCTTCTATGGATGGGACAGCTTCTGATGGCTCAGAATTTGTCGAGGCCTCTATGGTTGTTGGATTATTTTCAACGGTATTTGGTAGTGATACGTTCTCACTCACATGCTCAGTTTGGATTTGTTCTAGTTTTATCTCTGGATCTTCTGATTTTATATATTCTGTAGGTTGCTTGGACTCTTTAGATTTTCTGCCTTGAGGTGACATACTGCTTCTGTTGGTTCAAGCTGGGTTTTTTACAGTATGAAGGAATGTTCAAAAGTTTTGAAGTCTTGACAGGAACTAAATCACTCAGCACAAAATTGAACCTTGTTGGCCAGCAAATCATTCTTGGATTAAATCTTCAGTTTGAAGGCTCAATTGTTGATTACCAATTGCATATTTATTTGAACAAATCCATTACATTTTCTGGTTCCTAGTCCGAACTAAATGGGAAATAAAGTTGGCATAGAGAAAGCGATTTGTATTAAAAGCTAAATCGAATATTCCATTTAATATATATATAAAATGCATTTAAGTAAGCTTTAAAATATGGGTGGCTTGTTACAGCTCTATATTGCAAATAGTAGTTATATTCATTACATATATGCTCATTTAAGCGAATAAACTTCAATACTCAAGAATAGTATCTTGAGATCCAAAACTATAAATTTCGAAAAATGAAATAGAATTTCATTTAATATAAAGTAAGTATATTGAAGAGTTGAGTTATTGGAGTTATCAGTTAAAGGTAGCTAGCATTGAATTTTAGTATTTAGTTACATATATTTAGCTTATAAAATTTCCAAGCTTTACTTTTACTTTTCTCAGCTTAAATTTTGAAATAGAGCATATTTTATTTATTATGTTGACACTCTTTACCTTGATGTTGAAATGAGGACATATTGAAGCCAACTGCACCACAATCAATTTTCTCAATAAATAAAGCAGTGAGGTGAAAACTTATAACTAAATTCTAACCATGTCTAGTAATAGTCATTAAACTATTCAACCAAATTGTCGATTTCTATAAATTAACAACCAACCCTCGATACTTTCAGTTATTTCCAGTCATTTCTTGAAAAGTATAGTACTTCAACTCAATCCACTTTTATTGACCTTGTTAAGTTTCTAATCAACTCACTAAGCCTCTTCTCTAAACTTCATTACAACTACTGTCAACTAATAAGCTAAATCTTCATCCTACTGTTGCTTCTCTCGCTCGTCTCTATCGGTTGAAAGTAGTCGCAACAACCTTTTGTAAAATTTCTTTAGAGTCGTGGTTGATTGTTATAGTAGCTGGCCCAAATATGATCCCTAGTAAGTATAATGCAGCCTATCTGTTTTTGAATTCGAGGTTGTGTTTCTTCCACATCTTACATAAACCTCTGATATTGAGTGGATTCTTTATTAAAACTTCCCATCACGTTTTCATCCAACTTGCCAAAGCTCCAGCTTACAAATTCAATTGGTTCATTTACCCAATTTTCCCACAAGAGAACTAAATGCAGAAAATAAAGGCAGGAACGCCTTAAATTCCAAGTAACAGTTAGCAAGGGACGACACTTTCAGCCTTTCAAAAGCGATTAAGCATGGATACCAGCGCCAACAAACCGTTTACCAGTAAACTTCAGCACATCCTCAAGAAGTGGAAGAGTAAGAACCTTCAACCCTGTACCTCAAATTCGCAAACTTTGGGCTACCACCTATCCCAACTACCCCTCGAGCTACTGTTCAAAATTCAAGATTTACTAGACTTAAAGAGTCTCTATACACTAAGTTTGACTTCCCACTACTTTTACAATGTAACAGTTGGCAAGCTGTACCGGAAAATTGAGAATATAAACGTCCTAATTTCAAGCTACCAGTACCGTTATCAGCAAAGTGGCTGGGAAGCGGCTCAATTGAAGATTAACAAGTTCAAAGGGAGTATCTTGAGTTCCGAAAGCCTTTGGTTCGCCGTCAACACTATAGAGATTCAAGTTTACACTAAGCTTATCAAGTACAAACAATGTCTTTTGAATCAGAAGCACTGCGATGAGTTCTTCAAAGTTGGGAAACCGATGCTAAGCCGCTTAAAGTCGTTGAAGCTAGTTTATTTAGGTAGGAGAGGTTGCGATTTGGAGCAAGTCACCCAACTGAGCATGCTGAAGCGCTTCTCCCTCAACTATCAATTGCCATTAGACGACTACCTCTTCCTCAGCAAGTGGCAGCCTAACAAGCTAACGCACCTCTGCCTAGAAGTTTTGGAGCTACCGTTCCAGCTATTCTCCATATTGACCACCAACTTCACAAACCTCAAGGCTTTGGACTTAAAGGGGCAGTTGACTTCCGATCCTGACTTTATAACTCAAACCTACAACTTCCCCAATTTGTTACAAATGGATCTCACTGTCACCAATCTCTACTTCACCAACATCAAGACTAGCTTTCCACCCCAAAACCGGTTCCCCAAACTTAAAACTCTAAACCTAGCTGGCAAGGCCGAGTTTAACGATTATGTTTGCAAAACCAAGTGGCCCAACTTGAGTTGCTTGAACTTCACCTTACTCTACCTCCCCACCAACCTAGAATGGCTAAACCTCATCAAACTGACTACCTTCCACTGCGATGCTCCATTGCCGATATGTGATAGCCTACTACCTCTGACTTTGACCCAATTGACCAACTTGCGAACTTTACACCTCAATGGAACTTTTACCGACAGCGCCTTTCTTATGGCTGGTGCCAACGTTACATTAACCGACCTCCACATCAACGCCTGTAGTAATTTATCTTTCCACTTTTTGAATTTCGTTTACGGATTAGGTTCCCTTAAAACCTTTAAAATATGCCTCAAGGATGCGTTCAAGATCAAGAAGGGGGATCTTAAAAACTTTGACAAGAAGATCTTTTACAACTTGTTGAGGTTCGAGTTAGTGGGCTTTCCTAAGTTTATGGAGTCGTTTGTCAAGAACAATGCACTTCTGCTAACTAACTTTTAATTATATAAATATGGAGTTGGGCTTAAGCTATATATAAATGATCAATATAGTGTATTTTTATTTCATTAAGTACTTTCATTTAATGCTGTATTGTTTATCCATTCATTATAAAATGACTAAATAGAATCGAAAATCTTCAAGTCTCCAAACATAAGTAGTTTATTAGAAGGATACAGATATTATTTGACTCTTCATACTCAGTCAACCTGCATAGGATTTCTTTTACATCATTTATGCTATATTTTGATGCATTTCAAATTTGAAGAACAAAGCTCCACATTTATAAACCCGATTTGCTAACTATAAATCTCAAATTCTAGCGTAAAGAGGGTTCCTATCCAAAACTTGAAATTGTTCAAGCAGAAACTATTGTATTAGGAAAAAAAGCTAGTTTTGAAGATGCACATCGAAATATTAAGTTAAAAATGTATATTTATTTATTCTAATACTACCAAAAAGAAGCTATGCGCTCACTCAACTTAATGCTTCGAATTCTTGTAAAGTAGAGCTCCTTCATAGACGATCTTATCGCTATCCAAGACCTGCAACTTAGCGGGGTGCATGAAACTGCCATCAGGGTACAGTACCAACTTCAAATTCTTGAAGCCAGCAATACTATCGATAGTAAACAGGCCATTCTCAATACTTATAGGTTGGTTACTAGGGCACTTGGTAACCGAGTACTTGCCTGTAGGTGCCAAACTGACGCTGGAGATAAACGTCTGGCTACAGTTCTTGGACTGGAAGTTGCCAAAGATATCCAAGATGGAGTCCATTAATCGGGTCTGGTTACGTTTAGCCAGGACAGTACCGTTGAGATTGATACCGTTTGTTACAGGAGCCAATGTCAAAGTGCTATTGAAGGATATATCTTTGTCCTTCTGGTTCAAGCGTTCAATGAGCTTGCCTTGGCTGACACCCCAGGTACCAAAGGTATAGCGGGTCTCGGTATCATTGGGAGAGAGACAATAACTGCGGATTATAATTCCCTTGTCACTTAGGATGAGATCTGGATTGCTGGAACATTGGGGGGAAGCTTGTGGTTTGGAGCTTTGGTATTTGCCTACCACTTTGTTGTAGACGTCAGTTTCTGGGGATGGGGACGGCTGTGGGGGCGAAACTAAAACTGTAGATGGACTTTGGACAAAGGTTGGAGAGTCGGTGATAGGTATGTTAGTTTCAGGGGCATCAGTAGGTAAATCGGTAGGTAAATCAGTGGGCTCGTCGGTGGGTAAATCAGTTGGCAGATCGGTTGGCTCATCAGTTGGATTGATGATAGGTTCATCGGTTGGCTCATCAGTTGGGTCGACAATAGGCTCATCAGTAGGCTCAACTACCAAGGAGTCAGATAGACTAGTAAAGATACTGGAGTATCCGCTGGTCCGGGTGGGTTCAGTCGAAAATTCATCAGAGATTTCACTGGGATAGGAAGGTACGCTTACAGTTATGCTGTCGGTTGTAGGGCTACTGGAGTACACATAGGTAGATATATGTTCGGAGCACTCGGGAGTTTCGTAGTAAGGTAGGATCTTACTTAAGCTGGTAGAGAGAAGTAAGCTGGTAAGAAATAGTTTGGAACTCATGGTTTTGGTTTGTGTTATACTGGTTTAAAACCTCTATTAGTTGGATAGGAAAGTATGATAGCAATTTCAAGCTAATTTATTTTTTAACTAACTTTCTTACCCTCCCTCGCTTTATATAGGTTTACCATTGGTATGCCTTAGTTAATGTTTCTGGATGGCTTTACTTTGAAAATAGACTGCATTACAGATAATGCCTTTTACGGAAGCATCTCAATCTTTTGAGAGTAGTTGACTAACGTCGCACCAAAATTCAAGCTGGCATTAATCTACTACCCAACCAATTCATTTGTATGGGGAATATTATTGGACTCATTTGAAACGACCCAACCCTTTTATATTCCTGTGAGTCTAGTCCTCATAAAACCATAATTTTCATGCTGGCTCATCTTTATAATATGAAAAAAATGTTGTGAAGATCCCAATGCTTTTCGGGCTGGCATTTACGATAGACGGAGATATCGTCACCTATTCCACTTTATCGACTGGTAGGTTCACAATTATTATATGGTGTTGCTTTAAATTTCGACTGTGATGTTGCGCTACTAATTCCGAACCGTGTAGCTATCGGTTGTCATTCAATAATGCGGTATTTTCGCTCCATTTCAAGGTGAGCAATTAATTCAGTCTTTGAAAATTATAGAAAATTATACCACATACTTCAGCTTAAATATATAGCAATTGGAGATATCTGGACTCTAATAGAGTTTCTCACCGAATCATTAGGTTCGAGCCAAGATTAGGTAAAAGAAATAGAACTGAGGAAGTATAGGGTACACTTTCAACACTACATTGAATATTGACTTGAAATGTACAAACTGCAATAACAATGGTAGTGCCCTTATCAAGAACCTTCATTAAAATAAGACATAACGAAACACAGTTCAACCTAACATAGGTGAGGCTTTATAACCATATGTACAGGTACCAGAACAAGTACAAATTGGAGCAGTAATTAATACAAGACTTTTTAAAAGGTAGCTAAAACGTTAAAGTTGCTGCAATTCTATTTACAAAAACCGAGTGATTTATTATAAGTTCCCTTATAAAAATCATCCAGAATTCCTGAACAAGGTAGTAAAGTGAAAGTACAAGGCTCAATTGTAATTAGTAAATTAAAATTTAAAACATAGTTGTAAATGGCCTCTACTTTCATCGTACTACTCGGTTCAGCAAAATTGAGTGGCTATACTTAAACTAAACTTAAGCATAACCATTCAGTTTTACTGAACCAAGTAGTATACTGTTGTTAAATTAAGGAATGTGCTACTAAGATGTTTAAATTTATCTTTCCGATTATAAGCAGGCTATAGGCTTATTTTTATGTACTATAGACTTGGAAGCATGATTGAGCTGAAAATTCTGACCTATAGTAGGTCGTGAAATAAGTAACCGCCCAGTAGGCATAAAGGTAACCCACCTAACTGAGATCTAAATTCCTCATAGCACCGTCCCATGGCTACCTTTGATATAGTATCTAGTTTAGCAAAACTGAGTAGCAAAGGTATTTTTGGAAAGGAAACATACTTATAACTGGAGTAACCGATCACTTTTAAATTTACAAAGTCAAATATGAAGCCACAATTCGTATATTTATAATAATGAATATGATAATATTTCTATTATTCCAGATGATGGGCTTGATGAGTTGATTATTTGAAGAGCCTTAACTCAAGTTTTTCATTTATTCTATATCCTCAAATTAAAGTTGGATGGCTGGGTATCTACCACTAATATTCATAGGACTATTAACTTATTGTTAAAACTTACAAGTCTACACAGTACCATTAATCCATACACTTGAAATCATATAATATAATTTGATATAATAATCTCAAACTAAATGAAATTCAAGCTGTAGAAAATTGACTGTGAATTGGATATAATAACATATATTTTAGACGTATTAGGATAGCTATATAAAAGAAGAGCGTATATTCTAATCCAAGTAAACTTTAACCTAAAACCAGTTGGTGGAAATAGGTAACGATGTGTATCAAACTGACTTCTAAGGTATGCTTCGAAACAATTAATTGACTTTATCTTCTTTTATCAGCTCAACCCAACCTTCTACATTGATAAAGAAACTTTTAACTTGGGTCTAGAACAGACTATAACCAATTCAACCTCGGTCTACCTACTAGGGCTTTCACTTTACGAGACAATGATCCTAGTAGCTCTATTATGCAAAACCGCTGTAATCCATCCGATCCTATCTTGTAATTCTTATAAATGCAGCGCAAATTCGACCAAGAGCTATTGGGAATTATATTCTAACTTGGAGTCCCAATCTAATTTTTGAGCACCTAGCCGAAGCCTCAACTTTTCACTATTTTCAATCTAGCTTATCAAATATTGCTGATATTTTCAAATAAATTAACCCAAAGTTTATCAACTGACTATTCAATTGTTGGCTGACTTCAATTTCCACTATTAAATCAATCTGAAAGCAATATCCGGATAAATTTTGCTAATGTTTATATCCTCCACTAAGCTTAGTTTCTACCTATTGACATCTTTATAAATTGGGAACTTGGGCCAAGTAAACCTATTACCTAAACAAACTAGATGATTAAACCAAAGTAAATCTATTACCAATTACCCACACCTTTATATAGACATGTGCTTGACTTTTGGAAAAGGGAAGTGTAATTGCCGATAGTCGTTGGTAAATCGATTACAGTAGATGTTATTATGGAAGGGTTGAATTGCATTTTATTAAGTTTAAACCGGTTCTGTATATAAAGGCTTTGTTGAGTTTGTGGGAAAACATTATGGGTCGGAAGATAGAAACTTGGACGGATCAACTTCAATCTTCAGTGAGGGATTTCATAGTGCACTTTTAGCCAGCTTCAAAAGAAATTTTGCCGGGTATCAAATAAATTGATCTTAAATTAAGTTAATTTTATAATGTAAGTGATATCTTTTACAGAACGAAGTATTCTATTATTGAGATCTGGTAAAGATTCAGTTGGATGAGCTACTAAGTTAGGTTACAAATACTTTTCCACATCTCAACAAAAAAGAATAAAGTAATTGATCGAAAGGTGGATACATTATGACACCATGCTCCCAATATATTAATCGCATTTATACATTTACTTCCTATACGAATTGCAAAGTTCCAGTCCTTTTAAAGAATCTACATTCCACTTCTATATTATCTAATAAAAACAAATGGATTGGCAAATTTTACCCTTCGAATTAATACGACATCTAAACAACAAAGCTATATATAATCGGTTTTGGTTTCAAATTAGCGAACCATTTAATTTTAATACTATGTTACTAGCATCTGATATAAACCTATTAGACAGTCATCTAAACCACCTTCAAACTGGTCTAGTTACCGAGCCAGCTCCGATAGCCGACAAAGTCGATCTCGAATCCAACATCCCAACCGAGTACCAAAGCCTAATGGATGACCTCGACAAGTTTAACACCAAGTTGAAGACGTACCAACAAACTAGTTTCAATATTAATTTAAAACGGCATACTCATATCTTGGAGACGAAGCGCGAATCCTTAGCACCGCCAACTACAAACACCAGCTTCAAGGATAAATTGGAAAGTTACAGCACCAACTTGTATTTGCCCTTACCTAGATCTCGCAAAGGCTCCCTAGCTTCCAACTCCTCTGAATCCAGCTACGCCTCTTCCAACTCCTCAACTACCAACTCCATCCTAACTTCCCTACACAATCTCTTTTCCTCAGATCCTCAACTAGATGACACCTTGAATCTAAAACTAAAGGAAGTGCATCCCAATTCCATCAAAAGATTTGACAGTTTCTATAACCTATACCCCACCAAAAAATTATCTTTAAAGTCCAAAAATTGGAAGTTGAAGTTTTTCCTCCTAACTACCAATTCGCAACTCTTGATCTTCAATGACAACGATGGAGATTCGAAATTGGTCGAGTTGATCCAACTTACCTACAACTCTAAGATCTTTGTACATAACGCTTTTGGTAAGGACAAGTTTGTCATCCAGTTGACAACCTTGAACAATGTGGATTATTTTTTCAAATTTTCAAGTTTTGGTAATATGTCTATTTGGTCCAACTCGTTGAAGAGCTGCATTGACAATTGTAAAGATGGTAAGGAAAGGAAGTTCAATACCTGTTGATTAGGTTTATTATGTACATTTGGAATGTTAAGTTGTACAATAAAGTTCTTTAATAATTTTTAACCTAAATCTGTAGATAAAATGTGATTTATAGTTGTTCGCTTTTAATATCACATTTACATATACTTTTTAAGTTTTAGTTTCAAGTAAAGTTTGCTTTTTATTATTTGGTAAGATCAACAATGAAAATATATAGTAGATAGGTAAAGGTATTGAACTACCATGCTACTCTTTTTGGCCAGCTACCTAATGCCAACTTTAATTTCGCTTCTCAGCTCTGCAACCTTGTATTTATTTTATATCGATTGTTATTAAAATTAAAACATGCCTCCTATACTCAAAAAGCGATTGCATAGAGCTTTTGATATTGATTATATCTGAAAACCCAAAATTAATTTTATATGATACCGATTCCATATAATATTAATACAATTGCATCTAAACTATCGAGTACTTCTAAAGCGTTCAATTACGATATTATTTCTAAGAAATATATTTAAAACCTATAAGTAAAACATTAGACGGTGGCAAAATAGCTAAAATATCATTTGAGTATCTCTCTACCTTCATAATTTCTTTGGTCTTTACATATATTTGAACTATCTGGTTATTGATAACATACCTATTGTAACGAAGCCTCTGAAGGTTTTTCCAGAGAATCAACTTGACGATCTTCCTAGCTTGCTGGACTTTAGCCCCAAAGCATGCAGTGACCAGTAGTATAAGTTGAGCCTAGCATTACTTTACAATTTAGAGTCCAAAACCCAATCACTTTATTTTATGTATTCCATCAATCGCCACTTTGACAGGAAATTTAGACTATATTGGTATATTTCGATCTAACAATTAACTAAGCTCCAATCACATAAGAATCAATTCTTGAAAGGTGGATTCTTAGCCACAGTCGTAGAAACTCCAAACTGGGCCGCAGCCTGAACCAATCTATCAATCCTTCTTTTTTCTTTTACTTCGCTAATGGAACAATAGCTGTTTTGCTCAATCACTATTCTCACTGTGAAAACTGACTAGCTTATGAGCTATGAAGCTCCACAAATATATTATCCTGGCATGCCTTCAAGGCATGATGAATGCAAACTGTTTTAAATACCACTTTCATTGTCAGTACCTCTATTCCTTTGCATACCTCTACTCCTTACCTTATATAAACTCCCTAACCTGTGTAACTTTTGGTCAAGTGATTATTTGATAATAAAGATTCGATTCTCGTATTTTATAATCACCGCACATTTTCCAACACTTTTTGGCACTAATTCTCTGTAGATTTTGAATTAGCTTACCATTAGAATTTGGATTAACATTATATTGGAATTAGAATAAAAATTGGCATTGAATTAAAATCGTTTAGGATAAGGATTATAACTATTAATTTCATTTATTTTAGAATATAAATTAAAACATTAAATTCAGATGAACATTATTGCACTCCATGATCTTGTCATAAATATTTCCTTCTTTGTCTTTATGAATTGCTTATAGACCTAAATTGCAACTAAAACATTAGTTTTAAAGTAATAGCCTTAAGCTTTTAGTTTTATTGATGTGATCATTACTATGTTGGCTTACCTCAAGCCCAATTCTCCATCCCTTTGGAAGCTTTCCAACAATAGTCTTAAGTTTTATTAGTATAGTTACTACTATGTTTACTTTAAGCTTAATCCTATTGTAAGGAAATACTTCTAATCAGCTGTAGCTTCACTTAATAACTAGAGTTCAGTTTTACATTCCGGACACATAGATTACCAGTTCGGCATCGATCCTAGTAATGCTAGAAGTTCTGTTCTCTTTAGCATGAATTAAGCGTTTTATTTAGCATTGACTGTCTTTAAATCAATCTTGTCATTTCTGGGGTTAATGACGAATGCCCAGAAAACAAGAGGAATAGTGTTACTGATGGATTAGGGAAAACGTCAATTACCAGTACTCAAAGGATCAACTACTAAGGACAAGTCACCTATATAAGACCCATGGTGAACTTAGTAGGAGGTTAAGTTATTATTAAATAAACGTATTGAATCATTTGATATTTCTTCTGCTATTGGCATAGTATAGACTCCCTGCATAGTATAACGTAGAACTGATAATCGGCATCCCTCGACAGTAGAGAGTTGCGCTGATCTGAACCGAACGATAGAACTGAACCGAATTGATCTGAACTAGACCCTAGAACCCTCCTGAACCAATGAACCCGACTGTGCTCCTTAGCCTGATGGCTACTCTTGGAGTATTCCTATCCGCCCACCGTCTCTGGATTAGGCTCCAAGCACGAGCCTCCTCCTTATATAACCTTATGGTCAACGTTCTTAGCCTTTATGGAGTCCTGGCTACCGTTGCTTCCTGGCTAACCCCAGCTGGTGAACGTTCCTTGTGGACGTTTCCCAACACCTATATCTCTTTTGAAAATTCCTTATAGTAGCTATATTAGATAGATTTAGGTTTATTTATATTTATAGCTGGGCTATAATATAAGTTGGCTAGTTGAATTTTCTAGATATACTAGGTAATTATTTTTTAAAAATACCTAGCTTTTATAAATAAACTAGTTAAGCTTTTAAAAATAAAAACTAATTAAATTTAAGCCTAATTTAAGTAAATCTATCTAGTAATAATATTAATTACTATTATTAGGTTTACAAATATAAAGATTTAATACTATATAATATAATACTAATGATTATAATTTTTAAGTTATTGTTGTTATTAAAAAATAAAGGTAATCAAAAAATATGGTATGTAAAACAGGTTTATAAGTAAAAATAGTTATAGATTAGAAAATTAAAAACTAAAAAATTTAATCAAAAAAGGAATTTGAGGAAAAAGATTCAGATCTATGGCTTAGTAATAAGGATTATAATAACTAAAGTTACTATAGCTGCTAAATTTTATTTTTATAAGTTGTAGCTATATAGCTCAAGTTTATTTACAAACCATAATTAAATTTTGGTATATGTTTTACTGATTGGAAATTACTTTAGGGCCGATTACAATTTACAATAGATACAATCAACAATCCAAAATTTTATTTTGCAAAGTAGGTAATAAAAAATATGCTAGAAGGCTTTTTCTATTAATTTGATTGTCTACTAATTAAAATCTATTAGATGAATAAAATACGAAATTTTAAGGTATAATTAAACTATAAGCTACGATCATAAATTCGAATGTAGTAAAATTGTGGTTATCAACAAAGCAAAAAGTATTATGGAATAAAAAAGAAACTCTATAGACATTTTAGCTTAATTTTTGTAACATTTACTATCAAGAAAAAGCAACTGTGACTTTATTTTCAACAACTCTTGTGGTTTAAGCAATAGTATGATTTCACTCCTTTTCGATAATTTCTCTTGTACATACAACTTTAGTTGCCATGCATGAAATTGAATTTAAAGAGTTCATATCTCTAATAAAATAAACATACATACATATTTTCGCTTATATATCATACAAGGATAAATGCAATGTAGATTCCGAATCTATTGAGTTTAAACACTCGTACTATGTGTATCGAGAAGGTAGATATTTTAGGCACATGTTACCTAGGTTAGCTTAATTATTCGATAGAACCATCTACAGGCACTGTTAGAAAGTCTAGAAAGGTCAATTAGGGAAGTCTAGTAAAAATATGGTACTTTTTATATTTTATAAGGCAAAAAATATATTAAAATGAATTTATTAATCTATATAAACTTTAAAGACAAATCCTCTACTGGACGTTCATGTTGATGCCGCTCATTGAGGTGGGGATGGACTGGTTGTTGAAGAAGTAGTTGTTGGAGTCGAATTTGGCCTTGATATCAACCAGCTTAGGAAGGTTGTTGCCGTAGAAACGCACCAAACTGTTATCCAAATCCTCATCGATGTAGTTAAAGTAGGCTTCACTGTTGACGATCTTGCCCTTCCTCAATCCGGCTTCGAAGGCGTTGATCCAAGGCTTTCCAGCCTCACCTTGAGCCAAAGTATCGGCCTGGTTTACCAATTGGAGAGAGTACAGGTTGGTTTGGCGATGAGAGAAGGCAGTCTCCGAGTTGCCCTTGTTGTCCAAGGCACCGCCCTGCAAATCCATAAGCATGTAGCCTTTCTGAGGCATGTTGTCAAACAGCTTCTTGTAAGCTTCGATCTGCTTGTCGTCCAAGCGCTTGGAGATGTAGAAGGACTTGGCTTTGAAGTAAAAGGGGGTGTGGATGTGGGAGTTTACGCTGGGGATTTCGTCGATGCTCTTGAGCTGGTCCAGCTCGCCGAATTGGACAACCATCTCAATGAAAGTCATCTGCTGCTTGTAGTTGTCCTTGCTGAAGTTGGCGGGGAAGTGCTTGACTATTTCTTCAGCGTAGCGGTCGTTTTCAGCCTCGGACGACTCTTGGATAACGGATGAGATGGTAAGGCCTTCATACTTGTTGGCACGGAAGACGGAGGTGACGCTGCTTCGAGGGTGGGCGATGGCCCACTCCTGCCAGGCCTTGTAAACTTCGGTGAACTGTTCGAAGGGGTACTTTAGGGTTAAACGTTGGACTTTGGTGCTGGCGTCGAAGGCTTGGAGCTTGAACTTGGTAACAATACCAAAGTTTCCGGTACCGGCACCACGCAGAGCCCAGAACAGTTCCTTGTTCTGGTTTTCGTTCAAGGTCATGACTTCACCCTTGACGTTGACCATCTCCAGTTCGATAACGCGGTCAATCATGAAGCCATACTTACGGGAGGAGAAACCGTATCCGCCACCTAGGGTATGGCCAGAAATTCCGACGGTTGGGCAACTGCCAGCGGGGATACCGTACTGACCAGCCTTCCATAGCTTGTAATAGGCGTGACCTAGAAGAGTACCGGATCCGAATTCGGCTACCAAGGTCTTGGGATCAACTTTGAAGGAGTTGACATCGACGAGATCAATGACAACGTGGGTGTTCGAGTTGAGGGAATATTTTTCGTACGAGTGACCACCGCTCCTTGGTACGACCGAGACGTTGCTCTGGGTACCACAGATGATGCTGGACTGGATGTCCTTGGTTCCTTGGACTCTAATGTAACCGCGGGGATCGATCTTCTTTTTCAGGTTCCACTGGTGGTTGTGCCACTTGTACTGCTCACTACTTTGATCCATCACAATGTTCTTCTGGTCGACACCTCTGGAGGCTAGACAGCTGCTGAAGTCGTCGTACTTGTCGGCTAGCACACCGGATACGAAAGAGAGAACTACTAAAGGGATTGTGGCTTTCAAGGAGAATGTCATTCTAGCTATTAAAGTCTGTTTTCTAATGTTGCTTGATATCTACTTTTCAGCTCAAGCCTTTGCCTTTTATACGTTTTTCCTCACCACGTTTTAGCAAAAGGCGACAGTACTTTAATACGACGTAGATCTTCAAGTTATTTTTAAAAGTGCTTCGTCGTAATCAGTACAATATATTCCTTTACTAAACTAAATCTGATTTAAATTCTTGAGATTGTGATAAACAACTTCAGTAGCAATAACCCGTATTTACCTGATAAGATACAAAAGACACGGTATTTGAGGGTCTTACTACCACGAAACTTTAGTTTTGGTGGAATCGAAATTTGGGCTGGAAATTCCCAAGTTTAGCTTTTGGCTCATCCTCAAGAATTCCAAGAATAATTCTAATTAGCATTATACCATCTATAGCAAAATATTGCAATTTAATTTCGCTACGATCATATTTCAACAACTAAGTCTATTTCATATTGTTAAGGTTAAGTTTACGCGAGATTTCTAATCCAACGTCAGTTACCTGAAGAATAGCCCCCACATCAATTTATCCTGGAGGTTTTCATATTGTGAATTCCAGCAAGAAACTTGAAATTTTAACCAAATTAGGCTTTCCGAGCCTAACGGGACTTTAGTATCAGATATATCTTAAAGAAATAGCGAGCTCTGTATTTTTGATGACTCTATTAAACTACTTAATCTTAATACTATTGAGTTAAATACCACTATGCTCGTATTTGATTAAGAGTTGATGGGTACTATTAATATGCCTGAAATTGGCTATTTCCGTCTTATCCAAAATTCTTGTTGAAGAATAGTGACTATCGTATCAAATATTGCAATTATAAAACTTGTGTTGGGAAATATACTTTTTGTCTAGATCGCTTGCAATTTATTGATGATGATTTACTATGTGTTTCTGGGTATCCTATATTCGATGATTTAATTTTATAGAAGCTGCTATTTACTCTATACATTTTAACCAAGTTGTAGTTCGCTTGTATTTATAGCAATGAAGTCTAGTTCACAAATCTATTTCATACATATATTTAAACTTCAATTAATAGCTAGAGTGTTTTGAGTAGACATCCAGGATATTTATTAGGGAGCATCTGGTGTTTAATGACTTTTGATGCTTTTAGCAAATATATATTTAAACACTTATAAATCTATTTTAATAGTATGTAAACTTAATATTTATTCTTATAAAATTGAAATATTATGAGAAGCCGATTTTAGTGACATATTATTATAAGCTTTCATAACTAAATGACATCGATAAAATTTGCGAGCTGTAGTTTAAGCCTTCCTTTACATACTTTGGGCTTATTACTATTAAGTATATAGAAATTATAAAGTTTTTCATTTATGAAAGATTTTAATGCTACCTATATCCATCCAATCTAACTGGATTTTACTATCTACATTACCCAAAATCGGTATGGGCTAAGAGGACAAATTTTATTCAGTACTTTTTACATACAAATTGAATTTAAAAATCGGCAGTGTGTAAGTTGGCTTGAGAATTAATAGCAAAGCAGTCTATTCTAAATTAGTTTGATGATAGGTACGTTCCAATTGAAGATGTAATCAGTTTCAGGTGGACTCAATATATTAATTATACTTATAGATCCATGCCGTTTACACAATACTTTTCCAAATGTTCAAATATATATGTACTTAATATGGTTTAATTTTAAAAAACTTCTAAAAATTAAATACATTAATAAAACAGCATACTAGATATAAGATATAATATTTATTTCTTGTCAAAGTAATCGTAAACTAAAGTATCTTAACAAACACTCATTGATTGTTACAGTAAGCTCGGTTTGGATTCATATAGTTACGTCTTTCTAGCCTACTATTACAAGGCTTGACTTTGGTGAACTTGAACGTCTTCATCTCATTAAGTTGTTCAGTTTTAACAGTATTCCCAGAGAAATCATCGACTTTCTCTTTAAATTGGATATCGTAGGGCTTAGAATGGACTGCTAAGGTTAAAAGGATTGCGATGAAGACTTTGTAATTACTGAACTTCATTTTTTGTATAAATATTTTGATGTTGAATTTCTACTTGTTTATATTTATATTAAATTTCTTAACAAAAAATTAGAGGCTTTATTTGGAGGGTATAATCAATCTCTACTATTTGTTTTCACTTACTAGAGTTTCTTGTAGTTTTTAGCGAATTAAAAGTAGTTCACAATAAGTATAACAATCGACAACCATTTTACTATTTACAAAGCAGCATTAAAAATAGTGCCACCGAGCCTGTTTAAAATTATCGAATTAAATAGTAATAAAGGTTTCAAGTTATGTGAAAGATATTACTACTAAACATACTTCACATTCAAGATAGCATTATTAACTTTCCTGAATATAAATGTGATTGTAGCCAAGTACTGCAGAACCACATCCAAGAAATAATGGTGCAATCCTTAATATGCGAAGTAGGTTCCTTGAGCTTAGTAATTATACTCAAATAGCTTAGCTACTATATATTTCCCGGCTTTTAAAGGTTTCGAAAGTCTAGTTGCAGCTTAGTTTCATCCATATAGCCAAACTTTATACTAACAGTGTACTTAGTATTATAGCATGATTCACTTCTTATCATCATTAAATATACAAAATAAGAACCATATTTAAATATAGTATTATTTTATTAGTAAAAAACTAGAAATCAACTTATTCGATATCCATCTTGATACCAGCCATAGAAATGGGGATGGACTGGTTGTTGGCGAAGTAGTTTTTGGGGTCATAGGTAGCTTTGATGTCGATCAACTTTTGCAAATTGTTACCGTAGAACCTTACCATACTGTTGTCCAGATCCTCGTCGATGTAGTTGTAGTAAGCTTCCCTATTGATAATCTTATTGCTGCGTAGGCCATTTTCGAACTTGGTCAACCAAGGGAAGCCGGCGTTACCTTCAGCCAAAGTATTACCTTCGAGGGCTAACTGTAAGGAGTACAAGTTTGTATTACGGTGACTGAAGGCAGTCTCAGAGTTACCTTTGTTATCTAAGGCACCACCCTGTAAGTCCATAAGTAGGTAGCCACCATTGGGTGAGTTCACAAACAGCTGCTTGAAGGCCTCAATCTGAACATCGTCTAAGCGTTTGGAGATGTAAAAGGACTTGGCCTTGAAGTAGAAGGGGCTATGGATGTGGGAGTTAATGGTAGGAATATCATCGATACTCTTCAAGTTCAAGTTGCCAAAGTAAACGACCATGTCGATAAAACTCATCTGTTCCTTGTAGTTATTACGATCGAAGTTCTGGGGGAAGTGCTTGGTGATCTCTTCGGCATACTTGTCATTCTCCGCCTCTGATCCAGTTTGAATGATGGAGGAGATGGTAATACCACCTTTACTGGCGTTCAAAACGGAAGTTACAGAGCTTTGGGGACTAGAGATGGCCCACTCCTGCCAGGCCTTGTAGACGGCATTGAAGCTCTGGAAGGGATACTTTAAAGTTAGACGTTGGACTTTGGTACTGGCATCAAAGGCTTGGAGCTTGAACTTGGTGACAATTCCGTAGCTACCGGCACCAGCACCACGCAGGGCCCAGAATAGCTCCTTGTTCTGGTTTTCGTTCAAAGTCATGACTTCACCCTTGACGTTGACCATCTCCAGTTCGATAACGCGGTCAATCATGAAGCCATACTTACGGGAGGAGAAACCGTATCCGCCACCTAGAGTATGACCAGCGATTCCTACGGTTGGGCAACTACCAGCTGGGATACCAAACTTACCGGCCTTCCATAGCTTGTAATAGGCGTGACCTAGAAGAGTACCGGATCCGAATTCAGCAACCAGAGTCTTGTTATCGACTTTGAAGGAGTTGACATCGACGAGGTCAATTACAACATGCTTGTCAGAGTTAAGAGAGTACTTCTCGTAGGAGTGGCCACCACTTCTTGGTACAACTGGGACATCGTTCTGGGTACCACAAATAACGCTGGATTGAACGTCCTTAGTTCCCTGGACTCTAACAAACCCACGAGGGCGGATCGGCTTACGTAGGTTCCATTGGTGATTGTGCCACTCGTACTCTTTGCTAAGCTGGTCCAGGATAACGTGTTTAGCATCGACACCTCTTGAGACTAAGCACTTGCTGAAGTCATCGTACTTATCGGCTAGTACGCCAGATGTGAGGGATAGGAGAGCTAGTGGAATAGCTGCTTTTATTGAGAATGTCATTTGGATTATTAGCTATTTGCAACTCTAAAGTTTGGTAATATGTAAATTTTAGGTCTAGGGCCTTGTTATTTATACATTTTTTGTAAAATAAACACTAGAGTATTACCTCGCTTCTATTAAAAGTAGTAACTTAGACTCTCTCTCCTTCATATCTTTGATATAGGCCGTACCCCATCGTTCTAGTCCTTTGCGATTATATTCTTTAGACCTGTATAACCTACATTCATTTTTAGTCTACACAGGTACCTTGAAAGTTTTGTATAGGGTTTGTGGGTTTCGCACCTTGAAAATCTTATTTAATGATTTTTATTGAGGTGACGTGCTCTATTTACCTTAAGTTTAGCTAAATCCAAATTCAGATTAGCATTCTACTATTTATGGCAATTATATAAACCTGAGATAAAAATAGGTTAAGTTAATTGGATTAAGTTGAGTCATAACAGTAAATGGCACTTTGACTTTGATGAAAATTTGAATCTTATTGGTTAGAGAAAGTCCCGTAAGGCTATTCCTAAACACGTGCTCAACCGCACTTAGTTGAAAGTTAAAGTACAATTCCTTATCACTATGTTCTTGAAGGCCAGAGCCCAAGTACTCCATTTCATAATGGGATAAGTGAAGTGGAAGCTCAACAGTATTAACGGAAGCTTGCCCTTGAACAGAAGTACAGCTATTGAAGAGGAGTTTCTTCATTGATAAGTATTGATTTCAAGAATATTAAATCTAAACTTAAGGAGGTTTAACTGATGGTTTCCTATTAAAAATGTGTATAATATTGTGAGAGGTTGAAAATATAGCCCTCACTAACTTATGAAAAATTGATAACCTATCTAACTTTCCTATATTTTTAAACTAGCCTAAAACTGCTTTCCATTGAAGGAATCATTACACCAACTCAGCTTGAAATGAGTCAATGTTTAGATTTACAGAAGTAGATTGCTGAAGAACAGTGGATTCGCCTATCAAATATATCAATATTTATTAATTTAAGTGGAAAAGTCGCTTTTGGATTAATAATGTACCGCAGTATTATATTTTTGTATGACGAACCTTTAGATAGTGTAGGTCTGGAACTGCGACGCTATACATGTGTATTGGCAATATAAACACACAAGCAAATATGAGTTTTCCTATATGTGGTGGAAAAACTTTGTTAGGAATTCGAGTTAATTAGGATTAAATAGTTTTTTTGGTAAATACGTAGCTACTTAGTCTTATATGTAGAGCAATACATAATTTATAAATAAATTGATAATTAATCAATTGACAGTCTATTTAATAAGAAATGTACTAGGTTTAATGGTGTTTCATTCTATTTCTAAATAGATTCCATATTATTAATAGATACCTAAACAAACATGCAAAGTTTTGTAAATTACTTAAACGTGCATTATGTATTTAATACTCTATTGTATATAAGCCTATATTTGCAGAATAGCTTTAAAATTCTATAAAAACCATACCAATTTGTAGAAATTACTTTGCTACAAAGCTACTCAGTAGCTGTATAATAGATTGAGAAATATACTAACCACTTAATTAGTATAGTTTCCAACTAACACTTTACAAATATATCTTAATTCCCAACCATCTATATGAACTATACCAACAACTTCCCCTATTCGATGGCCTTTGGATTCTGTATAGTACCAATTGTGAAAATTACATGGTATTATAACATTTATATATAATTTATAGAACAATGGTTAGTTTAAAATTTTAGAAAAGTTGTACACGTAGACATGGTAAATCAGAAATATAAAAATGCTTCAATTAACTTAAAATTTTGTAAAATTATAGGTATATAAAAGCTATGCGAAATAAACCTTATTTTATCAAAATTTAATTACTAAACCTCAAGATATACCTATGGTTTTGAAATTGAAGTATTTGTAGTTCCAATATGCTTCAATTTTGAGGTTACAAAATGCCAAGAATCGGCTCTCAGGACTTACTGAAGTAAATGAAAAGTTCTATACAGAATCCAAAGGCCATCGAATAGGGGAAGTTGTTGGTATAGTTCATATAGATGGTTGGGAATTAAGATATATTTGTAAAGTGTTAGTTGGAAACTATACTAATTAAGTGGTTAGTATATTTCTCAATCTATTATACAGCTACTGAGTAGCTTTGTAGCAAAGTAATTTCTACAAATTGGTATGGTTTTTATAGAATTTTAAAGCTATTCTGCAAATATAGGCTTATATACAATAGAGTATTAAATACATAATGCACGTTTAAGTAATTTACAAAACTTTGCATGTTTGTTTAGGTATCTATTAATAATATGGAATCTATTTAGAAATAGAATGAAACACCATTAAACCTAGTACATTTCTTATTAAATAGACTGTCAATTGATTAATTATCAATTTATTTATAAATTATGTATTGCTCTACATATAAGACTAAGTAGCTACGTATTTACCAAAAAAACTATTTAATCCTAATTAACTCGAATTCCTAACAAAGTTTTTCCACCACATATAGGAAAACTCATATTTGCTTGTGTGTTTATATTGCCAATACACAGTGTATAGCGTCGCAGTTCCAGACCTACACTATCTAAAGGTTCGTCATACAAAAATATAATACTGCGGTACATTATTAATCCAAAAGCGACTTTTCCACTTAAATTAATAAATATTGATATATTTGATAGGCGAATCCACTGTTCTTCAGCAATCTACTTCTGTAAATCTGAACATTGACTCATTTCAAGCTGAGTTGGTGTAATGATTCCTTCAATGGAAAGCAGTTTTAGGCTAGTTTAAAAATATAGGAAAGTTAGATAGGTTATCAATTTTTCATAAGTTAGTGAGGGCTATATTTTCAACCTCTCACAATATTATACACATTTTTAATAGGAAACCATCAGTTAAACCTCCTTAAGTTTAGATTTAATATTCTTGAAATCAATACTTATCAATGAAGAAACTCCTCTTCAATAGCTGTACTTCTGTTCAAGGGCAAGCTTCCGTTAATACTGTTGAGCTTCCACTTCACTTATCCCATTATGAAATGGAGTACTTGGGCTCTGGCCTTCAAGAACATAGTGATAAGGAATTGTACTTTAACTTTCAACTAAGTGCGGTTGAGCACGTGTTTAGGAATAGCCTTACGGGACTTTCTCTAACCAATAAGATTCAAATTTTCATCAAAGTCAAAGTGCCATTTACTGTTATGACTCAACTTAATCCAATTAACTTAACCTATTTTTATCTCAGGTTTATATAATTGCCATAAATAGTAGAATGCTAATCTGAATTTGGATTTAGCTAAACTTAAGGTAAATAGAGCACGTCACCTCAATAAAAATCATTAAATAAGATTTTCAAGGTGCGAAACCCACAAACCCTATACAAAACTTTCAAGGTACTTGTGTAGACTAAAAATGAATGTAGGTTATACAGGTCTAAAGAATATAATTGCAAAGGACTAGAACGATAGGGTACGGCCTATATCAAAGATATGAAGGAGAGAGAGTCTAAGTTACTACTTTTAATAGAAGCGAGGTAATACTCTAGTGTTTATTTTACAAAAAATGTATAAATAACAAGGCCCTAGACCTAAAATTTACATATTACCAAACTTTAGAGTTGCAAATAGCTAATAATCCAAATGACATTCTCAATAAAAGCAGCTATTCCACTAGCTCTCCTATCCCTCACATCTGGCGTACTGGCCGATAAGTACGATGACTTTAGCAAGTGCTTAGTCTCAAGAGGTGTCGATGCTAAACACGTTATCCTGGACCAGCTTAGCAAAGAGTACGAGTGGCACAATCACCAATGGAACCTACGTAAGCCGATCCGCCCTCGTGGGTTTGTTAGAGTCCAGGGAACTAAGGACGTTCAATCCAGCGTTATTTGTGGTACCCAGAACGATGTCCCAGTTGTACCAAGAAGTGGTGGCCACTCCTACGAGAAGTACTCTCTTAACTCTGACAAGCATGTTGTAATTGACCTCGTCGATGTCAACTCCTTCAAAGTCGATAACAAGACTCTGGTTGCTGAATTCGGATCCGGTACTCTTCTAGGTCACGCCTATTACAAGCTATGGAAGGCCGGTAAGTTTGGTATCCCAGCTGGTAGTTGCCCAACCGTAGGAATCGCTGGTCATACTCTAGGTGGCGGATACGGTTTCTCCTCCCGTAAGTATGGCTTCATGATTGACCGCGTTATCGAACTGGAGATGGTCAACGTCAAGGGTGAAGTCATGACTTTGAACGAAAACCAGAACAAGGAGCTATTCTGGGCCCTGCGTGGTGCTGGTGCCGGTAGCTACGGAATCGTCACCAAGTTCAAGCTCCAAGCCTTTGATGCCAGTACCAAAGTCCAACGTTTAACTTTAAAGTATCCCTTCCAGAGCTTCAATGCCGTCTACAAGGCCTGGCAGGAGTGGGCCATCTCTGGTCCCCAAAGCTCTGTAACTTCCGTTTTGAATGCCAGTAAAGGTGGTATTACCATCTCCTCCATCATTCAAACTGGATCAGAGGCGGAGAATGACAAGTATGCCGAAGAGATCACCAAGCACTTCCCCCAGAACTTCGATCGTAATAACTACAAGGAACAGATGAGTTTTATCGACATGGTCGTTTACTTTGGCAACTTGAACTTGAAGAGTATCGATGATATTCCTACCATTAACTCCCACATCCATAGCCCCTTCTACTTCAAGGCCAAGTCCTTTTACATCTCCAAACGCTTAGACGATGTTCAGATTGAGGCCTTCAAGCAGCTGTTTGTGAACTCACCCAATGGTGGCTACCTACTTATGGACTTACAGGGTGGTGCCTTAGATAACAAAGGTAACTCTGAAACTGCCTTCAGTCACCGTAATACAAACTTGTACTCCTTACAGTTAGCCCTCGAAGGTAATACTTTAGCTGAAGGTAACGCCGGCTTCCCTTGGTTGACCAAGTTCGAAAATGGCCTACGCAGCAATAAGATTATCAATAGGGAAGCTTACTACAACTACATCGACGAGGATCTGGACAACAGTATGGTAAGGTTCTACGGTAACAATTTGCAAAAGTTGATCGACATCAAAGCTACCTATGACCCCAAAAACTACTTCGCCAACAACCAGTCCATCCCCATTTCTATGGCTGGTATCAAGATGGATATCGAATAAGTTGATTTCTAGTTTTTTACTAATAAAATAATACTATATTTAAATATGATTCTTATTTTGTATATTTAATGATGATAAGAAGTGAATCATGCTATAATACTAAGTACACTGTTAGTATAAAGTTTGGCTATATGGATGAAACTAAGCTGCAACTAGACTTTCGAAACCTTTAAAAGCCGGGAAATATATAGTAGCTAAGCTATTTGAGTATAATTACTAAGCTCAAGGAACCTACTTCGCATATTAAGGATTGCACCATTATTTCTTGGATGTGGTTCTGCAGTACTTGGCTACAATCACATTTATATTCAGGAAAGTTAATAATGCTATCTTGAATGTGAAGTATGTTTAGTAGTAATATCTTTCACATAACTTGAAACCTTTATTACTATTTAATTCGATAATTTTAAACAGGCTCGGTGGCACTATTTTTAATGCTGCTTTGTAAATAGTAAAATGGTTGTCGATTGTTATACTTATTGTGAACTACTTTTAATTCGCTAAAAACTACAAGAAACTCTAGTAAGTGAAAACAAATAGTAGAGATTGATTATACCCTCCAAATAAAGCCTCTAATTTTTTGTTAAGAAATTTAATATAAATATAAACAAGTAGAAATTCAACATCAAAATATTTATACAAAAAATGAAGTTCAGTAATTACAAAGTCTTCATCGCAATCCTTTTAACCTTAGCAGTCCATTCTAAGCCCTACGATATCCAATTTAAAGAGAAAGTCGATGATTTCTCTGGGAATACTGTTAAAACTGAACAACTTAATGAGATGAAGACGTTCAAGTTCACCAAAGTCAAGCCTTGTAATAGTAGGCTAGAAAGACGTAACTATATGAATCCAAACCGAGCTTACTGTAACAATCAATGAGTGTTTGTTAAGATACTTTAGTTTACGATTACTTTGACAAGAAATAAATATTATATCTTATATCTAGTATGCTGTTTTATTAATGTATTTAATTTTTAGAAGTTTTTTAAAATTAAACCATATTAAGTACATATATATTTGAACATTTGGAAAAGTATTGTGTAAACGGCATGGATCTATAAGTATAATTAATATATTGAGTCCACCTGAAACTGATTACATCTTCAATTGGAACGTACCTATCATCAAACTAATTTAGAATAGACTGCTTTGCTATTAATTCTCAAGCCAACTTACACACTGCCGATTTTTAAATTCAATTTGTATGTAAAAAGTACTGAATAAAATTCTGTACCTCTTAGCCCATACCGATTTTGGGTAATGTAGATAGTAAAATCCAGTTAGATTGGATGGATATAGGTAGCATTAAAATCTTTCATAAATGAAAAACTTTATAATTTCTATATACTTAATAGTAATAAGCCCAAAGTATGTAAAGGAAGGCTTAAACTACAGCTCGCAAATTTTATCGATGTCATTTAGTTATGAAAGCTTATAATAATATGTCACTAAAATCGGCTTCTCATAATATTTCAATTTTATAAGGAATAAATATTAAGTTTACATACTATTAAAATAGATTTATAAGTGTTAATATATTGCTAAAAGCATCAAAAGTCATTAAACACCAGATGCTCCCTAATAAATATCCTGGATGTCTACTCAAAACACTCTAGCTATTAATTGAAGTTTAAATATATGTATGAAATAGATTTGTGAACTAGACTTCATTGCTATAAATACAAGCGAACTACAACTTGGTTAAAATGTATAGAGTAAATAGCAGCTTCTATAAAATTAAATCATCGAATATAGGATACCCAGAAACACATAGTAAATCATCATCAATAAATTGCAAGCGATCTAGACAAAAAGTATATTTCCCAACACAAGTTTTATAATTGCAATATTTGATACGATAGTCACTATTCTTCAACAAGAATTTTGGATAAGACGGAAATAGCCAATTTCAGGCATATTAATAGTACCCATCAACTCTTAATCAAATACGAGCATAGTGGTATTTAACTCAATAGTATTAAGATTAAGTAGTTTAATAGAGTCATCAAAAATACAGAGCTCGCTATTTCTTTAAGATATATCTGATACTAAAGTCCCGTTAGGCTCGGAAAGCCTAATTTGGTTAAAATTTCAAGTTTCTTGCTGGAATTCACAATATGAAAACCTCCAGGATAAATTGATGTGGGGCTATTCTTCAGGTAACTGACGTTGGATTAGAAATCTCGCGTAAACTTAACCTTAACAATACGAAATAGACTTAGTTGTTGAAATATGATCGTAGCGAAATTAAATTGCAATATTTTGCTATAGATGGTATAATGCTAATTAGAATTATTCTTGGAATTCTTGAGGATGAGCCAAAAGCTAAACTTGGGAATTTCCAGCCCAAATTTCGATTCCACCAAAACTAAAGTTTCGTGGTAGTAAGACCCTCAAATACCGTGTCTTTTGTATCTTATCAGGTAAATACGGGTTATTGCTACTGAAGTTGTTTATCACAATCTCAAGAATTTAAATCAGATTTAGTTTAGTAAAGGAATATATTGTACTGATTACGACGAAGCACTTTTAAAAATAACTTGAAGATCTACGTCGTATTAAAGTACTGTCGCCTTTTGCTAAAACGTGGTGAGGAAAAACGTATAAAAGGCAAAGGCTTGAGTTGAAAAGTAGATATCAAGCAACATTAGAAAACAGACTTTAATAGCTAGAATGACATTCTCCTTGAAAGCCACAATCCCTTTAGTAGTTCTCTCTTTCGTATCCGGTGTGCTAGCCGACAAGTACGACGACTTCAGCAGCTGTCTAGCCTCCAGAGGTGTCGACCAGAAGAACATCGTGATGGATCAAAGTAGTGAGCAGTACAAGTGGCACAACCACCAGTGGAACCTGAAAAAGAAGATCGATCCCCGCGGTTACATTAGAGTCCAAGGAACCAAGGACATCCAGTCCAGCATCATCTGTGGTACCCAGAGCAACGTCTCGGTCGTACCAAGGAGCGGTGGTCACTCGTACGAAAAATACTTCCCTCAACTCGAACACCCACGTTGTCATTGATCTCGTCGATGTCAACTCCTTCAAAGTTGATCCCAAGACCTTGGTAGCCGAATTCGGATCCGGTACTCTTCTAGGTCACGCCTATTACAAGCTATGGAAGGCTGGTCAGTACGGTATCCCCGCTGGCAGTTGCCCAACCGTCGGAATTTCTGGCCATACCCTAGGTGGCGGATACGGTTTCTCCTCCCGTAAGTATGGCTTTATGATTGACCGCGTTATCGAACTGGAGATGGTCAACGTCAAGGGTGAAGTCATGACCTTGAACGAAAACCAGAACAAGGAACTGTTCTGGGCTCTGCGTGGTGCCGGTACCGGAAACTTTGGTATTGTTACCAAGTTCAAGCTCCAAGCCTTCGACGCCAGCACCAAAGTCCAACGTTTAACCCTAAAGTACCCCTTCGAACAGTTCACCGAAGTTTACAAGGCCTGGCAGGAGTGGGCCATCGCCCACCCTCGAAGCAGCGTCACCTCCGTCTTCCGTGCCAACAAGTATGAAGGCCTTACCATCTCATCCGTTATCCAAGAGTCAGTCCGAGGCTGAAAACGACCGCTACGCTGAAGAAATAGTCAAGCACTTCCCCGCCAACTTCAGCAAGGACAACTACAAGCAGCAGATGACTTTCATTGAGATGGTTGTCCAATTCGGCGAGCTGGACCAGCTCAAGAGCATCGACGAAATCCCCAGCGTAAACTCCCACATCCACACCCCCTTTTACTTCAAAGCCAAGTCCTTCTACATCTCCAAGCGCTTGGACGACAAGCAGATCGAAGCTTACAAGAAGCTGTTTGACAACATGCCTCAGAAAGGCTACATGCTTATGGATTTGCAGGGCGGTGCCTTGGACAACAAGGGCAACTCGGAGACTGCCTTCTCTCATCGCCAAACCAACCTGTACTCTCTCCAATTGGTAAACCAGGCCGATACTTTGGCTCAAGGTGAGGCTGGAAAGCCTTGGATCAACGCCTTCGAAGCCGGATTGAGGAAGGGCAAGATCGTCAACAGTGAAGCCTACTTTAACTACATCGATGAGGATTTGGATAACAGTTTGGTGCGTTTCTACGGCAACAACCTTCCTAAGCTGGTTGATATCAAGGCCAAATTCGACTCCAACAACTACTTCTTCAACAACCAGTCCATCCCCACCTCAATGAGCGGCATCAACATGAACGTCCAGTAGAGGATTTGTCTTTAAAGTTTATATAGATTAATAAATTCATTTTAATATATTTTTTGCCTTACTTTTTATATACTTAGCTTTTTCACAAGTATATATTAGGAATAGAATTGCAAAGAGATATTGGTAAATTCATGTAGCAAGATTTTGGATTTGTTTTAATAGGACAAGAGGATTTGCTACCAATTATTTTTAATAAGTTGAAGGTAGAATGTAAATGTATGATAAAAAGATATAGAGAAAAGATGGTAGATATAGATTCGAACTATCAAAATATCCTAAAGACTAAGCTTTTACTAAATGATTATTTGAATTGCACTACGATTCCAAAATTAAAGCTTAAAAAGCAAAAAGTTGAACGTTTTTATCAACAAGCGAATGGATAACACTCAAATTTGGACAATACTTTTAGTCCTAAGTCTGTAGTGACTGTAGTCTCCAATCTATAACTGCCTTCTATTAGCACTTTTACTACATTTTAAATTCTTTGAGTGTTGACATTGTTCTATACTACTATTATACTTAAATAAGAAATATTGAATAAATCATATGTGTTACGAATATTAGTATCAAGTTAATTAGAATTTATATAATAAACTCTAAAAATCTTTAATTAGAATAGTATTTATTTATAAAGCATATTTTCAAATTTAGAAACAAAATGCTTTTATCCAAACAGAATCAATAATATCAAAGTTGATAAAATTCGGAGATTTAAATCTGATCCATTTGATGAGCTTAACCTCAATACTAGGAAAGGTGATGAACTGTAATTTATAATCACCTTCATATCCAATTTAATACAATACGAAGTACTTAATTTTAGTTGTATTTAAGATATATAGTAAAATTAATGAAACTAGGTAGCTAAAACAGTAAGGTCTTTAAAAAACCTTTACCTAGATGAGCCATGCCTGACAACTTCAAGATTGTTATCAGATTTTTGCATTCTATATCCTCAAACTATCCTTAACCTTTCCTTCAAATTGTACTCTCTAAGTTAGATAATGAGAGTGGTAGATTCATTTATTTACTATCAAGAAATTCATATAGGTTAAAGTTGATATATAGTAAACTTTCAAGCTTTTAAAAAGCATCTGATGCGATGGGCCTAACAGTCAACTTTAAACTTAGAAGGTTGGTGAAGGTATATTAGACGAGGTGATAAAATATTTCCAAGTCAAAGTGTCTATCCCAAATCAAAATGTAGAGTTTGAAGGTCTGGAAGATTTGCTAAGGGATTTTACACATAATTTAGGATTCCATGATCAACATTACCTTGCTCAAATTTGGAAAGGCAATGAGTAAAATGTGCAACTTGAACATATAGTCATCTATGTATAGCTCCAAAAAATTTAGGGTGAGAAATTTTGTGTTGATGGAAATTAAAGCTAGTTGGTCATATATGGAGAAAATTAAACTTAATGAACGGAGCTGAAGCAGATAAAATTTACCGATAAAGTTCAAATTGGGATGACTGATATCGATTAAGTACAGTTCAAAACGAATCAAGCTTTCAATATTGTATGTAAAATTTATTTCGGTTGATAATGGTTTAGCAAGGGCTAATATGAACCTTTTTAAATTTATAAACTACCTGGAAAGTTGATAACTGGAGTATTATCTTTATCCCAGCACAAAATAAATTGTTCCAGGCTGGAAAGCTGATGCTTAACCTCGCTACTATTAGTTTTACTATATTGTACAAATCTTTTAATGTACTTTTCATATGTTGATAACAAATATTTATCCTGTAACCTATTCCTTATTTAAATTCAATTTATAATTTCCAAGCACTTTGTGGATGTATTCATATATAACTTGAAGTTTTTATTGCAAAGTTATAACTGTAACATATCGTGCTTTCTCAAGTAATTTATAATCTTGAGTATTAGGTCGGATAAATTGGCAATTTAAAGTTGAAGTTCATCTTTCATGTTTTGTAACGAAAAGACACTTGAAGACCAGCTTTAGGCTTTAATAAACTTAGTTAATGATTTAGCTTGTTTATTGCACAATATAAAGTTGATATACTAAATATAGCCAATTAAATAAGTGGAATCAGGATATAATTTGTAAAGTCAAGAACACTCAGTATCAGCTAATACTATTTACAGGCGATTGCCCGACTCATGAACCATCAAAAAGGGCGTTTTATATGAAGGAACTCCAACAGTTTAAAATATTAGCAACTATTAATTTAGATAGAATCTCATGAGTTGGTATATCACGAGTTGAATTATTGTTGGTAAATAGCTATTATAGGTAGTAGATGTTTTGTACTTGCAAACTGCACTTAAATACTGCTAATTTAATTGGTTAATATTCGTTACTAATTTTGAGAGGTAGGTAATAAACTAGGTTTATATCATCAACCCAAGCTTATAAAAACTTGAAGAAAACCTTCACCCATCTTTCATTAGATATACACAAGAGATGAACTCCAATTTCAAGATTACCAACTTGCCCAACTTTATATTTGAGGAGATAATAGGT
Source organism: Capillidium heterosporum (assembly GCA_016630905.1). Taxonomy (NCBI): domain Eukaryota; kingdom Fungi; phylum Entomophthoromycota; class Entomophthoromycetes; order Entomophthorales; family Capillidiaceae; genus Capillidium; species Capillidium heterosporum. The sequence continues at coordinate 2,574,336 of WBMQ01000003.1, read as the reverse complement.
TACTTGAGAAAGCAAGATTGGCTACATCTACGACTTTGCAACCGAAACTTCAACAAAGTTGCTTCAGCCTTCGTCTTTAAAGCTATTTGCAATTACAACTTAAAGATGAATGAGAATTGGTTACAGATTAAAAGCTTAGTATCAAAGTATGGTAAGTATATCAGAGAGTTTCACTATTATAGACACCTTGACTATTGCCAGATTTTACAGCAGCTTCCTAATTTGGAGAGGTTTTCAATAAGTTACGATGAAGACAGTACTCGAATCATCAACTTTATGGGTGCAATATTTGTAAATTTGAAGGAATTTGCCTTGGAGCTCAACGAACCCTTTCCAAGTGAGGTAGATTTTATACACCGAATTGAAGATTTAATCCATTTCGATCTGATACTGAACAACGATAGCCTTCCAACCTTAAAAGCTCTAAATCTATTTTATTTACCTCAACTCCGATCTCTAAATTTAGTTTTAACCATCTGCGACCAACAAGTCTTAGTTGCCATCAACAAAAGTTTTCCCGCCTTAAAAGTATTGGAACTGTACATTGAGGACTACTATTTCGATTTAAGCATATTGCCTGCCATCTTTCTCAACGTGAACAAGTTGATGTTGGTCATTGAATCTAGGTTTATAGTCAAAATTCCCTTAGAAAGCTTCCCCAACCTTCAAGCTCTTTATTTTGAAATGGGAATGTATTCCGATTTGGATACCTTTAATCACTTTGTTGGATACACCTTTAGTAACCTCTTAAGTTTAAGTCTAACTGTTGGACTTATCACATTGAGCATTGTTGAAAAATTCAAAAGTTTAAAATATATTGATTTCTATTTACATAAATCTTTTGACAGTATATCAATGAACCTATTACTCTCGCTACCCAACTTAGAAAGCCTACAGCTTGGAGGAAAACTTGAAGATAGCTTGTTTGAGGATGTGGAGTGTAGAAGTCCGATAACCAATTTAAGATTGGTGGAGAAGGTTCATCTAGGTAAAAACTTTTTACGTATCCTACAGTTTCAACTACCCAGCCTCATCAACTTTACTATCTATCCTAATGGTGGTTACAGCACCACTATCTATCCAAGTGTTTTTGAGAATTCTGTATGGGACGAAACTGGTAACGAAGGTAACTGTAAGTTACAGTTTGTCACCCTTCCTAGTCTTGAGATTAAGTTCATGGAATGGATCAGGCTTAAATCTCCAAATGTCATCATCACCTTTGGTCGATACTACTGATGGTATTTGACATGCTAATAGCATTCCAATCCTTTATATTTGAAAGTAAATTGCCCAGATAAAATCTATTACTTAGGTTATGACTTTAGAAAGTTTAGTTTAATTCTGTACTAGTGCTTGTACTGTATGTAGTCCATTTACTACTTTTTATTGGTCCATAAGATATATTTATTGCATTTAATAGGATCCTTAATATAAGAGAGCAGCGTCAATAATCAGGGAATATAAAATATAAGAATGTTAGTGTTGAAAGGCTACTATAAAAAGAGGACAACGCTCATTAAAAGCACTGTTAGAACTGGATTTGCAGATTCGCTATCAGTTTGTAGATGACATCGTTCAACTTTGCTGCAGTCCAAATATTTCTTTTGGAGCCTTAATATAGTTCCTGTATATCATCCAGTCCAAACTTGGCTTTGATATAAGATGGGTATTCTAAATCCTATCCATTACCTTTTCTCTACATCGCTTTATTATATGCTTATATTCTACCTACTACTATTCAAAATAATCGATTATAACACTCTCTCATCCAATAACCATATACCCAAGTCTTTTTACATGGCTTTGTTTGTATCATATTGTTTATTCAATGCCTTTTATAAATGATAAGGAACATTTGCTATCAACGTTCAACTTGTTGATTTGAATATTCTTTGCCTGGTAAACTTTAAGCTTTAAAGTGCAAATTTTGCCATCCTATGCCCTCAACTAATTTTACTACCTAGCTGCAGTTCATTGGTTGAATTAATGGCTTTTGGAAATTTTATAAAGAAATTTACGAAGCTTGATAGATTATCAAAGTTTAGCCAATTTTTGGTTTGGTTGCAAAGTCAAATGAACCTTAAACTTTAGATGAGAATTTCCCCAGCAATGGACCAACTTTATCCTTAACATAACCGGTTATCAAGGTGTATCACCCAATAATGCAATAAACTTTGTTAGCAGTACTATACCACTACAACACCATCCATTAATCGACATTTGGCATTTCAAATATTTTTAGCATACCAGTTATAATACCACTAGACTAGATTGACCATGTTCGACCGAAAGAAGCGCCAACGCAGCTACACCATAAACTTCACCACCTATAAGACCTTCGTAGCCAAACAATCCAAGGAGAAATTCAACATCGACTTTCATCAACTTGATACATTAGAGCTTAGTAAACGCTTCAACACCTGTACCAACGATGGTTTATCATTAGCGTCCGCCGAAACTCGTCAGAAGCGCTACGGGAAGAACCAAATATCTATCCACAAGGCAAGTTTCCTATCCAGGTTCTATAGGTACACCTTTGGTGGGTTCTTCAAGCAGCTGTGGGTCTGCTTCATTTTAGCAGTATTATCCTTCCAGCCCTTGGGTTCTTTGAATGGTGGAAAGCCCGATTCAGCGAACTTGGGCTTGGCCGGTATTATCTTTTTTCTGATAATCAGCCAAACTTTGATAAATTTTTACCACGACTATTTAGCCTCCAAGAACGAAGCTGATTTTATGAAGAAGTTACCCCAGCAGACATTAGTAATTCGAGATGGTGCGAGAAGGCTAATAGATAACAAAGATCTGGTAGTTGGTGATATAGTCTTCCTTAGGGTTGGTAACCGAGTGCCTGCCGACTTACGGCTGTTCGAAGCTCATCAGATGCGCCTGGATAACTCGTTACTAACAGGTGAAGATTGGCCTGTAGACTGCAACTCCAACCCCAGTCAGAGCTCCTTCTTAGATTCCAACAACATGGCCTTTATGGAGTCCTTTGTAACCCACGGAAGTGGCAGTGGGATAGTCATCGCAATTGGGGACAAGACAGTTATAGGTACGATCAACAAGTTCAAGGTCGAACCTCTCATCAAGATTAAGCTTTCAGCCGAATTGGAACATTTCATGAACTTCATCTCGTTAATCTCGCTCATCTACGGGGTCTTTATCTTGCTGATATGGGGGCTTTGGTTGCAGGTTCAGTTCCCCACCTTTATGTCGGTAAGTTCAGGCCGTAACCAACACTACTTCAGTCATGGTAGCCTTTGTCCCAGAAGGTATCTCCTTCGGATTGACTATCACTTTGGCAGGTAATGGCCCACGCCATGGCCAAACGTAACGTACTCGTCAAAGATTTAGAAGCCTTTGAAAACATAAGTGCCATGGACGTTCTCCTATCCGACAAAACCGGCACTCTAACCTTGAAAGCTATGCATGTGGCCACCGTCCTGTTGGATCGTGAGTACGACGCTGATGGTTGTAAATCTACCTTGGAGTTGAACCATATCCCACTTAAGCAGTTCATCACCATATCCAGTCTGTGCAACTCAGCTACCATTGAAACTATATTCGACAAGGACAATCGTACCAAAAAGGATTTCCATGGTGATGCTACCGACATAGCTCTACTCAAGTTCAGTGAGAAGTACATTCCACGAGGCTATTTGCTGGCCAAGTACAAGCACCTGGAGACGATACCGTTTAGATCCGAGCGTAGGTGGATGGCTGCTTTACTTGAACCGAGTGAGGATAACCCCTTCCAAACTAAAGACACCCTACTTATGATTAAGGGGGCTCCTGAAACCGTCCTGCCCTTGTGTAGAACAGTTATGACTCCAACTGGGGCCGTACCGCTGACAATGGAACTCTACCAAAATATTCTGAAAGATGTTGATCGACTTAGTAGACTAGGGCAACGGGTTCTACTTTTAGCTTTCACCACCTCAAAATCAGCTGCCAGTTGGAGCTCCCGCCTAGAGTTGGATGATTTAAGTCAGATCGCCTCCAACTTAGTTCTGGTAGGCACTTTAGGACTCTTCGATACACCACGATCTGACGCCTACCCTACCATCAGAGCCTGCCGTTCAGCCGGTATTAAGGTATGCATGATGACGGGAGACCATCCTGTCAACTCAGCCTCCATCGCCAAGAAGGTCGGTATCCTGTCCACTGACACTTACCACACCAAATCCCAGTTTATGTCTAGCTTCATGGACCAGATTGTAGTTCGAGATGAAGACCGCCCTTCCGCTTTAGTAATCGAAGGTTCAGAATTGGAAGATTTAACTACAGAACATTGGGACTACCTTACTACCTATCAGGAGATAGTTTTTGCCAGGATGAACTCGAGCCACAAACTGCGGACTCTACAGAACTTCCAGGACCGGGAGCACGTGGTAGGTTGTCCTGGGAGATGGTGTCAACGACGTGGTAGCGATCCGAAACGCCGACGTAGGTATTTCTGTAGGCTGCCATAATGAGATAGCATTGAACGCAAGCGGCATCGTCCTAGTCGATGAAGCTCTCATCCCCATTCTTCACGTCATCCGTAAAGGTAGAAGATTGTTCGATAACACTTACAGGCTGATGTATGTCATACCGGCCGGTTCGTTGAGTGAGACCATGCCCATCTTTATCAACTTGTTGCTAGGCCTGCCTCAACCTCTCAGTGGAGTTCTCATGGTCGCAATCTCAGTCATCACCGATCTACTCCCTTCGGTAGCCGTCATGGCCAAGAAAAGCTCCTGTGACCTTATGAAGGATAAACCGCGAAATCTGAAGAAGCAACCGTTGGTGCGCAAGATCCCTCTATTAATCGCTTTCCTGTGGATTGGTATACCCGACTCTATAATGGCTCACATCTCCTATTTCATCACCATGTACCTGGAAGCTGGATTCCGACCCGACCAACTTTTTTTGCTGTTTGATAAGTGGACTGACGGATACCTAGGCAAGGATCAAACTGAGCTCTATAACCTACAGTATACGGCTCAAAGTGTTTTTTTCCTAACTTTAGCTATACTGCAGATCGTACGCAACCTGTTGGAAACTCATTTCAATCGAGCTTCCTTTAGTGAAAGATTGTTTACCGTACACCATTCCCCTAACTTTTGGTACATATTGACGGTAATTGGTATTTTGATTGTAACTTTGATATTACTTTACATACCGGTTCTGAACCAACTGTTCAACACTAGACCTCTTGGTTTATTCTACTGGGGAGTATCGTTTGGTATCGCTATATTTGGGCTACTGTTCTTTGAGTTCTTCAACATTGTTACTTGGGATCGAGTGAAGTTGGTCTACAAAAAGATATTCTCATAGCTAGTTTTGGTATCCATTGAATTGGATTTATATCTAAATAATAAATGGTTTTGATTGGATAGTTCTGCTGCTATTGCCTGTATAGTAATACTATTCAGTCATATAAAGTACTTGAACTCAAAGATAATTAAATACCTACATCGCTATCACTCATTATTTCTTTAAAATCAAATATATAACTACACAACGGATAAAGTTTAATAAAGTATAACAAGTCGGTTCAAAATATGTTTTTACAAACCGGTCTTCAGTAAAGTTTGCTTGGAACCGTAAGACGACGGGATAACTTCGACAATCTGGTCGTAGCCAAACTCCAAGAAGGGAATCTCCTACAATATTGTAAACAAACTGTTCTGTCGAACTTAAAATAGCATTACCTCCTCACTGTGATCAAAAAAGTAGCCGTAAAGGCACTGGAGTACCGATTCGTGTGCTATAATGACCACATCGTCTTTCTCCCGCTCCAACTCCATGATCACTGACTCCAATCGTACTGCCAAGTCCAAGTAACTCTACAACAAAATTGATAAAGTTAGAGCGATATACTATAAAAGGCAGAAAAGTTACTTCAGCACGAGGATAGCGGTGACGGTAGATGTTTGATTTACGTTTAACGTATTCTTCGGGGTATCGTTTCTATTCGAAAGAAATTCAAGTTCAGTACTCAAAAACTAAAAGTAAAAAAGTTTACCTGGATTTCCTCATCGGAAAGACCTCTACACACACCGGTATCGATCTGAACTAAAGCTTTACGGGGTTGTAATAGAATAGATTCGGGAGGGGTAGCTTCGTGTGGAACTTGGGCTATCAACTCATTGCGTTTCTCAAAGGCGTCGATAAAGAAGTACCCAGTCTCTACCGAAGATGCTCCGGTACTCGTCCAGATCTATTTAGAAAAGCATCAGTAAGCGGGTTGAATGCATTAGAGAAATTATGGACCTTCAAATCGCGGTTTCGTTGACCTAACTGTAAGTTCTCACTACGGCGGGCTAATATTACATCCTTCAAGGCTAAGGCGTACTTTTTGCCTTCATCAGTAAGCTGGGGTTTCTCGGTTAATGAATCGGCTTGGTGGCAAGCACCTATCTTTTATAGAGGCAAGGTTTAATTGAAGGTAGGTGATTTCAGTATAAACTTACCTTGGCGAAGTAGATGGCACGGTGGGTAATATGTAGATTCATCAGGTAGTAGACAATACGTGTCTATAATTTGTTAAGTACTGTATATAATGATTATTTTACTTGAAGATAGCCTTTAACTCGGTTTATAACGATCTGCTCCAGGTTTATGATCTTGATGAAGCTTTTGTCTTTGTCAGTCTCGTCCAAAGTTTGATAGTAGGGTAGATGGTTGTTGATCCTTCGCTAAGCATATTATTTTAGCTGCTACAAGTTAAAAACTGTACCTCGAAATCGACTTTTGCTTCTTCAGGGTCCCAGTTGACGTACTAATTTATATGTCGACCGTTAACATATAGTTTATACTAGATTTACTTACATCAGGGGAACTAACTTTAACTCCAAGTATATTTGCTTCTATTATTTCGGGCTTGTCACATACGCTTTCTAATATGAATGGAAATTAACCAATATTCTACTGGCTTATAGATGTCTAATGAATGTTGAATATACTTTACCTACAAATACAACCTTTTAAAATTAGTACAGGGCCGAGTTGCTTTAAATATTACCTCAATACCAAACTTATCGAGGGCTTTAAAGAGCTCCTCCCGTTTGGAACGCATAGTGTTGGAAGCGTCAAAGATGCCTACTTGACCTCCCTTTAAAAACCAGTTGATCATATCTTGAAGTGCTGCATTTACAATCTTGGCACGAACTTGGGTTGTTGAACTATTAGCTACAATAAAAGTTTTAGAGCTGACTATAATTTATAAAAGTATAGAATACCTGGATCGAAAAAGTCGTTGGGTTCAGGTCCAACAATCTTCCTACGGTAATCCCCTACATGGAAGACTTCCACCTTGACTCCCACCCAATTTAGGTACCTTCGCAATGAACGACTTAGGTGCGTTTTCCCTCTAGCTGGTAAACTTCATTTACAATAGAGCAATTTAGAAAATAAAGCACAGAAAAAGAGTTACCCAACCGTTATTATAGCTATAGCTCCAGCGTGGAATAGACGTCCAGACTGGGTCTTGTAAAGCTGGGCTGACATTGTTTAATTTGATTTCGCTTTTCTGGCTGAAAGGAACAACCTTTTGGCTTTGGGTGCTTGTTGGTGAAATGATAGCCAGCTATTGGAGAATTTATTTTTAGTAGCTGGTATTGGACTGAACTTTTACGTATCACAAGTTTGGTAGCTGAATTTTGATTTAACCTGTACCCGTTTGGAAAGTCTTATCTCTGATACATGTAAAGGTACATCATCCCTTATCACTTGCATTTTATTCAAGGGATTTTGTTTGAATGTATTTTAATTATTTTGCGCTATTTTTGTTATTGAACTACATCTTTTGCTAATATGCAGGAAAGTATCAAGAGAATTGAATATTTTGAAATTTAAACTATAATATCTTTGTATAAAATCCTTCAAGTTTGGATAAGGAGGTGAATTGTTGTTAGAGAATATTGGTCGAAAGTTTAGAATGCTAGGTTCCAGCAACCTGTATAAATTGAAGCAACTTCGATCCTACATTTGCTTTATAATGCTAAAAACTATACTAGAAATTACGTAAAGTTGTATAGGCTGCTGAGATCTTGCATTCGAAAGTGGGACTAATGGCAAGTTTAGTATTCTTCGAATTGGGCGATTTGAGTACCTCATCAGTACTTTACAGACTGACAGATGGGTATGATCAATAAGTATTTCAAAGACTGTCAAGTCCATTCGAAAATAAATACAACTGCCATTCAATTTCAAAAGCAATGTATCCTTAAACAGTGATCTTCAGCTTTTATGAGTTTCCCGTCTTTGTATAAAAAGCTTTAAACTATGGCCATATTCTAATGAGTTTTGTTAGAAATTTTGTATAGCTGTGTGGGTTGGTCCACAAGGCTAAAAACCACTGCCCTAAAATGAACATCAACTTTCCTTGTGATAGCTATTTGAAATTCTCCGATTATGCCATCCAACATTGAAATTTGCAGTTTTACCCTACAAATTTAAAAGTATAAATCGCCTAAATCAGTGATTCTTGAACTTTGAATTCACCCCATTTTGCAGTTTCATATGTTTTTAGTATTCCAAATTCCAAGAATATATGAGCTTAGAGGTAAGCCAATCCCATAGCTGAGATCGGAACATATACCCTAAAAAACACGCCTAAATTCTCAACTATCCCAAACTTGAAATTTTGGGGGACTAAAACCTTTATAGTATCGATTATTTGGAGAATTAAGTATACGTAACACCTCCGACCAATACCTAACTTTTAGATGGGGAAGCGGTTTTACCTGTAGAAACTGTTCTCAACTAGGTAACTTTTAGTACCCGCCTAGGTAAAACCGACGCTTTAGGAAGGTATAGGAAATATACCTACCTTAATTGACAAGCCATCGTCATCAAAAGCATACATTATAATTACTATAAAGGTACCATTTCCGTACCACAGCATATCTCCAAATCGATTGGAATGGAAGACGGCTCATAGTAAGGTTTGGTGTTCCACCCACCTGAAGACCTATGGCGCTGTAGACATGAAGACTTCATTACAGCCTCGGTTAAGCTAAGCATCATACAACTACCTTAAAAGTCAACTATTCGGAAAAGCGCGGCTTAAATTGCCTTTTACCTATAGGTAGAAAGCCCATCTGACCGATTTATAAAGTTGGCGGTGGATTCCAAAGTTTAAACCCGACTTAAGGCTTGCTTAACTGAAACTTATATTTACTAAAGTCGGAACCTTGGATTTCCATATTCCTATAGTTTGCTTCTACTTAAAAGATTATACTTTACGGTTGATGTCTACCCCGGTCTTGCAGTATATCTCCAAGTTTGTTTTACAATAGTAGAGCATGCACCTAGAACCAGCAAAAGCTTGGCCACTTTGAGCAAATATTGTTAACTTTGTATTTGAACTGTTTCGTTTCGTTTTGATTTCTAATGGCTAATATCCAGGTAGGTCAACCCATCACTCTAATGGTGGGAGTCTAGAGCCCATTCCATACATAACTTTTGGCTTAGGATTTAGTTTCCAAAATGGTGGTGATTAACTGCACGTTTAAGGAAAAAGAAATATATACATATTAGTATCTTTGCCTAATTACCATTTCCCTACATTCAATATTTCAACATTTCAAAGAGTTGACCCGGACAAGCCCATTTATGAAAAAAAATAATACCAAATTACTTGATTTATACATCCCCCTAATTGCTATAGTTCTATCTAAAACTCTCTACAATAGGGAAAGCTACTTGGTTTATACATGTCTTATATGAGGGTAATCCTGAAATTTTATATAGTTCAAACTCTGGTATAAACACTTTTGTTGGTAGTTGATCTCAAGACTAACACATAGCTCACCCTAATACATCTTACTTGCCGATCTTATATTGGATATTTTAGGTAAGCAGTCGGTCAAATCCTACCTATCCTGTAGTTTAAAATTAAGCCAATGAGCTTGGAGTTTCCAAGGTACAGGTCGATGCCTATCATTTGTTATTATTATAAGAGTCTTGTGAAGCTGGGGGTTTTAGATAAACTAATACGTGTTTAGGTAGATTGGTGGGTTTTACGATCAAATTAGTAGAAACTCTACCTAGACTTTTTGAACATAGATTTAGAAGGTTTCAGAAAACCACTCAAAACCTATTAATTAAAAGTCGGCTCAAATCCAAAACAAACTTTATATAGGTTCGTCTCGTATATACTTTATATAGCTTTTAACTTTAGGATAAGTGCAAAGTATGAGGTGGGTTTTAATAGTCTACAAAACAGACTTTGTTGTCAACTACAATATTGGTGATGAAAAGCAATCATGAAATTTGGCTTACAGTTCAAGGAGTCTATACGTGTATTGTAAGGGTCCATATTTGTTAAAAATTGGAACAATTGATAGATGTAAAAATAATACGAAGGACACCTAACTAAAAAATGAATTTTACTTTATTTTTAAAGTGCTGTTGATGATATTATTATTCGGATTTAGAATAGAACTATTAGGAGAAATTTTACAAGAGAAGGGATGAGTTTGCGCTAGTTGTCGATTGTAGTAAGTTAGGATATTAGATTTTAAAACTGGTTAAACAGGTTGTGGTTGTTGGGGTTGCTAGCAGTAGAGCTACTGACGACAACTTGGTTGTTGTAGTTCGGTAGGTAGCCCATGTTTTCATTCAAACTCAGACATTGATTCAACAGATAGTTTTGGATAGGCAAGTTCATGCCTCCAAACTCGTTGGAATTTAAACTTAGGGGGTTTTCGTAGGAGAGGGGGGACATGGACATATCCATAGAAGATGATAGGCTGAAGTTGCTCATGGGGTAGGAGCTGGGGATCATGTAGGGGTTGTAATTGTTGAACATGTAGTTGGAAAAGTCGCCCATCGAGCCGTTGATCTGGGTAGGGTTAGAGTAGCCAAGGTTGGCAGAGTCGTCTAAGCAACCAGGTATGACGGGGGAGATGGAGCTGATGTCGTTGGTGTAGCTTACTCCACTGTTGCTACTGTGAACGGGGTAACTGGATTTGGTGGTAGATTTGACGACCTTGATTCTACGCTTGTTCTTGTTGGCGGGGGGGAGTTCGCCTTGGGCTCTGGCTTTGGTACGTCGGTTCTGGAACCAGATCTGGACGGTGCGTTCCGTCAAGCTTAGCTTCTTGGCTAGATCAGATCGCACCTGGTTGCTGGGTCGGGAGTCCTCGGAGAACTTCTTCTCCAGCTCCTTGAGGTGCTCGTTGGTTAAAGTGGTGCGGTGCCTAGTGTAGGTCAATCTCTCGTCGTCGTAGTTGAAGTTGGCGAAGCAGTCGAGGGTAAGTTCATTTCTTTGCATCTTAGGTAGTGGCTTGTTTAGACTGAGTTGCTTTGTTTTGGATAACTAAAAGTTTAATTTAAAACGTGTTTTTATGGCTTGTCTTGGATAAGTAAATGTAAGTTTAGTTTTCGATAGTTTGCAGTCGATTGCATCCTATTTATACTTTGGCGGATTGCCATGCTCATTATTGTTGATTTCTTAGAATGGACACTAAACTAATCACTGGTTCAATTACTATCCGCTAACTTCCCCCTTTTTTGTTGCGAACTTCTTGTAATCCAGGTCCAATTTCTACATACACACACCCTGCCCATTTTATAAGGTCAGGTAACAAAGGCGATGCACAAATTGGCAAGCTGAATGATGGAGGGCAATTTGCAGGAATGATTGGTTACCAATTGTTTGATTGTAGATGCTAAGTTCAGTCCCAACTATGCATTTCCCTTGAGTATTTTCAAAGGATATGCAAATCAGAACTCAGAGTATTACCGATGGTGATAAACATTAACAAAGTCCCTCAGCATTTTGCTTCCAAAGGTATTTTTAGTTTAGTCATCGACCTAGCTTTAATGGCTGGCTTACTATTTAGGCCAAGTCTTTTGCTTTTCGATTTCAGTTGAAATGATCTAACTTGTCTAACTGGATCTCAAGCTATATTGAAATAAGGATTAACTTCCGAAAGCATACCTTTTCCCTAAATTTTGGCAAGTCCAACTGAAACTGAGACTGGAAAATATACCTTCCCATAAATGGTGAAAACCTCAACTTTTTCAATTCCATTAGTGTCAATTAAACATCAGTCTCAAATTGGATGCAAACTATAAATTTCTTTGGCATAACCGTACCCAGCCAAAAATGTAAGGCTTGGAGGTTTGTGCTGGAAAGTGGATACCGATCATTACATAATCTTTGCCATCTTAAGCGACTGAAACTTGGAATCCTTAACCACCTGGCTACCTAATTAGGCACAATAACGAATTGACACCCAATTTGTAGGCCGAGTAACGCTAACGTCTTAGGTTTCAAAGCTGAAAAGTTTGAGTCGTTGCCTACAATTTTGGAAAGTATTGTTTTAATAATGGAGATAGTTGGGTTGTCGTGCCTTATAGAATATTTTAATTTCACAATTGCCACCAACTGCAAACCGGTTGTATGATGGGAAGATCATCTACTTTTCGTTTGAATGGTGGTACACCTACAGCTCACTTTGATTCGAAGCTCCATACCAAAATTTGCAGCCGGTTTTGAGTTGCAAGGTTTCGAATATGAATCCGGCTTCAAAATGAAAATTTCAAATTTAACCAGATTAGGAAATAATTCCAAATTGGAACTGCAGCCAGTGAGGAAGCTTTAGCTTAGCTAAACAGACTCCCAGTTCGTTTATGGGAAGAATGTTTTGGTTTGGTTTCGCTCATCCCAACACAAAACTTTAAAGTAGACTTGTGTTTAGAAATGGTGGTGGAGTAGGGTGGATGGGATTTTCTTCAATAGGCAGCCGATGCATATACACATTTTAGAAATAATGTTCTAATCAGCTCTGTTGAACGCGCATGCTTTATAATAGCGAATGCTTCCTATAACTCTGTAGCAAAAGCACCTTGCAAAATTCAGGTTTGTATATGCTACTACCGTTATATAATGAAGAGATATATAGTTTATCTATCAAGATAAAAAGGTATGTTTTGATTTTGGATGGTAAATCTACTCCAAGCAAGTTTCAACAGTGTAATGAGACTTTTATAAGGCTTGTTTCATTATGATACCCATGTCTAATGATACTCCATTAGGCCTGATCGACTCTAAAATGGTTGTTTACGACGTCTGAAATCAATAGGTCGAAATGCCCATAACATTTATAGTCGATACTTATAGATGATTCGCATGAACGAGCCTACTAATTTTAATCAAATTTGGATTAGAAATCAACGTTTAAAATTCTTACATACCTTGCTTTGAAAATACATTAGTCAATTTACTAATTAAACATATCATTATAAATACATTATAATATATTTGCATGTCTATTATATAACTTTTCTTTTCAACTGCCTAGACTTTATTTTTACATAAAGATACTGGTGACATCCGGTGACCTATACTTCCAATCGAACTTCATGCGTACCAAAGCACATCCCGTTACATGGAAATGGTCTGAGCATCTGCTCTCTACGATAGCCCTATCTATATATAACTTATGTCTAAAAATATGTTGTCCTAGTTTGTTCGAAAGCAACAAAATCGTTGGAATGGTGTAGTACAATTTAATTCCAAAAATCGGGCGCAGTAGAATACCAATATTGATGGTTGGGATGTCTACGAAAACTAAAAGCTATTTATACATGAAACAATTTTAAAGTTTATAAACTATATAATCTTCTGTATATTGACGTGTTCGATTGCAGCCTAATTCACCAACTTCAAAGTCCATCAAAGCCTGCTTCGTAAGCATCAAAATGTCAATTTTGTGCTTTTGAACTCAAGGATGTGTCCTGAAATCTAATTCAAGTAAACTACCATTCCTTATTTGTAAATATCTGCTATAAATGTTAAATCTGCCATACTACCGGATACGTTTACACGAAATGCCATGAACTTTGCTACTATAGCTCGACATTCTACAAAGAAAGCATCGGCAGGCCGAAGCAAGCATTTACCTCGTGTAAATGTTGTTCTATAACCTTCAAATTCTTGGAATTGCACCGATATAAGGCTTTCAGAATGCTAGATTTTCAAGTTGTCTTATATTTTTTGAGACAAAATTTTGCCGACATAGTAAATTTTTTGCTGCTTTGATGAGAAGCTGCATTGAAATTCCTGTTTTAGCGAGAAACATTTTGTACATCCCTTGCAAGAATACTTTGGGGAAATATTCTTAAAAGTGAAACTATGCCAATATTTGCCTATGTTGTATAGGCTGTATAGGAAAGAAAAGTATCCTTTAAAGCTTAAAGGCTTAAATGTATTTTTAGGGTTCGAGGTGTTGAAAGAAAATGATATACTTGAGAATAGTGGGCTTAGGGTCGATAGATTTAAGCTGTATGATAGCCATCCCCAAAAACTAAATGGTATACCTTTGCAGTTGCCACGGCTACTGGAGAACATAGAATAAAGCATGTTAAAGGTGCCAAAGGTAATTTGAAGTTAAAATCCACATTGGGTTTTTGTAGTGGTATACCCTATCCAAAATATAAACTAGGTTACTGCTAAAATACCGATATCTAGCGTACTTTAGCACTTTATATATAGACTATACCTATACCCACATTCCAATCTATTTGGCGCTTAAGAAGTTCCTGGCTAGTTTATGATAGAAGCCCTGCATTCAATTGTGTATAGGTGCAGGTACCCTCACCTCAATAAATGCTCTAAATTATGAGGAGGATATTTATACTTTGTGACTGACAAAACTAGGATTTTTATGGTATTGATTGAAGTTTATATAAATTAGTACTAATGCCGCAGCCATCAATGTTGTATAGTTCCCAGAATATACACTTGAGACTTTGAGGAATAGTATAGGTATAGTCTAATGTATGGGTTTTCAAAAGCAGTGGTTCAAGTTGAGATGGGGTTTCAGCAGTTAGTTCTTCCGACTTCGGAATAACTTTTTGATTGGGTAAACTATCATGGTATAGTTGCCGTCCGTCATTAAGAATTCAGGGAGATGTATGTACAGCAGATGTATTAAATTGTATAATGTTAGAGGTGGATCGCAATATATAGGTTTCAAATGGCAATTTAGCTGGATGCCTTTGCTTAGTTTGATATGAAAGGGATTTAGGGCCGACTTTAGCATCGCTGCTACATAAGGTATCGACACTATTGTTAGTTAGAATGCGGTGTTATAAAGAGTCAACTGACATATAGCATGCATCTTTCAAGTTTAACATTAAGTGTGATATAGAATCATAGGTATCTGAAGTTTACCCCGAAGCAATGCTATACTTTAGAACCCAATAGATTGGAAACCTTAGTTTTATGTATAAGTTCCCTTTGGAAAATCGATGGCATCGGCAAATATTCCGGGTCCTGGAGGCTGATAGGATCGTTGTAATTACCTCGGAGTCCTAATCGTGGCAGTGGTGTTGTGATATAGTTACTACTGTTCATACACTTTTTCATGTGTCACACAACAAATTGGAGAATTTAGAATTATTTAAGCTTGGGCGAGCTCATAGAAGATGTCATTTAGTAGATAAAATAGGTCCATTTAGTTAGTAGCTGAATAAATGGTAAATTTGAAACTATAGTTTGGCTGCAGCCATGAAATTGCAAGGAAATGACTACGTGACCAAATTTATCCCTAGCACAAAGGTTCAAAAACCATATCAAGCTATAGAGTTTTAGTCCTACTCTAAATCGATCTACTATCCGTCCACCAAAGTGAGTTTAAATTTTCAAGTGGAATCAGACATTGGAGGTGCAGAATCTTATTTAGTTGTCCGTCAAATCGTAAATCCAAATTATAGCTCCGATTTCGTAGAATTGCCATAAAAGTATAAACGAAATTTAGTAGAGTAAACTTTAATATAGTTAAAGCTGACAAATAAAGTTAGGGGTAGATGAGTTTTTTACTAAACTTATTGAAGGCTAACTAAAGTTTTGTCAAGTAAAACTGCAACGTAAACTAGCTTAAATTTTGTTTGGATGTGTGGGGAGGAAAGTACGAGCAAGTCAAAAGAGAAAACACAATGATATAATTTTACAGTTTATATCATGTTGAAACTTTTCTAAACAAAGATCCTTCTAAATTTAGTAGCATTTCCTTATTTGGGCTGGGTTTGCAAGTGATACCTCCTAGAAACTTCATTTCATATGCAAGTAACGCTTTTCCTTTCCAGCTTTTTAGTTTTGGGCATACCCGATACATACTAAATTTACATTTTGTTGGTAACGGCAACGCATAGAAATCCGTGCTTTGGTAAGATTGTCATGTTTTCATATGATACATATGGATTCAGCTTCTAGTGGAGTTTGGCGTACATATCTATTTATAGCACCTACAAGTGTTGAAAGGTAAAGTAGCGGCCTCCACCTACAAATTAAACTTGCCATTAGTTCCACAAAGTGTTATTTGCTACCAAATTTTTTGGATGGAATGAGCTAGTGTATGAGATGATTAAACAGTAAGCACACCTAGTCTACATAGTGGCAAAATATGAGTAGTAGCACTAACTTATATCGGAGTTGAAGGGCTACAATAGCTATATTAGTATGTTTTCATCTCCATCCTATACATAAAGCATGATGTTCTACACTATGCATATGGAAAACGTTCTATACGATTAGAATTCTAGCAAGTTTTGCTTTGTAAAATTATTTATAGGTACATCTTTGCTAACTTTAGGTTGCCCTAAGTCTTATTGAATGTCAACAAGATATATATAAACTGGTTGGTGTTGATGGAAAGTATATTTTACAACGATGATTTCAAGCTGTATCCTTCGTTCCATAAAGCCATTGACTCAAATAAATTGCCTACTGGTACATGTGGATTGGAATTCCCAGGGAAGATGCCGGGAAACATATACTAAAGTGGAAGGAGGTGTGCGATCGACCTGCAACTTCATCTTTTTCGAACCTATACTTTGAAAACTTATCCTATCAGAATATGTTATCTGTGACTTCTATATTTGGAATGTGGCTACCAGCAGGTGGTAAAACTTTTTACCCATATTCGTTGCTAAGATTCATATTTTTACTTGAGAATTTGAGAAACTTTCAATCTGTACTCAGCAGTAGGTAAAATTTTGCAAGTTAGCAATAGCAGGTATTTGAAATATGGATCAGAATTCTAGATAACCTTTATTCCCAAGTGTTTGAATTTTCAAAAGTGGGTTTGAAGATTGGTTGTCCATCTATACAAACGTTAGACAAAGTTGTAGTTGCACTTTAGTTTTAATTTAAACTATAATGATGCCAACTTTTCCTATAAAACTACCTTTGATTTACAATTGAAAGTGCTTTAAGCTGAGCAAATTTGTCTCAAGGAAATGAGCTGATGGTAAAACCTAAATTTATCCTTCAAGCCTTTGAAAGCATAAAGTTTACAGCGAGCAAGGCTTGGTTTGTTAATTTCAATAGAACAGTGCATATAGGCAATGGCAAAGTCAATTAAAGCGTTAATTTAAATAGTATTTCTATTTTGTCAGATTGAAGATGAACTTTGTGTTTACTAGACAGTATCTTTCAAAATTAAATCCATCTATATGATAAAGTATAGCAAGCTATATAGGTTAGTTGAATAGATTTAAAACTTGATAAAATTAAAGATAAAATCATAGATTAATGGACACAAATTATAAGTTTAAATCTATGTGCATATACAGCTAATCGATCAAATTGAAATCGATACCATTTAAAGAAATATGGATAGACTGGTTATTGGGGAAGTAGTTAGTAGGGTCATGAATAGTTTAATATTGATAGGCTGTTGAAGATTACTATCATATAATTGAACTAAATTATTGTCAAAGTCTTTGTCAATATAGTTTAATACGCTTCCTCGTTGATAATCTTGTGCTTTTGAAGTCCAACTTCGAAATTATTAAGCCGAGTATTAGCCTCCCTTCAGCCAAAGGACCTTTGTCGATGGCTAATCGTAGAAAGTAAGGATTCATATTACATTATGGAAAGACAGCGTTTTAGTTTCTCTTGCTGTTTAAGGTACTACCTTGTAAGTCCATAAGCAGGTATCATTATTTTGGCATACCTACAAGCAACTTTTTGAAGTTTTCGATCTGGGTGTTGTTGAGATTCTTGGAGATATAGAATAATTTAATTTTAAAATAGTAAGGGGTATAGACATGCGAATTTACTTTGGAGATATAGTAAATATTCTTGATTTGGTATAAATCACAAAACTGGATGATAATATCGATAAAATCCATCTGGTCCATGTAGCTAGTCTTGTCAAAGTTAACAGGAAAGAGACAGACAATTTACTCGACATACTTGTCATTCTCCTCCAAATCCATCAGAATGACTTAGGAGATGGTAAGTCCACCACCATTTGTGTTTATAACTGATTTCACTTTGTTCTTAGGATGAGAGATGGCCCAATCTTGTCAAGACTTATAAATTTCATTCATCCTTTCAAAGGGACACTTCAGAGCTAAGCGTTGGGCTTTAATACTAGCATTAAAAGCCTGGGTCTTAAACTTGATAAATATACCAAGATTTCCAGTACTGGCGCCATGCAGGGCCCAGAACAGGTCTAAATGTTCCTTCTCATTCAAGGACAATACCACACCTTTAGCGTTGATCATATCCAACTTGAGTACTCGATCGATCATAAACCCGTACTTGAAACTAGAGAACTCATACCCATTACCTAGAATATACCCCAAAATCCTTACCGTAGAACAACTACCTGTTGGAATGTTGATATTACTGATATTCCATAACTTGTAGTAGGCATGTCCAAGTAGTATACCAAATCCAAATCTAGTTACTAAAATATCTTTGTCGATATTGAAGCTAATATCAAAGAGATCATCAGAGTTAGGAGAATATTTCTTGTAGGAGTAACCATCGCACCATAGAACTATCGAGACTTTGTATTGCGTACCACATGGGATATTTGATTGAGTATCTTTAATCCCTTGGACTTGGATGTAGTTGCGAGGATTTATCTTTTACAAGTTCCACTGGTGATTGTGCAAGGCATATTCTTGGGTTGGACTCTTTCTTAGCTAAACATCTTGAAAATTTGTTGTACTTGTCAGCCAGGACTTCATATAGGATGAATACTAGAAGGATTATACTAAAAGTTTTTTTAGGAGTATATGTCTTATTTTTAGCGAAATAGCTGTAATTCTTAATTAAATCTATGATTGGTTTATACGATAAATTTGAAATAGTACAAGTTTTAAGAATGATATTTAGTGTCTAAATCAAAGCCGATTTAGCACTGTTCACATCAATGTTATAGAATTTTTTGTTTGAAATTATTAGATTGCAATGCTTATTGTTTTATAAGTAAAGTTTACAAATAATTGCATAAGCAACTCAGCAAATATAGAATAGGTTAAGTATTTTAATGCGTAGCTTAGAAAGGATAAGTTGCTTATCCTCATACACAAATCCAAAGGTAACTATTACATACAGCCACAGAGTGGTATTTTACCGTTTAATTGCCATTATTTTGACAGTATATTTCAAAAATATATTATTACTATTCTTTTTTCAAAATTTTTAATTCTAGGTTTTTGAATAATTTTTTCAGGAAAATTATAAAGCTCTACAAATGAACTTGTGAAAAAGTATGCATATTTTATGATCAATTATATATATATATTCGAATAATCTCAAAGAAATTTGACTAGTATACAATAAAACGTAGTATTATTGCAATCGATTCCTGCTTCAAGTTCTAGATTCTTTGTTGTATTCTTTGGTTCAGTAAAATTGAATAACTATGCTTAGGTTTAGTTTAAGCATATCTACTCAATTTTACTGAACCAAATAGTAATTGACTTTTTCACCTCATTAAAGGCTTTTATAAAGCAGCTCAGTTTATATCGGCTTTAAAGCTATGAAAGAATATGTGCTTTTACAAGCCTATATTCGGTACAAAGATGAAAATTCTATTCAAATAACTATAAAAGTTACATTTACATTTAAGCCATTTTCAACATAGTTAAATATAGCTACCGTTAGTATCCTTGTAGCTATCAGTCGAGCATTGTAAGGTCCATAAAGGTGCCGTTGGGTTCAACTAATGATGGTGTCATAATGGGGGCGTATGATAGGATAGGCCGGAACAGTAGAATCAATACGGATCATTGCATCGGTAATATAAATCACCCAAAGGAGGTAAGTCCGAAGAGAAGCGAAGAGAGCCAGGAAGTAGCGAACTGAAAAAACAGAGAATTCAGACCACATAGTAGCACTATATTAATAAGACTTTATTAGTAGACTAGGGAATGGAATTAAGCTATAAAAACAGCAATAAAGAATAAGATCATGCTATTTTAGATAACGGCTATGAAGAACATAATCAGGCTGTTGAAAAACAGTTATGGTTAAGGATGTAAGTAACAGCTATGAATAGCGATATGGAGCATTGTCAAGACACTAGTTTTATATAATATTAATGTAGTTTATTAAAATGAATTTATTAATCTATATAAACTTTAAAGACAAATCCTCTACTGGACTGTTCATGTTGATGCCGCTCATTGAGGTGGGGATGGACTGGTTGTTGAAGAAGTAGTTGTTGGAGTCGAATTTGGCCTTGATATCAACCAGCTTAGGAAGGTTGTTGCCGTAGAAACGCACCAAACTGTTATCCAAATCCTCATCGATGTAGTTAAAGTAGGCTTCACTGTTGACGATCTTGCCCTTCCTCAATCCGGCTTCGAAGGCGTTGATCCAAGGCTTTCCAGCCTCACCTTGAGCCAAAGTATCGGCCTGGTTTACCAATTGGAGAGAGTACAGGTTGGTTTGGCGATGAGAGAAGGCAGTCTCCGAGTTGCCCTTGTTGTCCAAGGCACCGCCCTGCAAATCCATAAGCATGTAGCCTTTCTGAGGCATGTTGTCAAACAGCTTCTTGTAAGCTTCGATCTGCTTGTCGTCCAAGCGCTTGGAGATGTAGAAGGACTTGGCTTTGAAGTAAAAGGGGGTGTGGATGTGGGAGTTTACGCTGGGGATTTCGTCGATGCTCTTGAGCTGGTCCAGCTCGCCGAATTGGACAACCATCTCAATGAAAGTCATCTGCTGCTTGTAGTTGTCCTTGCTGAAGTTGGCGGGGAAGTGCTTGACTATTTCTTCAGCGTAGCGGTCGTTTTCAGCCTCGGATGACTCTTGGATAACGGATGAGATGGTAAGGCCTTCATACTTGTTGGCACGGAAGACGGAGGTGACGCTGCTTCGAGGGTGGGCGATGGCCCACTCCTGCCAGGCCTTGTAAACTTCGGTGAACTGTTCGAAGGGGTACTTTAGGGTTAAACGTTGGACTTTGGTGCTGGCGTCGAAGGCTTGGAGCTTGAACTTGGTAACAATACCAAAGTTTCCGGTACCGGCACCACGCAGAGCCCAGAACAGTTCCTTGTTCTGGTTTTCGTTCAAGGTCATGACTTCACCCTTGACGTTGACCATCTCCAGTTCGATAACGCGGTCAATCATAAAGCCATACTTACGGGAGGAGAAACCGTATCCGCCACCTAGGGTATGGCCAGAAATTCCGACGGTTGGGCAACTGCCAGCGGGGATACCGTACTGACCAGCCTTCCATAGCTTGTAATAGGCGTGACCTAGAAGAGTACCGGATCCGAATTCGGCTACCAAGGTCTTGGGATCAACTTTGAAGGAGTTGACATCGACGAGATCAATGACAACGTGGGTGTTCGAGTTGAGGGAGTATTTTTCGTACGAGTGACCACCGCTCCTTGGTACGACCGAGACGTTGCTCTGGGTACCACAGATGATGCTGGACTGGATGTCCTTGGTTCCTTGGACTCTAATGTAACCGCGGGGATCGATCTTCTTTTTCAGGTTCCACTGGTGGTTGTGCCACTTGTACTGCTCACTACTTTGATCCATCACGATGTTCTTCTGGTCGACACCTCTGGAGGCTAGACAGCTGCTGAAGTCGTCGTACTTGTCGGCTAGCACACCGGATACGAAAGAGAGAACTACTAAAGGGATTGTGGCTTTCAAGGAGAATGTCATTCTAGCTATTAAAGTCTGTTTTCTAATGTTGCTTGATATCTACTTTTCAACTCAAGCCTTTGCCTTTTATACGTTTTTCCTCACCACGTTTTAGCAAAAGGCGACAGTACTTTAATACGACGTAGATCTTCAAGTTATTTTTGCCAGTACTTTTCCGTAATCTATGCAGCCTACTCCTCGGTCTCTCATATCAGATTTTCGTTGTGCTACAGAATACTATTTAGTAATGAAGGATGCTATATTCATAGGTATTCATAATACAATATATAAAGGACTGGTAGCTATTAGATAAACCTATAGTTTATAAATAGGTTTAACTTTCAAGTGTCGAAATTTGGCATGGACTTTTGTTAAATTTCAAGAATCCATCTTAGATCGGCGATAACATTTTACTAATTATGGAAACTATATTTCGGACTAAATCGCCAGTATCAGATATTCTTTTATCTGTTACTGTTACCCGGTAACATGATTAATTTTTAACTTTAGTTAATATTAAAAATGTAGGTTTGAATACCAGGTCCATATCAAATTATGCAGCGCGTTTTCATATTGTGAATTTCAGCAAGAAACTGAGAATCTAACCTTGTTCAATTTCAGAATGGATTCAAATGATGATTAATAACAAATGTTTACTTAAAAAGTAGTGGGCTATGTTGGCTAAATAGTATTTTTAATTAGATTAAGCAAGATCCATTGGATCCATGTGTAATTGAAAGTTCTATATCCCATTATTTGAACTGGGTATAGTGAATTTTTGATAAAGATATGGTTTTTGGCCGAAGTTTTATACTTTTTAATATAAAGGATCGAACTTCATCTAATAAAGGTATGCTACCCACTCACCAGCTTTAATCTATCACTGTGTCTCTTTTAACTCTATACTGATAGTTTGTATTTAAATAAAGGTATATTAGAGAAAAATCACATTCCAATGATATTATAGTTCGAGCTCTTCAGTATATACTAAAAATAATCATTGGTGTTGAGCTGCTATCATTGATAGTTCACTATACTAATACGTATATAAAATCAAATTAAGAATGCTAGATACCCTTCTAAATAGTAAACTCTTAATTTCAAAGTGAGAAGGTTAGTTTACGTTTTGACTCAGGAAATTATATGCAAGTTAATTATGGATTTCTTAAATCTAAAAAACTTAAACCTTTGTTTAAAAGGCTATTGATATACTATGTTGAAAACTGGATATATCAATTTCCAGGATGATATTATTTAATTATTTATTTTAGGAAACAGATGGAACATAGTTCCAACTGACTACAATAGTAGTAGCAGCTAGTATAGAGATAATGTAACAAAAGTCGACTTAACGAAAAATTTTAAAAGTAAAATTGATACATAATAAAGCAAATTAAAAGGTATGAGCGTTCACACGAAAGAAAAAGGAGCAAGGGGGAAGTTTTAAGATTATAGTTAGCAACATTAAACAAATTAGCATCTGCTTATCCTAACTACAAGGATCTGACAGATTATATATTAAAGTTTAATTAATAAATCAAGTTTGGGTGCATTTGGTTTTAGTTTTATGTAAGGTGCAGTCTTCAATATCGGTGCTAATATAGGCCTTTAATATCAAATATAGAGGGATTCTATAGCTGCATCTAGTAGATCCAGCCACTTTTATATCTTGGAATCCTAAAAGCGCGTTTTTAATATCATATACCTCAATTTTAAGTAAAAAAACTGAGACTACTATACCTCAAAGGTAGGTTTGTGGTTTGAAATAATTTTTAATTTAGTTATGTTCCAAAGTCCCAATATAAAAATGTACAAAGTTGATTTTAAACTGATGCCAACTTTCAAACTCATGAATGCATGATTCAAATTGGATAAAGTCAAACTAAGTCTTTAACAATACTATATAAGGCACAAGCATAATAAAATAGTATGCTATATTAGAGTACTAATAGGACAGTCAATGTGGGAACAATAAAAAAGCCAACTAGCTAGCGATTTAATAGGTTCTATTGAGCGACGAATTTTTTAAATATTAAAACAATACTGAAGCTTAAAGCAAAAATATTCGAATTATAAATTTGAATTGATATACCTGAATCGCCAGAATTTAAAATAGGTAGATTAATTCTCTAGCAGAGCCGCTATGACACTATTATTTAATATCTATCTAAAAATCATTTTACACTCCTTATTCAAGTAGACTACTGATGTTTCTAGCAAGTACAATATAGAAAGCTTTAATTATAAAATATATACTACACTAATGCAGTAAACTTTCAGAGCCTTGTCCTTCAACTTTGTTAAAAAGAATTGGTATGTTAAAGGTGTTAAGGGTGTTAAAAGTGCATTTTGTACTTTACAGTATGCTAGAGTAGAGAAGTTTCGGGAATTCATTGAAAGTTCCAAGTAGTTGAAATAGCTGGTGAATCTACTTGGCATCTTTCTATCTCTTGAGTAAATCAAATAAGCTTTCTAAAGTTTCAAATTCAAAGGTGTCCACTTTGAGGCTGAGCTATACACTTTTTCTATTTGTTTAGCTAGTTTCGAACCAAAATGTCGGTTGGTGAGTTCACTTTCAAATAGGAGTATGTCACTATTCAGTAAACTTTAACCTAATTGTAACCCATAGTATGTGTAGTGGTCTTAATAGCTAGCTGGGGATATTGACTTTGACCCAAACTATCTAAAACTTTGCAGGTTACTAGTATAACTCTATTTGAAAATATATTCTAGAAAGAGTGCCTAATGTTGACAAATTATTTTAGTATATTTGAGCTATTTAAGTCAAATCGAAGGTCTTATTTTCAACTGCCGATTTGCCAGCACCCAAAAAAATTTACGTAACTTTTAATATACTATTTAATGTTGAAAGGATAGCAAAGTCGAAATTATATATAGTTTTGTTGATTATTGGTAAACCAACAGTTAAAAAATGGGATCAAAGACTATCTATTTTTTAGAATTATAATTGCATTGGTAGTAAACTATTGTTTTTAAAATCACTGGTAGTTCAATTAAGCATAAAAGTGTATTGACGTTATTTGGTACTTTATAGAAAGTTATATCCAGATCCAATACTTTAGACTTGGCTTTTACCAAATAGTTTTAAGCTATTTTGAAATTATTAAGCGAATAATGTAAAACTTTTATTACTACTGGTGAAATATAGCCTATTTTATATATTCCCTTTGTTTTTTATAGAAAAATTTATAAAGCACTATCGCTTTCAAAATACAATTACTACTTTGATGAGGTAGGGTGACATGTCCATAATACCTCCGATACAAAGATATCTGTTTATTATTGCATACAGTTACCTATATAAAACCTAAAATCCATTTATAGCAATACAAGTGAATAATGGTATATAATATACCTAATGTTAATCTATTCTCAAAACTAATAACTTTTATAGAAAGTAATATGCTAATGAGAATAATTCCTAACATCAATAAAACTCGAAGCTATAAAAATGATGATGAAATGTTTGTTAAATAAACAATAAAGTCAAAAGTAACTGTTTAAGCTGATATCCATTATTCCTTCAAGTAGGGCTGTCCGATGTACTTTTAAGAGAAGCAACGTAACTAAATGTAAAAATTAGCTCATAGCAGTAATAAACAAAAGTACTGTATAAGCAGGTAAAAGGATAATTTATATATAGGTACGAATAGGTCAAATATTCAAAACGACGTGAAGGTCTACTTTATATTAGTTTAGCTGCACATTAAACTACTATGGAAGGGAAATGTGTATAAATAATTAAAATAAGAACTTGAGATCAGTATCAAATAAATTTCAACAACAAATATCAATAGTAAAATATCACTTACATGGAAAGCAACTAACTCTAGCTTCATTTCCTCTTTTAATCAATGCGATGACCAACAAGTACAACGATTTCAGCATCTGCTTAGTCTCAAAGGATGCCAAGTCCAAGAATATCATTTTGAACTAGGGAAGTGAAAAGTAAAGGTGCCATAATTATCAATTCAATTTGTGAAAGCCCGTAAACTCTCTCAATTATATTCAAATGTAAAATATCGAGAATATTTAATCCAGTATCATATGTGGCTACCCAGAACAAGGCTCTTATCGTATCGAGAAATGATGGTCACTTTTGCAAAAAATTGATCTTGTCAACATCAATTCCTTCAAACTCGATAGTCCATGATGGCTGAGTTTGTATCAAATGTCTTAATAGGACATACTTACTACAAGCTATGAAAGGCTAGTAGTTTTTGAATCAGTAGCATCGCAGGTCATGCTCTGAGTGATAGATATGGTTTCTCTAATCGCAAATATGATTCCATGATCGGCAACACCTTTGAGATAGAGATGATTAAGATCAAGGGTGAAGTTATGATTCTCAACGAAAACCAGAACTCCAACCTGCTTTGAGTTATACATAGTGCCGGTACTGGATGCTTTGGAATCACTACCAAATTAAAGATCCAAGACTTTGATATAAGTACTAAAGTCCAAAGTTTAACATTACAATACGACTTTGACATATTCACAAGCTCCTACGAAGCTTTTCAGTAATGAGATATATTGAAGCTTCAAAAATTGATTACCTTTGTCTTCAACATTAACAATGGGAGCAGTATCACCATCACCTCCATTATCTAAACTGGATCGGAAACTGATAACAACAGTTGCTCTCAGGAAATAGTCAAGTATCTCTCCCAAAACTTCAAAAGGGATGGCTTCAAGAAGTAGATGTCATTTACTGATACGATCATCTACTTGTGTAGTCTCAGTCTCAAGAGCGTCGACAACATGACCCATCTAAACTTCAATATCAACTCTCTACTATTTTAAGTCAAAATCTTTTTATATATCTAAACGTTTGGATAATACTCAAATTGAAGCTTTCAAGTAGCTGTTAAAATATCGATTTAAAGATGGACACCTCCTCATAGATCTTCAAGATGGTGCCTTGAACAATTGAGGTAGTAGTGAGATGGTCTTTAACTACCATAATTTCAATTTATAAATTTTGCAGTTTTTTGTCGAAAGGAACTTGCTACAACAAGATAAAGTTAATAGATCTTGGCAGAACGCTTTTGAAGTTGAATTTCGACACCATAAAATCGTCAATAATCAGGTTTACATTAGCCACTTTGATGAGAATTTGGATTGAGGCTTTATTAGGTTCTACAGTAAGAGTTTATTCAAGTTAATTAATACCAAGGTTTTACATGACTCTCAATTATTTCTCTAACAACTAATCTATTCCTGTAACTATGAGGAATGTCAATATAAATGTACATTAGGAAAATAAGGGTTGTAGGTTTTGGGTAGGCTTTAAATCTTTTATGGTAGGTTGTGGATGCTTCACCTTTAATCTCATAGATATAATATATATTAAGTATAAATAAAAGGTTCATAGAGTTTGAAATTGAAATGCATATCTTGAAATTTTCTTAGAGAAATGTATAAAATTTAGGCAGGTATTCGAATACTCTCATTTATTTTTTATCTTTTATAAATTGATGATGGAAACTCACTTCAATATGTTGTGATAGACTTCTCCATCTAATTGAATATAATCCAAATTATAGCTCAAAGCTAAAAAATCAATCAGAAAACCAATAGAAGATTATCCAAGTGTCATTATAAAAGATCCAAGTTTATTAAAGCGTATGAATGAAAATTTAAACATTATTATTCATCATCAAAACTAGGACATTCAGGGCTGGGATTGATCACAAATTTACAAATTACTGATAAAGACTCTATTCTTACTGTCAAATAAAGACCTCTTTCCTTAGCTGAATAGTATTAAGCTACTAACGACAGAGTGCTGAGCTAAAGCTCAAGGATATTTCAGGCTAAAAGCTGCTGTATCTCCACTTTTCCAACCATTTCAGAGGATTCAATGGATTCAATCGTTGTTTTAGAAGCGGAAACAAGTTTGTAAGTATGAGGTATTGGATCTGAAAACTAAATTTGAGCTTACATTGTACAAAAGTATCGATTCAGTTTTTCTCCTCTTAGTTATTTGACACTGACATGGTCCTATTTTAGAGATTAAATCCTAGTTACTTTTAGCAAATTATACAATATGGATTAATCAACTTCCGGATTCTAATTCGTATAAAGATTCGTAAAATTCATATAGAGTTTGATACAGAAAGGTGAAAGCTGAAATTGAATACGAATAGTATTTCAAGTTCAGGAATTTTGTGAAGTTTACCTATTTCGTTCTGAATTTATAGATTAAAAGCTATAATTTTATTTATATTTACATGTTCTGAGCAGAGTAATATATCATTTCTATCTAAATTTATAAGCTCATTTACCATCGGTTTTTAAAAGAACTAGATCTTATCATTGACTCAGCTAAGGTGACTTATCAGTTAAAGCCAACCCATCTACGAATTGGTGGGCCTATTCCGAATTACAAGCAAGGCTGAAATGCAGTGAAGATACTCAAATTTACTTTATCAGATCTATATATTGCCAATTGATAAAGGTATACTACCTCGTTCGGGAATATTAGTTATTTGAATAGAATTCCTGCAAATTATACTCATTAGTTTTTACATAAAGGATTTTGTTAATCCCAGAGTAAATCGATCTTAAATCTAGCGATAAGTTTATATGTTTATTCGCCAATAACGTTTCTAATGTAGGTAGAAAGTCTGTTCAAGCAACGTTTTAATAAGCAGTAGCTTAATTTAAGTATCACTCTGTTCAAAATTATTGTAAATTTTATTTATATAAATTTAATGCATTGTAGCCTAATAATTGTGAACCAATAGAATGCAACCTTTAAATTTCCAAACCTAAATATTTACTCTATTAGGAAGTAATTTAGCATTTGAATCGGAAATATCCTACAAATGCCCACCACTAAAAAATGATTTACTCTTAAATTTCAATATAGTACTATTTTAAAAAATCAAAGGTATCGAAATGGTATTTAGAATACACATACAATACATATTTTCGATCCAAAGTTTACAGGTACGTAGTCTAAGTTGTGCACTGTTGACTTCAACTTGAACTACTAAAGTTTATAGAAAGTACACTGTATATCAAAATTTTAAAATCTTCAGCCTACAAAGGAGGTAAATATTTCAATATCAAGCATTACTGGAAGTTAAATAACATTCTATGCATATATGCTTCATTAAATTATACTATCGCTAATCGAAATTTAATTTAAAAATTTACGGTGAAAACATGGTGATCAAATCTAATTACAATCATGCCTCATTCATATATATAGTTTTGTAAAAAATTTACCCTACACTTATTGTGATGAATTTTCAAGCATATTTTTTTACTATATCATATAGAGTATATACGAAACTATAGATTACAATACAGCAAATTTATATAGTAGTTTATAGCTATCAACAAAATTCTCACAAAACTTTCTAAATTGTATTAATATTAGCTACCTATACCAAAGTACATTTGAAATAACATATTTTTACTTGATTGCACCTTAAATTTCAATATATAAATTACTGAAATTAGGGCAAAGGTATCAATACGTCTTTTGGAATATTCCCATAGCTTGCCGATTCTTTATCTAATGAAAAAGTATACGTTTGATAGATGGGTTGAAAAATTTGCTCAAAATTTTATTGTACATATTTAACGAGGTTTATTTGCTCTATTAGCATATATTTTTAGGCAGGCCATATTGAGGGGCCTACTTTCAGGCTGGTGGTATTTTAAAAGTATGTGTAAAAATAATTTGCAGGCAACCCTCGCCTTGCAAATATCATGCAACATTTACTTTGCAGTTTATTAAATAGGTGCTGATAAGTCTGTAATTAATAAAGTGTGATGTGCATGATTCCTATAGTTAGTTTGTGAAAGTTTTGTTATATTTATTCTATTAATAATGAGCGGTATAGAAAATCTCAGATGGATACTAATTCCAACCTTCATCATAATATGAGCTAAAGTTAAAAATTTTCATATATTCGTTTGAGTATAAGAATTTGAAGGAAAATTGCCATAACAAAACCTACATTTTAAAGCAGTAATATTACCCACGATAAGTAGTTCAAGTATAAGATGTCTATTTTAGCTGCTAAAATTATAGTGAGCAAAAAAGAGTGAAGCTTAGCAGGTGTTCGACAGATGGGTTGAGCACTGCATCAACAAAAGATATTAGAAACATATAATTAAAAGTAACCATCAAGTATACCACCAAACCTATTTACTAATATACTTTTAAACATTTATGTTTATTAAATATTCGGTAAATAGCTTTCATTCGATCATACAATGGCTGCTGTGAACCCAAAATTCAAAGCTTCCGAATTGAATGAGCAACTACCGTTATACTAAGCTATCGCTACCACCAAAACCATAAGACTTTGTAGCATGGGTATAAATAGCATGAAGGAAGTAACTACTGAACAGCACCAACAAACAGTTGAAGACAAGGAAAATTAGACATCAGCTTTTAGAACACATACAATGGTATTCACCTTGAAAAACGTTATCACCATCCTCTGCACCTGCCTACTGACCGGTGTCCTTGGCGACAAGTACGAAGATTTTGGAAAGTGCCTCGAAGCCAAAGGAGTAGCTCAGGACCGCATAGTCTTGGACAAGTTGAGTGAGAAGTACAAATGGCATAACCACCAGTGGAACTTGAAGAAGAAGATCAACCCCAGAGGTTATATCCGAGTCAAAGATACCAAGGACGTCCAATCCAGCATCCTATGCGGTGTAGAACACAAGGTCCCTGTTGTTCCTAGATGCGGCGGTCACTCTTACGAAAAATACTCTTTGAACTCAGACAATCATGTGGTCATTGATCTAGTCGACGTCAATTCGTTTACCATTGATCCCAAGACTTTGGTCGCCTGATTTCGGATCCGGTACTTTGCTGGGTCACGCCTATTACCGCTTATGGAAGGCTGGTAAGTACGGTATCCCAGCCGGTTCCTGCCCCACCGTAGGTATGTCCGGCCACACCTTAGGTGGTGGATATGGCTTCTCCTCCCGCAAGCATGGTTTTATGATCGACCGTGTCCTCGAGTTAGAGATAGTAACAGCCAACGGTGAGATCAAGAAGCTGAGTGAGAAGGAGAACTCGGACTTGTTCTGGGCCATGCGAGGTGCTGGTACTGGCAACTATGGCATCGTCACCAAGTTCAAGCTGCAAGCCTTCGATGCCAGTCCCAATGTCATACTCCTATCTATGAAGTACGACTTTGACGATTTCAATAAGGTGTACGACGCGTGGCAAAACTGGGCCATCAGCAATCCCCAACCGTCCGTTACTTCAGTGTTCCGCATCTACAAGAAGGACGCTGAAAAAGGTGAGGGTGGTTTAACCATCACTTCGGTCATCCAAGCCGGATCTGATGATGCTAACGAGAAATTCGCCAAGGAGATGCTCACCCACTTCCCATCAAACTTCAAACAAGAGGGTTTCAAGAAGTCGATGACCTTCATCGAGATGATTGTCAACCTCGGTGAGTTGGACAAACTCAAGAGTATCGACGAGATACCCAGTGTCAATTCGCACATTCACACTCCCTTTTACTTCAAGGCCAAATCCTTTTACATATCCAAGCGCCTTGACGACAAACAGATCACTGCTTATAAAAAACTGTTTGAAAAGATGCCTGAGAAGGGTTACCTCCTCATGGATCTGCAAGGTGGCGCCTTGGACAAGAAGAGCAACTCAGAGACTGCCTTCTCACACCGCCATACTAACCTCTATTCCATTCAATTGGTTAATGAGGCCGATACTTTGGCCAAAGGTGATGCTGGTAAACCTTGGATTAATGCTTTTGAAGTTGGTCTTAGACAGAACAAGATCGTCAACAAAGAGGCTTACTTCAACTATGTCGATGAGGATTTAGATAACAGTCTGGTTAGATTTTATGGCAATAACTTGCAGAAGCTTGTTGATGTCAAGACTACCTACGACCCCAACAACTACTTTTCTAATAATCAGTCCATCCCTGTATCTATGGCTGATATCAAGATGGATTTGGAGGATTGATTTTCGACATATATATAGATAGGCAATAAATTGATTTTAGATTTATATATGATACTATTACTTTTTAGTTCAATGTTGATAAACCTTTAAGATATTATCAATACAAATAAAGCATTTAGTCCTGCGTTAGAGTATTTCAAGTTTGCTTTCAATCGGTCATGCTTAAGGGCTTAGCATTTTAAAATCCAACAATGACCAAGTATACCTATCCAAAAATGCAATCACCTTATACCCAAATAGTTGAGAGTGCTATAAAAAGCTAATTTAAAGCTTTGAGCCTAATAAAACTGCGTTTTTGCTGAAGTAAAAGCTATATGAGCTTAATACCATAACTTCCTATAATATTATATTTTCAAATACTGGTTTAAAAGACAATTATAGAGAGCCAAGGTAAATGGACTCAAGCTTGAAGAACTCAAATTTGTAAATTTAACTTCAGAATAAAGGAAACGGCATTACATATTTAGGAGTAATTTACTTGTCTACGAATCCAATAATGTGATAAATTACCTTTGCAAAGTATTTAGTATACTATCGACTTGTATGTCATGCCTTCTCATTCAATCAAAGTTGAATGCAAGAAGATCTTCAGAGGCTTCATTCTTGAACCATCAACGGTTTGAAGATCTTGCCATATCGTGCAAATACAATCAGATTGGATTCCAACTTTTATCTCAATTTGAAATGGGTGTATTGTTATTCGCATAAGGTATATTCGCATAGATTTGAAACCAGTAAATATAAGTTACCTATTAATATGCCCATTATTATTAAATAGGCTACGATTCATATACCATATATATAATCAATTTAAATATGCCTCAAATATCTAATAGCTTAAAAATACAAGCTTTCAATCGATATTGATAAGAAGTTGAAGAACTAGCTCCACCCTTATGGATGGCATATATACCCTATTTCTTAAATATTGAAGCTGCATTTTGAATAGCAAGCCAATATGAGTGCTAAAAATCCATAAATCCAAGGTTTTTTAAATATCTTCTCATACTTTGCACTGTGAATTGTAATTGTCAATGGGTTTAGCTACATCAAAGTTGGATTTAATGGAAAAAATCCTCAGTACCATAAACAAATGGAGTATAAAATTTTACTAACAAGCCTATATTTTTCCAAATTTAGTCAACTATTTCTGTAGCCAGAGTGCTTACATTGGCTCAGAATAAAAAGACTCTTACATCAGATCTTATTTTCAAATCAAACGTGGTATAATCGTTTGGAAGCACTTCGTCCAACATAGAGTTATCATCAACTGGAATGATACAAAGAAAATCTGTCATCACACCTTTGTAACCTTAGACTTAACTTCGATCCATTAAAACAATTATAGCAGCAATCTAAATCTGTCTCTGGATAGCTCTGGACCTTTTGGTTGAACACTCACTGAACTTCAAACTATACCACGAGAAAATTACTCAAATCCTCTTCGAATCCTTCAATATCCTAAAACTTTGCCTCAAGAATCAAATAACCCTCAACCTATACTCTACTAGTCATACTATCGATTTAGTTTTCGACTTTAGGGATGATGCCATTCAAGTTACTTCCATAAACGAAGGCTCTATCATTTCCAACGCTACATAGCGAGTAGAATTTGCGGATAGAGATATTACCAAATACCTTGCCCAATTCCTTACTGAGTGAGGCTATTCTCTCATTAGCTCTGTTGAAGTTGAATTAGTGCAGAATATAAAAGAGAAACTGTGCTACGTTTCTTGCTAAATCAACACAGAATTGAGATTTTTCAAGAATGACTTTGACGATATACCTTTCCAGATGTGAAAATTATACACGTTAAAAATGAATGCTATAGAGCCTCCAAATATCTCTCAATCTGAGTTTATCAGCTATAGAGGTGATAGTATCCATGCAACTATCTACGATTTTCTAATGGTTCGTAATGAGGTTAGTCGTGAAAATTATTTCATAATAGCATCTTGCTGAATAGTAATACTATATTCCCTGACTTTGCATACTGTATTCAAAGTAAATTTGTTGAAATTTTCAAAACTTCTTACATTAGAAGAGGCTTGATGTTGGCTCTTTTAGATACTAAAGCGATTGTGACTGCCTCTTAAGCATGGGTACTCGATATGGATCGATGGTTATATGTTGGGTTTTCAATATATTTAAATCACAATGGATAATTAAATAAGAGTATTGTGATATAAGTCCTATTACATTGTAAATATCCTTGGATTTGAACATCTGTAATTCTTTATAGCAAATTGATTTTTTCACTTAATAAACTTGAATCTATATATCTTATTCAAGAAGTATTTTTTAGTTATGTTTTTCAGAATACTATAGTAGCTTTCACTTATAACTTTTCCTATATAAATAGTTTATCACCAAGTAGAGATGGATTTATTATTGGTGGTATATTTGGCTTATAAATAGTGTGGTCAAAGGTATAGTTAGAGCTTTTTACGAATATGAATTACTCTGCTTATCTCAGTATTTATGTAGTATCAGAGTAGGGAGGCACGACATTGTTGCAAAATTTAAAATAGTACTTCATATATGAAATATGTGTCTATACAAGCGAGAACTTCAAGTTAGCATACTTAAAGCCAAGTACTCTTCCTTTACTGCCCATATATGACCACCGTCTTTAAATTCGGATTTATTGGTCTAATGTATTACAAACTAACTGTTATCAAGGTATAATTTAAATGGAACATATATTTCAAGTGAATACACGTAGCCTCAAATATTCTTAAAGCCTAATAAACTCTTGAATTATAGAAGCATCATTTTCGAATACTAACAAGGACGCAAGTTAATTGGCGAAAGGTTTGGAAAAATTCCAAGTGGAATTATTCCGATTGCGTTTTTAGTAATCATCCACTAAATTGCTCTGAAAATATAAAGAGTATGAGAACCAAGACAGATAAGCTTTTCAAATTGGAGACAAAGGAGTAACTCGATAAATTTCGACAGAGATGGATGACCAACTTTCTGAAGCCCAATTCACAGTCAAGGATATTCTCAACCTGATGCTGGAAAGCGGATTGAACGCCAAGTACAGCCAGCTTATAGAGTTCGAAGTTATCCAAAGTGAAAAGGTAATCTTTGAAATCATTAGTAGCTTACCAGGCACAGCTTCTCAGGACAATGAAGCTGAACTGGTGGTTCTGTTTAAAAGTTACAATCAGCTTTTGGCGAGTATAAGGGAGTTTATCTTGAAACTAAAAGACCAGGGCGCTTTCTTGAGGTTGATAAACGGTCCCAACTACTACCGGAATTTGAAACAGTTGGCTTCCAACTTGAGGGTATGCAACGTGAAGCTGAATCAAAGGCTTTTAACAGACGATATTTTTAAAGTTAAAAAGCTGAGCTTTGACCAAACTACCCCTTTGCCGACTTACACCAACATATTTAAAGATTTTGAGCATCTTAACGCTGAATTGAGCCAAGCTTTACAAACCACAACCGAGCTAATTAACCAACTGAACTTCCAGTTTTTTTCACCAAAACTGACAAAACTAACTTTAAGACAGGACATTGAGAAGATCAAAAGTGATGCCTTCATAATGAATTCCATAGCACTCGAACCCAACACGCTGAAGCCATCGAATAAATTCAACCCCTATTTTAGGCTTTAGATCTAAATTATACAGACGAATATTAGGAAGTAAGGTGGTGATTGAGAAGTTAATCGATGTGAAGGCCGACGATAAAGAATACAGGCAAGCTATAGCTAAAGAAGTAGCGACTCTAAATCTGCTTTCCAACTGCCAGCATATATTAAAAGTCATTGGAATAATTGACCACTCCCAGAGCCTAGGTATCATTTTGGAGTACTGCTCCAACCTAAGTTTAAGACAGTACTTGAACAGCAATCCTAACGTCGAATTACGATCTAAATGCAAGATAATTTTGGGCACCGTCAATGCAGTACACTTCCTACACCAACTGAAGATAATCCACAAAAGTTTAAGTACTGACTCCATCTTTCTCACTGGCAACCTGGATCCCAAATTAGGTGGTTTCAAATTCAGCAGGCGTAACGATGAAGATACCTCGATCCTTCCTGACATCGAATCCGATCAAGGCTGCAATCTATTTCGGTGGACTGCACCAGAGAAATTTACTGGTAGTCCTTCAACCATCCATGGAGATATCTACAGTCTAGGTTTAGTTTTGTGGTCCATTTTGACGACCAAGCTACCTTTCTCTACGTTTAAAGAAGCCAGCAAGCTAGCTAACCACCTTATCTCTGGCCAACTTGAGAAGATCGAAGTAATCGAGCAGGAGGACTGGCAAGAGCTGATCCAAAATACTTGGCAAGTGAACCCATCTAGCCGTCCCAGCTCCAACACTCTGTTCCAAAATGTCAACAAGATAATATCTGAGGCAGGGTTCGAGTTTCCCGAATTTGAAGTTGAGAGGGACGACAGTGAAACTAACCTACCTGCTGATGAACCCATCGACTTGGACAAGCTAAAGTTATCGGAAAAGCCAACACCCATTGATAAGTTTACAGGTAGCTTCAATGAAACAAAGATGTTCGACTACGATCTAGATCACTTTAACCCCGACTTACTCAATTCACTACGTACCAAAACTCAATTTATTCCACCTAATATCCTTGAAACTAGTCCTAACCTATATGAAAAGAATACCAATAACCAAAATCTAACTAATGTAAATCAAAATAGCCATGAAGTTGAAGCTGTTGATCGGTAGGTTATTTTTATTATCTATGACTAAATGTAATTTATTTAGGACTTTGGACTTATCAGCTTTCAAGGAAACGAAGATTTGGGCAGCTGACGAGCACTTGATTGGAGCCGGCATGACCAGCTTCTACAGCCAGCACTGGGGTACTTACCCCACCACTGACCGTCCCACCCAATTCCAATCTCAGGAACCGACCATTACCCCGAGGTACAGCTTGGATCGTAAGTTGTCCAGCCCTGCTTCGACTACACTCCGCTCCAAATTGTCCGATCCCTCTTACCCAACTAGTACAGCCAAAGTTGGATTGCGATCCAACTCGGTACCCGAGTATCAGAATGGTCAACTCAAATCGAAATCTAGCATAAGTTCACTCAGTCGCTTCCAACAGCAACCTCAGCCGCGTACTCTCCAGGCTCAAAAGTCGACCAAGTGAGTTACAAAACAAACAGATGCTGACCGATCTAGCTCGTTACGACGATGACGCCAAATACTGCTTAGCTACTTTCTACTCCAAGTCGCAATACGGGTTTACCAAGGACCTCGACAAATCCATTCAGTTGTTCCAGCAATTAGTAGGTTGTTCGGATCCCGATTTAGCAATTTTGAAAGAGGAAGGTAAAAGCACGAATAAAGGCAAGGCCGCCTACCAGTTGGGTCAGATCTACTTGGATAAAAAGCATAATCCGGGAGTCGCCTCGTTGACTAAAGCCAAAAGCTGGTTTGAAGTTGCTGCTAAGTTGGAACACCCGGCTGCTACCTACAACTTGGCCATTTGCTTGTTAAATAGGATCGGCGTCGCCAATCCCGACTTCAAAAGGGCAGAACAGTTATTAGCCAAATCGGTAGAATTGGGTCACGATCTTGCCAGGGTTAAATTGGAAGAGTTGCGTAAAAGTAAAAAGTAAATGTGTTGATTTTTATATATAATTTAATTTGCTGAATGGTTTTTGTTGTATATTCAATTGAATATAAGTTTTCAAAGACTTTTAAATATGCTCGAGTTAAATTGGCCCAAAGCACAACTTATATATATTTCATGGTGTTCATTAAAATTGACAAATGTGTAGTTTAATAAACTACGATTACCTTAAACCTCTAAAAGAATTAGAATAAACATGTTAAAATGGATTAGGTTTGTAAGCATATCTTACCACGATTTGTTTAATCTACTATCCAAACCATTAAAAGCAACGAAAGTCTGTATAGAATACATTTCGACACCTACGTCCTGATAACGGGACATCGAATCGAACATACGACTCCACTTTACTTTTAAGCCAGTCAAATAAAATATTGCTATTCCCCACTAACTTTACATTTAAAAGTGAAGGTAGGCTAACCTCACCTAAATTAAAGTCCAAGTTTCTGGTAAAAGTACTTGCTTCTGAAAAATGAAGTTTGAGGTTCAAAGTTTGTAGGTCGGGTAGACAAGTTGAAAGCCAGTTGACAAAGTTCTGGTCTAGATCCTCTAGGTTAAATAAAGATAACTTACGTAGACGCGTCTTACTTCTCATATCTAAAAACATTCTTCCCGATACTTCCGGTTCGTATTTCAGCCGGACAAGTTGATTGATCAAAGGTATTAAAGTTTCAAATCTAAAATCGACATTGTAAACTTTGTGTAAAGTAAGCTGAGTAATAAACTCAAAGTAATTGTTTGTAAAGATGTCGCAGTCAACCTCTAATTCCACCTTCTTTACCTGGGGCCACTGACATAAGTTGGAGTAGATATGGGAATTCTTGATATCAAACTTCTGCACCAACTCTAAAGTAATCAACTTGGGAAATTTGAGTTGACTACATAAAACTAAAGTGAGGAGGCTTTCAATGGCGATTAATTTAAAGAATTTGAGGCTGGAGAAGGTAGGTAGGGTATCTCCATTATGTACATTGATACAACTATTTAAGGTAAAGTATTTCAAGTTGGGGAAATTGGTAGCTATGGAAGAAAGTTGTAGGAAGGTAGAGTTTGGAGTCAAGAATGTTAAACGTTTAAGTAGGGGATTGACTATTGTTCCAAATGTATTGTTTAAGAAATGGGATTGGCTTTCCACTTTTAACTCGTGTAGATTGGAGAAACATAAAAATAAATTGGAATGAAAATGAGTAAAACTTTCATGAAAGAAAAGGTACAGGCTTCGGATGGTTAAGGTCAAATTTAAAAGTCTTTGAAAATGAAGAATGTTTGTAGAACTGCTTAAAGTATACCTTACTCTTTTAACGTTGGGAACAACTAAAAGCAAAATCTCATCTTGGATAAATTCAAAATCTTTAAAAAAGATCAACTTACTTTTAACTAAATCCCCATCCCCTAAGTCAACTTTATATTGCTGTAAAAAGTGGAAGCTTTGCCAACAGTTGTTGAGATAGGTACGAGTTGAAAATGACCTATTGAAATCTTTATTTAGGCGTAAAAATTGGACACTGTCGTAAAGCTCGAGGTTGAAGGCGATTTCTAGAAGAAGTTCATGGGGTAGTTGGTCAAACATTGTGCTTATTTTCTTTGTATGAGTGTTTCGTTCGTTGGATTTGGATTGAAAAGGCTCAGCTTGGAATTAGATTTCAATTTAAACTTGGATTGGATGATGGGAAAGAATCAGCCCCAACTTTGATCGACAAGTAACCAATAAACTGAATTCTAGTATAAATTTTATTGGACTGTGATTTGCACCCTGACAGAGATCTCGTCAATTTATATTGAGTTTCTATCTGTTTTAAAATAATACAAGGATTTCAATAGAGCTTTTACAATACTTCAACACGAATAAAGCAGTCTATTCAAAGTTCATCAGGCACTGATAGGAAGGGGCGTAAGTTGATATAATTAATAGGGCTGATAAATTGGGCATAATATTGAATTTTTTGAAATGTAGTATTGTTTTGTTACTCATAAATCCATTATAGTACTTCATTTATTCGTTTCCATCTATTGATCCAAGCTAACGCTCTATTTATTACATATATAACCCTTATAATCAAATCATAACTCCACTATATTTAAACTGCACATTATATTAACATATTAAATGCCAAATATACATATATATCAAGTCTATAATAATTAAAAATGATTGTTCAACAAACTTGCTAAGCAAATTAAATATCAGTTTATTTCCATAGCCCTAACCTAAAGGTTCTGCTGGATAAAGGCCTTGAGGGCCGAGACTCTAGCAAAGACGGAGTGACCGACACAGGAGTCACCGTAGCTTACGGTACCGATCAACAAATTACCGTTGGCAACCAAAGGACCTCCTGAATCACCGTTGCAAGGAGCTATTTTACAAAGTTAAAGATTGACTGGTATAAAAAAGTTCTTACTCTGGAGATCGGTAGCACCATGGCAGCAAACCGAAACTCTACCGTTGTAGCCGTTCAAAGCACGCTGGCACTCGGCATCAGCTACAACTTTGAGGTCGACTTGCAATAAGGTACGGGAGGAGGGTCCACCATTACGGATGTTACCCCAACCAATAACTTTGACAGCCGCTCCAGGAGTGCCGGCACCGTTCAAATCCAGTTGGACAAACTCAGGTAGTTCGGGCAGCTGAAGCCAACTTGATGATGGCGACTATAATTACCAATGGTTAGTTTACATCCCAAATCTTTAAAAATCTACCATCGTTAGCCAAAGTCTGACCACTGAACTGAGGGTGAACGATGATGCGAGAAGCTCTGATGGATTCACCACCAGCAGCATCCAAGTTGGTGATACCGAACCTTGCAGTTACCGAAGTGGGGGAGACACCTTGAGCGCAATGGCCAGCAGTCAAGACGGTAGTAGGGTTCAAAAGTTGACCACCGCAAAAGTGACGTCCACTACGTTGTAAGCTGACCATCCAGGGAGTTAAAGGGGCTGGACTTCCACCTACGATGCGGTCTCCAGCACCTTGAATTTGTAAGGATTCGCTGTTGACTAAAGCGAGTAAAGAGAGTAAGAAAAGCTTCATGTTGGTTTTTTTGTTGAGAATTTGAGTGGTGGAAGATAGTTTATATAGTAGTTGGGGTGCTATAGCCAGCTGAGTTGATAAGGACTATACTTTGCTGCTATGTAGGAATCCCTTGTTTTTAGTATGGATAGATGCATTATATGTAAAAGTATTAACTCTCCCTTTGATTGAGTATCGATGAATGTTCGTAAAACTAAGCCTCTATATAATTTGCTTGTGAAATGAGAATTCACATCATCTGGTGGTTCAACCTGATCTAAAATATTCAAATGATCGTGGCAGATCAGGGTTTCGAGGTCATGGTCCTTGACAAGTCTGCTAAAATTTTGTAAAGTTGGTCAGCCTGCCTTGGCCCAAGTGTTTCCATTTTCGAATCTGACGTTGTACTAATATGGTTATATAGTTTTTCAATTGATCACCTGTAGCTATACCTATCGTCAGCTTATATATGTGCCTTATCGCTTTATTATAATATGCTTTTTCCTATAGGCACCACTAAACATCAGCTAGTTGATATTTTTGTCACATGTAAGGCTAACAATATCTCATCTTACCGATAAACTGGTGTGTATGCAGGAATCCTTTATAAACCATACATCGTTTAACCCTGATTTGTGGTTCAACATGTCGCAAGACATAGCCAAGTGATTGAATATTTATCATATGTCAAAGTTAACACACCACAAGCCCTGAACTTGTCCTTACTAAAAGTTAGTACTAGTGCTAATACATCGGAATATAGGTATAGAGCTAAGTAATACTAAGCTTGGATTTAATATTGACCAATAAGAATATGTAATTTCATCTATACTAGATTTGTTGGGAGTTTTCCTATGGAAGTTGTCGTCTGATATAGGGGGAAAGTCGATTTCTTGAATGATGTATAGCAAGGATCAGCTTCACGTGTGATATCTTTATTTAAGGGTACTGACATATATAAATAAGTTATATGCACCTATATTGATAATTAAATGGCACTTTTTGCTAGACATGAGGGTTTTCTAGTATTTGATTTATAAAATTTAGTAATCCGATGTCTATAATAAAAAGGTGGACTGTTTTCTATGCTAAGCTGTAATTCTGATACATCTATCGATTGAAAATGAAACTTCAACTCCACACAGAAAATAGGTCAATATTTATAATATTTACTGATATGTTTGTAAGAATGGCATGCATACGATCCATAGGCTGTCAATTTTGCTTCCGCCTTTAAAGAACTTCAAAGTCTAAAAGAATCATTTAACAGTGTATTTAATTGACTATATAATGTAATTTTGTATAGGGTGATTTGAAGTCTACTACATAGTAAATATATCAATGAAAATTTAAGTGGCAATGTAAGTTTACTCAATTGCCAACTCAAATTAGCTTTTCAAGCCATTACAATCCAAAAGATTCTTTATGACAAAGAAAAAACTAACAAAAATACAACTAGAAATAAACTATATCTTTATTATAAAGATCGGTTCCACTTGAACCTATCCTCCTTGTAGTAGTAACACAACCTATCGAACGGATCAATTACATTCAACACGTTGATATCCCAAGGCTGCAATTTGAACCTTAAACTCAACGGGTACTCAGTTGACAACTGAACATGAAGATTCTGCCAGTCAAAGTATAGCTTGTCAACGAACACCAACGTACTTATAAAGAGGGGGTCGTTTAAAGCTGAGCCAGTTTCAAATTCTTGACCGATGATATGGGTAGCTTTAGCAAAGACGTTGACTTGAATATAATCGATGAACCAACTAATCTGTTCAATGCCCAAAAGCTCTTTGTCAACTAAGTTAAAATCAGGGAATTTTTGGTTGAAGATTAAGTTGGATCTCGTGATACAGTGGCTTCTTGGGGATCTATCGTCGGAGAAGTAGTAGGCTGCATTTGCAGTAAA
This sequence comes from Capillidium heterosporum, assembly GCA_016630905.1. Classification (NCBI taxonomy): domain Eukaryota; kingdom Fungi; phylum Entomophthoromycota; class Entomophthoromycetes; order Entomophthorales; family Capillidiaceae; genus Capillidium; species Capillidium heterosporum. Next base: position 2,531,893 of record WBMQ01000003.1, on the reverse strand, counting down.
TTTGCTGTCGCTGATACAGTAATTGTTATTACTGTTGCCTAACCCACTGAATTTATTGGAAGAGAATACTGGATCACTTTGAGGGGATTGGGAATAGGTGGTAAAATCCCAGTAGTTCAAAGTTACACTTGGATCGATAGTGGCAACTAGCTGCTCTAACTTGTAGAGGAAGAGTCGATTCCAAATAAGGAATTGAGGGGTCGAAGTTAAAGTTGGGTACTGGTCATTGAACTGCTTTACTAGATTGTCGTACTGGTTGGGATGGTTGGAGGTACGTAGCTGATTGATAGCTCGGACGTAGGCATCGAACTTCTGATCGGACAATTTGTGGACGTTGGGACGGATCTTCAAGTTGGCTTCGCTGCAGATGGGCAGCTCAACACTGAAGATGGTGTTGAGGATCAAGGTTATGTAGATTAAACTGAATTTCATCGTCTAGTAAAAAGAGGTTGGATATAGTTGAGGTAGAAAGTTTGTTGAACCTTTTGTTTTCGAGGTGGACGTTTATTAATATAGTTTTATTTTTAGTCGAGGCGTATTCTTCCGACTGTTGGAGTTGTAAAAGTTTTTATAAATAGACGATTATAATTAGATTAGCACCACTTGAAATTTAGGTTTGCTAAAATTAGTTTGGGATTATTGGGGAAATAACCATAGTGTTGAGCTATAGAATCTTAGTATATAATACTGAACATTGCTTTATATTAAACTCAAACCTTTAATACGAACAACTTAAACGGTTTGCACTCTTATTGAAGGGAAGTATATTATTTGTTATCCAAAAATTTTCAAGTGGGAACTTGGGATTCATCAAAGACATGGACCTTCCATCAAAACCAACATCTCAATTGATTCACCTTTGAACTTTGCTTTAAATGATGGACTTGGCAAAGGTTTTACCTTGAGCCTAGCTATTATGATAAAGGAATCTTGAATGGAGGAAAAGAGATTGGCTGTATTGGTATTACAGATCTATACAAATAGTTTTGATAGTTTCGGTTGTAGAGTTATAAGCTGATGGGCTGATGAAGCTATAGTAGCTTTAAGTTGCTCTAAAATCTAGGGAGATGTCATCAGATCCAACTAATGGTAGTATCATGTTGCAAACCAATGATATGGTAGGTCAGAAAGGCAAAACTAAAGTTTACCACTACATTAGTAACAAAGGCCTGAACTCTCTGAATTATAGGACAGATAGCTAGGCAAAGGAGAGGATTGAGACTTGAGTACAAATTGAGACTGGATAGAGGGAGCCTTACCAGATAGTAGTTAAGCAGCAGCTGGTGCTATAATATTAGGGTTAAAAGTGAGGGTTGGCTAGTAGACCAATGCTAGCTCAAAAGAGTTGACCCTATTGATAATACTAATCATCTAAAGAAAGCAAGATCCAAGAGTAGCAAGGATTATCAAAAAGTAATAGAAGGCTGAAAAACAAGGAGGCTAGATCATATAGTAATACTATGCTGAAAAACAAAATTATTAGAAAGAATGAATTTTATTTAGAGACTAAGAATAGAATTAAGCTGCTAGGCAATAGCTATAGTTAGGAATAAAATCAAGGAGTTAATAATAGCTAGGAGTAGCAAGATAGAATGTAATCAAGATGATGACTTTTGGTATAACCAAAGAGTTAGTTAGAATTCTCAAGTAATGGCTGAAGCTAAAAAGTAATAGAAGTAATCAAGAATATTTGATACATAAAGCAAATTTGTAATTAAAATAGTTACAAGTTGAGAATTGAAAGATTGATAGTTGATAGAGAAAAAGTGGCATGAAAGATTGTAATGGCCAACATTGTTACATATAAGCTTAACTATATTTATTAAATACTGATCAGCTCCTAGCTATGCCTATATAAATGCAAAGTCATTTTCTCCTACTTCTGTACCTTTGTAGGATTAGCTTACAATAAGTTATAAGTTTTAATGTATATTATTTACACATTTTGCACAAGCTAAAAACATAGATAATAACTAAGTTATATAAATGAATTATATTAAATGTTTGAATAAGGTAGTAGTTTGAAAGTTAAGTGAAGTCTTCAATATTTGTTAGTAAGCAAGTTAAATTAGTTGATAAAGTATACTGACATCTAAATACAAATCATATCAATCTTTACAAAATAGCTGTGCAAACCTTTTGTTCCTTTCTAAAGCCTTGCATAGCTGCAAATTCGAAACTAGACAGATTCATCGTCACCTGCAGTTTGGTTAACCTGCATTTTAGAGTGACAGAGACCTTTTGTATTTATAGAAACTGCAACTAGTAAACAAAAAGATTCTAGGACTGAAGCAATGATTCAAGTTCGAAATACAACTTGGACTCAATTTATTCTAGGCCTAGCTTGAAATTTTTAGGCTAGAAATGCGGAAATTGAAATCTGCAATCAACTCCAATCCAAAACTATATTTTGAAATTGTCATATATGTATAAATTTGGAGAAATTGTTGCATATGACTAATCCAAGGATGAGGAAAGGACGTAAACTTACTATTTTGTCAAAAGTGGTGAAAGTTCGATGTGGATTCTATGTATACATGCAGTACCAACTTTGTCAAATGAAGAGCATACGGTTAGTTGTATATTCAAGGTGCTACTACTTAATTGCTATCTCCATAAGCTAGATGTATATATTCATCAACCTTATTTTTCTAAAATTAAAGGAGTATATTTAAATAAAATATCTAAATTTTGAACGTAGTGGATGGGGAGTAGGTTTATATTGTTGTTGAGTCTGCATTAGTATGTAAGGTCTTGAAATTACCTGTATACATCTCTAAACATTACTAACATTCCTATTAAAATACTATAAACATATATCACTATCTTTATTAGAAAGCTCTAAGGATGTAGAGTAAGTACTAATCTTCAAATAACAGGTTACATTTAAAACTTATTGGACTTTTATTATTTCCAAATAACAACTTATCAATACATATATAGGAAGGTTTAGTAAAAATATAAAAGCATATTTTCAAAATCGCTACGTTGCTTACTAAGAATAAATAAATTCAAAGTAAACGTGCATATTTACATGCCACCGTATAAGATAATGTACCTTTTAATATACCACCAATATCAATAGTTTAATTAACCTCTTTCCTAAAAGAACATAGCTGAGGATATTCAATATCTACACCACCTTATTTACGAATTCCGGAAGTTTGGCTGTCGTGCGATTTTGCGTAAAGTACCATTTATAGTAAAGGCATTCAACGGTATATATTTGCCTTATCATTAAAGGCAAAGTCGCTAAGAAAAAATCGCTTCCTCTCGGATTTTTAGTATGAAGATTGGAATTTATTTGGAAGTTTCCATCAAATAGAACTAGATTTGGTAATTGAAAATTAAAAACTCCGATGCAATCTAATTTCCACTCCAAATCTCGAACTTAAACTCGCTACTGCCGTTCCAGCATTATAGTATCACTATTTAAAACCCACGGTACATAGGAGATTGATCTTACCAACTCTAGCAAATGCAAAAGTGTAGTCAAAGGAATGTAGATTAGTACCAATAAATTGTTGGTCTCGTTATCGAAGCCTGGAAATGGACCTTCAGCCGTATATAAGAGAGTAAGAGGTTAGTAAATTGATAATAAATAGCAACTAATCAACTAATGAAAAACTTACATATCTGTGGGGTACTGGTATCCATTCTACTGGCAACTCAACCTACTGAAGGCTTACTTCATAACCGGGACCTTAAGCAACTACTAGTCAACAACGTTAGACGCAGTAGTAGTCTGTTGGACAAATCACTGGATCTCTACCTGGCCTTATCTAAACGTTCATCACCAGCCGAAAGTGTTCCTTCCACATCATCTCAGGACCTGGAAGCTCAAATTTCAAAGGGTAATTCTGCGAGCTTGGGCGATAGAGTCAAAAGTGGGATTCTAGCCGCTGGTGACACAATCAAAGACAAAGTGGTAACTGAGCCCGAAAAGGATGGTAAAAGGGTGGCTCAGATCAGGGCCGCTGCTACTGGGACGATGGGTGTGTTGGATGCTACCATTGGAAGCGAAGGTATCAAGCATATGAAGAACAGCATCGCCCTTGCCAGCGATGGAACCAATGCCGGTATAACTGTTTACAAGAATACCTTGAAGGAAGCAACTACTAATCCCAATGACAAGAAGGCATTGACCGATATGAAAATAAAGACCGGTTCCAGCTTAACAAATTTTGCTGCTTCTGCTACCAATTTACTAGGTGGTGCCATCGGCAGCCCCAAAACAGAATTGGCTGGCACCTTAGTAAAGGCAGTTTCCACAATCACTGCTGGTGGTGTCGACATGCGAAAAGGGTTAGAGGAAGCGACCAAAAGGTTTGGATCCAGCAGTAACGTAGTACCTCCAAGGTCACCTACAACTCCAGTATCTCCAATCAACCGACCATCTACACCTGAGGACGAAAAAGCTCGCAAAGCCATGGAGACTGCCAAGCTGAACCTAGAAAACTCAAAGAAGGATCATAAATCCACCATTACTATAGCTAAAGGAGCTTCAAGTGCCCTCTCAGTGGCAGGCCAGACGCTGACTTTGGCTGACAAAGCTACTACTGGGCTAGGTACCCCAGTGCCCGGTTTGAAGACGGCTGCCTTAGTTTGCAATACAGCAGCCGCCGTCGCAAATGTAGCTATTGAAGGAGCCCGAATCAACCAAAAGAGTAAGGAAGCCGAGCTGCAGACGGATATTAACAAAAAAACCGAGAAATTTCACCAAGAGGTCAGGTTAAAGGATGCCAAAGCTCAGCAGGCCGCCCAAAACCAGGCAGCTACCAAATCTAACAACGGTGAAAGCAGTTCATCCAACTCCAACCAAGCACAGCTTTGTGGCCGTTCTGACTCTAGAGGTATTTGCAAAAATAGCTTGAACTCCAGCCCCACAGCATCTAAACCCGGTAACGGAGAACCTAAAGCTTCATCTACTAAAAATAATGGAACTCCAGCCCCACAAGCGATTCCAGCTAATAACAGTCCAAAACCAATTTCAGCTAAATCTAGTACTAAGCCTAACAATGCAACTCCGGCCCCAGCCCCAAAGAAATTAAGTAACGTCGTCAAGGTTGCTTCTGCTGTCCAGGCGTTCAAGACGCCTATCAAAAAGACTACCTAACTTCTAAAAAGGGATTAGTAGAGGTAAAATTGATTTTTAATGCAAATACTTAAATATTCAAACTTTCGACTAATTATTTTAGACGACTGATATATCTATAAAGGATTGGGCCATAGTGTTCAACTTTAATCGAAATAGATTTAATTTTTAAAAGTATGTATTTCTCTACAATGTTCTATTTAGTTTTATACTATACATTTCTAAAATTTTGCTATTAGTATTAAGGTTTCAACCTGAAATTACTATAGCAGAAAAAATAGATTTACAGGGTTTATCCATATTGATCCAAAATTACTTTAAACCTTTTATTTTGGTACATGTTGGTTGGGATTAATGGTGTTAGTTACATTATAGCTAGTTCATCAACATTGGTTGGAGGGTGTCAAAAGTAAATTTGGCTGACTATAATAGCGCTTAGAATAGACCAAGTCTATTATGTGTTGCTTCATGATGTAGTTGAGAGTATTTTTACTTATAGAATCCATAGTAGGAATAGTACTCCTACTTCATAAAAATATTAGGAATCTTATCTTTATCCTCTACTGATTTATATTTAGATTCGAATACGATTAACTCCATTTATCCTACCAAAACTTACATACATTTAGTACTTTTGATAAATATAGTAAATATATATTGGAGGCAAGTTTGCATTTAACAGTAAAAGTATAGTCTGGCTCTTCAATGCTGGATACTTTCAATTTATAGGTTAAAACCAGGTCGGTATTTTCAAATCTTTATCTGCTGCTGCCTTTCCAAGTAATTGTTTGAATGGAATAAAAATGCAATAACGCATTTAAAATGGAGTACTAAATTAAGTTAGCAAGCTGAATGATTTCAAATTTGATGATTATCGATGATAGGCCGAAGTTTCAACTAGAAAAATTAAATTGGCTTTTACATTTAGCAGTAAGAAAATAAACTTAATGGTTTAGCATTCTTCATAGCTATATAAAGTGAAAGCAAAAAAACACAACACTACTAACAACGATGTTCTTACTATGTACAGTAAATGTAAAGGTGGGCATTAAAATCTGAAGCTGTATCTCATTAATGCAGTCTAATATTACCGACCGAGGACAATCCAACTCAGCCGTATTTAAAGGATAGAGATGTAAAGCTTGAAACTTCAACAGACAACTATGAAAAACCTCAGCATACTTGTAATTCTAACATACGCCTTACTTGCAACCATCTCCGCTAATGGACTGAATGAAAGGCGCGGTTTACGCCAATTTTTCACAAAGAACTTAAAACGTAGTGGACCCCTAGTGGATAAATCGTTGGACTTGTACTTGACATTATCGAAACGCTCATCACCGAATGGAAATAACGGCGAAGGATCCTCTAATGCTCCAGCACAACAAGGACAACAACAACCAAGCCCAGGTCAATTAGAGGCCCAAGTTCCGAATCATAAACCGCCAGTTAGATCAAGTACTATTGGAAGCTATTTCAATCAGGCTGTAGTAGGTACGACTGATGCATTTAAGGAAAAAGGATTAAAGAGTAACACTGACGGCAAATACTTTGGAGCGGCGAGAAATGCTGGGTCTGCTGTCGTTGGCACAGTTGCTGCTGCCTCTGGATCGGATTTCGCCAATGGCTTGAAAAATGGGTACAGTCTCACTAACGAATTGGCTGCAGCGGCTAATGCCGCGGGAAAAATTGAAAATAAGCTCGCCAAGAGCACTCCCGATACCAAGAATGAGATAAAGACGGAAGGGAACAGAAAGTACGGTTCTGCTGCGAGTAACATATTAAGCTCCGCCTTAAACTTAGCCGGTGACCCGAAAGCTTCCTTAGCTTCCTCGGTACTTAAAGTGGGAGCGACACTCAACAATGCGGATATGGAAGCTAGAAAGGGATACCATGCTCTTCAAAGGTACAACACGATGCCCAATCCCGCATCTCTGACTCCCGGCACCAAGGAGCACCTACAAGCCACCAAAGATAAATTAAAGGCTCAAAATGAGATTTTGAAGGGGTGTGCAAGTTTTGTGGCGCTAGGTTCAGCGGGGCTTAATACTGCTAGCCAGGCTGTTAAAATAACCGGTAACTCGAATACAGTATTGGATGCCTGTGCTAAAGGGGCCGCTGTCATCAGTAGTGTAATAAACGCCAGTGTGGATGCCAAGAGAGCAAAGGACGCAGTCAAACTAAATCAAATGGCTAAGACTGTAGCCGATAAAGAACAGCAGGCAGCATCACTGGCAAGGAACGAAGCTGCTGAAAATGGATCTAACCAAGCACCCAACTGTACGCGTAGTAAGGGCGGTTCTTGCGCCTACGTCCCCAAGCCTAAAGGCGGAGCCCAACCTATCAACGCAAAAAACCCACCTGTACAGCCATCAGCTAAGCCCAAAATGTCCTATGCCGATGCTGTTAAAAAGAACCTACCAAAAGGTGCCAACCAACAAACTCCTCAAGCTCAAAAGAAAGCTGCTTCACCTCCTACATCAACTAATTCAGCCAGCAAAGCTGATCCTAAAGGTAAAAAATAGACCTATCTGACTTTGGTTTAGCTACATTTCATCAACTAAAGCTTATAACTTAATAAACTTCATAAACCTGGTAAATCCATCAGCGCTTATACAGTTTACTTTTATATCAGAAAGTTGCATAATTAAAATCACTCTATATAAACAAACTAGTGTGATCATTTTACATTTGATGAAGGAGTATATTTAAATAGCTTTATTTCGAAGCGGTAATTGATCAAATTGAAGCTGCTATGTATACTTTTGCTTTTTAGGTTACTAATTGTCAAAAATTTTGACATCAAGTCATCACCAATGGATTATATACATTTACAGTAGGTAAAAAGTAGTATAAACTGGGAAATTAGAACACGTTATCGAAAGTAGTACTTGCCCAAAAATTTACATATTCTACTATTTTACCTAAGATGTCTTTGGCTGTTAAATCTAATGCTTCAAGTAGATATAGTTTTAGGTCCTAGCACTTTACACCGCAAATTGGCCTATAGTCTAGAAATTGATACTACAATTTATTAAAATTATTGAAAAATATATAGTTTGTTTAAAAGCACAAACTACTAAAACCATTTATATCCTGATAATCCAAGTTTTGGAAATTGTGATGGCTTTGAAAGTGTTTCTGCCGAGCTTGGTAATTGTAAAATGCAATTAAAGTTTTGGACTATTACTAATTAATAGTTAGTTTCCCTGCCAAGATTAAAAATACTCAAGAATATATAAAAAGCCAATTGTTAGTACTCGACTTTTAACTAATAAACTATGAAAAAATTTACATATTTAATATATATATTTATATTCTACTTACAAATCAACCTACGAGTAGTTTAATCGATAAACGAGATTTTAAATAATTTGTAGTCAGCAACGCTAGATGAAATGGGGATATATTGGATAGATGGCTGAGCTTATATTTGAACGCGATTGAGCATTCATCATCTAAAGACGTTGCTTCAACAATACCCCCTTCCAACTTCAAGAGTAAAATAAACGAAATGGAAGGCGCCGTTGTAAATTCGAATGTGTAAAATTTTAGGGATTCAGTCTCAGACAAAGGGCTTGATAGTTCCAAAAAGGTACGAGAGGGATCAATCGTTATAAGAGGATTGAAGTTCCTTAATTTAGTAACAAATAAGCTGATATAGATAGTAGTATTGCTAGTAGTAAGGAAAACTAAGATATATGTACCTTTTGTTTCTCAAGGTTACAAGTAGTATTTGTGTAAGGAAATCTTTCTAAATCAGCTGTAGTTTCGCTTAATAACTAGAATTCAGATCTATATCACAGGTTCATAGATTACTAGTTCAGCATCTACCCTATTAATACTAGAAACTCTTTCCCTTTAGCATGAATTAGGCGTTTGATTTAGCATTGACTGTCCCCAATCAACCTCTGTATTACCTAAAGTTACTGACAACTGTTCAGAAGAATAGTGTGTATATTAGTACTGGTGAATTAGGTAAAACGTTAATTACCAGTATCCAAAGTACCAACTGCTAAATAAAAGTCATCTATATAAGGCCCACAGTGAAGTTAGTAGTAGGTTAGGTAGCTAGTAACTAAACGTCTTGAGTCATTTGATACTTCCTTCTACTATCGACATAATATAGATTCACTGTGATGGTATAGTTTATAACTGAGAATTAGCATCCCTCTAAGCCAGAGAGTTGCCTGACCTGAACTTTAGAACCAAACTGAATCGAATCCTAGAACTCTATTGAACTAATGAATCCAACTATGCTCCTTAGCCTTCTAGCTACAACTGGAGTGCTCCTACTCTCCTATCACCTCTGAACTAGACTTCAAGCACAAGTTTCCTCTTTATATAGCTTTATCATCAACTTTTTTAGACTTTATAGAGTACTGGCTACTGTTGCTTCCTGGCTAATCCCTGCTGGTAAGCGTTCTTTGTGGATGCTTCCCAACAGTGAGTTAGAACCACCATGCTTGATTGAAATGTCACTCAAACACTATAGATGGCAGGAAAGCCCAAAGGGCTACTAAATGTGTTTTGAAAAGCAGCTCAAAAAACTTGATAGAGCCAGATCATCTCAAAAATTAGGTAAATGTAGATGAATTGAAAGCCATCCTATTACTTAAACTTGAAAAAGTAGGTGGGATGTAGCTTACCTAGATTATTTTATAATACTTATCGTTGCAACTGCTCTCCTATATTATAGATTTGTCTTTACTAGACATACTGTAAGGGTAAAGTGGTAGACGAATTGTGCCAATACCTTTCCAAGCATTCATAGCTCTAGACAATTCTGTTCAATAAATGCGATCAGCTCAATTAAGGCACAGCTTTATAACGCAAAGTACAAAATTTATAAGTATATCTGATCGATTTAAGGTAATTTCAATGATTGCCAAAGCCAAAGTTTTATAAATGGAAGTAGGATGAAAAAAACTGCTAAAAACTTATATAGTAAACACAAATGTTACATAGCACTGGAAGGAATATAGAGCAATATAAGCTACTGAACCGTCATCACCGTTTCCAGTAAATGTAAAATTGCATTGTATTGGCATTCCATATGTCATTTCCTTATCGAGTAATAGACAATTTGCCGCCAGCCTATATAAAGCCAAAGATTCCTTAGCCAAAGTCTTTATAAAAGCAATGAAGCGTTTCTATATCTTTGGTATATTGGCCTACATCCAACTTTTAATTGTTTTCACCAATGGATATGTCCAAAACCTTAAACGTAGTGCTAATTTGTTAGTTGTCCGTTCTCCATCCCAAGCAAGTATTCCATCAGGTTCTCTTCCCAGCTATGGAAATGCAGCCAGTACTGTGAAGAAATTGGTCTTAAGAGCACTTGCCCAGTTGAAGAAGGCTCCGACTTCTAGCGACCCAGAATCCAATAACTCTAAGATCCTAACCAGTGCTCGTGCCAGGCCAATTAAATCATCAGCTGGTCAACCTAGTCCAGCTCTTAAGACATCGCTTGCCGATGAATTTAAACAACTTGAAGAACGCTTAAAAAATGATATTGCTGAATCAGAAGCAGAGTCAAAAATATTAGAAGGAGAAAAGTTCTTTAGGCAGAGAGATGAGCAACGCAGAAGAGTTATTCAACAGGTAAAAGGTGAAGAAAAGAACACACGTTGGCGAAAATCGGGCTAAAAATACACTATCAGCTACAAGTTAGGCCCGCTATTTTTACAAATTTATAATAAGGTTGTAAAGTTGAAGCTACTTCTTTTCATGTTTTAGTAGTTTACCCTCTTACAGCTATAGTTATAGATTTTTAGCTTGCCTTTCGCCTACATCCTTCTTTTACGCTAATGCTATATGGTACATTGATTAAAAAGTTAACGTAACTGATGCTTTAACCCTATAGAGAACAGGGATAAGTATTTTATGTCCAATCTAGCCTTCTATTTTTGACAGTTGGTTATACCTACCGTTGAATTTGAAAGCATTCAGATTATTAAAGACACATATTTATAACACCAAGTGAAACAATATATATAAATATACTTGAATGATTTAAAACGAGATTTCCAATATCGGCAGAGCTAAAGTCTTGGGAAAGGAAGTAGGAATGTATTGAGGTCTACTCAGCACGTATATGATAAATTCAAGTTTTGATAATATAGCACTAGCACTTGATGAAGGGTTTAACAGCTGCCAAGTTGAAAATTTCAAAACTTTTACATTTTGTTATCGCTATCCACTACATTTCAATACTGAGCTATATGCAACGGTTGTAAACCAAAGTGAAGTTCAAATATTTTTCTATTCCACTAAAGTTACCAAAGATGAGAATCTTCTTAAATTGGATCTATTGATGCCTTTCCAGCTTTCTATTAGTGCTATCGATCTATGGATTGAAGGGAGTTGACTATACCAACCTACAATTCGAAACCAGTTGAGGTAGCTGGGATCAAGTTGGAATTGGAATTAAAATGTATCAGTGGTTAAGAAAGGGCTGGATTTTCGGCAAAAGTAGTTCAAATGAGTTTTGGTTAGGGAATAAAAGTACCCAGGTTAGGAAATTTGGGACTGTAGCCGTGAGGCTGTAGCTCTAAAGTAATAGACCAAAATGTACATTTTACTATTAAATGTGTATGTTTGAGTTACTTGGCCCATCACTATAAAAATAATTCAAATTTGATTAAATACAAATAAATTTTAATTTCACAGAGCAAGCTAGAAGTAGTTTAAAATAGATCGTGTAGGAATGCAGAACTTATTATATGAGGTGAAAAGTTGAAAAACTAAAGTTGCTGATAGATCCATCTACAGTCTCAATTCGACTCATGGTAACTGGACTTGGAACTTTCTGATTCAGATTTCTTCAATTCAGTAGAATCTTGAACTTCGATAACATCCACCTGATTTGATTCGACCTTACGATTGTGGATATAGAGATCGTCAACTCGAGTCATGACGTTGAATAGCATCTGTTGTACTTCATGGCTGAGGTGCTGATGCTTCAAGGTAGTGATGATTTCTTTGCTGGAAGGTCCAAATACAGTCCGGAACTATTTTGAAAATGATATTAGCCTCAGATACTAAAAAGCAATAAGCATACCTCATCCCCTGAAGCTTTACACAGGAAGTTACCAATCCTCAAGATGACTTGGTGCCACAGATCGTAGATGTTCTTAAGTCCTGGAGCCATAGGGTATGCACTCAACAAATTGAATTGACGGAAAGAGTCCTGGCATAATCTAATTTTAAAAATATAAATTGAAAGTTCTATTTAGATGAAGGCTTACGGGATAAGTCGAGCTTCGATCTCACTACGATACTCCTTGTACTGATTGGCTTCGTCAATGTACATCTTGAGTAATACTTTGATGAGGCAAACTAACGAACTTAACTCGAGAGCTAACGAAGTGGCAGCAAACTTCTCCATCTTGGTAACAGCTACATTCATTTACATTATTAGAATTTTTATCGCATAAAAAGGTTACCTTGCCGTTCAATAGAACCCTTCAAGTCGAACTGCGAGTTTATGCTCTGAGTCTCTAAGTAGCTGCGTTCAATGACATCGAGGATGACAAAGATGTGCACCGGATCCAATTTGGCAAAGATATTGTCGTGCTGGAGGAAGGTATCCTCGACCAAACCTACCATGGTCAGGCACAAATTGAGCTGCTGGTTGGGGGTTGTAGGGACTAAAGGGACTGGCGCTGTTGTCTCAAAGGTCTCCAACCACTTCTGCGAGGTCGAATCCTTGGCCCGGCTTGAAATTGTCAAGTTTGTTGAGCTGCTATCTACCAGTGAGATGCGGGTAGTAGCTTTGAATAGCCTAATAACGATCGACAGGATGCGTTCCCAATCCGGCTTGGCCAGTCGATCGACATTCTTCTCGACCAAAGACCTCAGGCAGTCGCTACCAATTTTGACCAAGGTAGGGTTATCCTGGCACAAGCATACCGACAAAAGGTCGAGTAGACCGTTGAGGAACTGGAACACCCGGTCAAAGTAGACGGTGAACAAATCGACAAACTTGGTCAGCGCTTGGACTAAGGTTGTAGATAACCACACCATACTGTCCTCTCTGGAAGCGAACCGAATTCGGATCTTGTGATCCAATTTACCTAGGTCAGCGAAGAGGGGGAACAAGACGTCGTCCAGGATATGGTGCCAGAAGCTAGGTGGGAACTGGTGCCCGTGCTGATGTAGATAAGTGAACATGAGGTCCATGGCCCTTTAAAGAAGTTAGCTATGCAGTCTAATGACCAAAAGTTACTTGGAGCGGATCTCGAGGTCCAAGACCTCCATGATCATTGTCATCAGATTCTGGAAAATGGGGTTGTAGAAGGTAAGGTCGTAGGAGCTTTCGTCCCGGTTTGCGTCCAGTTCGTTTTCCGCATCTTCGACGGCTTCATGCTGGGCAATGACCCTATCACAGGTCGATTTGAACGTATCAACGGCCTGCAACCTTGCAAAAATTAAAGTCAATATCAAAAACATACTGTCAACTTACCCAAGCTTCTGGAACTCAGGGTGCTTTGTAAATTGGGCAAGGCAGCTCAAGTATACGGGGAAGATCTCCGGGTTGGTAACTTCCTCGAAGCTGTCGTCAGCCAATCCTTTCACCGTATGTAAAGCCTGCCGTACGATTTCATCCGACCGGTCATTGGCAGCTCGGCTCAATATCTCAAGTATCGTAAACCAACCCGATTTAATGTTAGCTCGGTATGTCCGGATCATTTGGATGAGACACTGCAGCACCATATCCTTGATGCCGTCATTGGGGTTGTGGACGATGATGTGGGCAAACGGCATTAAAAAGATCTTTTGGAACTTGTAGTGAGAAAGCTCCGGTTTCTCTAGGAACTTCATGGCCAGTTGGCGTAAGGAATCGACGGCGAAGGAGCTGATCACTTCGTTGCGGTGGCAGCCAACCTGATTAAAGAGGGGCCCTAATACCATCCACATCTCTTTCCACTCCAATCGGATACGATTCATGTTGTAGTAGGCTACCTCGACGACCTTCTGGATCGAGAACATACGGGGTGAAGATTGGGCCCTAGTCCTATCGAAGGCTTTGGGCATGTTTTCTAACTCGGACCAGGAGATGGCGGCTAATGCCTTAATAAAGTCAACTATAGCAGGACCATTTAAGTAGACGCTGGAAGCAAACACTTTGTCCACGGCAATGAGCATATTCTGACTGTTGCCTTCCAGCATCGCGATATGCCCAACTTGCCTAACCTGTGAATCTCTATGGGCTACCAAGCTTCTATCTCTACCGTTGGTAGTAGCAGAGAAGTTAGGTACAAGCTGTAATCTCACCAAGTGGTTAACAACTTGTAATACATCGTTCCAAGCCCCTTTCAGGTAATTGCCTTCAGCTACGGCGATGTCTAGTATGGCCTTTATGGCATCTACGTTCTTAGGTCGCATTTCGGATATATCACTCAAGAAACTGAAGTTACCGAGGGTAGTGACGAAGGCAGAACGAGCTAGATCAAGGTCGAAGAAGCCAGCGATGTGGATGGCGTACCGGAACCCATCTAAGCATTGACCAATGACCGAAGGGGACTCAGAATCCTTTAAAGGGCCACTGATGGCGGCTAAGACTGCCATCCAAGACACCTCGAACATCGGTTTTACATGTTCAAAGTGAGAAGCTGAGTAGAAGATCGACATGCCGCCCATTTCGTTGAGGTAGCTTTTTCGGCTCAACATCTTGGTTAAATACCGCTAAATAACTGATGAGCAAAACTTTGTAGCTAAAAAATATACTTCAGCGTTGGATGACATCCGCTTGGAATTGGCATTTGCGATGTCCTGTTGCTTACGAGATCTTGTTCCTAGTATATCGAACTGGGCTGCTAAGCCTGAATTTAAAACTCCACTTACACCGGTTGGGGTCGTCGTTGGAGTTTCGACGGGAGACACATCCTCCTTGAGTTGGATTTCCGAGGAGGCGATCTGGTCATAGATATCCTGGAGGAGTTCGTCGGGAAGGTCGGCGCTGTCATTAATACCACGGTTGTTCTTGATGAACTCGGATTTAGTCATGCGTCGCTTGACCTGAGGGTTGTGTAGATCGGTGTTCAGCATAATGACCGAGTAAGCCAGCACGTACACACAGTCTACAGTAACTAAATTAGATATTATTAAAAAATCAACTACCGGCATTGGTGAACAAAGTTGGGTTCTGCTCGACGTAGCGTTCGGCAAACTTGAGCATGAATCTATCGATTTTCTGAGCTTCACCAGGTAGTCGGAAGCGGGATAAAAAGTGACGCATGGCGGCTACAAACTCCTTGTCCTTAAAGTCAAGTTGGTCTACGAACTCGTGCATGATGCTCACGCAATATTTGTCCCTAAAAAGGCGTTACTCAAAACTCAAATAAATAAAAATTACGCGTCCCCAAGGTACTCCCCAATCATACCCTTATCGAGGTCGTTGGAGCTGTGGAGGAACTCAGCTACGTCGTGAGGGTCGCTACTACTAATAAATCCGTCAGCAATCAGGCTTTCGATGCCTTTTTTCGGCTTCCGGTTGAAAAGTTCGACACCCTTACGTAAGGTCTGCTTCCGAGTCTTCATCATCTCAAACTGAGTCGGGTCGTCTGCCGTCGATATGATGTCAGTACCTATGGCTGTGAAGTCCGAAGTCACAGTCTGGGTTTGGGAGATCTCAGAGGCATCGTCGTCAGATCCAGCTCGTCCATTTAGACTGCTGGCCCGACCGTTGGTCCCGTTGGTTTCTTCGACGATGCGTAGACCACGGTTAGACCACTGGACCAACGATTTGAGGATACCAACTAAACACTCTAAACTACGCTGCTGCAGGTGAGCATCGGTGAACTGCATACGTGAGAAGAAGGAGTGGTTCATGAAATACCCAGTGAACCGGTCTGAAGTTAAAGGTGGTAAAGTGACGAGATCTTCACGGGTCATGGTGGTTGAGCTTACGTAGTAGGTATCAATTTCGTCCCAAAGGTAACCGGATTGTTCTTCATCATTGGGATTTCGGCTGGGCAAGGTAAGTTTAGATAGAGCCGATGTAAGCCTCTCGAAAATGTTGTTGTTGAGACTGCCTCGACCGCAATCATAGTTCAAGTAGATCTCGACAAGGAGCTGCGAGTCAGTACAGATCTTGGTAACCAACATTGCTAACATCAAATGCTTCTGATGTTGATTGCCGGTAGGCTTCATCTCCAAAATAGGGATGATAATTTCCTTAAGGATTACCTCGATCTCGCGCTATTGGAAGATTCATTTAGTATAAGGAATTAAAACATGCGATAAAAACCTTTAGGTGGTGGCGCATAGTTGTCATAAAGAGCTCAAAAACAGCCAGAGTCATCTCATAGACTTTGGGCAGAGTCGACACCAGGTTACGGCTCAAACTTATGCAGAGGTAGGGCTTGACTGCGTTGAGGAAGGTCTCCTCTCTTATCTTTCGAGGGGCGTTGGCATCACCTGGTGTAACGAAGAAGACCTTGGATTTAGTAAACACTGCAGGGAACTCGGTGACTGTGATAAGAATAAGGTACAATGATAAAAGTTTGGATCGCAACGACATACAGCGTACGTCTGAAGAGCTAAATCAAAGCTAAGCAACTGTAAAAAGCTAAAAATTTACCCATCGGCCTGGTAGGGCTTGACCGAAAGCTTGCAAAGAGCACGAAAGAGCAAGAAGGCATCCAATACGTTGTAATCGCTGTTGATATCACAGATATTGCCTTGGACTTGCGAATTTGCTGCTGCTTCGGCTGCTTTACTATATTAAGGTTATAAGCCGTATTGTTATATGATGATAATTACCCTCCAATGGCCTCTAAGCTCAATTGACCCAAATCTGGAACTATCTCCTCTACAAAAAGTAGAATGTTAGTCTCAGTTAGAAAGTTACATATATACCTTTAGGATCTGTGTCCTCATCGTCATCCAAGCGAGATAGGACTTCAGCATTACTCCTTGGTTTACGCGAGCGGGTCGAATTGCTTCTGCTCATACTGTCGGCATTCAACTTCTCCAGGTCAATACGACCAAAGACTGTCCTTGCCATCTGGACTAGAGTTCCCTGGGCAATAATTTGGTTGTTGATATCTCGCGACAACAAGAATATGTTGTACAAGGTACGAATTGCGTTCAGTAGGGCTTCTTGGTGGATTGGTGTAGTAGCTGAGGATACAGCAGCTAAGAGGCCCTTCGTATAAGATTAATAAAGGATATTATTTCGCGATTTACTTTAATAACCTGAGTTTGCACTTTATCTTCGGTCGTCTCACAGACAAAGCAACCACATATGGCAAGCACTGCCTTCTCGGTGGTACTTCGTTCTTTGACGCCATCCTTGTTAGTAGATTGGCCTAGGCTGGACTTGAACTGATCCTCCTTGTTGGAGTTACTATCGGCTAAATAGTCGTAGGAAATAAGCTTGCTCAACCCATCCAATCCAATTAACGTTAAAGTTTGGGAGTCGGTCTTACAAGCTAGGAGTAACGGTTGCAAAATTACATCAATGTTGTGGGGTAGTGCACTATACACCGAATATAAATTAGAAAAGGAATTTGGATTGGTACTTACGCTCGCTCCTTACTAAAACCTTCCGACTTTGCCAAGTCTATTACCCACAGTTAAAAAAGTAAATGTTACCACAATATATTGATAATAAATAAACTTACCTAAAGCTCTAAGTGTTTCCGATTTAAGCTCGGGATACCTCCGTACCGATTTGGCTTCCAAGATCTGCTCATAAGCACTAATCAAAAAGACGTGGGACGAAATAGGGTTGCTGGTTCTGTATTTGGAAGACTGCCTCGACAAGCTGGTATCGTCTGTGCTATTGTCTACAGTGTCATTTGGATTATTCTGCGAGTTGTTGAGTTCCATAAGTTTGGCTTTGTTGAGGTGAGGTGAAGTGACTGGGGAAGCTGAGCTTATATCGGGCATAATGCACTCAGTTCCACGATTCAATTGCAAATAATTCCGGCGGTTCTTTGAGGTACTTCTAGGTCGTATAATCCAATACGTTTTTTGTTAACCCCGGCGTATGTACTCCAACTTTAAAAGGGTTTGAAATAGCCACTGGTTGAGTATTTATTGAGTTGAAGAGTCTTTCCAACACGTAACTTCTTCAAGTTAGAGTACTCATGCAGATTGGTTTTAGTTTAGGTTATGCCTAAATACGTGACCATTTAAGCTACTTTTAGCTTATCAGCAAAAATGATTGGCTTGATTTGATGAATTTCTGGAAGCTGTAGGGGGGTTTAACTTGACTTCCACCCCGAATTTCCTAAAGCTGTAGTAATTGGCTAGTAACCTCACCTCCTTTGTTCACTCAAGTTCCAGATTACCAAAGTGGAAAGCATAGCTTTGTGGATTGAAGTGATTTTGCAGAGCTCTGGAATCGTAAAATGGACTTGGATATTTGGATGCAAGGTTTTACTATACCTGTATTTTGCTAAAAGGAACACATATACCTATGTTTATAAACAAGAACATTTCTGCTAAAATCTATAGGGATACACAGCTATACTAGCATGTATCAGAAGTGACAATTAGCCTAAGAAAATTTAAAGTTTAGCTGATATTCTACCTTCCAATTTCATCTACTTAACACCGCCAACCTTATTGTCTCTTGTTAAAACCTCATTAGATCACCATCCTATTAGAATAGGATAGGAGCTTAGAATTTATATGTATACTATTTAAATCGGATTAAATTTGGAGGTAAAGGTAGACCAACAAATAGGTGTGTGGTAATCAAATGGTAGTATACATCCATTGTAAGCTTGGGTATTTCTTATCAGCTTAACTGTAATAATTACCCAGTTTAGCTGAACAGAGTAGCACTGTAGTTAGTTTGTAGCTTCCTATTCTAACTTTATAATTGGACTCGAAGAGTAATTAGTAATTCGGAAGTCGAGTATGCAGATTGCTTTTTGAACTGCATGTAGATTTGATGGATTACTAAAACTTATAAACATATATACGATTGGTAAAATTCATTACCATTCAATAGCCATGCAAAATATTTAAATATAGACTACCTATAGCTGTATTTTAATGATGTTACCTAAGTATCAAATATCAAAACCTTACAGCTCTTTTAAAATTGCACTTCAACAGCCTTCAAATTGGTATTAAACATGCAACGTAGATAGTATGAATAGAATTGGTCAACTTTATTAATCTGTAAATTTTAAAATCTAGATTCAAAAGGTTGAAAGTCGTTATAACATCTTTCAAAGTTTTCTTCAACGATCTTCTCAGCGATTCCTGGTCCTGAGCAATCGGGGTTGTAGCTGATAGACAAAGCAGCCCTTCTCTTCACGCAATTCTTTACAAACTTATTAAAGATAATACTAAAAGCGGTACCTTATGCATATGCTTCAGCTTGAAGTTTCCACGCATGAATTCGGTTACCATCGAACAGTCATCCGATAAGGAAGCGGCCCTTATCTAAGTTAAAAAATTTATAAAATAAATTGCTTTGAAAGGCATACTTCAGTACAAGCATGATCTTTACATTTAGTGAAATCTATTTTAGTTTTATAGCTAATAAAAGCATGAGAATTGGGATATAAATAAAATACTATACTAGTCGTAGGCATGGATAAGTTCATGTAACATGTTGTTTTCGACATCGGACTGAGAAGTTGCATGGTTCTGACACACAACCAACTATAAAATTAACTAATTAAAAATTATCATCTATTTTCATTACCCCGTCCTCCAAGTTGAAGTAACCGGAGGCTGAATCGTCACAAGGTAAACATTGGAATTTAAGTTGGTTATTGGAGTAGTGTTGGGTAAGTTCGAACAGTTTTTTTATTTTAACATCTAATCTTCACTTTAAAAAACTTGGAGATTCTACTATTTACTTTTGAAAGCCTGGTTGAGTTTTTCGATGCAGTTCTGTTTGTCTTGCAAGTTCTCACGAAGTTGGTCGTAGATTTGATCTTTGGATTCCATCTTGAAAAGCGCAAATTTGATAAACTCCAAAATTGAAGCTTGAGTTATGGATTCCAAATGAAGCCAATCAAATTTGATTTGGTAACTGGATTGCATTCTCAACTTGAAATCAAGGTTAAACAGAAATCCAACCTAGCTGACACGAAGACTATGGCCGATACCGAACCTAAAGAGTTGGAAATCAACCCAGCTACGCAAGAAACTCAACCTAATGAAAATGCCGACCCCAATGACTCTTCTCAAATTGCTCAAGCTTCTCAAGGCCAAGGCCAAGTTTCCAACCCCAGCCCTGACTTATCTACCTTGGTAAAACCTCAACCCAGCCCCACCAAAGCCATCGAAGATGCCAAGATGTACGAACTCATACTAACCTACTTCAAAAAGAAGGGATTCAACCAAACGCTTACTTCCTTCCAAACTGAGGTGAAGCCTTCAGCAACTACCAACTCTTCAAGCTACCAAGACAACCTAGTTTTAAACTATCTGTTGAACGAACTAAGTATGGAGCCTGGAGTCTACCTGTTGAATTACTGTCAACTACGTAAGTTCTGCGACGATTCTTTGGAGATATACAGGGTAATTTCTTTCTTTAATTTATTTTCAAGTTATTAATTTGGGTTGAGTAGCCTGAGTTGCGTAGTTTTCTTTTCCCTATATTCGTCCACATGTATTTGGACTTAATATATATGGACCATCAAGAAAAAGGTATTTTTAGAAAGGAGAGCTTTTACTTAGGAAAATTTAGCGATGCAGTTCTTGGATATCTTGAAGGAGGACCACAGTACTTACCATCTCAGCGATATCCAAACTTTAGCCTCCATACGTACGCCCCAGTTGGTCGACGATTCCGAGTTTGCCCAAAAGTTTCGTACCTACCGGTACAACTTGAAGGTCTCCGATATGGGCTTCAAGCTACTTATAGCATTCCTGCAGGATAGCAAGATGAAATTGGTTTTGAAGATTATCAACGACCACATCTCAGTTGAAGGTTCTTTTTTTAATTTACGCCATATTAAAGCTATTATAACAGAGGTGAACGCGGTGCCTGGCTGTGGCGAGTTGGTGGATCCGGTAGTTGGCTTAACTGGGTACGACAACAACCAAATCAACTTGTTCAACCAACAATCCTTAACTTTAACTATACCGCAACACAATCCAGAAGCTCGTGAGCAGGTGGAAAAGTTACTAAAGCAGGAGGACAATCTCAAGAAACGTAAGCTGAGTAAGGAAGAATCAGTAAACTATGTCTCGCTGCTGGACAAGTATCGTAAGTTGATGCAGACTAGGTACACCCAGGGACAACCCCGCGACGCCTACCTGCCACGACAGTAAGTTGAACAATCCAAACTGTAGCTTAATTTTTATTAATTCAATAGGAAGGTGTACGACATAAAGAAAGCAGTGGCCGAGGTTAAAGATGCCTTTGATGTCCCATCCATCGTCACTTCTGATACGGTGGATGCCAATATCTGTTTCTACACCTTCCACAACACCAACCAGGGGTAAGTTAACCACCTCAACCACAAGTTAATCTTTTAAATTTTAGATTGAACTGTTTGACCATTTCTGATAACCTACACATGGTGTCAGCTGGATTCCAGGATTCAGTGGTCAAGGTGTGGCCCCTCAAGGAGAAAGAAAAGCTGCGGGGCTTTAAGAATAACTTCAACCCTACTACTGTCGAACTCGGTAAATTTGTTTTTAAAGTTTCAAGTAGTTAATTCCTCAATAACAGTACACGATTTGGACCGACTCAAGGAGACAACGGGAACTCCCTTCAAGCGTCTGGTAGGCCATTCAGGCCCGGTGTTTGGCAACGACTTCTCACCAGACGGTCGACTTCTAGCTACCTGCTCCGAAGATTCTACTGGTATCTACATCATTTCCTTCGCCATCTAACCTTTATATCTAGTTCGACTATGGAGCTGCGATACCTTTAGCAGCTTAGTCATCTTCAAAGGTCATCTAGCACCGGTATGGGATGTCAATTTCCATCCCCAGGGCCACTACTTTGCTACCGGATCCAACGATCGAACCGCTCGTATGTGGGCCACCGATCGTATCACCCCACTTAGACTCTTCACCGGCCACCTGTCCGATGTCGATGTAAATTTTCCACAAAAGTCATGTACTGATTCTTCTAGATCGTCAAATTCCACAACAGTGGCCGATACGTAGCTACTGGATCTAGCGATCGCACTGTTCGCTTGTTTGATGTTAACAAGGGCTCAGCCTCCCGTGTCTTCACAGGACATGCCGCCCCTGTCTCAGCCTTAGCCCTATCAGACGATGGTAAGTATCTTGCTTCAGCGTCTGATGACCACTCTATCCTTCTCTTCGACATCGGTACCGGCCGTCGTGTATCTACCGTCACCATCGACCCTAACCAAGGTCGATGCCACGCTCTAACTTTTAGTGCTGATGGGAAATCCTTACTTGCTGGTGGTGACGACTACGAAGTTCGGATCTACGACCTTGACAAGCAGCTTTAAGGATGACGGTATGAAAACGGTAGCTCCCACTCAGTCAACCGGTTTTAGTCAAAGGAGAGGGGAATCAAAGCAGAGTCGTCAAGTTCGGTACTAAAAGGACTAGCGTACTGAACTTCAAGGTTACTAGGAGGAATTTGATATTAGCAGCTGGGGTCTATCAGCCCAAGAAGGATGGAGTTGGAAGTAAGTTGTCGCTGGTATAATGCATTTATGAAATATGTTGGATTTGATTTGGGAATAGTGGTAGGCTAGTAAGTCTGATATGGGAGGATTTTTCAAAATTAAAGTTGATTTGGCGTACCGACTATTTAAAAATTGTTTTTACTTAGTTTTGAATGATTAGTTCTACTGAATTTTTTATATCTTAACTTTCCTTTGCCAAAGAATTGGTTGAGCTAGACCGAATCATTTTACCAAGTACTTTGTAAGGGATAAAGTGTGGCTTATTTTACTATCTTTACTATACACTTTTTGTAAGTTATTTGCAAGTAGTCCAAAAAATACAACCCAATTTAAATATATTTTGCCTGCTTTTACCTTCAAAGCAAAGAAACCTAAACCTCAACCTATTTAGCACCGTATAATAGGCTGAAACTCTAACTACATTAAACTTAAGTGGAGGACTACGGCTACTTCTAGTATTAGGGTGATAAATTTGTCAGCTAACCTACGGTATATGTACAAAGTCTATGTTGAGATCTTTACTTTGGACCTTATCATTCTTATTTGCTAATTATTTTTGGTATAAGATCTTCAACCCATATTTCATGTACAAACTGTACTCATCATAGTACTCAGGTTAATGATGGAAAAGAGTATCCTTTACTATCATACAAAGATGAACGAAGATTCATTTCCTTAAAAGTTTATGATTCATACTATGAAATGATAATGCTAAATATACATTTTAGTAAAACTAATCTTCATTAAACTAGTTAAACGTGCTTAGATCTCTGGACAACGTAGTATGGCATCTCTAAATGTTCTATTTTATATAGATTTCGATTGACTATATAGGAATTGAACGAGGTTTAGTTACCTATACTTATATATATATAATTCATAGAATTTATCACAACTTGATGGCATAGAAAACTACGAAATCGAAACAATGGCTTAATCTACAGCATTTACATGCAGCTCTTTAAATCCAAATACTACCTCTAAACTACTGCTACTGCTACCAAGTTGGGTCTTATTCTACACCCAAGGTCAATATATCCTTTGTCAATTATAAGAATTTTTAAAAGTTGGATTTGGTAAGGCTAGTATATATAAAAGTCAATCCTTCTGGCTTGAAATAATGTGAGAAATAGGAAGAGTTTCTCAGAGTGGAAGTATACTTTGTCTTCAGTTTGGAGCGTCTATTGGAATTGGAAATGTACAACCTCTTGGACTTGGAACAGTTCGAAAAATTCTAATGATACCTTAGAATAGAGGTACTCTATGCTTTCAGCCTGGAATGACTCTTATAGCTGGAGGATTTGTTTGAGGAGCTAGAGAGATTACCAATAGCGAAGAGGTATCGAGCCCTTGGCTTGGAATTGCTTCTATATTTTGGCTAAATTCTGGAGATGGAATGATAGTGTGATTAGTATTGTGAAGCTATTGGGTTTCTGCAAAGTACTTATTTGCACTTGTTGAAGCGTTGGTTGTTATGAATGAGGGCAAATGTATGGGATCTGAATTTCAGTTTGTGTTTCTAAATGGCCTTTTTGCAGACCAGATCGGAACAGGTAACGTACATTGTTTTTCTTATAAAGCCTTTTATAGCCATATCTCTTTCGAGGTGGATGCCGTAGCCTGAGTTGGACCTTGAAGGAGGTTGAAAATTAAGGATCTGATACCTAACTTGGATCGCTTTTTTTGGAAATTGAGTTGGTGGTTAAATTTAGGAATTATATCTCTAGATCGTAAGTACTAGATTGGAAGAGGTGGAGGTGAATGTAGTTAAAAACTGCCATGAAGGTAGTAAAGCACTTGAAACCTTCATATTCGGTTTGATAGATTTAAGCTTAGAATCTGCTTGCCTCTATATCCTTGACCACAATTAAGGATCGAAGCTGATGGTAAATTTTTAACCAAGTTGGTAGGTTTTTTTCGAAAGCAATGTATAAAAATCAAACTATAAATACTTTAGTAAGCAATCCAACAATTTTTACTCCAATATCTTTACAAGAATTCGCCCACTTGTAAAATTCCTGTATTAATTACTAAAACAGTTGTATTTCTCAACTTCTATTTCAAAACAATTGGGAAATTACATCAAAGTAATTAATCAAGTTATATATCTATTTTTGCAACTATTATCAGCTTAGCTCTCTGGCTAAGTTGTGTGTTGAACATTCGGATATTTGTATTTTTCATAGGTAATCCACAACTCTGTTATCATTCGATAATGTGTTTTGGATTACACATTTACTTATCCGTTTCCTGCGCTTTAAAATGCCTCCCATTCATTAGTCATTATTCTAATCAATGGCTAGTTCGCTTAACTTACCTAAGACCGACTCTCATTAAGGACATAGGCTTGGTTTAAATTCAATATCAGATTCTCCGATTGCTGTCCTGCAGAGAAAGTGAATCTTAAATGTTGGGGTGGACAACTGCAACCGGGACACGGACTCTCCGTTTCATTGGGAAAAGAATTTACTTGCAAGCCTCCAAGTTATGCCTCGTTCCAGAGCTACAGTATATATAAGGAGAAGACAGAGGGAAAGGAGAGAGAAGAGGACAGAGAAAGAGAAGGAGGAAAGAGGAAGAGAAGAGGGCAAAAGCAGGGAACAGACCACAAAAACGAGAAGAAACGAACAGAACAAAAAGGACAGTGAAAGAACAAGAGAGAAGGAAAAATGGTTTCTGGATCGCTTTCATCAATAGAGGAAAGAGAGTTTCTGAGTCGGTTTATCAGAGTTGTTTGAGACCTTTCTTTTGAGTTCGCCCTAATCGTAGATTCAAGTTTAGGTTGGTTTGGTTAAATGTTTTTAAGGATTCCTAGCCGAAAGCGTTGCAGGAGCCAAGTTTTATATTATATTTGGTTGTAAGTTAGTCGTCATGTCTGTATTGGCCAGCCCACAATACGATACAATGTCATGTTCCATGCTGAAGGACTCACCAAGTTTGGTCGATCCCACTCGACTAGAAGTTCAAGCCAATAGTCAACCGCTCAGCGAGAGCGACCAGCCAACAATGGAGCCTTGTACGGGGCTATAATATAGGTTGCTGCTGCTTTCACCATCCTGAAGATCGTTTCTCACGAACATGCTGGGGTTCGTTGAGGAATAATGAAGTTCAGGTTGTATGGCTTCCTTTGCTTGCATCCGGGTCTCTTCCATTCGTCTTGGTGATATTAACACTGGTGTTACTGTAGGTACTGATTGCTGGGTCATTGTCTTTGGAGGGGGATTCATCGCTAGGGTAGATATTTCAAATCTTGACTGCGACCTTGAGGGTAATAGTTGGGTTATCACTTCTTCCAATCCTTCTTTAACCGTCAATTGGCTACTATACTGAGCTCCTTGGTTATCTCTACAATTTCCGACTGTGTATACTGGCGCTGAGTGTCCCGATCCTTGAGGGAGCACATGGTCTGACGGTTGTACTTCACTGTAGGGTTCTCTATTACTAATGTTTTCTCCAGTTAATCTAATTCTCAATATTTCTTCTAGTGCTAGGTTTCTTTCGGCCTTCGCTAATTGTCTACGCAATTCCTCAGCTTGGGATCGAGTCAATACAGCATAGTTAGTCAGTCACATCTGAAGCTACATTTGGTGGATCTTCTTGCGGTCCATTACTTTGAGGACCTCTAATGCCGCCTATTGGGACCCTCTCCCGTTTTCTAATCTCGGTGGTGCCCTACACTGCCGGCTTATATGGCCTACCTGATTGCAGTTATAACAACGGGAGCAAAGAACTTCCATGACCTCTGTGAGTTTCTTTAGGATCTCAAAGATTACATCTTGCCTGGCTTCTGACAGGCTTTGAGTCGTTATGGTTGTGACTTGGGGAGCTTGATAATCAATCGGTACCTCTTTTGGTATAACTACTGGAAACCAGTTTGAACCAGCCACCATAGCTTGGAAATTTGGCCACAGCTGGTCTGCCTCACGATAGGGATCATCAGTGACCATCTGCGATTGACTTCTGTAGCTACTTGGATAACTTCCTTTAAGGTTTTGCAACTTTGGCTATGGTCTAAGGTCTTGGCCCTTAGAACCGGTTTGAGAAAATCAGCAAAGATTACAATGAGCAAGGACTAGGACATCGTCTCAGAGATGCGAGTCACTTGGTGACCGAACCAAGTGAAGTAGTGTGATACCTTCTCATTGTGCTGAGATGTCTAATTGCCTCTCCAGCAGATTCTGTGGCTGTGAAACGATCCAGGAACCTCGCTCTTAGCTGAAGCCACATCTCATCTTGAACAAATAGTAGCCAGTTCCATAGTTCGGAGTCGATGTACATGGAGAAATTGGCGGACTTCTGGTGATTGTTCTACCCTATATCATTGGCTTGTTGCTCATAGATCTCAATATACTTTCAGCAACAACTTTGCTACTGTTAAATCGGGTCATTCTTAAGCCCTGAGGTTGGTAGTACTGATATTCCTCTTTGCTACTAGCTTTTTGATTATAAACATCGCGGTTTTTCCTGGCATCTATATAGACCTGTTGTCCTGTACAAGGCTCCATTGTGGGCTAGTCGCTCCCACTGAGTGTTTGACCACTCGACTGGAAGTTCAAACCAGTGTTCAAACACTCAGTGAGGGCGACCAGACAACTATTAAGTAGGAGATAAATATATATATATATTTTAGAAAAATCACTACTTGTGAATCTGCTCTTTGCTTAAAGATTTGCTCTAGTACTAAAAGTATAAGCATAGGATGTAGTACATCGCATCCACTATGCAAGCTAAATTGCAAGATAAAAGCCAATCAAAATTTAAAACAAGGTTCAAACTTCAATACACTTTCTTTTATTCAACTAGTTAATATAAAAGTTATTCCATCGCCTTATACATCTCACTTGCTTAATTCAATCCAATTTGTTTGCTATCACTTTATTGTTGATTTATAGTTTTGACTGCTGTGTTGACATTTCCTTTTACTTTGCCTTAAAATTGAATCATTGCGAATTTTGGAAGGCTCAACTAACTGTAGCGCTACTATTTATAAACCTACATCATATATTTTGTATCTATTAGTGATAAAATTACTTTGTTCCTTTATGATTTACAGTAAATTGTAATCGTACAAAGCTGCAAAGTTTTTATCCATGTCTTTAGAATATTTTTATTTACAATCATTAAGTTTTATTGAGGATCGAAGAATATTTAAGGCATCTTTCTACTGATACAGATGGAGTAAAGGTAGAGATACTTTGCCTAGAGGATAGTGTATTTTGAATCTACTGTTTGTTTAAACCTTTCTATTTTATGGAACATGCAGATTTCAGCTATATGTGCCATATATAATCGATACTACAAGTAATTAAGCTATATATTTATATAAACGGACCTAAATAGTATCCTGGATGATTTGGAAGTTGGGCCTTTGGTATTAGTAAGATCTATCGTTCCGCATGTCTTATCAGCTGAACTGCTCTTCAAATAAGGTGTTAAAGAAGCCTTGGGCAAGATCCTTCAACTTGCATTCAACTTATTGATAAATATAGCTTCCGTCAACTATACTGACTTTCCAATTTTAAAAAGAAATGTAGTATACAATAATAGCTGTGGATCACTGCAAATACCAAAAAATTGTCCCTATTACAAGGCCAAATAGTTTCAAAATATATATCTATAAGGTTAAATTCCAACTCAACTTGGAGATAAATTTCAAAAATACAATAAAGCCAAATTAGGCAACTACCCACTTAAATGTAATGTGGTTATATCCCTGTATCGGTCAAATTAAGCCTCAACTCAAAGGTAAACTAGAATCCAATAAAAGTCTACCCTTGTAGGCAGATGTATCCAACCATTGGTAAGAGAAATATAAAGGATGGATCACATGCAACTGAGATACATATATATATTGGATGGTATATCAGCCTTTACTACCTTAATATCTTCGCAATAGGCGGCTGATCTATTAGGCTAAAGTCTTAAAGGATAACGTGATGCCTCAAACCTCAATTCTAAAGTCAGTAAGATTGACCTATATAAGCAGCCGTATTACATCCAATTTTAAACCCATCATTAAAACACTATGATTTTAATCAAATACTTTGTTCTAGTCAGTTTGTGCATCAGCACTTTAAGCCTCAACCTCAACTCTGACAAAGTTACACCAGTCAAAGACCATCTTATCAAGCTGAATGCTGACAGTGAAGTGATTCCTATGAGTGAGTCGGAGGTTTTCGAACTTATACGTCAAGACAAGCATTTCTTCGACATCACTGGTATTGAAGCATTACACAGCAATACTCGAGCAAGCAAGGCCTTCCAAGTCGAAATTCCCACCCAGTTATCCTACGCCAACCAGGTGAAGAAGGTTCAGAATCACCTCAACAAAGATGCTATGAAAAACTTTTTGAAGAAACTGGTTCAAATCCACACCCGCTTCTACAAATCAGAGACATCTAAAGAAGCCTCCGATTTAATATATTACGATGCCATGTCAGCTTGTGCCTACAACTCTAAAACCAAGCTTAATGTGCAGAAGTTTGACCATACATCTTGGAACCAGTCCAGCATTATAGCCCGTATCGAAGGTACCACTTTGAAAGATGAAGTAGTCATAATTGGTGCCCATCTCGACTCCATCAACAAAACGAATCCAATAAATGGTCGAGCCCCAGGTGCTGACGACGATGGTTCAGGGGTAACTACCATTCTCGAAGTTATGAAAGCTTGTCTTAAATCCAAACTGTTGTTCCAACGCTCCATCGAGTTCCATTTCTACTCGGCCGAAGAGGTAGGTCTAAAAGGTTCCCAACAGATCGCTGAAAAGTACATGTATGAAAATAAAAAGGTAGCTGCTATGTTACAGTTGGATATGACGGGCTACTTGGTACCTACCAGGGAGTTTGTACTTGCTACTGATTATACTGACTTTGAGTTGACTCAGTTTATGAAGATGATGGTACCAGCTTATACAGGCTTGCATTTTAAGGAGTGGAAGTGTGGTTATGCTTGTTCAGACCATGCTTCCTTTCACATGGCTGGGTTTAGAACTACTCATGTTGGGGAAGGTAGTTATAACAAGAGACTGCATACCATTAATGACACTATGGAGTTCGTAAGCTTCGACAGTACTTTGGATTTTGCCAAAGTGGCGTCTGGGTTCATCGTAGAGCTGGCTAAACCTATTCACTGATTAATAAACTTTGAATTATATTATTTTTTTATAAATTGCATACTATTTGTTTGACTTTTTGAAAAGCTGCCTTATGAGGATATAGATTGGTAATTTACTTATGAATCAGTTTCAGCTGGGATGGGGGTTGATAGTATAATAATATTAATAAACTATTAAAGAAATTTTACGATTGTCAGCAATCGTTTACAGCTGGATCTAAATCCTATATGGCACAGCTGGCTTGGATTTTATAATGACAGTGTTTTGTTAAAAGTTGATTTTATTCATCTTTTTGTAAAATATTCTTGGGAATTATTGATTTCTTACAAGTTCTATTTAAAATTTATCTACATGTTGTTTACTTTAATAAATAGTTTTACGATAAAAAGACTCAATAATGTTTATTACGATGTACTCCTGTAAGCAGAACTATATTTATCTTGCGCTCACATATATCACTAATGTCAACTTAGCTTTCCAGCTAAGTCGTATATCGAACATTGAATTATTTTTATACTTTCATAGATAGCTCACATTTGTGCTACTACCCAGCAATGTGCTTGGGCTACGTATCTTTATCTCTCGCCTATTCTTTTCCCACGTTTTAAATTGTTATTCATACATTTCCTATTATCCTAATCTGTCGCTAGATCACTTAATTTACCTGAATCGATTCCCTGTTGTTGGCTGGTCGCTCTCGCTGAGCGGTTGACTATTGGCTTGAACTTCTAGTCGAGTGGGATCGACCAAACTTGGTGAGTCCTTCAGCATGGAACATGACATTGTATCGTATTGTGGGCTGGCCAATACAGACATGACGACTAACTTACAACCAAATATAATATAAAACTTGGCTCCTGCAACGCTTTCGGCTAGGAATCCTTAAAAACATTTAACCAAACCAACCTAAACTTGAATCTACGATTAGGGCGAACTCAAAAGAAAGGTCTCAAACAACTCTGATAAACCGACTCAGAAACTCTCTTTCCTCCATTGATGAAAGCGATCCAGAAACCATTTTTCCTTCTCTCTTGTTCTTTCACTGTCCTTTTTGTTCTCCTATTCGTTTCTTCTCGTTTTTGTGGTCTGTTCCCTGCTTTTGCCCTCTTCTCTTCCTCTTTCCTCCTTCTCTTTCTCTGTCCTCTTCTCTCTCCTTTCCCTCTGTCTTTTCCTTATATATACTGTAGCTCTGGAACGAGGCATAACTTGGAGGCTTGCAAGTAAATTCTTTTCCCAATGAAACGGAGAGTCCGTGTCCCGGTTGCAGTTGTCCACCCCAACATTTAAGATTCACTTTCTCTGCAGGACAGCAATCGGAGAATCTGATATTGAATTTAAACCAAGCCTATGTCCTTAATGAGAGTCGGTCTTAGGTAAGTTAAGCGAACTAGCCATTGATTAGAATAATGACTAATGAATGGGAGGCATTTTAAAGCGCAGGAAACGGATAAGTAAATGTGTAATCCAAAACACATTATCGAATGATAACAGAGTTGTGGATTACCTATGAAAAATACAAATATCCGAATGTTCAACACACAACTTAGCCAGAGAGCTAAGCTGATAATATATATTATTGAAGTATTTTCTATATCTATATAAGTCAGGGTATCAATTTTTATTATGTTAATAATAATTTATCCAATATAGCAATCTGCTATACTAGGCTGTTAAAGCTCCTTTATATTTTTGAAGAGTGTATTTATTTAAAATTGGCTCTACTAATGCTTTCACTTCTGAAACTCAGTTCACTTATGAGTTTATAGTCAATAGAGATCGACTTGATTGGATAACTCTATTAAGCTATCATAGTTTTCTTTTCAGCTAAACTACCAATTAGAATTTGATACGCTTGATAAAATTCTGCTTTCAATTTTGATTTTGTAAACTTTTAAAGGGGAAATAGTCGCTCAATTTCGATTGATACTCTCTAAAACATCAAACATATCCAATAATGATTAAAGTTTGAGTTAATCCTCAAGCGTTTATTTGTAGACAAATTCAATAACCTATTCCTCAAATTGATGGGAATAAGTAAAAACTCATGAGATTCGGATGGATAAATGTTGGCTCGGAACTTGTAGCAAATTTTGCTGATACAATACATTCTCAATAAACCTAATATTTTACATGGGAACCATTCTGTTCAGCAATCCCCTATAAATTGAGTCTCCCACCTCAAAAGGCTTGGTAACGATGCTCGTAAACCAGATCCAAAACCTCAACTTCAACAAAATCCAAAGTTCCAACAGCTTTATCAATTTAGCTGGTAACGTCGCCGATTCCAACACAAAATCAGCTGACGATGTTGTCAAGAAAAACTGTGAATCCACTTGCCAGAACTTTCCGACTCAAAAGAACTGTGTGGACTATTGTATTAAAACATCAACATTTAATGCTGCTGACACGCGCTACCTCAACAGCCTACCTACTGACTGTCAGAAAAACGAAAGATGTAGGACTGAAATGCTGGCTAAATTCTATGAAGTAAATGTTGACGCAGTTTATAAGATGGCCCAGTTATCTAAAATCAACATTAGCTGCCGAGAAAAGTATAAGATCGGTTCATCAGCCTACTACGAATGCTATTCCAACGCTACCAAAACCGACCCAAAGTCTATCGAAAATGCCAATTACTGTGAGATAAATGAGTGCATCAAAGCTAACACTAACAAGGAATACGTCAAATGTACGACAACTTGCTATAGCAAGGCTTTGGATAGCTTGCCACAACCTAAGGTGCCAGTTTCGGAAAGTGCAAGTGGGAATATTAATGCTAACGTTACAATTAGTGATTCAAGTAACGAGGAGAAACCGGTAACCAGTATGCAGACTACATCCAACGCTTACTCTTTGAAATCGCTGTGTTTAAAGGCTATGATGGTTGCAATTTGCATACACACTTTTACCTACATTTAAACTAAAATTATAATTAAACTAATAGTATACCTTATATATCTGTATATCTATATTTTACTACTAGTTTAATACTTTATTGTCTTTTCTATAATTTTTAGACTGAACTCTAATTGCTTACGCTTAATAATATCTTAAGCGAAGGAAGGACACTTACAACAGTAGAGTTTTGGAACGATAGATGACTGTAAAGATTTCATAAGTCAATATGGCTTATGGATAGTGTCCTTCTTGGATCTTAACTATAAAATAAATGAGATGAGTCTAATTATCTGGTTGTGTAATGGGCTTGGTTTTAGAACTCCATCCCATTTCAAAGTTGGTATTAAGTTATACCAAGTAAAATATATTCTATTTCATATGTGGCAAAGAAAGATTATTTATTAACTTAGTTCTAAACACTATTAGTTAGGTATAAGAAATTTCATTCCAAAGGGGTATTTCTAAATAGCTGATAAATTGTTTTAGAAAATCTATCTTGTATAGGATCTAATTCTTTAAAATCCAAAGCAATTTGAAAACAATATTGTTAAACTAAATCTAAAACTTTACTTTTTCGATATCTATCTATTAATAGCTTTACTAGCTTAGCTAGTAATATAGCTAATACTAATAGTTTTCGTAACAATCTTGGTCGTTACAGTTCCTAGTATGAGGTCATCGACCAATTTCTTTGTATTATCATCACACCATTTTCTCGTACTAACTTTCGATTTTTCTACTTCACATTTATAGCTATTTTCGATTAGGAATTTGTTCTACCTATCAGATATTCTTGATTATTTCCTATAATTATCATACTCTTAGTTTCGGTTATAATAGGGGAACTTCAACCCTTATCAGCATAGCATATTGATATCGGAATTCTGATAATCAACCAATATTGTCAAGACACCAAAAGGGTATTTAAATCCTTGGGATGCCACTGAAGGCTGGCATCTTGACAACGTTCCACCTCGCTGTTTGTAGCTGTTACTCACCTCTTGATCCCAATCCTTAGCTATAGCTGTTGCGACAGCCTGATTCTGTTTCTCTTGCCATAGCTGTTTCTAACAGCCTGATCTTTTGTTTTGTCTACGAATAAAACCTTATTCCTGGTCAGTTTTTTAGTTATTAGGTCGTGCAAATATGTAGTTCGACTTTTATGCCCTCTTAGCTCACTCTGTTTAAACTTTCTTCGCTTCCCTTTGGACTTGCCTCCTTTGGGTGATTCATATTACCAATGCAGTAATCGGTATTGATTCTACTGTCCCGACCTATCCTGTCATACACTCCTCTTATGACACTATCATTAGCTGGATCCAACGGCACCCTCTTGGACCTTACAGTACCAATATTTATGTTATTCTTATAAATAATGCGGAAATTAATTAAGGATGATCAATACTAAATTAAATATTTAATTCATACTAAAGAAAAAAGAAATTTATAGAATTGATAGTAAACTAGTGATCTATAAATCTAAATTTTAGTTATTAAGTGAAACTACGGCTGATTTAAAAAATCTTTATATATTAGTAATATTCTTATAGATTATAAAGTATTGTATTTAAAATTTTAATAATATAGGCTCTTAAGTTGGAGATCTCTATACTGGACCTACCTTATATCTACTATGTTCCTAAAACTTATAGATGAAAAGTAGGTCCTTCTCCACTTGCCAAGAATCAGACCTTGAACTTCCAACAATCACATTCCATTTTCAATTGCTAAATCACGTCATCAAAGCAATTAATAGCCTTTTAGCTTATTTCATATAAAAGCGGTTGATACCAAGCTTCTATTTTTAATCCTGAGGCAACTAAATTAGGTCATTTTTAGCATTATCCAAGTTAACGTCGATAGTATTATATTATAAGGAATCTAAATTAGCTAATTGTCTATATTTTTAGTTAAGCTAGTTGAGTGTGAGGTGTATAAATAACTTTTCAGTCAATGGTTTTCGTTATAAAGAGATCAGGTCTGTAGTCACCTTTATTCTTAAAGAAAAAATAGGCAAGATTCAACGATTATTGTTTTGTGGTCCTAAGGAAGTAGAGTTAGAAAATAGTATGGAAGGCAGCAGTGAAGGTAGCAGTAAGGTGAAATTCAACAGCTTGAATACAAACAAACCTATAGCCAATTCAAGTTCCAAGTTGAGTTTGAACTTGCCTAAAGGGAGGCATAGGAGTACGATATCAGAGCCCATTATTTCGACTACCGTTCCAACGACTTTCAATTCTACACCTACAAACTTGGATATTGCCGTAAACAAGATTAGTAAGTCCATTTTGACCAACAAGAGTTCGGAGAAGTTGAAGTTGAAGTTAATTTTGAACCAACCTTTCTTCAATGGAGGAACTTGGTTAACCGGCTTTGTGTACTTGAACAACTTATTAAAATCAGGCGAGGGAAGTATTTATGTAAATGAGATTAGTTTAGAATTGACTGGATATGAAGGTAAGCATTTTCACATATTTATCTATATCCTTATTATTTTTAAATACTATAGAGGTGCAGAATGTATTGGGTACCAGTCTAAACAGTAAGAACAAGGAGGTGAAGTTTACCACCAAAGTTTTCTACCGGACTCGACTTTTATTACAGGATTCACATCATCCAACTGCCGCCGTAGATATTCAAAAGAACCAAGGTAAAAAAGTTCAATTCTAAAATTGCTATTAAAACGAATTTTATTAAAATAGATTTGGAAGGGTATCGACCTCTCTTGACTGGTATAACCAAACTTCCCTTCAGCCTCAAGCTAGCCGAAAACCTACCCAATACTCTAACTACTGAAATAGGTAAGGTCGGTTACATATTAGACCTGAACATCAACATCAAGTCCAATATCCTTAAATCGACCTTGAGCCTGAAACGACCCATCCTAGTCTTTGAAAGTTGGTACCCCAAAGAAATTCTCATTTACCGCAACAACACTATTAAAGGCGAACTCAAAAAGGAGTTCAAGTTCAACCTGGTAGGCGGGTCTCGCAATACCAAGAACGAAATTTTCCTCAAGGTAGAGCTGTTCAGTAGCCTGGTGCTGGCAGGTAGTATTTGTTACCTGAAAGTAGATGTCGAGAACATGAGTGTCAAAAAATTTTCAGGTATCAAGTTGACGTTGATAAGGAACGTCAAGGTGCGTTATCTGGATGACAAGGAGGGTAAGGATATGAACAACAATGTTGAGGACGATGAGGGGGATAAATTTGTTGAAAAATCCTTTAGCAGAGAGATCTACTCCAAGTTCTACAAGGAGCCAGAAGCTAAATTCCTACCATTTGATTGCCGCCATACTTTGGTCGCATTGGATATTCCGGTAAAATTTATTTTAATTGAAACTTTAGCTAATCTGCTACATATAGGCCAACTTATTGTCTTTAAGGTATACTTCACTACTGAAAGTGGATTTTACTTTGCAGATATCTTTGCTATCGTCTATGAGGTATTATTGTTCATTTACATTTGCTAAACCTTATTTCTTGTAGCAAGGATTTGACGGTGGCCTTACCGATTTACATTAGCCACCCATCATCCTGGAATGATCCACCACCAAACTTATACCAGCCCAATTTCCTGGAAAACCTCGATGAGGAGGCTGATGTTAACGAGGGTATCGATCTTGAAGAAGATGGGTTGGATAGCTTGCCTAGTCCAATGAACGTGGATTCCAAGTACAATACCAGTAACTTTATTTGACTGCTTACAGCGATACTTACAATTTTTACTTTATAGACATAGAGTTCGTCGACCAATTCAACAATGAAACTTCGATCAGTAATGTTAATGACACTTATCCGAATACTCGACAGGCCTTAGAGGTCTCCACCGGAGATACCACTCAATTGACCCAGATGAGTTTGAATGCAATCGAAAGAAAGGTTATCGAACAACCTGATCAAGCTTTCTACACCCAACCGTTAATTACCAAATCGGCAGACAGCTTACAATTGAACTCTTCCAACTCCCTCAACCGAGGATATCGGTCTACGGTTCATGAGATTCCTGAGCAAAGAAATCAAAAAGAAGTTCCAGCTACTAGCTCCAAAGCTAACGGTAAATGTCGACAATACTTTTTTATTTATATGTATATTTAGATAGCGGACAGCTAGTAAACCCACCCACCTTCTTTCGAAGTTACCGACCGACTCCCCAACCTATGAATGTCAGCGTCAAGAGTGAGGGTGCCTCCAGTACACGACCCAAGACGGAAGTCGATCTAAATGACGTCAAAGAGTTTCAGATATACAGCCGAAGCTCCAGTCTACCTAAGCCAAGTACCTATCTATCATTTTTATAGAGCTATACAGCTAACTTGAGTTTTTTAGATCAACGTAAAAGTGTTACAGCTGACAATATGAACCAAGGTAACCTTATTATGTAGGAATGTCTGTTGATTTTAATTTATATAGGGTTGGATATCGAAAAGAATCTGTCACGGATTAGTGAATCAGAAGAACTTAAATTGACCCAATTTAAAGACACCGACATATCATCTCCAATCAAAAGTCCGACCAAACTTGAAGATGCAGAGGTACCGAAGCCAACTGATACATCAGCCCAGCTTACCAGTCCAAGCTACGATCGAAATTTTGTGGGATCGACCGACCTAGTTCGATCCAGCTCCATCCGACGGAACCCCTCCTCCCGATCCAAAGCTAAGGACCCATCTGAACACCTTATCGACTTATCCGAACCAATTACTAGCCCCAATGATACTAGCCTAAGTTTCAACTCCAACTCCAACTTCGACTCCAGCTTCCAACCCATCTGGCTGGATTCCGATACTCAAACTCAGTCGCATATACAACCAAACCCCAAGCTGGAAGAGGAGTTGGGAAGTATATTCCAGTCCCCCTACTGGTACCAAACTACAACGACTACCCCCAACAACTCTACTACCGCTGATACCAACCACACCCATCACGATGTAAATGGCGACGGTGAAGATCACTTAAATAGTAACCAAGAGTGGCAGTGGGAGTTGAAGGGAAACAACATGCCCAATTTACACCAACCTATCACCAAGGTTGGTAAAGGGTCCATTCGATTGAGTCGGAGGAAGACCAAGGCTGCTTCTATCAGTCGAAGAAGAAACCTATCTACCCGGTCGAGCTTGAAAGGGAATAGTGAAGTGGCTCCTCAAGATAATGTTGAGGAAGAAGATGTGATTGATAAGAATAAGGAAGTTGAAGTTAACAAGGCCGAAACTGCTAATCAAATAAAGGAGGTGGAAGGCAGCAAAATGGAAGAACCGATCGACGTTCAAGCCCAACTCCTCCAACTACAGCAGCAAATGCAGTTACTTATGCAGACTATAGCTAGCCAGAAGTCGAATCAATGATAGCAAAGTTTTTAATGGGATGCTGATTCCAATGTTTAATTAGTTTTTGAGTTTGTAGCGTTTATTCCTATAGTAAAGTTCCATGTTTAAGTTATATTTTTTGATAAGTTGAAGTTTATTTAAATTATTCTATAGATAGGTTTAAAAGTTTAATAATTATTATATAATTTGATATATAATTATCTTTATTAAATAGATTTAGTATGTATGGAGCTTACTTTAGACAAACACATTTGAAAGCCTATAGAACTTTCATTACAAATGCAGATATGATAGGTTTATACTACCATTTTCCAGTTCCACTTCAGATTATACCATCCAATATATTTGACCAGCAGTAAATTCCATCTCATTAATACAGGTAATGGTTCTGATTCAAAGGTAAGGTCATGCCTACATCCTTACCAGCTGGTAAGCACGAGCAAACCTGACCATCCATCTTAACTTCATAAGTCTCTGGATCGATCTCCAACTTGGGCATCCTATCGTTCAATTTCATATCCTTCTTCCCTATGTTTCTACAGTTTTCCACTGGCATGATCTTCTTTCTCAACTTTTTGTGTACTTCTAAGAAAGCAGGGTTGGTCAAGGCGATTTTGGAGACGAAAAGGTAGGAAGTTTCCGGATTGATGAACATTTTACGACCAATCAATGGTTGGCAGGTGGGGATGGAAGCATTGGCATCACCCATGATAGCATAGACGATTTGTCCTGATTTGAGTACTAACTCCGGTTTGGTACCAAAGTGGTAAGGTTGGAATAATACAAGATCGGCTATTTTACCAATTTCGATGCTACCAAATTTATGACTTATACCGTGAGCTATCGCTCTTTATAATTTTAAAAAAGTAAATGTTAGTATATATATGTTAAAATACACCTACGGATTGATAGTATACTTGGCAACGTAACGCTTGACCCTGAGATTATCGTTACCGGCATTCTCTATTCCTTCCATCAGCTCCCCTCTTAATCTTTTAGCCTTCAAATCGTCGGTGTCGATACCTTCCAAATCTACATCCTCCTCCAACTTACCCCTTTGCAACTTCATCTTATGGCAGGTCTTCCAAGTGCGGCTGATGACTTCACCTACCCTACCCATAGCTTGTGAATCAGAACTAATTATCGAAATGGCTCCAACGTCATGCAATACATCCTCAGCAGCTATAGTCTCGCCTCGAATACGCGACTCGGCGAAAGCTACATCTTCGGGGATGTTCTTGTCGAGGTGGTGACATACCATCAGCATATCTACGTGCTCATCTAGAGTATTAGTGGCAAAGGGTCGAGTTGGATTGGTCGAAGAAGGTATGACGTTAGGATGAGAGCATACTTTCATAATATCGGGAGCGTGGCCTCCACCGGCACCTTCCGAGTGGTAGGTGTGGATGGTACGGCCTGCTATGGCGCCTAACGTAGTTTCGACATATCCGCTCTCATTGAGAGTGTCAGTGTGTATAGTCGTTTGTACGTCTAGTTGATCACAGACTTGTAAACAGGCATCGATGGCAGCTGGCGTGGTACCCCAATCCTCGTGCAGCTTTAATCCTATAGCACCAGCTACGATCTGCTCCTGCAGCCCATGGACATCGGCTGAATTTCCTTTACCGGTGAAGCCTAAGTTCAATGGGATTAAGTCGGTAGCTAAAAACATGTTGTGCAGGTGGTTGGGTCCTGGTGTACAGGTGGTGGCATTAGTACCAGTTGCTGGCCCCGTACCTCCCCCAATGAAAGTTGTTACTCCAGAAGCTAGGGCTTCGTCGGCAAGCTGGGGGCAGATGTAGTGGATATGGCTGTCAATACCTCCAGCTGTAATTATTAGACCTTCTCCAGCTATAGCTTCAGTAGATACGCCGACTACAATGTCTACGTCCGATTGCACATCAGGATTCCCTGACTTACCTATACCGACTATTACGCCGGATTTTATACCGATGTCGGCCTTGTAGATCCCAGTGTAGTCAACTATCAGACAATTGGTGATTACCGTATCTACAGCAACGTCGGTAAGTAAGTAGGTGGATTGACCCATCCCTTCACGTAATACTTTGCCACCACCGAATTTGGATTCATCGCCATAATGCGTCAGATCTTTTTCTATTTGGATGTAGAGAGCAGTATCCCCCAACCTTACTTTGTCTCCAGTTGTAGGCCCGAACATGGAAAGGTAGGTTTTCCTATCTATAGTAAACGGGTTCATAACTTCGGCTTGAATATCTTCATTTTCATGATGGAATCCGCGCTCCTGAATTCGAGTAAAAATCTGGTTGAGATTGCTGAGGTCGATTTTCCCAGTAGCCAAGTTGTTACCTCCTGAGATGACTTGATTTCCACCTATACGCACCAGTTGTACTTGACGTCGATCACCTGGTTCAAATCGAACCGAAGTCCCAGCTGCAATATCTAATCGAAACCCATAACTCTTCAATCTATCGAACTTCAAATTGGGGTTGGTCTCGATGAAGTGGTAATGTGAACCTACTTGGATAGGCCTATCTCCTAGATTGGTAACTAGTAATTTGATACGGTCCCTACCTGCGCAGCATACAATACTACCTTCAGCTAAGATAAAGGTAGGTTCTGCGACCTCATCTTTACGTATTGGAAAGTGTTTGTCTTGATCTGGTTTAGGTAAAAAGCTTCCATACAACGCTAGATCTAGATCTCCATCTATGCTACTTATAGGTTGGTGTACTGTGATTAAAAAGGACCCGTCAGGGAAGGTACCTTCCAGTTGAATTTCATCTAAAAGCTGGGGAACTTGGGGCAGGACATGACGTTGGCCTAAGATGCGTTTGCCTAAAGACATCAAATCGGCTACCGAATGGTTACCGTCACGAACTAGTTCCAAAAGGACGTTGGTGATCAAGGCTATAGCTTCCACTTGATTCAACCGTAGACCGCGACACAGCCTTCGTTGGGCCAATAAACCAGTTTGGGTGATTATAAGCTTGTCGAGTTCTTTAGG
This sequence comes from Capillidium heterosporum, assembly GCA_016630905.1. NCBI lineage: Eukaryota > Fungi > Entomophthoromycota > Entomophthoromycetes > Entomophthorales > Capillidiaceae > Capillidium > Capillidium heterosporum. The sequence continues at coordinate 2,490,871 of WBMQ01000003.1, read as the reverse complement.
GGTTAGGTGCATCTTGCAATTTGAAATAGTGTAGAGTTGTTGAAGATGATAGAGATGTAAACTTTAATTTTAGTTTGCAAGGGGCTTTATACGTCAGCAGGTTTAGTTTCATATGATCGTTTATTAGATTGGAGTGCAACTTCATAAGGCAAAGATGTAATTTAGAGATAAAGATATGGCAAATGTAAATTGGAAGATGGATATGTTGGTACTTTATTGCTTATCTTTGTATCCTCTTAAAGAGACAGCTATATATTGGCAGATCAGCTTTTAAATGAACTTGGCTAAACATTACCATATGGCAGCTCTTGTACGACAATCTTTATTTTGTTACAAATTAAATCTACTACTATTCAAGAATACAATGCAGAAGTGATGCTGCTACAACAGCAGGTTTTAAAAGTACAATATATAAAATATTCCTTTTATGAAAGATTGACACAAAGCTTTTATTTTCAACATCGATTCGTTCGTAAATGGCTGTAGCCTTATCGTTTGCTTTATACTGGAATATAAATGTAATTAAGACTACAATACCCCACTACAACTTTGATTTGAATTAACAAATGGCACCTTGGTGATAAAGCAGAGTCTATTAAATATAGTCAAACTTCCATTTGTCATTTAGTGCAACATCCAACTCACAAATAAGTCTATTGAACCTATTTATTTTGCCGATTAAGTATTCAAATGTAGCTTGAAAACCATTCCTAATCCAATTCTAAATTTGTTCTATTTATCTCCATCTCATTCGTCTTCAAACTCCCTAAAAAGATGCTTGAAATCAAATCCAAAATTACAAGTTAAATCTCCAACTCCCATTTCCGCTTCTTTACAAGAACTCAAGAATTTAATAAACTATGGAAACCGACTGGGACAATTTACTAGGCCAGCTGGACCAAGTGGCACCTCACACTCCCAAACTTGAAAATGAAGAACTGGCTAAATCGGAGAAGCTGAAATTGGCTGCTTTGGAAGAAAAGGAATCCAAATTAAATGAGAATCAGGTAGTCTACTTTTACATATTTATACATTTTCTCTTTCAATCTATTTATTTAATTTGTTTCTTTAAAATGTAGCCTATATACCAGTACAATGAAATTCGAAAGATAGTACGACAAGTAAATTGGTTTTTTATTTGAAAGACTAATTTGTTTTGTTTTTGAACGTAGGTTATTTTGACGTATATGAAAGGCGCCAAATACAACCACAGCAAAATTAATCAGTGGCAGCAGCAAATCAGTGAACATTGTTTGAAGAAGTTAACTATATTGAAGCCGCCTTTCCCTTCCAACCTGGTAAAATATATAGGTAAATATTTAAAATAGCTGTTTATTTGTTATGGAGATGTTGACTGGATTTTTAATTAGTGACTTCAACTATAATGCAAAAATCTTTAACAGGGTTCCATAGTGGAACTTCGTGCTTTTGGGATACCGAGTTGGATAGTAATATTTAATTGCTGACTTTTAGTTGGATTAACTTTTGATTTTTTACTTTTTATACTGTAGGGTTAGTTACCTATACTCACGAAGATGACGATTTCGTTGCTATTGTAAATGTGTTTGCGGTTGCCGTTTAAATAAAGGTTGAAGCCGATATTCATCCTTTTTGATTTGGATTTATTTCTTATTAGGCCTATCGTGCCTACCTTTAAACGAAGGTTATAGTTTGAAGATTTAGTTTTAGTTAAGGCAAAAGAGGTAATAGAATGGATTCGGTTAAAGTTAGAGTAGATGGTGGCTCATTTTGAATAGATTACTTTAACTTTTCAAGTGAAGTAGTAAAGTTGCTTTAATAAGGGTTTTAAATGGTAGGTAATAGATTTTGTTTAATTATATTTGTAGATTTAATATCAATGTTGAATTTGGATTTGAAATAGGCTTGAAGCTAATATAAGCACCTCCATCCGCATTTAACATTTAAATATGAGCATCTCGGCTCCATCTCATTCACTTTGAAATTATCGATTATTTTTCTAATACTGATACCTCTAGTAAAACTGTAGTGTTGAATCTACGGATAATCTACTTTTAATAAGTGAGATATAAGTGTAAAGAAGCTTATCTTCTAATGATGCTGATTTTAGTAGGCTGTAGAGATGTCTCTAGCTCTTAGTAATTAAGGCTTAAAGTCGAAAGTTTAATTTATCGATAGTTTTATAAGGTTCCTGTATAGAGTTAAAGCCGATATATGGCGACATGAGAATGCTTATACCTCGAATTTAGACCAGTTTATAGATACTTATTTTTAATCAAACCATTCTATTTAGAACTTTCTATTTTATTGATAAGGCTTCTATACAGAAGGCTCTTCAAGTATTGTTCTACAAACTCTTTATAGCTATACCTAAGTCTACTGAATAGATCTTCATACAAAAGTTTCAAAAGATTTAGTACCTTATACCGCCTTCCAAAGAATTTCCAAGAACTTTCCAAGGTATAAGCTCCTTTTATCCTTTTTGAAGTATACATTTTGGTATACATTTAGCGTATGGCCTTCAATCTAAAAGTAGAGCCCATCTGAAGTTTCCAATGTTTTAGTGAGTTTTCAAATATATATCATTGCACTTTATTTTTGAACTCCAGTGTCTATATATAGGGATGTGTTGATATGTACTTGGTAAATAATACCGTTCTTAAAAACTACAGATCTATGATTAAAGTAGACGTGCCAAAGAAAACATTTACAAGATTTCCTTGAATAAAAAAATACTTGTTTGTTTATAGTTAGCCCTTGTTTATAAAATGCTAACATCGTCTACAATACACCTTTCATAAAGACAACATTCAGGTGTTGTAATAGGTTTAGCCAGCAGATTCAATAGATCGACTGTTCGAAACTACTACTAAACCTTGGAATGGGTGTACATTTCCAACTTGTTTCAAACAAAACCAGGTTCAATTTACTAACCCCTTTCATTAGTCGTCATCGTCGTCACTTTTACAATATCTATTCCCCAATCCATACAGAAAACAGGGAAAGATGAATGGATGTTTGTCCATCTGAGCTTTTGGGTACTTTTATACCGCATTGAGCAAATATTATAGCGAGCGGCCAAATTAGCTAATTATAGCCTTGACAATACCTAAACTCTCTAGAATTGAATTATGAATTCCTAATCTCCAAGGATACTCGATATCGAGATACTAGGTTCCATGTAAAGCAATTTTCAAGCCGGAATAGGTGCTTAAACCTGCTCCTTTCCTTTCCTTTCCTTGGATTCCTTGCAGACGCTTTCAGGAGGTTATCGTGCTAGGTTTGGTGGATCTGAAAAAGAAAGCCAAACCTTTCTTTCAAAACTTGTAAGAATTCTTTTTTCCTTTGGATAAACAAAAGATAAAAGTTTGTTCAAGTCCAAAGTTGAAATTATGAGGACTTTGAACACAAGGTTCTCTAAGCTGCATGTTCAAAATTAATTAGGGAAGAATGAGGAGCGGCTTGATTGCCTACTACGTCAAACCTCTATCTTAAACTCAGTTTTATTGGCGAGGCTTGACTTGTCTTGCCATAAACTAAAATTATTCCGGTCCAACAAACCATTTTAAGCCTGGTTCAATTAGTATAGGTTACTCGGCTTCTAAATAGAAGCTTCCATGAGATGATATAAATTGAACTGAACTGAAATTATTTTTCAAGGCAGAAAGTATATAACGGCGACCCACTGATCAACAAACTTACCAATTTAGCTTTCTTTTCTTTTGTAAATATCAGTAGAGTTGAGTTTCCTGTTTATATTTCCACGACGCCAGCCATATGCAAGAGAAACCAACAATACAGATCATCGATACCGATGCCAAGCCGGTAATCGACCAGAACACCGGGCCTTTTCGATACAGTATCCAACAGTTACAGGACCTTGTCGACCCTAAATCTATCAAGCTTTTGCAGGACATAGGGGGAACTTCTGCCTTGGTAGATGGTTTACATTCTGACCCCCAGTTCGGCTTAAGCTCCGACACAGCCGTACCCTCCGACTCCAAGACGGCCATAACTCTATCGACGCGACGTCAGATATATGGTGAAAACCGACTGCCTCCCGTCAAATCCAAATCTTTCTTCCAACTGATGTGGGAAGCTTTACAGGACAAGGTGATGATCCTACTTTCTATAGCTGCCTTGGTGAGTCTAGCTATAGGTATCTACCAAGACGTAGCTGGTTCAGAAAAGTCCGAGTATACCTCTTTAAATGGAGATACCGTTTCAGCTGACAAACCGCATTGGATCGAAGGAGTAGCTATTATCATAGCTGTTTTAATCGTAGTTCTGGTAGGCAGTATCAACGACTTTAGGAAGGAGAAACAGTTCCAGAAGTTGAACTCCAAGAAGGAGGATCGCCAAGTTAAAATTATTCGCGATGGCCAGACCAATTTACTGTCGATCTTTGATCTAGTAGTTGGTGATATCGTCCTGTTGGAACCTGGTGAGATCGTACCGGTTGATGGTGTCCTATTGACTGGATCCAATTTAACCTGTGATGAGAGTTCGGCTACTGGTGAATCGGATGCCATACGTAAACGTACTTATGAAGAAATCATCAACTCAGTAGAGGATGGTAGCTCAGCTCACACCGATACCCTGTCCGCATTACCTTCCATCCGTCAAATAACGAAACCAGTGCCTGTCTCCAAGGCCGATCCCTTCCTGATCAGTGGCTCTAAAATTTTGGAGGGGGTAGGCTCCTACCTAGTCATCAACGTAGGTGTCTCCAGTTTCAACGGCAAGATCATGATGAATTTACGTTCTGAGAATGTGGAAACCCCACTGCAGCAGAAATTGGGCGATTTGGCCGATAGGATCTCCAAATTGGGTGGAGCAGCTGCCCTCCTCATGTTGATTGTGCTGTTGATCCGTTACTTTGCGGCTTGGAACTCGCAGGACCACGCTGCCGATCAGGTACTGTCCCGTATCATCGGTATTATCATCACCACCATCACCGTTGTCGTAGTCGCTGTACCGGAAGGTCTGCCCTTGGCTGTTACCTTGGCTCTATCTTACGCTACCGTGCGTATGTTGAAGGATAACAACTTGGTCCGTGTCTTAGCTTCCTGTGAAACTATGGGTAGTGCAACCACCGTATGCTCCGATAAGACGGGTACTTTAACCCAGAACAAAATGACTTTGGTAGCTGGTACGTTCGGTACCTCAGCCCAGTTCATCAGCAACCCCAACTCATTGCCCAACGTCCGATCGACCTTACCACCCCTTTCACGCGACGAGCTAGCTTCCGCTCTACCTAGAGACCTTAAGGATGTCCTAGTTGAAGGTATTGCCATCAACTCCTCGGCCTTCCAGTCAACCGACGACAAAGGTCAAACGACCTTGGTAGGTTCTAAAACCGAAGTCGCTCTCTTAGAGTGGATCCCAGTCCTAGAATCGACCGAACTCAAGGACCTACGCCAGAAGTTCAAGACGGTTGAGCTGTGGCCCTTCTCCAGTGAACGCAAATCGATGTCCACCTTGGTTAAACTGAATGATGACGAGTTCAGCTACCGCTTTTACATCAAAGGAGCCTCTGAAATAATTTTAGCCAAGTGTAATACTATCGCCAGCTTCGAATCGGCCGACTTGAAGTCCAACAACTTCAGTACGCTGCCCATCGACAACCGTATCAACATGGCTGTCCAGCACCGTATCTCCGAGTACGCCTCCGAATCGTTACGTACTATAGGTCTCGCTTACAAGGACTACAAGCTTACCCAAGACCAACTTACTGCTCTACAAAGCTACGACAGCGACCGCAGTCGTACCTTCTGGGAGGAACTGTGCTTCGTTGATGAGTTGACTTTGCTAGGTATCGTCGGTATCGAAGATCCTTTACGAGAAGGTGTACCTGAAGCAGTAGCCGCCTGCTCTCGAGCCGGTATCGTCGTTCGTATGGTAACCGGTGATAACGTCTTAACCGCCAAATCCATCGCCAAGAAATGTGGTATCTACACCGACACCTCGGTCGTCATGGAGGGCCCCGAGTTCCGCAAGCTGACTCAAGATCAGATGAATGTAGTTTTACCGCGATTGCGCGTCCTCGCAAGATCCTCCCCCGAAGATAAGATGAAGTTGGTTAAACAACTGAGAGCCATCGGTGAAGTTGTAGCAGTTACCGGAGACGGTACCAACGACGCTCCCGCTTTGAAGGCTGCTGACGTGGGTTTTTCGATGGGTATAGCCGGTACTGAAGTCGCCAAAGAGGCTTCCAGCATTATTTTGATGGACGACAACTTTGCTTCTATAGTCAAAGCTATCATGTGGGGCCGTACCGTCAACGACGCTGTCAAGAAATTCCTGCAGTTCCAGCTTACTGTCAACGTTACCGCCGTCTTAGTTACCTTCGTAAGTGCTGTCATTTCAGATAAAGAAAAGTCGGTACTCAAGGCCGTACAGCTTCTGTGGGTTAACTTGATTATGGATACGTTGGCTGCTTTAGCTTTGGCTACCGATCCTCCCTCTCAAGACGTCTTGAACCGCCCACCCGACCGCCGAAACGCCAGCCTTATTTCGTTCGACATGTGGAAGATGATTTTAGGTCAAGCTATCTTCCAAGTCGTCATCTGCTTTACCCTACTGTACTCAGGCCCCTTGTTCTATAAGCCAGATGTCGTTGATAACATCGAGGATTCTATCTTGGCTACCATCGTCTTCAATTCGTTTGTCTTCATGCAGATCTTCAACCAGCTCAACGCTAGAAGGATCGACTCCCACCTCAACATCTTTGCTGGTATCCACAAGAACTACTACTTTTTGACTATTTTCTTTGTTGTCGTCTTGTTGCAGGTTTTGATGGTCGAGTTTGGTGGTGCGGTGTTTGAAACAGTGCATTTGGATGGTTTGCAGTGGTGCGTATGCTTGGGTATTGGATTCTTGTCGCTACCTATCGGTTGTATCATTAGACTTATCCCCAACGATCTTTTCACGGCTTTGTCGAGTAGACATCGTACTCCTGGCAATGGTACTGGTGCTTTAGTGGAAGAGACTCCCCTAAGTAAGATCCCCGAATCGTTAGGCCAGGCTTATTCTCCCCGTAGATCCTTCTTCACCGCTACCATGGTACCCTCCCTAGTTGCTACTTCGGTAGGCGTGGGGCTGACACCTCACAATACGGCACCCGTGGATAACTGGTTGAGTAAGCCGGGCTCCAATTCCAACGGTACGCCTAATGCCAACAATAATTGAGTGCTAAAGTTATTTATGCTGAAGTTGTAGCATGTCCATCAAAACTTTTTTCTACTTGAACTAATCTTCTATATAAAGTTTCTTTTTTAAAATGCTAGTTTTGTGTATATCTTTTGTTGTGAGTATTGTGGCAACATATGGTTTTAGTATATGTATATGTTTTTGTGTTGCCCTATATAGCCTTACTTTCAAGTTCCTATTTTGACCCAGTTTGTATAAATTTTTACTCCAATCCGTCTCTACCAGAACCATATGGAACCATCTTACTATAAACAGAAGGGATGGTAGATTACAACGACGTAGTACCACTTGAGAAAATTTATTTATCGTAGATCCAACTTTACTACAACTCTTCGAATTAAATGAACCCGATTTGCCAAGTCTTTTGTAAAGCTATGACAGAAGTCCTATCCAAATATGTTACGAGGTGGAAAGCTCAGCCTAAATAGGTATGTTATACCATCCACGATAAAGGACACTGCTGGTACGCTATAAATTTTGATAAGCAGATCTTTTGAAGGAGGTCCTAATGGCCTGTAGATTAGATAGTTTGTGTTTCGAGGTGCTTATTCCAGATTAACCTTTCTTCATCAAGAACGTTACACTACCATTCAACTGGATTAATAGTGTGAAGAGCAAGAGTGAGCTATGGGCTGTATAAACATCGAGATTATGGGTGGTCAATTGAATGAGAGAGTTATGATTTTTCAGTTTTTGGTTGCCAAGTTGATGGGCTACGTCGTTTTCCTCTAGTTCAACCAAGAGAGTCAAGCACTAAAGGCTAAATCTTTTGAGTATATATATACTGTATATAGCTACTTTAAAAACACTTCATATTTATGTTTGACTTTATAAAAGAATCAGTAGATATTGGTGTGCAGGTTTCAATTGCTATCTTGTATTTAGCTAGCAAAAAGCTTAGAAACAGGATTTACGCAGTGGCTTTAAAGTCCAAATATTGACAAATAAAAGGATATATAGGTGTTGATTTTTCATTAAAATTACTTTACCCACAAATTTTGTAGGATCTTGCATGAAAGTGATGTGGAGAAAGCAACTATAAACAAATGAAACTAGATACTTGAAGATACATTTGTTGCAATTCTACAGTTACACTTTGGCTCAGGGGGTGAAGACTTCAAGTTGAAAACCGGTTTGCTACGTAAACTATTTAAATTGCCCAAACTTTGAATTTGGGAGCTTTTCTAAACGAAACTGAACGAAAGGAAGATGTGCTTATTACCAGCTCACATCCAACAATTCCTAGTAATAGTAGCATTGGTTTTATACAATCTTTTCCTATTCTACCTCTTTTACTACCTAGCTTTCCATTTCAACATCAACGATTTCGAATTATTCAACATTAAAACTGATGGTATCCCAGCTGACAAGTACGACTACCTCTTCAACAAAAAGGTCATACCACAGGAAATGCCGAGAATTGGGAACCGAATTGGCGGTTTCAACCATCCAGATCTCAAAAAACTCAAGCAAGCCCAAACACAAGTCAATCAATCCGATGAAACCAACAAGGCCAATGCAACTCATCAGACTTCCAGTGAGCAAATCAAAACTGAACCTTCAGGTAGCTTTTATAGTCAACTTTAGTTAAGTTTTGTAGCCATTTCTGTACAACATGACGAGAATAAAATTATTCAAACCTCTGGTGCCTCCCAAGATATCGAGTTAAAGAAAATCACTACAACCAGTAAATTTGTCATATTTGCTAGTTTAACAAATTTTAGCTACCAAACCTGCTAACAAAGTGGCAAATGTTTCAAACTTACCTAAGTCTGACGAAGCTACTGGATCAAGCAACTTGACTATTCGTACTTGTGATCTTTCAAATAATTCTAAGGACATCTTGCCTTATTCTTCAAGCTCTATTAAACCTGCTGCCGCCTCCCTTAAATCTTCAGGTAATATTTTAATAATAATATAGTATTAATGAACTTTTATAGATGATGGTATTTCTAAACCAGATAAAAGTAGCAAACTGCTTAATGAGTGCATCTACGATTGTGATCTAATGGCTGACTGTCCTACCAATCAACATTACATATCTTCAGGACCTGAGCTGACCAGTTGGGGTTTGGCATATCTATTTGGTACTTTTAATTGTCAACAACGTACTAATAGCATTAGGGATCCAAACGAACAGTGTCAATTTGAGTGACACCGATAAACGGAAACACAACGAACCTTTGAAAATTCCCAATTTTGGGAACACCTGCTTCTTGAGCGCTGTCCTGCAGTGCCTCTTTGCCCAGCCAAACTTCAGCTACTACTTACAAGGCTATTACTCAACCGCCTGCGCCTGCACAGAGAATACGAGTAACTACTGCTACCTGTGCACGTTAGTCTTATTGGCTCGCTTCAAAGAAGGCTCCATCCTATTTTGCTTCAATCCCTTTGATACTTTTATTACTAGTCTCTTCTCACTGATTCAAAACCTTCCTATCCTCTCTCAAGCTGTTGATCTCTACCAGAAACAGGATCCAGTTAAGCTCTTTGATGCGCTAGCTACTCGTCTTACCGATATTGTCACCTTGTCTAACAGCCATAAAGCTTCAAAATACCCTGACGGCTATCGATTTGACAACCCAATGGCATCCATGTTCAACATTAACACTGCTACCTTTGCAATCTGCTTTGAATGCCGCCACAGCGAACTTAAAGTCAGTTCCAAGAATTATGTTACTGTAACTGTTGGCAATGGAGCGAAATTGGAGGATAGGCTTGCCTCCAAATTTGGTAACATAGGCCTCCGAGGAAACAAGTGCCCAAAATGTGGTGCTAAAGAAAGTTATTTTCCCACCGAGTATCTAAAATCGCTCCCCAACACCCTCACAATCCAGGTTGATCGCATGAACAAAGGAAATGCTCCCAAGAAGGTTAGCCCTGTCCAAGCACCCGAATGGCTGGACGTAAGCGACTATATTGAGCAACAGGATCGTTCTACCGCCTCTACTATGGGTACCATCTACACACTTACCGGTATTGTCTATCAAGTCGATTCTCAAGGTCCAGGTCGTCAGTTTGTTGCTGCAACCAAGTGTTTTAACACCCGTATTGATAACGCCTGGTTCCTCTGTGAGGACGAGGCGATTACCCCTCTTCACCCTAACTCTTATGAGCTTCAGGAGCTCAAGGAACGTGCCACTATGCTTTTCTACACCAAAGTCTAAGTCGCCTATCAAGGCATATTTTCATTTCATTTTCATTTCATTTCCATTTCTATCTTATTGCATTTTATTCTGTTGCTTGCTTATTTGAAATTAAAAACCTATACTATATATATTTTTTTCCTATTTTCAAAAGTAAAGTTAAATATATACTTTATTATTAATGGCTTAGACTGAAAAATCTTTAACATATGTACTATATATACCCATTATATTTCCCATTTACTTATTGTTTTTGAAGATATGATAATGTACATCCCCTAACTCAAAGTTTTAGTATAGCTTCAACCTTCAAATGCAAAGACTATATCAATGATCCAGTCCAAGTTGATTATAGAATTGGAATATCCATCTAATGTATTATAGTTAGTAGTATCGTTAGTGAACATGGTCACTGCCAGCTGTCGTAAGCTTAAATGAAGTCGTCTAAAGGTTGTTCAAACGACCTATGTGTTGGGCAACTTGAGCTTTTATGTACTTCTACTTTGGTTTACATCATCAAGGAAACTACCTTGTCTTTGTATTATATTAACAATATAGAAATTGAAAGTAGTATATATAGATAGTAAGATTATCGAAGATTAGTGTAGAGGTAGGAGGTCAAACTAATAACCACTAGTTGCTAATTTGCTTGGTTACGCCATCTGTCCTCAGTCCAATCTTGGTGAGTTATAATAAATGGCATACCTCGAGGTCTATTATATCTATACTTTGAATAATAAAGCTTGGTCGATAAAGGCTATATATTTATTAGACCATTTCATATAAAAGTAGTTGTTTTCAACTAGTTAACTTGTAATCAAAAGCTGTTTTTGAAATACAAGGAAACAATCTACAAAGTAAAAGTTGTAAAACCATTTACTTTAAAGTAGCAAAGCATCCAAACTATAAATCATACCGCTTTATAACAACTAGTTTTGCAATACAATTTATAAAATATATCTAGTTTAAATTAAGGATATAGAAGTTATTCGAATGTATAGCATAATGTAAAGTAAGCTTATACTATTATAATTCGGTCCAATCCAAAAAATTGAAAATCAAATCCATCAAAAATGTGATTATCTCCTATTCTATAGTAGTGGGGACAGTAGACTAGAGGCAACTTCAATCTAATCCTAGTAGCCTCTAAAGATTTTAACGATGGTGGGGTCTTTGAATCGGTAGTGCGTTCGGGATAGTACAGGATTCATCATGGATTATCGGTGCTAGTTTTAGTTGGATCATAGCTGCTATCCATTTAGACCTGGATATTGACATGAGCAAAGTCCTTGATGGTTTTGATTTCGTTCTTGAGGTTTTTCTTATTTTTGTGTTTAGGCTGGAGATTTTGATTGGGTGGGGTGGGATGGCATGTATAGAATAACGGTTTAAGTGGTACATAAAGCTCGTTGTTGGTGGATATATTGGTATATAGGTCATCCTTGCTAGCTAGTCGGCAAAGGCCTTGAGGTAAATGCTTCTGTACAGCACGAGGGGGTAGTGTCTTGGTGCTTTAATGAATCCTTGAGCCAGCATTTCATGAAGCTGTATGTGCAGATGAAGTTGATGATGTGATTGATTAAACCGAACTTGGTATCCAGCTAGATAGGTTCAAAGTGGGTGACATCCAGATTGTTGAAGGACATGTACTGAATGACAGTTGAATGTAGGCTTATGGGGAGGGGATGACTAGCTAGGATGATGCAGATGATGTCGCAGTCTTTGGTAGTACCGCTGATCATCAGGCCAAGTGTTGAGTTGGACTTGATTTTGAGAATAATTGCGTTGGTCTGTTAGTAAATCACTGGTAAGTAGAAGGTTATAATGCTGAGCTTGTAGTATTGCAGTAATCTATTGAATTTGTAGATGTTATTGGAGATTCTAGATTTGTGAGCGTACTGCGAATAGATGGGCAGAATCTTGAACCTCCTAAAGCTCATCTGGAAGATTAAATGAGTCTGGTTGAAGTACAGTTGGTTTATGCCAAATGTAAAATGTAAATACCTATCTTGAATTTGAAAAACTAGATATACCCGATAAACCAGTTTACTAAACTATTGGCTATAATGGCCTTGTTCTCCATATGTAGCAACCAGAACGGAACTAAAGTCGATTGGTGTACTGTTTTAAGTATAAAAATGTTAGTTTCTGATAGGGAATAAAGAGTGTTATCTATGAAAGCCAAAAATATGTTTTTATATAGATGTCATAATAAGTGTCAACAATAGCTCTACACAGAACACCTTAATACTCTCGAAGTTGGCATCATTTCCTGCCTTTGCATCCTCAGCTCTCGTGATTGTGGCATCACAGATCATCTATTGCATCTTATAGAGGTTCTTGGAATGGAAGATTCTTGGGTACTCTTCAAGTAGCTCCTCGTAAGAGTCCTAGTATGTCGAAAGAGCATACTCTAATCCTCTATATTTAGCGAACCAGCTACAAACTAAGATAGCGATCAGGGAACTATGTACGGTATATAAATATCCGCTGATGCTACTGCTTGAAGTTTTCATACTTTGCTATGTCATGCACCACCTTGATTAAGTCACCATCCTCAATATTGTCGTCACCTCAAGATATATTACCATCAGCATCCATGGGAGTTGGCTGGACTCAAATACTTTCATCAGTACCATCTCAATACTCGATAGTAGAAACTTGTTTGGCATCTCGTTGACGAACTTAAAGCCATCAGGTTCATCAAGTTTCTCCATAAACATTTTTAGTTTGGCACATAACCTCTTGTATCTTAGCTATTCGATTTCATAGTTCTCCTTTGATTCGATATCCAAAGCCAATCAAATCTCCTGAGAATTTGAATCTTCAGCCTTGAAATGTCGTAACTAGAGACCATTCTAACATTATGAATATGCTTTGGACAGTGGTTGATTACATCTTCCTAATCAGCACCATCTTGGTTATTTTAACTAGGTTCAGAAGGTTCGTCCGTTTCTTTCTCTATTTTTCTTGGTGTTGAAATAACAAATCTTACAAAAACTTTAGTCAACAGCTTTAATTCAAAAGTATCTATTGCTCAGGGTTGGGAAGGATATTGTATGGTTTATCACTGGCCGGATTGTAGAGAATATCCACCTGAAATGCGGATTAGTAACCAGTACTAAGATGTAAAAGTTTACTTGAATACTTTTGAGCAAAAGAACGGCCGAGATCTAAAAAGTACGATTTCATTAGATACATATAAAACAAACCAAGTCTACCTTTTCAATTTAAAAGTCACTTAAATCCTGGATATGGATGGGATGGTTAGAGTTGACATCTCCACTACGAAGAAACCTTTGAACGACTAAAGTCCTTATTTTCCTATAGATCAGTCAAATTAACAACTAATAGTTTCATATATAAAGATACCTAGTTTTGAAGGCTTAACTCATGGGTATTGCTGTATATATAGGTACGATCCTCATACCATAGCAAATTTTTAGTAGCTGAAGGAAGCAATTGTGCGTATCAGTTTATTTAAATACTAAAATAGTAGCCGTTTCAGCGTTTGAAATATGTCTAAAGAAAGTTACCTCGACTTTGTAAGTTTCGAGGAAGTGGGATTTGAGCTAGTCAAAGAATTGCGAAACAACTAATCAAGTTTATGGTCAGGTTCTATGCAAGTTTTAGATTTAAAAAGTTTTTGGTTAAAATACCTGAGCAGCAATAAAACTGTCGGAGATACCTTGGATTTGCAAATTACTCAATAAAATGACTATTGTCTCCTTAATTCTGACCAAAAGAAAAAGATAACAGAGTTGGCTACCTTACAAATGTTGAAGGGTGTCGATAAAATCACAGTTCAGAGAGATGTATTGCATCTTAGCTTTGGTGCTAGATTCACTAAAATATACTTAATAATCAGTATACTTAAATAGTTGGATATAGTAGGATGTAGAAAGACTTACTAAGGGATAATACGGCTCCGGAGCTGTTCTATGCACATTAAAAGAAGCTTCAAGTAAACCAGAAACCTGTCAATTTTTCTGATCAATGAAATAATCGGCTAAAGTTGATTGCTGTCCATCAATATTAGTTTGTTGGGAAATAGGTTTATAGCAATGTTAGTGATCTTGTATCCATTCTTAAGGTTTTCTAAAAGTTGTGCTCGATTAAATTTCTACGTTACTCCTGTTGTTCAAAAGGTATATTGACCCATCTGTTGCTAGTTGACCTATTAATCTGACTTGGCGACCTAAATTCAAGTTTTCATTTCCTTCTAATTTTGAATAGAAAGCTTCAGCATAGTCACCAAATCTGCTTTTCAATCATCCTTCCAAATATGTAAAAGTGCCAAGCTTTCCCGATCAATCCAATGGATTTTACCAGCCCACAAAGTTGGACTAGACCAAAATACCTTCCAAATTTCCGTTGAATATTTGAGCTGGCTTAACCAAAGATAGACCAGGTCAATCCTGAAATCAAAGCCTAGCTATAGAAATCCTTAGCATCGAGCTGGATATGTAAAGTATCGTAAAAATAGATGTAGAACAAGTGTTGTGAATCGCATGAAGGCTTGCTAATGACTGGCAGGATCAAAGTTTCAGATATGAAGGTTGAATTCTATAAGCCTTATCCGATATCTAAAGGTTTATATAAAGGCAAAGTTGACTTTATCCATACCTTTTTTTGATATCCGAATTCATACTATACTATCATCAACCATTTCATTTCATTTGGATACATATAGGCATCTAGATACATCAACATTGATATCAAACATCAAACATTTAATATAGTTATAATGGTAAAGAATCCTAGAATCGACGACAACAAGGTGGTAGTTATAGGTAGTGCTAGCTGTGGGAAAACACAGCTGGTGACTACCTTTACTTCGGGTCAACATACTTTATTGGTAGGTTTATTTGACTTGGATAGATATTTATACAGTGTAGTCTAGAGAACCTAGCGCCTTCAACGAACTCGTATTTCGAACTTTAATAGAGACCAACGACCGAAAGTCTTTGGACGTCGATTTAGTCATTTTCGATACTTCAGGTAACTCCATAACCATGCAATCAAACCACTAAAAGCTTTTAAAAATAGGTCAAGCCGAGCATCGGCACTACCTACACTTAGCTTACAAGAAAGCTAAAGTTGTCATCGGGTGTTTTCGATATCAGTGACCCCAACTCCTTTTTAGAGTTGGAAACCCAACTACTACCTAACTTGTACCGCTCCAACTCTAACATTTATTTAATAATAGTTGGGTGTAAAGCCGATTTACGACCCGAGTACCCCAACTCTGTTCCATTTGATCTAGCCTGGCACTCTTCCAAGAAATTAGGGTGCTATATCGTATATGGAGACTTCTAGTTTGTGGTCTATAAGTTCTTGTGCTACCCCCTTCCAATTCGCAGCCCAAATTGTTGGGTTGAAATCTTGTCCAGTACCTTCATTATCTTTGCGAAATTCAGGGATTTCCGGGTTTGATATTGAGGATTTTTCGGGGGATAATAGGAAATGTACGATATCGTAGGGGTTTGATAGTTGGATGTGGATTTGAATTCGTTTTTTGGGGCTCGTATGTTTATAAGTTGAGAGTAAATGGATGTATTTAAAATAAAGCTTAAAGGATAAGATTTTGTTACTTTTTCTAATATGTCTAGTTGAGTTTATGTACTGAAGAGTGCTTGGTAAATGTAAGCACAATAGCTTTGTACCTAAAGGATGGCATGTCATACATACACATTCTATAAAGCCTAATAAAAGCTACAATACATAGTTGAAATATTTTGGGTTAGACTGTATGCTTGATAGATAGTTAAATATGTTAGTATACACATTCGACTATTTTGTATAGGTTTAGAAAATTACCAATCCGATCATAAGCAAGTGTTACAAGTTTCTTACTCAACTGTTCCGATAATCTAGGCGCCATTTATTGGATTAGTTGTGAAAAGTTCTCTATTTTACTTGAACAGATTGTGTTTAACTTGTAACATTGATTTCACTAGATTTGTAGGCTGAGTTCTGATTCGAATCACCACAAACATTTTCAATACTATATTCTATTAAACATAGCATGGCATCTAAACAAAAGTAGTTTATACCGCAATGCATAGACTTAACCATCCTTAAAAGCTTGGTGGCAGTGCGAATTTCGACAGCTTCAAATCAATCAAGATGAGTATCAATGAATTCTGAGTAGTTTGATGTAACAGCTGTTTTATGTACCAAGTTCAAAAAGTAACATTTTATTTCAAGAAATTGATATATATTAACTTAGTGTAGAACCAAGGACAGATGGAAGTGTGTCGTATGTGGTATAGGCCAAAAACTAGCCCAAATATTCTTTGCATCGGACTTTGCCAAGGATTGCCGTTTAATTATACAACAACTTAATCTCAAAATGGATGAGCAGTTGGATCATTAACTTAATAAGAGGATAATGAGCTTATAATAAGTTGTTGAGTAAATTGTTTTTAGCTATAATTTTCATTTAAATAACTTTTAAGGTTTATAGAAGGTACAATTAGCTTGATTCTTTATTAAATTTGATAGGAAATTACAGCTTTAGGGCTAGAGTATGATTTATATGGAACTAGCTGTTCAAAAGCCAGCAGATTGAGCTTGTCATAGTTGATGATAAAAGTTATGGATTTCACCAAAAGTAGAGTGCTTTAAAAGCTGTATTTAAAGTTCTAAATTAAATGCACTATAGAAGAATGTGAAACTATCATATAGCTGATTCACTACTTATTCAACATTGCTTTTGGATCGGATTTTAATTAGCTTTCAAAATACTAGGAACCAATAGTTTAAAGCTGAAAGCATATAAAGCTCAAGGTATTAACCTGCTATATAGCTAAATAGGTTGTCAGCTACCAATTATAAAGGTATGGAGGCTAGCTGTTGAAGATTCATTTTATTTATCGATTCCTTTGAACCATTTGTTTTGAGAAAATGCAACTTAAATTGCAAAGTGCTTGCAACAAATCGAATAATTGGAAAGTCTTGAATAGCTTGCCCAGATTTGCAAAAATTTACTACCCAACCTTGTAATATGGCAAATTTCCCTTTCAAGTTCAACTACTCCAACCACTATTAAACTACAAACATAGTCTAATAAATTTATTTCATTTTATAGATGTTATAGAGTGAACTCATCAGTAAATTTATTGATAAAGATCGGGGAAATTTCGACCTTGTTATTATTTGTTGTATGTTTAGTATGCAAGTAGGTATTAGTGGTTTTAAGCATAGGAATGGTATGGATGATGATCCCCATGAGAATCTACTCCGGATTGATAGTGGACCCCAAGTGAATTATTAGCTTCCCCATCGAACTACAAATAAGTAGCATTCAAATGCAATAGTTTTAGCTTGGAAAGAGAAGTAAAGGTCATCCAACAAGCTTAATATAAAGTAATCAATTAGACAATCTTATTTGATAAATGGCTTTTAGTAGATAACGGGAACCGACATTGAAATTTAGGATACCTCAAGCGTGCTTTCGAATAGGTTAGGGTAGTGATGTGACATATATTTCTACAATTGGTACACGTATGAATGTATTTTTTCCTTCTTCTGATAGATTGAGTTATAGGTTTCAATTTATAGCTATCTTGTACTACTAGAGGATTTTCGGACAATACTTTTTGTATAGGTAGTGGCAAGTGTTTTTAAAAAGATAATGGCGAATATTTTGAAAAATGAGAAATCTTTAATGTTTGTTAGATGGAGAAATCACATAATAACCAACACTTGTATATATAATAAATTAAAGCTTAACATGGTTTTTAAAACCATTATATATATTGCACGCTTTCTTATTTAAAATGAACTATCCTATGCTTTGATGAAGCTGTTTCAACTTCTTGAATGCTGGGCAGCTTGAAGGCCCAAGTTGACCGTTAAAAGTATCTACTGGGACTGTTAGAATAGCATCTGGATACGAACTATAAAAAATTGGGACTTGAATTTTAGTTTAGCTTTATTGGATGATAGTTCACTTATAAACGTTACCACACTCGCAACGAGGGAAGTACGTTTTTGATAAGTAATTGTGGAGGTTAAATTTAATGGAAGTTTTAGATGTGGTTATCTCAAGTGAAGCCAAAGCTAGTCTATTTTTCCAATGATATGAATCGATATTGATTAATAGGGTTCATTTACTGGCCGCCAGAGTTTCTAATCCGGCTTATAGAGCTTCGATTGGTCGTGGCCTGAAAATTTCCCAATCTTCCATCCCAAAAAATAGATGGTGCTTGCTTTTTCTCTACAAGATGGGACATGATTGGCAATCGCCTTGAGGGATACTTCTAAAAGGAATAGCTCACCAATATCCTTGGCACTCTAAATCATCAACTTCGGTACGAGATCTGTTGCTAAGGCTGAACACCAAACCTTGAAATATTCGGATGGTTTCCGATTCCTTACCTACCTAGTTCAGTTGCGTAATTGGATTGGTATATGGAGAAGCATCTAAATTATTCCTTTGTAATTAGGTCTATCTACTGAAAGACCATTCAGCAGACTCCATTGTCTGTAATATATTTACTTTAGGTAAATGTATCGGAAGCTTTAGTAATTTAACTGGTTCTTAGATCAATATTAAAATAGTTCCAATTTAAAATGTCGATTAAACCTGGGAAAATTGAAGGGCATCTCCAGTATATTGGATTTGATATTAGGCATTATCTAAATTCTAGTGCTAGTGTATATAGATCTTATAAAAGAAATTAGAAGGCTTCCTTATTAAAAAAATGTATTTCTCCCACGGCACCTTAATTTAGATTGAAGTGTATGCCGATCTACTTTTAAATTAGCAGCTATACCAAAGGCTGTTATATTAGACTATAGTAAATGTCTTCTAATGTATACATTGTAGTATAGAGCCATATGAATCAGTGTCTTAGACTATTTAAATGAATAAAGCCTAGAGTTAGCAAAGTTATCAAGTTATCATACAGTAATTTAAATTATAGTTAAATGCTATGTGCCTTCCCAACAAAAATAAATTAGCATGATAGTGTATCTAACTCTAATAAGCCTTGCTATGATTTCAATATAAACCCAGAAATCTGTAAACATCCCAAAATTTTACAACTATTTAACATTATAATACACACATTGCCACCATCCCAAAGCGGAATGATCGTAAACGAAATGGATTCCCCATCAAAACTTCTAAAAGTCAAAAATTGGGTGGGGAGAATTACGAACACTCAAAAAATCAACTATAGTCACACCAAATTGCATAGAGTTTACGTTATAGCTAAATACCCATAAATGCTAAATTTTGAGGGTTGGGGAGGCCCAAAAATCAGATTGAGAGTGTAAAATATAATATCACTGGATATTGTTTGTGGAGCTCTAAATTACTATCCCATCAGCTCCTGAACTATACCTCAAACGGGTAAATGACTGGCGTACCAAGCCTCAATTGGGAATTGGGCTTTAACGGTTAGACTAGTGGCTTTAGACTACCACAATCGTAAATACAGCTAGATATAAATAAGAGTGCCTAGGCACAAATAGATTTAATTCATAACTTAGTTAGACATACACTAGACTTTAGACTTGCTCAATTTCAAACATATTTCAAGTACAATGTCGGAATTTAATGGGTACATCAGCAGCATCTTCGAAGCTATTATCGTCATCGAGGCTTCCATTAGAGGCGAGTTGAAGTTGAAGACTTCGAGACCAAGGAACTGTGACATCGTAGGTATAAAGGCTGGAACTACAATTGTGTTTGACGAGACCGAAACTGGCATCAAGCGGTGGATCGATGGCAAGTTGTGGTCGCCTTCAAGATTAAACGGTGGCTTCTTTATCTATCAGGAAATTGGTGGTAACTCCAACGTCCCTTTCACCAAACTTGCCAAGAAGGTAGTCTCAGTTATCGCTCCTAACGGTCACCACCTCCACCTTATCAACTATTATACTCCGACTCAAGAGTCCATAGCTGCTTTGCCTTCCCCTTTGAATTTCCCATTTAGAGATATTCACTCTATCAAAGAAGCTACCAAAAGCTACTGGTTCCGTAAGAACTTCCGATCGCGCAACCGACTTTATAGACAGACTGATGTCAACTCATCCAACACCAATTCTTCCTGTACACCTACCTCACCAAGCACATCTACTTCGCCTTACTTGAAATCGGGGCTCACCCAACCTACCCCTACTTTATCCTGCCCCAAAATCTTTGTTGCTCAGAAACCTTATCCAAGTACCTTACCTTCGTTAGTTACCTTTATGAACTTCCAAAATGCTAGTCCTAGTTTTGGAGACGCCAAGTACTCTTGCTTCAAGGAGGATGTCAGGCAGTTGAATGCGATCAATAATTTTTTATCGTTGTGAAAATCCATTGTACTGTGCTGTTATAATTAATTAATAAACCATGTATATGTATATCCTATATGGATTGTCCACATGCTTTAATATTTTGGTTTATTTTTTAAAGATTTAGTATGTTATAGTATAAACAGACATTCGTATAATACCCAGCATAATGTCGAATATAAACTAGAAATATTTGAAACAAGGATAATTTATCATAATGAAATTTTAGTTTATATAATATTAGTATTTACATGTATCTAGGATCAATAGTAATTCTCTGAAATAGAACTGTAGAAATTAGAAAACTGAAAGCATACTTGACTACATTCAAGATTACATATACAAAACCCAATATCGTTCCCACTACCCCCACCATTTTGATCCAATCTCTTTGCAATTCATCGGTTGTAGCAGATGTAACAGTTAAAATTGGAACTGTGTGGTGAAAAGTCTCCTTTCTATGCATGCATGCAGCTCTAAAAGGTACTAGTACACTAGTTTATAGTTCTATGGTCCACTCAATATAGAAGCTGTGATTACTTTAAAGCTATATTTGTATTTTTATATACATAGGAGCACTACTTTATATTTAATTGGAGAGATCGTATTGGAATTTGGTAAACTATACAAAAAAGCTTGTCGAAATTTTCGTGCAAAGCATTCTTGTAATATCTGATAAAATACAACCAATAATATAGCCTCAAAAAGCAGAAATGAAGTCATGACGTTGATGAGTTTAACAAACCAAAATTTTGTTCCTTTCTCAACAAAGAGCAGGTTTACAGTTGGACACAAATTTATAGTACAGTTATGCTGCGTTTCACCTTGCGAAGAGCTACTCAAAGTTCAAGGATACCACTTACAACCTACACGAGCCACGTCAAGTTTTCAACCTATTCCAAACTATTCAACAATGAGCTCAACAACCAAGGTACCATTCGATTTATTAGCTATATTTTAAAATTTGCAATCTGAAGAGGTAGTACTAGACACAGAAGAGGTAGTCAAGAAAACTAAAACAAAGGCCAAGAGAAAGAAGAAAATAGAGAACTTGGATTTCAAAGTTATACATGCAAAGACTTTTAAGCTGAGCAGTAATTTATTTTGCAAATTATTTCCTGAAATTTCCAATTTTTAGTGCGAAAGGGTACCAAAATAGACAATGTACCAAAGATAGGTTTTGGTTTGGACCGTACCTTATTCAAGTACTTTGTCTTGTTTTTATCTTCTAACTCTTGTAAAAGTCCTGGTGTAACCTACCTAAAGGATCCCAACTCCAAGCTGTACAACTTCGACCCCTACCTAGAGAATATCATTCCTATTGAGAACTTTGATTTGAACAAGATAATAACTTTTGTGCCAGCTGTCAAGGATGCCGTAGGTTACAGCTTTAAATCTAAATTATTGAAGTACAAGTTTCTAGCATCTCCACGATATAACACGGAAAGCCAAGAGGAAGTACTGTTCATCAACTTCATCCATCTCCCATCTGCTCTGCCATTTGACCTTCATTTTGACAAACTGGAGGGCCTTTGACACTTCGATATTAAGTTCCCACTTTAGTGAAATGGTATTTTACTTTTAATATATTTTCTAATCCAATTATCTTTCCAAGAGTGGAAAATTCGGACGTACGTTAACGATCCCAGCTTCAGTCCGTATAACCAAGCACGAGGGATCGATCTATTCCATCAACGCCGACAAAAGCTTCGACAACCAGAGCAACATCCTCTCAGAACTTGGACAGGTCATGGAACGGATGCTGACCACCAGTCCCAAAGGTTTTGAGGAGTACACTTATAAAGAGGGGGAGGCTACTGAGGACAGCAAGCCACTGGAAGCCGAGTTGAACTCGGTCTACTCCTATGCCATGACCAAAAACCTAGTGCTGCGAGCCCAATTGGACTGCATGGACCCTCGACTCCCCAACAAAATCTATGACTTGAAGACGCGGGCTGTGTATCCAGTCCGGCTTGACAAGCACAACTACAAGAACTACGTCAGCTATGAGCTCAAGACGATTCACGGCAAGCTGGAATCCTTCGAGCGAGAGTATTACGACCTCATGCGCTCAGCCTTCCTCAAATACAGGTACCTTTAGTTTGATACGCCTTCTAACCTTGCAGTTACCAGGTTCGCATCGGAAATATGGACGGGTGCCTGGTGGCTTACCACAACTGTCAGAAAATCTTTGGGTTCCAATACATCTCGTTGAAGGAGATGGACCAACGCCTGTATGGTGGCAGCGTCCTAGGTGACCAAGTCTTTGCCAATGCAACCCAACTCCTAGAAAACATATTGGACCAGATCATTGACTTGAACCCAGACCGTGACGCTTTAGTCACCTTCAAGACGAATCAGGACTCTCCCATCCTCAACATTTATGCCGAGTACTTTGATCGTGGTAGCGACTCTCCACCCAAAGCGACCCCCGCCGATGACCTCGACTACACCGAACTGCCTGAAGATCTCAATGAAGCACCATCAATGACCAATTCGGAATCCAAAAGTTTTATTCGTGTCGATCCCACCAACCCCATTGCCAAGTTCCAGTTGGTTGTTTACTCGATGGTCGACGGCAAGAAGGTCATGACCCCACTGCAACTCGACGACCCCAAATCCAAGTGGTCAGTTCACTATCACTTGGAGCAACGTAAGATCGACCAATTGGAGCTGTACAACGAGTACGTTGGTTTACGTCACACCCAGCAAAACTACTTCAAGGCCGGTAAGATCAACATCCCTCAGTTGGCCAAGTTTGCCAAAGCTAAGAATACGGTTCAAGAGAATAATGGGCCTAAGATCGTGTACAAGCCTCTGGTACCTCGAAGTTTTAGTGAGAAGACTAAGAAGACCAAGAGTGAAAAGAAAGAGGCTTCAACTGAGATTAAATTGAATAATGATGAGAGTGATAAGGTGACTGAATGAAGAGCTTATTAGGAGTTGATAAGATCCAGTAAAGTTAGGTTGGTATACAAGAGAAAACTTTTGAATCAGGTTGGCATAGAATTAAAAGTATGGAAACTTTCTATTGAATATATAACAGGTAGTTTTAGTTCAAAGATAGTCATTTTCTGCAGTTTTATTTTGATATGCATATTGCTTTCTTTTAAAAGCAGCCGTATATGTCTTTTTGGTATTTCAAACCGGAACTCTATTTTTTCAATATACTATTTTCTTAAGGTGTAGCATCCTTACAATATAACCTCTGATCTAAAGTTTTTATATCGTCTAGATAAAGTCGACTTGATTTTTAGATTACCAAGAGAGCATTAGATGACAAGTAGTTTATAAATTTTGATAAGAGAGTGAATTAATAACTTCCATCCCTTGGTGGTTTTGAATTGATAATCTACTTGGCATCCCACAGTAGACTGGAATTTTAAATCCCGCCAGTGCTTTTGGTTGTAGATTCTAGTTGTTAGTGTTAAGAAAGGTGACAGGAGATAAGCTTAAACTAGAAGCTACAGCGCAGATATAATGGAGACTGCCTCTGACATACTATCGTCAAGGTAACTTATACGCGATAGGGGAATACTACCAAATACTGAGGATTCCAGTAGCTGAGATTTTGAAGGTACCAGATCTACTTATATTAGAAGCTCATCTATAATGTTGCTACTAGCATCTTGTTGCTTATGAGCGAGGATAAAGTCTGTATCGAAACCCATTCTTTCAACATTGAGCTAGTTAGTCTTGGATTAGATACTTTGAAGGTAGCAATCTACCTCAGGTGTTGTTTATTGGATAGTGCTAACCTTGCAATTGTGGCTAAATTAAATACCTGACATTAGATATGTTTATATACAATCCATTTTTAAAATTACTTTATACTAGTTGTACCCAAGTGCACTTGCCTATATTGGCTAGTTTCTACATTTTCTAAATACTAGTTACAATTAAATTGGATTTTGTCAGCAACTTCATAAGATTGAAGTGGGCCAAGCCTATTTAAAGATGAAAACTTAAGCCAAAGGATTGCCTCCTACCATCTTTGTAGTTGATAGTAAACATGGTTGAGTTGGTATCAAAAACTTTAAAGTTTTGTAGATAAGACTTGTTAAAAGTGAAGTACTATTCTTCTGTCAATATATTGCTTAATGGATATATTGAAAAAGTAGCAGAAGTTATAACCGGCTGAAAAGTATAAAAGGTCGTTTGGAATTCTCCTTTGTTTCAAAGATCATCATGAAATTAATTTCTGCAGTACTCTTGTGCCCATTTTCGCTTCTGTCTTTCACCTGCCAGTTCACGGACCTAGTTCTAGCGAGTTTAGATCTAACTTTGGTGCTGACGATTTGAAAGCTACTAACATAAACAAACCCAAACTCCCTGGCCCACTAGAGTTCGTATTACAGGCCAAATTGGCACCAGATCCAACCACTATTCCCTATATAGATAAAAAGCAGCTCCAAGAAGGGGTACAGAAATCACATCAGCCTGCACCAATGGCTTATGTACAGAGACTATCTCTTTCCATACCAGCAACCAACACCCCAAGGATATTGACATCTGTGATTTCAAAGAGTGTAAAAGAGATGAGTACTACCACTGCAAGTGTTACTTTGGAATGTCTTGAAAGCTTTTACAAGGTGGAGGAAACTAGTACTTAAAAAGCCATAGTAGGAGGAGGTAGCAAAGGAAATTGGAAGCCTCAACCCATGCTGGAGGTGCTGCAGGTCTAGAGGGGCGAAACAAGCTCCAAATTAAAGTAGCCCAAATCTAATCTACCAAAAGACTGCAGTCCTCAATTTAAAGATACTACTATATTGAACAAAAGACATTGCATCATTTTTTGGCTTGAAGTTTATATTTAAGTAGATCATTTCACTTTGCCTACATTTTTTGTAAATCGATTAGTAGTGCTGCCATATCTAAACTGGTACGTACTACCTTCCTGTTCTAGATAGCGTAGATCAGCAAACTGGGACCCCTTCGATGTTTAGCTGGATTGTAGTTGATCTAGATGTAGAGCTAAAGATTTACTTAAACTTATTCTACTTTTATAGACATCACCTTAAAATTGTAAGATAAATCGAGTGTAAATGTTCACCAAAAGTATAGGATGCCCTTTTAACAGAATTTAAAATGGAATAGAATTGTCAACTCATAACGCTCGTTTTATCTACTTTATTCGAATAGTTATAAGTCTTTAAAATGTACAATCAATACTACTTCAAATTGAAAGTCCCAGTGCTTGCCTATCACTCCATTAACTGTTGGCAATTGCAATTTGTAGTAAGCAAATTGGTTTGAAAATGGCAAATATAACTAATGGGTATTATAAATTTTTAGAATATAATGCAGTGTTCTATCTTTAATAAGGTAGAGCTGCATCAGATACAAAACAAGATATGTAATACTATAACAAAACACTATAGTACCAACGGTTCCTTACCACAAAAACAAAAAGTAAAGGAATAGGATAAAAACAAATTTTTAATAAAAACGAAATCGAAAGGTAGCTTGAAATTAAAGCTATGGCAGTGTAAAAAACAAATTGGAATAATACGCTTCAAATACAAACCCAAGCTTCTACTCAACAATAGCAATGTTATACCACCATTCCTCCTCATCGCCGCTGCCCGGCCTCTTCTTCTTGACGAAACCAGCCTGCACCATCAAAAAGGCAAATGTATTAGGATCGGGTAAATCTGAATCATCCAAACCTTCAGCTGCTTCGGCTTCCCTACACCAATCCAAAAAGGCGTGATGTACCTTGATAGGTCTTTCAAAGGCGTAAGGCCGCATAACTAAACAGGATTCTACAAACTCGTCAAAGGCATCCTGGACATCGTCATCGATCTCCGGTTCCGATTCAGTCTCATCTTCGTCCTCTAGCTTTTTGACTTTGAGCTGACTAACAGTATGTTCACGGTACCTCCCCTTGGCGAACATGGGATTGACAACGGCTTTGGGATTCAAAGCACCAACTGGTTTGTCATCATCATCACTGTCGGGTCGTGGTTCTTGGAGGGGGAGGTCTTCGTTACTAACTTTACCTTCGCTAGGGTTGTTACTAGATAAATGAGGCGGCATGTTTTGATTTTGAGGTGGTCGGCCCGAAGTAGGTGGAGAGTACATCTTGCCTTCGCTTAAGTAGGAGGATGTGTGCTGGTGTTGCATTTGGAACTGGGCTTGGGCCTGCTGCAAGTCGGTCTGGGAGTGGGATCTTGGCATACCGGGTACACCTAAATTAGGATCGTAGTACGACTGTCTATAGTCGGGATGCTGCAGCTGCCCGTATTCAGGCTGGGGTAAGAAGCCTTGGCTAGCTGAGGGAGAAAGTAAGCCTCCTGGTCCCGGATTGTAGAAAGATCCAGCCGAGTGCGAGGCCAACGGGTTACCGTAAGGCATGCCTTGAGGCAAACCTTGTTGAGGTTGGATGTACCCGTGATTAGCGTAGTTGAAATCATTGTTGAAAATCTGCGACTGGGACAGCTGGGCCCGCTGTTCTAAAAGCAACTGCTGCTTGTGCCTTTCGAAGCTACGTTCCCGTTCCAATTCGGGGTTATATCCTGTCTGCATGTGGTGCTGATGGGTCATGCGGGCGTTGGAATTGGTATACCGGTTGGCGGCGCGCTGCTGCTCCAATGCCGATATGGCACCGACCAAGCCACCTTTAGGTTTGGTCTCCTTCTTATCAGGGAGTTGGATCAGAGGACCGAATCGCGGTTGGTTAAGCAGCATCTGGTCGTTGTACCTAGCGTAGTCCTGGGCTTCGATCAAAGTGGAGGGTTGGCGTAAAGCGGGGTTGTACTGGTTGAAGCCGTTGGGGTCGTAGATACCGGAGGGGTACCCCATATTGGGGTTGTTCAGGTCCTGAGGGTAGTAAGGGGTACCATCGGGTCCGTACTCAATGGGGGCTTGCCCGTAGTACGAGGCGCGCAGCATGTTCTGGTTGAAGGGGGTGTTGTAGGGGTCGGCTGCCATGTGACTGGCGGCGATGGGCGCATCATCGTCATCGTCGTCATCTGGAATGCTACGTTGGAAGGGTGCTGATCCTTCACTGATGGCGCGCTCGTGTTGAGGCCTTAGATTGGCGTTGCTACTGCTGGCTATTGGGACAGAATCTTCGTCCTCGCTGGATGAGTCGGAGGCGTTTGGTAGTACGACCTTGCTTTTACGCTTGGACTCCAATGGGGCACGAGGTGCCTTGACTTGGTTTTCGGAACTTGGGCCCCGAGCCATCGACATGGGTCGAGCATCAACCTTGCCCTTGGGTTGGGCACTGGGTGGCATGTAAGACGATGGACGCTTCTGGTTCTCGATCATACTCAATCGAGGGTCGTTCAAAGTGAGTTTGGATGAGATGTCATCAGCCAAAAAGTCGGTGCTCAGGCCTTGGGCTGGCTTTATGGGTGCGTCATCATCGCTAGATTCATCCGAATTTAGCTGAGTGACTCGCTTCGTGGCATCGGCCTTCTTGGTAGGTCGCGTGGGCTTACTTTTGTTTATAATTGGGAAGTCATCTTCATCATCATCGTCGTCATCATTTTCGACCTTTGTAGGGGATGCTTGCTCGTCCGAAGAACTACTGTCCTGCCATGTGACAGAAACACTCTTGCGTGGCTTGGGCTTGTTTTTGGGGGATAGGGCTGAGGTTAGTGGCGACTTGCTAGGCGAAGAAAGTGAATTGACTTTGGGCATATGCTGTGAAGTCATAGTTGGAAAGGTGCTCTGGGGTTCTGTTTCTAATTCCAACTTAGTATACTTCAGCTTTTAAAAAACTTACCAAACTCATTATCTTCTAATTCGACTTCGTCGTCGGTTTCTTGGCTGGGAACTGCTTTAGTTGGAGATTCGATACGTTCTTCAACTTCTAGAGGTTCCGGAGAGGCCAAGTTTATACCAAATTTTTGACTTGAAAGCTCAACCAGGCTCTTGCGGGTAGACTGGAAGGTGCTATTGACGACAGAAATGTTGGCGACCTCGGACAACTCCAAGTATATCGAAGGTTCTTGAGGAAGTGGTAGGAAGTTCAGGGACGATGGACGAGAATAGATACGGAAATTATCGTAACAGGTTAGAAGGGAGGTGATCATATCTTGCTGTGTAGCTGTCATGATTAAAATGTAAGGCGGGTTCGTTTCGTTCAAAGTTTGGTCGTTAAATACTTGAACTTGGCCGTTGAGCCTCAAGACGTTGGCTTCGTCGATAAGGTCGGCCTGCCCAGGGAAAATGGCATAAGCTTGTTGCAGGTTGGAAACGACATAAACGTAATCGGTCGAATACTTTGAGCTCGAAAAGGTGATTATTGGTTTCCCCTCTCCACTGTGGCCAATGTTCATCCAGTACCGGTGCCAGTTCAAATTCCCACAGCAACGCATCTCAACAAACTCCCCAAACGACGGGAAGGATTGGAGTTGGGCTTGAGAGTAGACATTGGAACGTAAAAGCATACCGGTGTAGTACTCCTGGAGGTGGGATATCTCCAAGCAGGCTAGGCGGATAGCTAGGACCCAGGTATTCAGCTCTTCCTCCGAACGTGTCTGGAAAAAAAAGCGATTGGAACCGGCCGAATTTAGGACGAACGTGAACTTCGATCCATCAATAGATTCAGAGATAGTGTAGATGTTGCAGTCGGCGATGTTGATGAAGTTGGGAGTTCGCTTCTTAATGGTTTCTAGGCGTGGGAGCTCGCAGTCGGCTGGTGATTTGACAGACCAGAACATAAGGGAGCTTCCGGTCAATTCTACGTACCAGTCGGTCCACTTGCGCTGTATGAAGGGTGTCTTATCGGGGCCCAAATCGTTCTTCTTCTTCAGGTAGCCTGTCAGATAGTTCTTCTCAGCCAGCGTGTTAAGGGACTCTTGGTAGGCCGGTAGCATGCTGGTGAACTCTTCATCTTTTGATAGCAGAGGTAGCCCAGACACCGAACGTACTGAACCTACAACAGTACAAATTTAATAAAATATGCAGAGAACAAAAGGCTATTTAGATAGAAGCAAAAGTTACCACTGGAATTGAAGGAATTTGGTTGAAGCCTTGAGTTTATCGACATGGACGGATTATTAAATTAGATTGAGCTTGTATTCTACTCTCTTTTGCTGCTACTACCTTGTAGATGTTTAGTTTCCGTTGGCTGCAAACGTGCTTGCACTTCTATAAAGAGCTTATAAATACTTTTCAAGGGAAGTTACAATGATGCAACCTTATAATGGTAAGTTACTAAAAAAAGTTTAAAATTAGCTCGTTAATTTTAGCTTCTCCCTACCATTTTCAAGAATAACGGTTCGATTTGCCAATAACCCTTCAAGCAAACTCCGCTACTCAAGATAAAACTTTTGCATCCGATGTCCCCACTTGTACCTTTATGTGGACAGGGGACCTATGGGGTGCAAAGATAACACTAGGCCAAACTGTAACGGCAGACACCTCGGTTTAGTTTGTATACCTGAATTTCGATGGCTTTAATACCCTTAATTTTACGAACCTATGGCCCATTAGCGCCCGTTTATTGGTTCAATTGAGGTGCTTATCTATTAATTCAGGGCGTCTGAAGTGTAATTTATGGGTTTAGTAATCAAAGTTTTGCCATTTACGCTTGGAACTTCTATGTTTAGTTTAATCAAAGCAAAAGCAGGACTTTGTAACTGAGCTTTAGGAATAAATGGATAGCAGACCAGGTACCCAACGAGCTATGACGGACTGTATAGGAGATCCGATTACTATAATCTAATGGTAATTATCCATTTGGAGTAGTTCGTCATTTGTCAGGTATAGTTTATTACTTTAATTGTGATAAACTTTGAGTTGTGCTCTAGTAACCCTTTTCAAAGAGCTACAAAGTATGTGGCTTTCCATATAAAATCTCTAAATTCCGCAGATACTTGGTTCTCTTGATTACTAGCCACATGCGCATTTAGTAAGGTAAAGAAAGGCTAGTACATATCGAAACCTTGATAAAGAGCTTATAATATATTAAGTACTTATTTCCACTACAATAATACTGTATAAATAGTTAGTATACTTATTGCCGATTGAAATGTCAAATAGCTTCAATTTGAATAGTAAATTATATTAACAGTTTTGTAGAAGTTTCCAAAGTTAGTTTGAAATTGTTGCAAATTTAGATTATAATTTATTTCTGTAATTTCAAGGTTTATGTGCGTAGAACTTAAAGTAGCCAATTTCTCCAAGTTAAAATGCTCAAATCGAATAAGCACAATGAAGATGGTGTAAAATAAATCACAAGTAAGCTTCATACCATCAAAAGCATACACTCGTACATTTCAGCCCCAATTTTAGGTCAATACAGTTGATATATCTAAAATCAAAGTGATAAGCATACAGGTCTAGTTTATATCGATGTAAGAATCGTTTTTTAGAGTTAGGCTTTTCAAGTATACTTGGAGTCTCAGATCCAAAGTTCCAGTTTTCAATAGTTTAATTCACGCCTTTCGGCTTTAGTAGTAGAACCACTACCAAGTACATTCAACCAATAGATGGCCAATAGGTGTATGTATTTACTTGTTTTGCTAATTTTCCGAAACTGGAAGTGGGGGAAGGAGGAGCTTGAGATCTTTGGTATAGTTCCTTTATCAGGGAAAGAGCCAAGGGTTTAAATACCTACATTCAACATAGTTGTACTCTTTGTAAGTTAATAAACTGACAAAGATGGCTCAAGTAAAAGTGAAGCCAATGCTTTTTTACTTTCTACTTTTGTTAATTGCTAATAAACCAGTGATCGAAAATGAATTATATACTATAGTTACTATATGTATTCAAGTTGATATATTTACTTTACTTTAGATTAAGCTTTGTTTACATTTAAATACTAAGAGTATTAAGAGCTTATAATAGTGATGTGTAATGTGCTTCTTTTTAACTATTTATCCGTTGTAGCTTTTGCTCAGAACTTTTAAAAGCTTAGTAAATCTACGCTTTGCTTACCCACCTAGTAGTATAATAGAAACTATTAGATTGGTAATAGCAGCTATATATTCGAAGACAAAGATATAAATATATGGTAAAGGCACAGATAAAAGTATTTTCAATTGAGATCAAACTATTATATATTTTATATACTTGGATAAATATATGTGTGTTTCAAAATTCGAAATGAAAATATCCAATACAAAGTAACCTGTTTAAATAACCACAAGAAAAGAAAGCTCGTATATGAATAAAAATTAGCTAGCTGACTTTTATGGAACATTAAAAAATGAAGATGATTCTTAAGCAGCATCGTATATCTAATTTCTAGTTATTTTGCTATATGACGGTATAAAGTGATATTAAATAAAATGATATACATATAAGCGATACCACATATCTGCACTTGCATTGCTTATTGTAGTACTTGCAATAAAGCACACATACCTTCTTGTTGCTCTATCTTTATCTACATCATCCAAAATCAAATTCTTGGTTCGCCAACTCAACCAACCCAAACAATAAATTAGATTTGAGAAAATCGGTGAGCAATAAAAGCTGAAGTTCAATTCTAAATGTTTCTCTTTTAAAATATTTTAAATCAACATTAATCAACCCTAACCACAGTTCTAGCATAGTTTAACATCCCATATTAAATAGATATTTAATAATGGACGCGAACCCGACTGGTACCCCAAAAGAGAAGGAGAAGCTGAAGCTGCGAGTACCTGACTCGGTAACTTTGAAGGACGGTTCTATAGCAAAGATAAACGACTACGTCTACGTCTCAGCACCGAGCCCGGGTGACTTTTATCAAATAGTACGAATAATGCGATTTATTCCCTACGTGAACAAACGGGATTCCAAATGCGAGGTGCAGCACTTTTACCGACGCCACAACACCGGTCTAAGTTGGTCCCCAACCAAAGACCCAAAGAAGGTCTATATCACGCTGGCCACCGAGGAGATAAATATAAACTACATGATATCCAAATGCTACGTCAGTCATCTGTACCACATAAATGACAAGGATGCTTACCTGAAGCTGGAGAACCATTTTTATTTCCAAGAGTTTTACGATAGGTTGCAAAGCAAGGTTTATCCGGTTCTACCTACCGAAACGGTAAAGAATTTACCGGAAGGGGTGCTGGAAAAGGTCAAGGAGATGTTCTCGTTCGTCTTTGCCGAACGAAGGGATATCGGCAATTTGAAGGAGCCTCCTAAATTTTGCAAGGTTTGTAGGGAATGGTGCGATAGGTAACTAGTTATTCGTCCATAAAAGGGATTTTATTAACACAGTGGGGTTTTATAGGAATAGGAGTGTACATTGCATGCTAGTGTGAAGAATTCTACCACAAGAGCTGCTGCAATCCACCTATCACGATGATCATTACCAAGGGATTTACCTTCCAATGTTCCACTTGCCTGTCCAATGCCAAAGTGGATTTCGAGGATCCTAGCCAGGTCATACCAGAAGTTAGCAAAGTAAAATCTTCAAAGAAATCATCTGTACACTCGGGTAAATTGAAGTTTGTAGATCTCTACTTATGTAATCACTGTAGATGCCAGCCCTAAAGGTGATCAAATTTTCAAGCCCATTCAGCTGAAATGCACCGAGTATCAACAGATTCGTTACATTGGGGAATATGCTGACTTTAAGCAGCTTACAAGTAAGATTTTAAGCTCTGCATCTTACTGACAGCTTAGATCCTCATTACACCTTCCACGTGGTTCTACCGGTACCGGTTAGCTCTCAAGTTCAAATTAATATACCTACCTACCTAGGTACTAACTATAACAGCAACGGCATTGGCGATAAGTTAGAAATCAACAGCAATACAAATATGTACCTCGATACTCAAAATCAAAACCAAAAGATGAAAGTGGATTCTTTAGCTTTGCTTACCGAACTGCCATTTAAAGATCTCATTATCAGCAAAAATAAGGCCAAACAGAAGTATCAATCGGAACTGAAAGCTCTGGAATCTTTACCAATTGATGACAGGCGTATGAAAGAGGAAATGGAGATCAAAAGCGACGACAGTTCCGAATTGGAGCCACAGCGAGTGTTGATAAATATGTCGACCTTTAGGAGTCAACTACTTTCACAAAAATGTATGCATCAGCTACGCAAAATGGCTTTTCCGGTACCCACCCACTCTACCCAGTTCGGCATGCACGCTTTAAAAATCTTGATTGAAACTGATTTCGACATAGAAGAAAGTATTGCAAAGCTAAAAACAATGACTCCTGTCGATTTTGGCCACTACTCTAACCTAGCATCGACTGAAGAGTTCGAAAATGCTCTGATAAGGCATGAAACTGACTTTGAGAAGATCGCACTCGAGGTACCTTTTTTATATATAACCTTACTTATTTTCAATTGAACAGTTCCCACCCATGACTAGAAGTGGTGCCGTACACCGATACTACGAATGGAAAGGTAGAATGATGCAGATCTACAACCGGTCCGGCCTCAAGCAGCTCAAGAAACATCCCAAATTGATCGCACTACTCTTTCCCGACCATATAGATGAAGGTGGATCGATCGAGATTTCAGCAGTCAGCAACTTACCCTCACGACAAAAGCGTAGGCAAAATGCACAAGTTGGAAAACGATGTCTATGTTGCCAAACTAGCGACAGCGGCAAGTGGAACGATGTTTCAGAGTATCTGAGTTCGAAGAATCAACACACTATACCAGTATATTGTTCCAACTGCTACGACTACTTTTTGAGGCATGCTGCACCCAAACCTGCCGCCTTAATTTCCATTTCAAAATGTAAGTTTCCATTTAATTGTTCCTTTGGATTTAATATTTCATTGTAGCAAAGAGTAAAGCCAAGGCGCCCAAATCTAAAAAAATGGACCGCAAACGCACCAAAACTACCGAGGGTTCCGACATTGACCGACTGTCGGTAAAGACATCCAATATAGGAGCTTCCAATGCAACTTCCAACGCCTCCAGTTCCAGCTCCGATACCTCCGACTCGGAATCCTCAGTCAGCCCCACCTTAAGTGTCTGCTCAATAAGATCGACTTCCCGCCTCACTTCCTCCAACATATTAGCTGAGTTACGCAAGCTAGCCAATGAGGGGAACCACCCCGATCAAGATTCCGAAGATTCGAGAGCTTTGAAGCCCAAGTTCCGTCACGGATGTATGGCCTGCTTACTACCGAGTAAGTCCCAGGAGTTCACCACCCAGTCTTTAATTACCTGTAGTACCTGTCACTACCAAGTTCACATCAGCTGTTACCCTGGTTTAGATCCCAAGGATACTAAGCTGCTAGAAGAGAAATGGTCCTGTAAGTGGTGCACCAACTTGGAGGAGAAGACAGAAGTCAACAACCCCATCTGTCGTTCCTGCTGCCAGACCCTGCTTACACCACCTGCCTCCCAGTGCCTGATCCCTACCAAGGGAAATGGATGGGTACACCTCCTCTGCGTCGCCTTCAACCCCAACCTCTACCTGGACCCTGACGACTGCTATCGCGTAGGTAATGTCCAAAGGGAGGATACTTTCCCCAGCTGTCATACCTCTACAAATGGCAACTTCAAGCACAAGTGCCAATCCGGTGGTATGACGGTACCCTGCAAGACGTGTCAGTTAAGCGTGCACCCCTACTGCGCATTCCTCAATGACTTCAAGATCCAGTTCCTAACCTCCAAGTTCAAGCCAACCCTTCAGCCAATAATAGTCTGCAGTCACCACCAAGAAAAGAAGTTGGATTCTACTTCTGGTAGTGTTAAGGAGTTCAGCTCGTTCCAAGCCTTCAACTTCAACACCAACGAGTCACTGCTGGCCTACTACCTCAAAACCAACAAAATATCCAACAAATCCAACCAGTTCAACGATTTGGCTAAGGGAAATGACATGTACCCCAACGACAAGAATTTACTCGTCGACACTGAAATCCGGTACCGCCTTGGTAACAAGAGCTACCTAGTTAGCAGCAAAAATGACGCTGAAAAGATCTGTTGTAGTTGTAAAGAAGATTGTAGGGACAAACTATACTTTTCTGAAAATGAACGGTATATGTGTAATTTATGTTATTGGAAGGATTTGGACGATAGTAAGCACATCCGAACTCCAGAGAGGTCTCCTATCCGACTTTTTAATAGCGGTGAGTTCAATGGAGAGATTGGAAACGAGGGTAGCGACCATAGGTTGGTTCGAAATTGAGGTAGATATTTTCGTAGAAGATGGTGGGTTTATTTTAGGTTAATAAAATTGGTAGACTTTATTTTTTTGTATTTCCTTATGTAAGTAGACGATTTTAAAAGTATAGCCGATAAAGCAATTATATATCTCGACTTTCTAGAATCTGATGATTATTCAAAAGCTTGTAACAAAGCAAATGGTACAAATTTGAATTTTCAAGAAGCTTGAAAAAACTTTGAGCTTTCACTTTGATCAACACGAAAGGTATTCAAATGCCAAAGAAAAGCCTAGAACAAACCAACCGAATATTCCTATTTGACAACGGGTCTCAACTCAATGACCCAAACTTTAAGCCCAACTTTGTCAAAAGCTTTATAGTTTCCAACCCCAACACCTCCACCATCAAGGAGGCCCAGTTGAAAGCCGAATCTGGGTTGGGTGAGTTACTTGGAGTAACCAACGTCGACCTCTTGAATTTATTCACTTCAAGTTACGAACCAGTTAGAGAAGATATGCTGCTAGCTGGTGTCTTCAAGCCGAGCCAACTTATTTTTACCTGCTTCAAAGATGCCAACAAAAAATTGAAGCCTTTACATGAAAATGTAGTTAGCCGAATCTTGAATGGGGAAAAGGATATAGATAGATTGCAAAAAGCTTTAACCGACTACAAAAAAACGAGCAACAAATCTGATGAAGACTTCAATGAGGCTGCTGAAACTAAAGATGTATCCGATATCAAAGGTAGTCCTATTTTTGTCATTTTAACTTATTTGTTTTATGATAGAAGTCTCAAGTCAACCTTCAGCTGAACTTTCCAACCTGGAGGTACCAGAGATCGTAGCTGAGGAAAAGAAGAGACGAGGGACGACCTCCAAAAGCTAAAGGTAATTTGAAAAAATTTTCAGTGTATCTAAAAAATATTTAAATTTAGCTTCCGAAGAGCAAGAGGTTAAGGAATTAGCCTCCAAATCTGATACCAACGAACTGAAGAAGACTGAAGAGGCACTTCCAGCCTCTCTTGCCAAGAAAAAACCGGGTCGCAAACCTAAAGCCGCTAAAGGTAGTTGATCAACTCTTACCATAGGTACTAACATTTTCTAGTTGATCCAGAAGCTTCAGTCAACGAGTTGGAAGTTACCGAAAAGGTCAATCCTGATACCTTGAACATCACCAATAATAAGCTTCAAGAGAATGGACTCAACGATTCTAAAACAACCAAGGATGCCAAGCCTATCAACAACAAGCGAAAAACCCTTGAGTTGCTGGAAGGTAGCCAGTCGGTAGTATTAAAAGCTAACGGTACTGAAGATCAGCTTGAACTTGAAGCTGAAACGAAGCCGACTGAAGCTGAAGAACCAACCCAAGCTTCGGAAAAGGCTACCAACGCCAAGAAAAAAAGCAAAAAAGGGAAAGAGTCTGGGCCTAAGGTCGATTCGGAAGCTACCAAGGATAAAGGTAAAGCTGAGTTACGGATATATGCTAACCAACCCATTCTAGCTTCAGTTAAACCTACCAATGTAAAGGTTGAAACGGCTGTTGATGCCGATAAGCCGGTCACTTCTAAAGCCATTGAAGTTGAAAGTAAGAACATCGAGCTCTCTAAAGACAGTCAAGCAGCTCCAAATGTACCCAAGACTACCAACCCCAAGAACAAAGCTCTCAAAAGCTCCAAAAGTGCACCAATCTACTGACGCCCAACTTACCATCCCACAAACGCAAGGTCCCAGAGACTTCCGAACCTACTTTGACCTCCGAATTGGCTCTCCACGGGCTTGACGAAGTCACTGCCCTCCTCAACAAGAGCATGGAGGGCAAATTTGATAACCTCACTGCCCATCTCACCAAAAACATGGAGAGTAAATTCAATG
This sequence comes from Capillidium heterosporum, assembly GCA_016630905.1. Taxonomy (NCBI): domain Eukaryota; kingdom Fungi; phylum Entomophthoromycota; class Entomophthoromycetes; order Entomophthorales; family Capillidiaceae; genus Capillidium; species Capillidium heterosporum. The sequence goes on along the minus strand of WBMQ01000003.1, from coordinate 2,453,332 downwards.
ACCTCGCCACTCATCTCGTCAAGAACAATGATGGCAGACGCGACCATCTTATCCAGACTATGGAGGGTAAGCTTGACAGCCTCACATCCCTCTTCACCAACATCTTCGGTAGCATGCCTTCGACAGCTGCCAACACTCAACTTACCACCCAACTCGAAACCGTGTGTGATACCCTTAGGCAGCTAACCGATACTTTGAAAACTAATACGCAACTTCAAGGGCATAATAAGGAAGTGGCAGCCAAAAGCAACCCTGTTAAGAAGGCTAAGCTTGACAAATCGAACCAAAAAGGTGGTTCCAGGAAGAAGAATAAGGATAAAAGTAAAAAGAAGGCCAAGCAAGGCGCAGCTACTAAGCAATCGAACCTGAAGGCGAGCGTACTTGAGTCTAAATCGAAGGAGAAGAGTGCCTGAAGAGCAGTTAGTCAAAGACGATGACCAGTCCAAACTCAAGCCCAATCAGAACAAGAAAAAGAACAAAAACAAAAACAAGGGAAAAAATAAGGATAGAAAGAAAATCCATTGGACGAGGCTGTCCACACTGGTTTCTAAGCTCCATGTATGCTTTATTTGGTTAGAATGTGCTTTATAATAAATGGATTCCTAAAGGCCATTTTTGATGTTTATTGGTTATATATATTAGCACTCATGGACTTTGTAGAATACATACCAAAGTTTTATAGTTTTATAATTGCAAGTTGATATATTTTTGCTATGTTGGTACTTTATAGTTTTGTTAACTATGAGTTTAAAGGTATCTTATTTGTGCAATATTTTATTAGGCTGAATATTGGTAATATGGTAACAATTTTGATGGATTTTGATAGAAATTAATGTATGAGTTAAATAGGTGAGTGAGCTGTATAACCATATAAGTACATTGATGATAGAAAAGTTTCTTTATGAAGATAAAGCTTTTGTGGCACTATTGTTATATATTCATATAAGTGCTATTTTGAAAACACTAGATTTGTAAAATACTGTATTATACATTTATATAGCCGAAAGAAATCGAATTTTATTGGAAATGAAATTAAAAGAACTTTGTTAGACTCGCCAATACTTTGGTTTCGAAATGGAAATTAGTATGTGTAAAGTTGCTAAACTGCTAAATTCTGAGTAGATAACACTTAGTGTCAGGAAGATGGATCATAATTTTTTAAAGTTGGTTTTATCAGCTTTCGATTCAAATACCTTTTATATGCTGTAGGCTTTAGGTACAACATAGCTTCTAATTTGAAGAAATGTTGAAGCCAGAATATAAAATGTACCAATCTTTGTACTGTATCACTTCAATTTTGAGCTTATAGTGGTTTGCAATGATGGTTTCGAGGATTTCCAAATAGGATAGTCAAGTATAGTACAATAAGACCAACCTTATCACAAAAAACAGATGTATTTTGAAATAGAAAGCATATCAAAGTAGCTCAACATCAATGCAAATAAAAACAAGTAAAATTAATATAAAATATGTAAAGTAATTATATTTTAAAAAAGTATCCAATTGCAGCCCCTAACCCAAAGTCAACGGGATAGACAGTTTGTAGTGGAAGAAGTTGGTAGGGTCCCACTTATCTTTAACTTGAACCAGTCGATCCAAATTTTTACCATAGTACCGGTCTAAATTGGCCTTGACATCTTTGGTATCGGAGCCCATGTTGTTGAAGTAAGCCAAACCAGTAACTATGCCATCTTCTTTAACCCCCTTTTCAAACTGAGCCAACCATTCTGATGCTAAACGCCCTTGCTGTAGGGAATTTGTTTGGATGGTAGGTTGGTAGCCCAGCAAATTATTGCGGTTGGGGAAGCTGGTAGCATCGGGAGCAACTTGACTAATTTTACCACCCTGCATGAACACTATTAAGAAACCACAGTCGGGGGCAGCTTCCAATAAAGATTTTAAAGTTTGAAGCTGTTTGTTATTGAGGATTTTGTCGGTGTAGAAGCTATTGGCGTCCATGTAGCCGATAGGATTGTCCTGTCTTGTCACATTAGCTAGGTCAGCAGCCGTCTTGACTTTTAGTTCAGAGAAGCTTCTGACCATGTCAATGAAACTCATACTCTCCTTAAAGTTATCGAGCTTGTAACCGGATGGGAACTGTTTTAGCATAGCATTAGCTAACTCTTCGTTCCTAGATTCACTACCGCTGTTGATTACTGCACCTATACTGAATCCATTTACTCGGCTGATGTGGGTGATGGAAGTGATGGCATCGTCGGGTTTACTAGCAGTGAACTTCTGCAAGGCATCATAAACTTGCACAAATCTGTCAAAGGGGTACGTTAAATTCAATCTAAGTATATTGGATTCTACTTTAAAAGCGTGGAATTTGAATTTGCTGACAATACCAAAGTTCCCAGCACCCCCACCGCGTAAAGCCCAGAATAGGTCGGCGTTGCAACTACTGTTGGCTACTTGTACGTTACCCGAACTATCGACTAGTTCCACTTCGACTAGGTTATCGACCATCATCCCGTGCTTTCTTGCAGATAGACCGTAGCCACCACCCAACGTAATCCCCGAAATTCCAACGGGAGGGTAGAGTCCACCAGGTAATCCATAGTTTCCTGCAGCCCACAGCTTGTAGTACATGGGGCCTAACAGTGTACCGGGGCCAAAGCTTGCGATTTGAGTTGCATTGTCCATCTCGAAGCTATTCATACGAACTAAGTCGATGACTATAGTCTGGTTGTTGTTCATGGAGTAGTTGTTGTAGCTGTGTCCACCACTGCGGGCTACTACGGTGACACCATTAGACCGGGCACATTTGATGGTGGTACTTATATCTTGGGTTGAAGTGACTTCAATAAAGCCTTGGGGATTAATAATGTCACGTAAGTTCCATTGGTAGTCGGCGGTCTTGTAAGCAGAGTTTGTGGGACCGAGGATGATTTGGTTGGGTTGGATCTTGGAATTCAAGAGGCAGGTTTGGAACTGGGCAAAGTTGGGTGCACTTTGAACTAGGTTTGTAAGGAGGAGTGGGATAGAAAGTAAGCCTAACATTTGGAATTTTTGTTTTGAGTGTTAGATGTACAGCAACGATGCTTCCACAATTTATATACCAACTTCAAAGCGTAACTGAACCTATGCGTACATCATCGTACAAGAATATACCTTTGAATTCGCGTTAAAGTTTGACAGCTACTCCTCAGCTTGGCAAAAATGCAATTCTGCTTCAGCTGCATTTGTAAAGAGCACCATGATTTTACTGATCTAAAGTGTATTCTCCAATGAGTGTACGAAATCCAAGTTCCAGAAGCCTTTTTTAGGTTGGGATGGAATTTAGCCCTTTCCCAATGCTAGTGCACTTATAAGCTCACTTTATGTTCTAGAACTTCCCTTTGACAAATAAAGTGTGAAAAATTAATTGAGACTTAGTGTTAATTTGCTACAATAGTCAATAGATCTGCAAGAAATAAAGGTTAAAGTTTACAAGGCATTAAAAATAGGCTCTGATGGTATGCATTTATAAATAGGTTGGTAAAGTTCTGTGTCGATTAAGGGGGACGACTTGGAATTGTCATAGTACTAAAGCAGGTATACCTTCGCAACTAGGTTCGACCTACCTCTTCCATCGTTTTGAAAGGGGATCAACTCGCGTTTATTTTGCAGTTAAAAATATGGCTTTAAGACTGCTGCAGTTTTGGGCCCAAGAATTTCTAATCTGTATGATGGTAAGGTTATAGTGCCAGAATGGACAACTAGCTACAAGTAAAAAATTGAAAATTCAGAACCAAGCTGTAGCTACCTGGAATAAAGCCGAAGCCACAAATTTATTCTAATAAGAATGCTTTATATATTTTAAAGATGGCTAAACCAGCTGTATTAGTTGATCTATTCTTCAAACTATAGTACTTCAATATAGAAGCTGTATTCAATTTATAGTCAGTATATTAAAGTATATTTCTGGTATCGAAGGACTACCTCTATAAAAACTTGTTATACTAGTAGCTACATTAGTATTAACATCTAACTTTAAAGATACAATATTTGTAGTTATATCAATCGAAAATTAGTTATAAAAGACCTCTGGAATATATAAAAACTGACTAACTTAAATTTTATCAATTGTACTACTGAGAATTTCGATATATGTAGAAAGATTATATTAAAGTAGTATATATTGGTTGAGTAATTAAATGTGCTACTTCTTGACTCATCAAATTAACAAGTTGACTAAGGCACTGATATTCAGTTTGAACAGTTGCTGAAGTACGAACTTAGTTCTTCAAAAGATCTAAAAACAGCATTTAGCTACAACTTCAAAGTTTATTCGTAAATAGATATAAATGACAGAATCATCTAACTACTGATCTTTGATGTCTCTTTTAATTTACAATAGTGGATTGTCCATCATTACTGGTTATGTTAAATGCATATGCTAGACTCAAAAGCCTTCCTTCAGCTAAGACTTTGTACATTCATTTCTTTGAATACTATTACTATCAGCCAAATTAAATCGTACTACTTTGGTCAGAATCCTTCCAAAACTTTTAAAATTTGAGGAAAGATTGAGCGAGTAGTATACAGTACTATATTTTATCTCAGCTTTTAATACATCATCTTTCATCCGAATATGTATGCAAATCAGCAAAGTTAACCTTTATACCGTTTTAAAATGGTAACCTTGGGTATAAGTAAACAGCCTACAAATAATGTCCAATTTTAGGTATTGGGTTTTTTAACTTTACACCACGTAAGTTTACTCTAACGAAGTTAATATTCATTTAGAGATTAGTGTACATCAAAGCTAATCTAAATTGATTTCGTATTTAGAGTTGAATTAAAGTTGAGTCAAAGAGGGCAAAAATCAGAGTACATATTCCTAAAAAACTATAATTTAGAAATCTTCACCTACACTTTTTAATATACTTTTCGGCTTCAAAGAACTCCATAGAAATGAATTTGGACTTTTAGTCACTTTATGGCTGCCAACAACTTGGCTTACCAGTACACTTTCGAAGAAATATCAATTTAAATTCTAAACTGATGCCGTCTTCACCAATTAGCAATATAAATTTTTAACTCAGCCTACCAAAATATTTTTATATCCCAATAAATACGCTTTATCGGCAAGATATACATATCAAGATTGCTCTTCAAGAAACAAAATATATAACGACTTTATACTTCTAAAATAAAAAAGCATATCTTTACGGTCCAAAGAAATTTCATTTGCAAAAAGGGATGACATTTCAATTTTTGAGCTTACCAGGTCACAGCTCTAATTTCTAAAGTTTATAATTTTGATACTTGCCTAATTCAGTAGACTATCAAAGTTGGTCCAACACTGCCTGGTGATACCACTGTCTAATAAATATTTTTGAGAATTGTCTGCTTAGTATATAAAAATTGAATAGGAAATATACAAGACTATATACTTTTTCATTTGATCTTATAATAGTTTGCTATGATGATTTAAGAATTTTAAAATATAATAGTTGTGTAGTCTGTAATAAGGCTAGTTCCATCACAAATAAATTGACTGTTATTGGAATAGAAAGTATACTAAAGTGATTCAATACTTGAACTAAAGATTTGAGTAAAAATAGTTTAAAATAGTGAATAACTATATTTATACAGATGAAAATGGTAACCAAGCTATAACTTATCACAAAGTCAAAGGGATCGACAGCCCATAGTGGAAGAAATTGGTGGGATCCCATTTCTGTTTGATTTCTACTAACTGCTTCAAATTTCCACCATAGTATCTCGTCAAATCAGCCTTCACATCCTTGATATCCGAATCCACATAGTTGAAGTAGGAACTATCGGTAACTAATCCATTCTCCTTGATTCCCTTTTCAAACTGCGTCAACCATGGAGATCCTGATATACCTTGTTGCTGTGTACTAGTTTGGACGACAACTTGATAGGAGAATAGGTTGTTACGGTTAGGAAAGCTGGTTGCATCGGAAGCAACTTGAGAAATTTTACCACCCTGCATATCTGTAAGGAGGTAGCCACCTTCAGGGCTGTTGTCCAGTAGGGATTTTAAAGTCTGTATCTGTTGAGAAGTAAGGAGTTGATTGTTGTAGAAGCTTTTGGCATTGAAGAAGTTGGTGGGGTTATCCTGTCGTGTTAGGGTGGAAAGGTCGTCAGCATTCTTAACTTTAACCAGGTTGGAGTAAGTTTTGACCATATCGATGAAACTCATACTTTCTTTAAAGTTGTCAAGGCGATAACCGGATGGGAATTGCTTCAACATGGAGCTGGCTAACGCTTCGTTCTGAGACTCACTTCCACTGTTGATTACTGTACTTATACTGAACCCGTCGACTTTGTGGATGTAGGCAGTTGAAGTAATGGCGTTGTCTGGTTTACTTGAGGCGAACTTTTGAAAAGCGTCGTATACATCCAAAAACCTGTTGTAAGGGTAAGCTAAAGTTAATCGGAGTACGTTGGATTCTATTTTGAAAGCTTTGAACTTGAATTTGGTGACGATACCAAAGTTTCCACTACCTCCGCCACGTAGAGCCCAAAATAGATCGGTATTGTAAGTGGAATTAGTTACCTGCACGCTACCTGAACTGTCGACGAGTTCGGCTTCAACCAAGTTGTCGATCATCAATCCGTACTTTCTAGAAGATAGACCATAGCCACCACCCAGTGTATGTCCTGAAATTCCAACGGTTGGGCAAGTGCCAGCTGGTAAACCGAATTGACCAGAGGTCCACAGTTTGTAGTACATGGTTCCTAGTAAGATACCAGGACCTAAACTTACATGTTGAGTTGCTTGATCCATTTCGAAGCTGTCCATGCTAACTAAGTCGATGACTATTGTTGAGTTGTTGTTCAAAGAGTAGTTGTTGTAGCTGTGGCCACCACTGCGGGCTACTACTGTTACATTATTCGAACGAGCACATTTTATGGTGGAGCTTATATCTTGGGTCGACGTTACTTTGATGAAACCTTGGGGATTGATAATGTCACGCAAGTTCCACTGGAAGTTAGATGCGGTGTAAGCGGGATTGGTAGAGTCGAGTATCAGTTGACTGGGTTGAAGGTTGGAATTGAGGAGGCAAATTCGGAACTGGGTAAGGTCAGGAGCGCCTTGAACTAGATTTACAAGTAGAAAGGGGATGGATAGTAAACTTAACATGCTTTTTACTTATTTTTTGTTAGATATAACATTGTAGAGATTTTCATCGTGCTTATATAGCATTATTTAGAATTAAGCATAGTCAAGCCTAGGTATACATAATCTAATAAGAACGGTGCTTTATGTTGTTGAGCAATAATTATTCTTCAATGCTATACAAAATTTAAAGCTTCAGAAGCCTTTATTTAGATGGGTGTATGATTTAAAAATAGGTGCTGGTGAAATTCATCTTATAAATAGATTTGTAAAATTTTTGTATTGTTTAGGGGACAAAGTTTGGAATTAAAATAGTGTTAAAATCGGTATATTTTTAGTGTTGGGCTCAGTATACCTTTTTCATATTTTTGGAAGGTGCTTCAAGTTAAGCTTACCTTTCAGCTAAAACTATTGATCTAGAACTGATATATATTTTTGATAAAGAATTTCGAACCTATATTGCCCTAATACTATATGGCTTAACTCGATAGCTAATTATTAAAGTAGAAAGGATAAAAAATGTAGCCAGGCTATAGTTACTTGAGTAAAAGTTGAAGCCGCTACTGCTACATGTATTTTTTACCATAACTGGATAAGCCAGTTGGATTAAATGTATTTTTCGAATACCAGCTCTTCAAACTATAACTACAAAATGGAAACCCTACCTAACTTACCAAAGCTCTGTTTAAAATGGTAAGATATATCAAAGAACCTTGCTTTACCAAGATTTACTGAACCAGTTGACACACCAGTATATTGCTTTTATTAAATCTGCCAACAATTTCAATGTCTGTAGTGACATCCATTGAAGTCTTGCTATAAAAGATTCTTGGAGATACCAAAATTTTAAAACATGCTGAATATTCGAACTTAATACAATCCTATCTCACATTCCCTTCATTACAAATCAATTTATATTTTAAGAAAACTCGTATGTAAGGAGATTCATTAAAATTCAATAAGTCTCAAACGTTCCTATTCATATAAATATTATCGGTTAACTACTAAAATTTTAAATGTAAAATATTGTAGTACACGTCTATTTATTAGTTAAATATTCAAGTTTGCCAAATTTGAACCGGTAGGACTTGGTCATCAGATCCTCAAGTTAACTAAGGCACTGGTATTCAGATTAGCTAGATTGTCAAGGTCCTGGAATGAAAAATCCAGCATTCTTCATTGTCGTCACAAATTGTACGACTTTAGAAATTGGGAACTCATTGCTTTTATTTCAACCTGTGTAGGTTGTAACGGTGAGTGCCAAATTTTCAAAGAATATAGATGCTTAAGACTGCAATTGCACTAGCTCAACGATAAAAAATAATTCTTATAGAAATAAAAGTGAACTAGTTTAAGATTGCTGCTAAATATTGTGGTAGAATACTAAGTAAAAATAACTTGAAAAGGTATTGGAGGTGACGCTATTTATATATATAGAAGGTTAAATTTCAACTTTAACCTAAGGTCAAAGGGATGGATAGTTTGTAATTGAAGAAGTTGGTAGGATCCCATTTATCTTTAACTTGAACGAGTCGATTCAAATTGCTACTATAGTATCGAAGTAACTCTGTCTTGACATCCTTAGTATCGGAGCCCATGAAGTTAAAGTAAGCTTTGCCGGTAACTAGTCCATTCTCTTGAACCCCCTTTGTAAACTGGATTAACCATTTCGATGCCGAACGTCCTTGCTGTTGCGAACTAGTTTGGACGACGACTTGATAGCCAAATAAATTATCACGATTGGGGAAGCTGGTAGCATCGGGAGCAACTTGGGTTATCCTACCACCTTGCATCTCTACTCGTAGAGAACCACCATTCGGGCTATTGTCCAACAAAGACTTTAGAATTTGTAGTTGCTGGGATGTGAGTATTTTGTCGTTATAGAAGTTATTGGCGTCAAAATAGTTTATAGGATTGTCCATCCTCGTCAACGTAGCTAAGTCGTCAACTGATTTAAGTTTGGCTAGGCCAGAATTGAATTTGACCATATCGATGAAACTCATACTTTCTTTAAAGTTATCGGGTTTGTAACCGGATGGGAACTGCTTCAGCATAAAGTTGGCCAATGCTTCATTCTGAGATTCACTTCCACTGTTGATTACAGTGCGTATATTGAATCCATGGACTCGGTCGATGAAGGCGATTAAAGTGATGGCATTGTCAGGTTTGTTTGCGGTGAACTTCTGCAAGGCATTGTAAACTTCCAAAAATTGACTATAAGGATAATCTAAAGTCAAGCAGAGTACGTTAGCTTTAACTTTAAAAGGAAGGAATTTGAATTTGGTAACAATACCAAAGTTGCCACTACCGCCACCACGTAGAGCCCAAAATAGATCTGGATTAGAATGGCTGTTTGCTACTTGTACGTTACCCGAACTGTCGATTAGTTCCACTTCGACCAAGTGATCAAGTAACATTCCGTACTTCCTTCCAGATAAACCATAACCACCACCCAGAGTATGTCCCGAAATTCCAACTAGAGGAAAGAGTCCAGCTGGTAGTCCATAGTTCCCGGCAGTCCACAGCTTGTAGTACATGGGGCCTAACAGTGTACCGGGGCCAAAGCTTGCGATTTGAGTTGCATTGTCCATCTCGAAACTATTCATACGAACTAAGTCGATGACTATAGTCTGGTTGTTGTTCATGGAGTAGTTGTTGTAGCTGTGTCCACCACTGCGGGCTACTACGGTGACACCATTAGACCGGGCACATTTGATGGTGGTACTTATATCTTGGGTCGAAGTGACTTCAATAAAGCCTTGGGGATTAATAATGTCACGTAAGTTCCATTGGTAGTCGGCGGTCTTGTAAGCAGAGTTTGTGGGACCGAGGATGATTTGGTTGGGTTGGATCTTGGAGTTCAAGAGGCAGGTTTGGAACTGGGTAAAGTTGGGTGCACTTTGAACTAGGTTTGTAAGGAGGAGTGGGATAGAAAGTAAGCCTAACATTTGGAATTTTTGTTTTGAGTGTTAGATGTACAGCAACGATGCTTCCACAATTTATATACCAACTTCAAAGCGTAACTGAACCTATGCGTACATCATCAGTACAAGAATATACCTTTGAATTCGCGTTAAAGTTTGACAGCTACTCCTCAGCTTGGCAAAAATGCAATTCTGCTTCAGCTGTATTTGTAAAGAGCACCATGATTTTACTGATCTAAAGTGTATTCTCCAATGAGTGTACGAAATCCAAGTTCCAGAAGCCTTTTTTAAGTTTGGATGGAGCTTAAAGCAAAGTTTACAAAGCACTAAAAATAGGCGATGATGATATACAGTATATAAATAGGCTGGTAAAGTTTTAAACCAGCTCATGGGGACAGCTTAGAATTGCCATAGAGCTAAAGTCAATGTATCTTCTGTTAGGGTTTGCTATAGTAAGCAGTATAAGTCAGAATTTAATAGCAAAAAAGTATTCAGTAAAGCGTTTTTAATGTGTTTGGAGTATGTTTTTATTTATAGCTTTAAAAGAGATTTGTATATAAGACATAGATGAGAGAAATAGTAAAAATATATTATGGCTGTAGTTGGATAAAGAAAGTATTGTACATTCAATGATATTAGTATTACAAGTTTGAATCGTAGCTTAATTGGGATTTAATCTACAGACTAAATAAAGCTGATATATCCCTAAAGATGATACATGTCAGTTTAAGGATCTTGACAGGCAGTATGGGTTTCTTCAATACCTTTATTGGGATTAGAGGTAGTGTTTAAAGGAACGAAAGTCTGGTACATATGTGCTTAAGAAATGATAGTTTCTAGATCACCATATACTTTGCTTTTAGTTTCAGCATATTTTTGTTATCAAGCTTCAATAGAAAATAAATTTGAATGTGTTTTCCAAATCATGCAAATCATAATTATTTTCGATTCATCCAATAGTTTAACTCAAAACTTTTCTTTTTTGGACAAATCGAAAAGATCCGTGATTTACAATTCGATTTGGAGAACACTAGTTTGAATTTCATAAATGTTTAGTAGTAGGATCCATTTTAAAGGTATATTTCGATAGATTCCAAAAAATCGCATCGTAACTAGTTAGCTTACACTATTTTGGAGGCATTAAATATAATCCCAATCGTTTGTGTTATTCTATCTTTGGGAATAAATACCGAATTGAAATTTAAACTAATGCCGTTATTGGTGAATTGACGGTACAACTCTTGCACACACAGTGAGAAAATATTCATTCAGCCTCACCGCCATGTGTTCTCAGTGATATCCGTCGAGAACATTCTTAATTTTAAGTTTAGATGTTTGCTTAGTACTCTTTATCCAAATTTAGTACAGCAGCATGCTTGACAGTAAATGAAACTGTATATCGACTCCACATTTCAATAAGTACCAGTACAATTACAACCTTAACTTTGTAAAATCCATTTTAAAAGCTAAATCAAATATTTTTTTAATAAAATGCCTTATAAATAGTATTTTAACTATTATATAGTACAATCGATTTGGGATATTCAGCTCATCCTTTTGAGATAACTTTAAAAACTTTTCATCAGCATTAAAAATATATTAAACTCTCATTCAATCCAAGTTTAAGCTATAAGTAATGCTAAATAGCTAAAATCGACAATTCTACATTACAGCTTTATAGAAAGGGTAATCTGAATGTAAGTATATAATTTACCCCAGCAATTTCGAAGATTCTTGAGAAAATTTATAGTAGATATTCCAAGTCCAAAGTCTGGAGTCGAAGGTATGCTAGGAACGTGGTAAAGAAGTAAAGGAGTTCCAATAAAGGAAAAGCTAGTATAAAAACCAATAAATACTTTCTGCCATCTACTATAAACTATCAAAACTCAAACTAAGAAATATGCAGTTTAAATCCATCCTAGCCACCCTCTTCACCGCTTCCATCTTAGCGACCCCTTTCAATCTTCCTGAATCTCAAAACTCCTTAGCTCGCCGTAGTGACCTAGCTTCCAATTCCCTCAACCAGCTTAGCCGTCGTTTCGTTGAATCTGTAGAATCAGCTGAAGCCATCGATTCCTTCATAGGCACCTCCTTACTCAACATCTTAGGTTTAAAAGTCGACCTGAACTCCTTATCTCAGAACTCCTACTATCCAACTTTCAGAAACCACCTTTTGGAAATTGAGCTGGACGTAGGTTTGAACAAATTGTTGAATGGCTTACTTGGAGGCCTGATTAATCGTCCTACTTATAAACGTGAACTTTGTGTCGACGATATGTATCGCTTGTTGAAGACTTTCGGTTGTACTGACAATGAGGAACGCTGGATGCGGCACTCTAGGACCTTGCTGGGTGACTTGTTGAATTTGAACATTGGTGCCTTGGTCAACTTAAGAATCTAATTTGAAGGATGGGAACATATTTAAATACTTAATTAATAAACAATACCGTGGGACAACATTTTTATATAGTTTAATTTTGGACATTTGAGTAAGCTTTGTACATGCTATATAGGCTTTTTCTATCTAAGGACTTATTTATATATAAACACAGATGCATTTATTAAACTCGTTGGTAGGTGAACTGAATCATATAAGTAGCTTACTACAACTAAACAACAAATTTATGTATAGTAGTAACCCTTCAATACAATGCAAATTTTATATCAAAGTAATTATACTTTGAAGGAATGATGCTCAAAGAACGCACCAGCTAATCCAGCCGACACATTCAATTTAAAACACCTATACAACCCTTATATTAGAATGACCAATGGCCTCACTTTATTTCAAATAGATACAGCTTGGCTTTGAGCTTTTAAATTTTCTACTTCTGACAGCTAGTGTCCAGCCTAGTTCCATAACTTTATGGTTGTACAAATTGGGAGTTCATGAGTCCAAAACTGCAGCAGTCTCAATGCCATATTTTTAACTGCAAAGTAAACGCGAGTTGATCCCCTTCCAAAACGATGGAAGAGGTAGGCTGAACTAGTTGTGAAGGTATATCAGTTTTAGCACCATCACAATTAAAGGCTATCCCCCTTAACCAGTTCAAAACTTTACCAGTATATTTATACACTGTATATCATCATCGCCTATTTTTAGTGCTTTGTAAACTTTACTTTGAACACCATCCAAACTTAAAAAAGGCTGCTGGAACTTGGACTTCGTATACGCATTGAAAGATACTTTTCAAATAAGCAAGAATGTGCGATCCTTTACAAATACAACTGAAGCAGAATTGCATTTTTGCTGAATTGAGAAGTAGCTGTCAAACTTTAACGCGAATTCAAAGGTATATTCTTGTACGATGATGTACGCATAGGTTCAGTTACGCTTTGAAGTTGGTATATAAATTGTGGAAGCATCGTTGCTGTACATCTAACACTCAAAACAAAAATTACAAATGTTAGGCTTACTTTCTATCCCACTCCTCCTTACAAACCTAGTTCAAAGTGCACCCAACTTTACCCAGTTCCAAACCTGCCTCTTGAACTCCAAGATCCAACCCAACCAAATCATCCTCGGTCCCACAAACTCTGCTTACAAGACCGCCGACTACCAATGGAACTTACGTGACATTATTAATCCCCAAGGCTTTATTGAAGTCACTTCAACCCAAGATATAAGTACCATCATCAAATGTGCCCGGTCTAATGGTGTCACCGTAGTAGCCCGCAGTGGTGGACACAGCTACAACAACTACTCCATGAACAACAACCAGACTATAGTCATCGACTTAGTTCGTATGAATAGCTTCGAGATGGACAATGCAACTCAAATCGCAAGCTTTGGCCCCGGTACACTGTTAGGCCCCATGTACTACAAGCTGTGGACTGCCGGGAACTATGGACTACCAGCTGGAACTTACCCTCTCATTGGAATCTCAGGAATTACGTTAGGTGGTGGCTTTGGTCTTTCTGTAAGAAAATATGGAATGATGATCGATAATCTGGTTGAAGTGGAACTAGTCGACAGTTCGGGCAACGTACAAGTAGCAAACAGCCATTCTAATCCAGATCTATTTTGGGCTCTACGTGGTGGCGGTAGTGGGAACTTCGGTATTGTCACCAAATTCAAGTTCAAAGCCTTCAAAGTGAAGGCCAACATACTTAAAGTAACTTTAGCCTACCCCTTTGACAATTTTGTACAAGTTTATGACGCTTATCAAAAGTTTGCTGCAAGCAGACCCGACTTTTCCATTACTTCAAGTGCTATCCATCAACAAAGTCCATGGGTTCAGTATAAACACGGTAATCAACAGTGGAAGTGATTTCCAGAACGAAGCGCTGGCCAATTCTATGTTGAAACAGTTCCCCCCTGGTTACAAGTTGGACAACATTAAGGAGAGTATGAGTTTTATTGACATGATCAAGACCTTTTCTGGCCTAGCCAAAGTTAAGACAGCCCAAGATCTAGCTACGCTGACTAGACAGGACAACCCCATCGATTACATGGACGTTAACAGTTTCTACAACGACAAAGTACTCAATAGTCTGCAGTTGCAAACGTTGAAATCCTTGCTGGATAGCAGCCCAGACAGTGGATACTTGATAGCAGATATGCAAGGTGGCAAGATCTCGCAAATCGCTCCCGATGCTACCAGCTTCCCCAATCGTAACACTTTATTTGCCTATCGAATCTCCGTTCAAACGCCTTCGCAAGATCAAGGGCATTCGGCATCGAAATGGTTGGCGCAGTTCACAAAGGGAGCTCAAGATAATGGATTGGTTAATGGTATGGCTTACTTCAACAATTTAGGCTCCGATACTAAAGATGTGAAAGCAAATTTACTTCGATACTACGGTGGTAATTTGGATCGACTCGTCCAAGTTAAAGATAAATGGGATCCTACCAACTTCTTCCACTACAAACTGTCTATCCCTTTAACTTTGGGATAGGGGTTGTGTTTATTCATTTTTAGCTGAATAAATATAATCACTTTCATACTTTAAACTATTTTTACTCGAGTGCTTAGTTGAAAGAATGTAACTATCATAAAGTAGTCCATATTTGTTCTACAGTTATCAGTTTCTGTATTAGAACTAATCTTATTGAAGTTCTTGGATTTTTTCCAAAGCTTGGAAACTGTCATTTCAATGTATATGATCGAAATTTGAAGCCATGAGGCACAGAAGCTGGTATACTTTTCCACACAACTTTGGTAACCTTTCTTTTTGAAAAGTCTGTAATTTTTAGTATCAAAGCAAACGATCTTCCAAAAAGTTTGCTGGACAAAGATACCGCTAAGCTTAACCAACCGTCCAACTTCGATAGTCTATCGAACTATCGTATTTTTAGACCAAACTGGTAAAAGTATCAAGTCAGTATGGCGAAATTAGCTAATAAAAGTGTCCAAGCTGCCGAGTTAAATTTTAATTTTACCTTTGAGCAAAACTATGAGAAATTCAAAGTATATATTACTTGAGAATAGTTTTATATATAAATGTTTATTTAGTTTCCAAAAGTGCCATTTTCTCCCTTTAAACAATAGGTGTTATTTTTGATGCAATGTCATCCAACCTTCACAGCCCTTAGGCCTGATCATACTCTGTGCTTATTTAATCAGATTGAACATATCTTCTTTATCCTTTCATGCATTTCTAACAATTTTTTTAAGTTTACTAAACATTGTTTCAATCGAGTTGAACATTAGGGAATGTGTTGGTAAAAAGTGACAAGTGTGAATTGAGTTTTTGAAAAGTTCTTGGATATCTTTGCTACAGTGCAATTTAACATTGTCTATAACTACAAACGTTTGCATATTATGCTTATGACCCAACTTTTCAATAAATCCAGCAAATAAAGACCTGTCTGTGGCCTGTATAACTTTTGACATGATTATTAAATAAAGGGGAATCGATGTCTCTATTGTGAAATAATCACGTCAAAAAGCTACGCAAGTCAGAGGATTTATATAGGATAGGAGGTGGAAGTAGATAAATGAATAGAGATACTGACAGCGAAAGTAACATTAAAAGCAACCTATATTCATTATGTCTTGAAGGCTATACCAGGGCATTACATTTATGAAGCTTTACAACTCACAAGTTAATCATTATCTGCAGTAGGGATAGC
Source organism: Capillidium heterosporum (assembly GCA_016630905.1). Classification (NCBI taxonomy): domain Eukaryota; kingdom Fungi; phylum Entomophthoromycota; class Entomophthoromycetes; order Entomophthorales; family Capillidiaceae; genus Capillidium; species Capillidium heterosporum. Next base: position 2,437,254 of record WBMQ01000003.1, on the reverse strand, counting down.
GATTGAGTAAAACAGGTAGTGTTTTACCAGAGAAGCAAAAGGAAAAAGGTGGATTGATAGATTGGTTCAGGTTGTAATCCAGCTTGGAGTTTCTACGATTGTAACCAAGAATCTACCTTCTAAGAGCTGATTCCTATGTGACTAGAGTCTAATTAGTTGCTAAAAGTATTTCAATCTAATATAAATTGCCTAGCAAAGTGGCGATTGATGGGATACAGAAATTAAAGTGCTTGAGTTTCGAATTTTAATTATAAAGCAATGCCAAACTCAATTCATATTACTGGTTACTGCATGCCTTAAGGCTAGAGTTCGGCAAGCTAGAAAGCTCGTTAAGCTGATTTTTTGGAGGAGCCTTCCGAGATTTCGTTACATTTGATGCAATTAGCTTTCACAATATTTATTTTTAAATTGCTATTCAAACATACATGTAATAATAAACTACATCAGAATTTCATAATTAATACAGTTTAAAAAATAGATTGGCTATTAATAAATTATATTGTTATTATATAAATTCAGGTATTAAAAATATAAAGGTAGATTTGACTAAATATTTAAAATTTTAGAATAGTATTTCTTTTTATAAATATTAATTTTTCTTTATATTATAAAGATATGTATTATTGCTTTATAAATATAATATAATTATCTATTGTAAAGTTTATTATCGCACTTTTAGGTAAAAAAGACATCAAATATAATATAAAAAACAAGAATATACTATAATATATGGCAATTTAGCTTTTCAGCTAAGTCGTATATCGAATATCGAATAATTTTATTTTTCATAGGTAGCTTACATTTATGTTACTACCCGACAATGTGTTTTGGGTTATGTATTTTTATTTTTCACAGGCCATTTTCTCGCATTTTAAATCACTATACATCCATCTCCCACTACCTTAATTAGCTACCAACTCACTCAATTCTATCTTGGATTGATTATCCTTTTTAGATACAAATAATTGGATTTTAACTTCAGCAGTAGTTACTACAGCTAGAGCACATACCCACCTTTCCGTTGAAAAAGAACCCACTTACGCATCACCAAGCTATGACTTTCTCCTAAGCTACGATATATATATCAGAGCTCTTGTACAGAAAAGGAGCCTTTTTCTATCTTTTGGATTTGGGTTTTCGTTGTTTTCAGGTCTTTAGATTTTAAAATCCTAATTTAAGTAGAATTTAATAAACCGTTTTAAAAAGATTTCTAACTGATAGTTTTGCAGTGATTGAGAGTTTTTAATATTTTTATTGATTGTAAAGCAACTGTCGCATCTATATTAGCCAGCCCACGACACGATTAAACATGTCACGTTCCATGCCAAAGGACTCCCCAAGTTTGGCCAAACCCATTTGACTGGAAGTTCATGTCAGTGATCAGACGCTTCGACGAGGTCAACCAGCCAACATAAAGTATATAAATTAAACCTTTTATAGTATAGTCTTTATTGTAGCACTTGAATAAGCTACTCATCACTTTATGAATTTCGACAAGGATCCAACGATTGATTTGATACTTGGAAGCTAACTGTAGGATCCACAGCCTTCCTAAACCAAGTAACAAAGTTGGGGTAAAAGTCAATTAAGTTAACATAGCTCAAGGAATTAAAGTTAGCTTCAGGTCTAGCTTCTATAGGTCAGGTGGTGAACTGCAAAGCAACATTATTCACATGCTCCAAACTCAAGTACAGAAGGTGAGTTGACAGTATATTGGTCTCAAAAAGCTTATGATGAATGGAATCATAACACTTGAACTTTATCAGTGGCACAAACAAATCTAAAAAGTGAAGGAAATAGAAGTAACCGCTGTCGATGTTGTGCAAAGTAAAGTCAGTTACTTGTTGAAGCAACCACCTTGGAAGTACTTATTGGGTACAGTGTGAAACTGGACTCTTTTAATCTCAGGCCGGCTAGTCAAACTGATAAAGATGTTCTTACTAGGTTTCTTAGGTCCTTTGGATTTGAGATGAAAGTTCTGGAGCTATGAGATAATATTTCCTTCTTAATGCAAGTACCAGAAACTTGGGGCTAAGGTCTAAAGTCAGATATACTACATTTTGAAATACGGGGAAAGCTTTCTCAGTTGCATTTTGGACAATTCGTAGTCGTGTATTGAAATGGAATACCTTCAAGTTAGGGAAGATTTTTGAGATGGTAGAAAGTTTTTCGACATTAGTTTCGTTCAATACTAGTACTAGGTGTCTGAAGTTGGGGCTAATGATATTGATAAAGAAAAAATGTTATGCGTTCCCAAGGCAACTCAGTTGTAAGTTGGTTAGTTGGTTTATCAGCTTCTTTAAGATGCGGAAGCAGGTAGAAAATTTAACGATCATCAAGAGATTCAAAGTCTTTATCTTGTTAGTGAGGTGTACTAATCAGTTTGTAATTGAGTCGTTGCTCTTTCTTATAAAATAAATGATCCTTCCAAGGCTCGGAATATTCAGGTTTAAAAATTGATCTTCCATGTCGCATTTAAAATCTTTAAAGAGATACAACTTTCTTATAAAAAACCCGTTACCTTCCATGATATTTCTAGTCTTTCTAGGAGGCTTTGGTTTCTCTGAGATGCTGAAAGTAGGCAATAAATAAAAGTCATTGTTAAAGGTATGGGTTTCCGCAAGCGACTTGAAAAGTTTGAATATAAATTGGACCTTTAAAAACTTTTTCGGATTCAGCTGTTACAATATTACATTTAGAATTTCAATAGGTAGCTCTCAAGCATTTTGCCTTTTTGAATTAATGGATTCTGATACTTAGTTGTGCTGTAAAGTTGTTTTTTAGAAGCTGTTCTTGATTTTGCAATTTGGAAGTTGATTCTCTTTGTATAAGCTCAAATATGATGAAATACTTCCAAGCTCAACCCAATTAAAAACGGCAATGCAAATGCAACTAACACAAGTAGCTTTCCTGGTGGATTTTGGAAAGTAATCTTCTCTGGAAATTAAGCCTAAAAAGTTTTACTTTTATCTCCAAGCCAGCCTAAGCCATATTCAACTTGAACAGCCCAACTCGCCTTTACAATTTAGTTTGCAGGTTTACTTAAAATCGAAAAGAAAGTATGTCATTCGATTCCGATTCCGACATTGATATGCCAATTCGGTCGAGGGCTCAGAGCAATCGCCGAGGAAGAATTGAGTACGATTCCTTAGATGAAGATTTATTTGACGACGAGGAAGGAGACGATGCAAACCAAAATTTCGAAAACGACGGCTTTGTTATCGATGACGACGAAGAATTGGAAGAGGAAACCGAAAATGTATCGAAGCGTAAGAGTAAAAAGAAGCGCAAGAAGCATTCTGACGAAGAACTGGATGAAGACGATTTGGCACTTTTAGAAGAGAATGCTGGTATAACATTTGAAAAGTCTGGCGTAAGTTTTTTATAATTTTCTCAAGCTAATCAGTTCAAGTCGAAATCACGGAACCAAAAGTTGGACGATTATGGGGGCTCCGATTTTGAGGCATCAGAACCCGAAGTTAATTATAGAAGAGAGGCAGATCGAGATTCGGATGGTCTTGGTGGAATGTTCGACGATGACGATGAAGTTGCCGGTGAACAATATTCGGACGACGATCTAGTTGATTTTATCGACCACGATATTGAAGAGGATGATCAGGAAGGAATAGATGAAAAGGAAAGAGAAGCTCGCCGTGAAATAGCCCGCAAAAGACGTCTTGAATCAATCCGTAGGATGGAAGAAGGTGGGGTCGACCTTGAGTATGCCTATTATTTTTGCTTTTGTACTTATCTCTTGATGTAGGGAGCGCGAGTTACTTTATGAAATTTTTGGAGCTGGTAAAGATTACGAGTACGCTATGTACGAGAAAGTCGAAGAGAAGAAGGTGGATCCCAAAGAATCGTTCGACGATATGCTGGTGCGAATGTACGATATCAAGGAGCTGGAAGCGCGTATGATGACTAAGCGGGATATGGATATTCGGAAGAGTGACCTACCCGAGCGTCTACAAGAAAGGATCGAACTTCAAGCTAAATATTCCTCCCAAGATGACAGCCACTTTGAAGAATATGAATGGACCCAGGCTAGGTTTTTTGCCGATAACTCAAGAGCTTCTTCCTTAGCCCTTTCGAACAACCGACTTCAGATCAAGGAAATTGTCAACAATGTTCTAATGTTCTTCAACAAAGATCACCAGGAAGTTCCTTTTATTTGGCAATACCGCGAAGACTTCTTAATTGACCCTGAGTCTAGCTGCAACGAGATATACCGCCTTATAGAACTGGAGGATCTGTGGTACCTTTTCGATTTGGACTTGCAGTGCAAACAGTACTTTTTGAGTTTGAGGACTTTCCAGAGCAACTTGCCAACCTTCAAGAATGAAGGCCGCAGTGACGACTACGTCGTTGAGATGTTGGAGACAGCCGACTGTATCGAAACCGTGTACGACCTGTACGATTATGTGAATGCGATGTTCCATGATCCCAATGCCGCTGAGCGAAGTAACGATAAAACTCAAAGGCCTCGACCTGTCGATAGATCAATAATTGAAAAGTATCGACAATGTAACTTGAAGGAGGCTGTTGAGCAAGTCTGTATATCAGCACGTAACCTGGGTATGAACGTTGAGGTAGGTGCTCGCATGTATAAACCCAAGGATATTCACGATGAACCCATGGTATTTGCCGAGAAATTCAAGTGCGACAAGCTCCCTACACCAAAGAGTGTGCTTGACTTCTTGGAGCGATACTTGATCCATCAGATGTTCCACGATCTCAAACTGCGACGCTTTTTCCGCGCCATGTTTGAGAACAACTCGGTGATCGCAGTAGCACCAACCAACCAGGGTCTGAAAGATATCGACAGCGACCATCGCTTCTTCCGTTTCAAGTACCTTGCTAACAAACCGGTCCACAGCTTTAACGATGAGCAAATACTATTGATGCTGCAGGCTGAGAGGGAAGGATTGGTGAAAATTAAGGTGACAATGCTTGCCCAAGACGACTACGTTGACAACCTCGTAAAACTGTACCTTAGTGAGAATCTCGCCGTTCCTAGCACCGAGAAATGGAATAGGTTTCGCAAATGGGTAGTTGTGACGGCCTGTAAGAAGCGTCTCATTCCATTCTTTGAGGACTGGACTAAACGAAAGCTACGTGCCCAAGCCGAAGAGTATCTCGGCCGTCTTTGTCAACAGGAGGCAGAAGCTCGCTTCAAAATGGCGCCCTACCGGACCAATCCCGAGTCAAAAACCCTGTCGCGCATCCTTGCTTTTACCGGCAACTCAGCTGCCCACCGTGAACCTTCCGTTGGTATCCTTTTGGATGAGAATGGAGTTGTAGCTGACGCCCTTGACTTTGGTGACTTGCGTGATCAGACTTCCCAAAACAAAGTCTCTAGATTCATGGCAAAGTCTAATCCTGATGCCATCGTTGTCTCTGGGTTTGATTTAAGCACACGGATGTTCTTTGACCGTATTCGTGAGCTAGCGCAGAGTTCTTTCCTCACCGGCCAGAACGTCGAGGTGATCATGCATACCGACGAAGTCGCTCGCCTCTACTTCAATTCAGAACGTGCCAACGAGGAGTTCCCTGGATTGCTGAAGCTGCAGCGTTACTGCGTCTCACTGGCTCGGCTGGTTCAGGAACCCATTGTCGAGTACGCCATGCTCAAAGAGAATCTCACCAACGTCATGTTCCATCCCAACCAGATCTTCCTTGACCCAAAGGTGCTTTCTGCCAGCCTCGAACGGGCGCTTAATCAATGTCGTTAGCGACGTCGGTGTCAACATCCTCAAGGCCAAGGAAAATCCACGTATAGCCAACTTGCTGCAGTATTTGCCAGGACTTGGACCTCGCAAGGCCCACCATCTCATGCAGAAAATGGAAGAAGTGACGGCCGACATCAGCACAAGATCCGATGCCGTCACCCACCATTTGGTCCCCAAGAAAGTCTTCAACAAAACATGTGGCTTTATCTGCTTCCCCGATTCGGAGGAGGTACTGGACGCGACCCGCATCCACCAGGAAGACTACAAGCTGGTTCGTAAGATGGCTGCTGATGCTGTTGATGCCGATGACGATGAAGATGATTTGGAACTGGCCTCCCAGAATGTAGCCGAACTCTTCCGTAACCCAACCAAGATCCTAGATCTCGATCTTGATGATTACTCGCGGGTCCTGACTGAGAAATTCCAGAGCCATAAAAAAGCGTCCCTCAACTTGATTAAGAAGGAGATCCAGAACCCATTCAAGGACTACCGCAAGCCATTCGTCCCCACCGCGGTTGAAAACCTCTTTGTCCAGCTGTCGGGAGAGACAAGTACCAGCCTCCACATCAACATGGTCCTAGCCGTTCAAGTGCGTCGGATCAAAGACCGTATAGTTGTATGCTCCCTAACCAATGGCCTTGACGGAATACTTCCCATGCGCAATGTTCCTGACCCTCAAGCGTTGAGTGAGGGTTCGATTATCACCTGTGCCGTGATCCGTATCAACTACGACCGTTTCTCAGTCGACTTATCCCTGATGGAGGCTGACATCGCCCAGTGCAAGCGAGCCACCCTAGAGAGTCTAGCTCCAGGCGGCTACGGTGTGGATAGCCACTTCAAGCACGAAGATTTCTTGAAGGAAAAGTGTCAGCTTGCACGCGATATCAGCAAGATGACCTCCAACTACACGGCACCCAAACCGGTCGAACAGCCCTCGGCTCCCAAGCAAATAATCCCCAACCCTCGTGCCGCCTCACTCGACGTCTTCCGGTCCTTGAACTTCAAGCAGGCTCAAGACTTCCTCAGCACCAAGCCAATGGGTAGTTTGGTGATGCGGCCTTCGTCTATGGGTATTAGCCATATTGCCATGGCTTACAAGTTCTATGACGATGTGTACCAGCACATCATCATCCTGGAGGTCCCCGATAACAACCATGGCTATACCTACACCATCGACGACAAGGTCTACAAATCGTTGGACGAAATCAAGAATGCCTACCGTACCAAAGTCACCCAGTTGGTCCAGACGATGCTCGTCCACCCCAAGTACTACAAGGGCCACCTTGAGGGCCTAGAGGCCAAGATCACAGCCTCTAGTTTGGCCCAGCCCAAGCAATCCATCTACGGATTCTGCATGTGCCATCAGCGCCCCGGTTACTTTATCTTAGGCTTCAAGTTGGGTGCTAAATCTCGATTCGAGGTCTGGTACGTCAAGGTCATCCCTAGTGGCTACCGTCTCAACGGCCAAGAATTCCCCGACATCAACCACCTTATTAACGGCCTCAAGATGATGCTCTCGAGGCAGCCACCGCCCCACGCCAACAACCAGCAGCAGCAACCACAACTCATGCCACCTCGACCCCAACCCTTCCCCGGCCAACCTATATTTAACCCCAACATGCAAACCCAACCACAGTATGTTCATCCTCAGCAGGCGCGACCTCCCATCCCCCAACCCAACCCAGCCATGTTCAACCCCAGTATGCAACCCCAACTCCAGCAACAGCAACCTCCCATCCACCCTTCACGAGCTAACCTTATGGATCCGGGCCATACCGTCCATCCCGATCCTACCAAGTACCCTGGACCTTCCTACCGTTAAATTGACGTATATTTGCGAAAAATTTATATTTACTAAGAGCTTAAAGCTGTATACCTTGACTTGTACGCTTCGAATTTAATCTAGCTTGGATTTCTTTGGTAATCTCCCTTTTAAAAATATATTGACCACATCTTTAAAGTCACGCTTTTTTGGATTTGTAGACTAGCTTTTTGATAGTGGTGCTATAATTGAAGGATGACACTATATTTGTATTCCAGAGTTTTCTATTTGACTTTGGTAGATTCTAGACTTTCAAATAGATTTTATTTTTTCTAATTCCAACATTTGACTTTTCAACTTTATACTTTTATCAACCAGCAGCACTATATAAATTATCTACCTTTGGAATACACCTATAAAGCTTTAAAAGTAAAATTCAAATAATTTTACTTTGCTTTAATTCTGTATTTGCCAGAAATATGGTTAAAATGTAAATTCTTTAACCAAGGCATTGTAAATTTTGCTAAATCTATTATGTATCTGTATCTGTATGCAAGTTATTTTGATGCCAACATCATAAATAAACATGAAATAGATTCGAAAACTAATAGCTTTGAGGTTGACTAGGTGGATATTTATCGACCTTTATATCTACAAATTTTATATAGCTGAAGATAGTAGTGTTTGAGAATTAACTTTAAATTTGATAATACAGCTGATGTAAGTTAGCTTAGAAGATCTTTCATTGAAGATGGCATACCACATTAACAAAAATATATAAAGTTGGAAAAAATACTTAAATTTAAATTTGGAAAGGTAGATTTGTATTATATAAACTTAGTAGCCAAATTTTTAAAATTCGATAAAAATAAATAACTTATAGCTATAGCTTGTTTTTCATTGAAATGAGCAACCAAATTGAGATAAAATCAAGTTGTTTACAACATATAATACATTATATTAATTAGTTTGTCTTTACATTGGCTAAAGCTAAGGTTAGTCGTTCAAGCTACTGCAAGGTGGTAAGGTCGATAAGCGCCATCAACATATCCTGAAGGACGTGTATAGTGACGAGAACCATGGCCCAGATGACTTCAGGGTACCTATAGAAGTCAATAACCGCCTCCCTAGTGATGGAGTGATTAAAGTACTTTTTGAAAATGTGCCGCGTTATCCAGGCTGACAGCAATTCACAGCCCCATATGACCAAGGAGGCCTGGAATGTGAACGGGTAGAACACTTTGTCAGGGTCGGTCATAGTCGGATCAAACGGTTTAAAGTGAGGATAGACACGGTTGTTAGGTCCAAAGTGCAATATGGTGACCCAGCACAGGAACCCAACCATAGATACGTTCTCAGCCAAGTTACGGATGAAGAAGGAGCGTCCCGATGTTCTTGCAGTAGTCGCCATAAGTCTTCTTGCCACCGAACCACTTAACAACCGTATAAGTAATCTTGGACATACGCAGCGGGTAGTTGAAGATGACCCAGAGCGAGGAAATGATCTGCACTACCAAGAACTGGTCGGGATTGCGCAGCTTGATGAAGAGGTTGCGGTAGAAGATAAAGTACAGTAAAGCGTAGTAGTAGCGGTAGACGTGTGATAGGGCCCACGATTTGATTTTGACGTCAATGATGTAGTCGTTGACAAAGTCCAAGGCGAACACGGTGATGACCCAGGTGTAGACGTAGATAACGCCATCTAGCCACGACTTTTCCAAATCAGGCGTGAAATTACGCGCATAGGTTTCTCCAATTAGTAGGGCAGAGTAAGATAGCACCAAGGTGAAACAAAACCATAAGAAACGTCGGTAGGAGGCGGGGATACGACTCTCCTGCAGCATTAAAAATACCTTTTGGGCTTCGGTCAGCGAGTGCCGGTACACATTGCGATTCTCGGTACGTATTATCAAAAAGGCTGAACATAGGGGAATCATCAATGTTAGTAAGGTAAGTAGAATCCAAGTGTAGATAGAGTTGTAGGGGAGGGCGAGCCAGTAGAGGGTTAGGCCGAACCCCATTGAAAAGAGCCAGCATAATACAGTGGCTAAGATTCCTGAGACGTACTTTGGCCACCAGTAAAACGAGTATAAGTTAAAGTACTGAGTGACCATCAGTATAGCGGTTAAATTGTAGAAGCCGTAGTAGTAGAACAAGAAGAAGTAGAAGTTCATGTGGTAGGTATCTTGACCATCGGGTTTCTTTACTCCTTCCTCAACTTGTAGCGGTACGGAACACCATATCGACACTATAAGAACTGGAAAAAGTACCAAAAGTAGGTATCGGCTCAGCATGCTGTTGGTCATCCTAAACAGAAATGAATCGAACCTTGTACTTGAAGCGTGGTGGTAAAAGGGCCCACTGCTGTTGAGTAAACTGTCGAGTTCCTGGTTGCTGGCAAATGAGTGGTTCAGAAGGGAAGTTGCTGTTGAAGATTGCCTGTAGTTCAGTTTCCTTACCTGACTTAACGTCACCATATCGTCCCACCTTGGGTCGATGTAGTAATCTTCACTTAGGTTAGATATCTGACTCAGCGGTCGTGTCTCTCCAAAATTTGAGCCGGATATTGCCGATGTTGGAGTTGTCCTACCATTATTGAGTAGGGAAATAGTTGATTTGTTGGTGTTGATGTTGTAGCTTGGTAGTATTGGTAAAGTAAAGTAGGAAGGTTGGCTGCGGTACGAGAAACTAGGCCCGATGGGGGAAGTATCACTGTACCTCAGAAATTTACCTTGTTGGGCTGGTGACCTTGACAAAATGACTATCCGGTTATCGACCCCTATACTTGCTCGCTCCCTCGTACTATCGCTTGGGTCGCTGTGATGACTACTAAAGCTCATATAATCGGTAAGCTGCTCTAATAAAGGTGTCTAGTTGGCTGTGAATACTCTATTAATCTCTTTCGATCTGTTCAAAAGCTCTTTAAGTTTGGATGCTAACGTTTCCAAAGTATTCATAAAACCTATGGAGTCTTGGTTTGTTCGTCCTATCACCCTGTTATCTTTCCTTTTGAACAAGTTATTTCCATTAATGTGGGGTTTTAATTAAACTTGGAATTCCTACCAATCTGAAGGGAAACCTTGTACTGGAAAATTTATCCAAGTGGCTGAATTCTGCCATACGATTTCAGCAAAAAATCCCGTGCATCGGGACTAACTTTCGTTTACTGCTTAGTGGGATCCAGGATAAAGGGCTACCTTTTGTATTTGCACCTATAGCTATACTAATGACTGGCTAGTAGTTAGTGGATGAAAACAGCCTTGAGGAAAATTGCTTGCAACCACAGTTTCATAAAACTTGTAGGAAGGTAAATAAACGGCACTATTGAATCAACAGCAAAGATAGATAGAGAACTATACATCCTAAAATAACAAGAGGTTAAACAATAAAACATCTTTTTCTATAAGCAGATATTTATTTAGCTTAATACATTTCATAGTATATACATAATTCAAGCATATGTTACTTTATAAACATTGCCAAAACTATACCAGTTATAACTTAGAGCTATACGGCATTATAAGGAATACTATAGGTAAAGTATATCAATTATTTAGAGCACATCCTATATAGAAACATACAAAATAACTACAAGTTGTATTTTGTCTACCTACTTCCATTTAGCTAAGCTACTTTAACCAAAAGCTAAACAATCGAATCTCACATACCTTCTAAAGTACATTTAAATCTACTTTACTCCACCACACTTATATCATTGATGTATATTTCATATAGTACCAGTTGGATCTATTAGCAGAATATCGGCTCTGGGTATCAATATTGTAGTTACAAAGTAAGACCTCACTCACAAAATACATCTTTCAACTCCTATCCTACTTTCACTATATTTAAACCTTGAAGGATGAAATGTCTATCTACAGCCTTCACGGTATCTAAAATTTATTCAAGATAAATAAGATGTTGGTCCAGCTATCACTACCAAAAAACAGTGACGTCTTATTTACCCACTATCCCAGTTCCAAGTATAATTATGACCTAAGCAATTTTTTGATAGGGAAGTTGAAGTTTGGACGGTGAAACTTTCCATTCCAAAACACTTCATTGGTCAGCTTCCTAAGCAACCTACAATTAGACCTTTAAATACTTTGTCATAGTAGCAACTTCTCTCAACTACAAAAGACCAAGAGGTTAATTTCAATTCAAGAAAATCTTTTTACAAGCCATGGCTCTCTACTACCAAATCGTATTCGGCATCCTTATAACCGAGGTAACTACATTATTTTCATTTAAATTTACTCATAAAACTAGATTATCCTATTTTTAGGTTTGATAATCCCTTTACCCCACAAGCTCCGTCGTCCTATACTAGTATGGATTTCCAAGAACCTCATTGGCAAGGTTCAGTACACCTTGAAAATTGTATTTGCCTTCGTCTTCATCCTCTTTGTGGATTCTATTAACCGTATGGTCCGAGCCCAAGAGCGTAATGAGGAAGCTGATAGGGTAGCCGACGTTCGCGTAGACGCCTCTATCAACATCAAGAAGTTCTACAACCAACGTAACATGTACTTGACAGGAGCTACCTTATTTTTATCCTTGGTTTTAAACTACACCTACACTATGATCTTGGAACTCCTCAATACTGAAGAAAAGTTGAACGTTCTGCAACAAAAGGTAATAATTTTTATGATTTTGTTTTTATATTAAAAATGTTTTTGTAGAGTGGTTCAAGTCAACAAACCGAAACTGAATTGGAGAAACAGACCCAAGAAGTCACTAAACTTAGGGATCAGTTAATAGCTGCTAACAAGAAGTTGGTCGATTTCGAGACCCTCAAGAAGCAGGCCGATCAACTTCAAGTTGAGTATCACCGCCTTGCCGATGAACATAACAAACTTACCAATTCCAGTGAACCCAAGAAAGATGCTTAGATGGTTGCTTTCCATCCATTTCGTTATTTCAATTGATTAAATGTATGCTTTTTAGCTGCTTAATATATATATAGAATGTAGTGTTTATGCATTGATTTAGGCAATGTGTATTTTAATTGTAATTTCAAGCTGCCAAGAAAAGCATATATGAAGTTTATAAGTATCTTTTCAATAGGTATGTTAAGTTTACAATTAGTTTAACTTGATGCTATCTAGCTTTGATAGATGAATAGGTAATCAGTCTATAAATAAACTTTGGCATCTGTCAGAGTTTAGTTTAAATATATATATCGGATTGATGAAATGATACTTTACAGTTGTTGAAGAATGGTAGAACTCTGCCTACCTATATAGAGTAAGGAAACCTTACCCTCAGCTTCAAAGTAAAAGGATGTATTATATGATCCTATACATAAACAGTTGGTACTCGTATCAGAAATATGCTCCCATTTATATACCAAGGTTAACAAAGTGCTTTTCAAACTCGAGATAAAGGTTCCAGCTTTGAGTGGTATGGCTACTCCTAGTTGAAAGCCCAAAGATAATTAGGGTGGGTAGCAATCAATCTAGAGAAGCTTTGTTTTGCGATTCCTTGTGATATTGAACAAAAGTGCTGCGCCATATTTCCTAATATCTTCAATATGGTGATGGATTGAATGGTTTATATATTTTACGGCGTATCATCAAGCCTAGCTGCTCATCAATGAATAAATTAAACCTACCTTTTTATTTAGATTTAAATTATTTTAATATCAATATTTTGTCAAATATATATAGCAGCTTAACTAAAAGTATATATATTCAAATTAGGTCGATATATATAGTGATATGCTGAACAAGCAAGTTTGGAAATTTTGTTCTACAGTTTCTAAACCTTTTAGAACTTAAAAGTAGGTAAAAGATATAACTATACTATAAATTTTTGAAATTCATGCAATAAGCTGTATATAAAGTTCAACTAAAAATAAAAAATCTTTACTTTTATACATACATAAACTCCCCAAAATCTCTTTAACAAGCCTGAATCTGGCCGCACTTTAGACTACCATCATCCTTCAAGACACCAAAGTTCTGTTCACAGGAATCTCCACTCTTCCATTTGGCATCGAAAGCCTCCAAGACGAAGTAGTCCATACCAATAGCCTTAGCTTTACATACAAAGCTGTTCAGGAAGGCACATTGGTTCTCCAAACTAGCTGGTTTGAAGGTAGGCAATCTAGAGGTACCTTGACTGGGCCATCCACTTTCTGAGATAACTATCTGCTTGCCAAACTGCTGCTTCAACTTGTTCAATTCATCAAACATACCTTGGATGGAAGTTTCAATTAAACCACTACCATAAGTTGGCGTAAAGTAAGAGTAAATGTTGGCGTATATGATGGCACTGCACTTGGATAAGTTCAAAGTCCATTTGTCAAAGACTTCAACATAGGATACAGGGACGTTCAGGCCGTTGGATTGGAATTTGGATTTGACAATGGAAAGTTTTTCGATGATGCTAGCCTCTGTTGAACCGTTCATTAACTCTTCGTTACCAACAGTGACACCAATTATTATTGAGCTATATTGAGGGTTTTTCAAGGCGGTGATGACGTCTTGAGTTTCCTTTTCAAAACGTCGGGCGCCATCTCTAGTCCAGATACCTAAAAGGACTTTGCAGTCCGATTTGGCTTCCAAGATGGTCTGTAAGACGTAGTCGATCTGGTTGCAATCAGTACCATATAAACGAATTTGCTTGGAATACTTGAGGATGTTTAAGACGTCGGATTTGACTTTGGATTGGCTAGCACAGCTACCTAAGGTGTAGGGAGAGTAGGTTAGTCCTCGAATCAAGTAGTTGGAGCCGGTAGGTGGGCTTGATGGACTGGGCTGGTAGATAGGGGAGTGGGAACTGGGGGTCGAAATTGAGCTTACATGCTGGGCACTGCTGCTTGGGCTACTTACGCTGTATATTGGGCTGGAAGCTACAGGATAGGATGGCGAGGGCGGGGCTACGAAAGTAGGGTAGTTGGGAGGCTCGATGATAGCGCTGGTTACCAAAGGTACAATTGGGTAAGAGGCTGAAGATTGGTTTACAACATAGCTTTGAATAGGGGTCAAGGTAGGCTGCAAAAGGGCAGATTTGGATTTTTTGGCACTACATTTCAACTTGGTAGCTTGGGATTCGTGGACTAAAAGTGCTACTGCTAAGGTATATACCAGTTTGATTACCATATTTTGTTATTAATTAGGGTAAATTTTTATTAGGTGGATGTAAAAATAAAGTCGGCCGAAAGTTGACAATTCGAAATCGGAAAAGAAGATGAAATAGGTTTTGGAGTTGGACTTGGTGATAGCTTTGATAGGCGAACATTTACTAGAGGCACCACGTTTACCTAAAGTTAACGGTTTTACAATTTAGATTTGGGGAGATTGAGGTTGAAGCTAAGCACTGCCGTCCTTCCAAAATTTCCTTATAAGGCGAACTTTTGTTAAGATTAAAAGCAAATTTCTAGATTAGGGAAAAGAAAACTTGTCAGCTCATGACTAGCGGTATGGGGCATTTGTATAACCCACTTGCAATATGATTACAATTCAACCTACCAGTTAAAAGTTGAGTATTTTTAAAGAATCTACCTCTAAGCTGATGTTTTATGGATTCATGGACAGGGCTTTAGTTTGCCATCATATCGATAGCAAGAGCTGAACCTACTTGAAATTGGGATATTTCTATACTCTATTCTTGAATATTCAAAGTTTGAATCCATCAATAAAGCATTAACGAAAACTCCAAACTTATGGATCTTCAAAGTTGAAGAATAGCAATTGAATCCTTTAACTATTTTCAAATAAATTGAAGTTAGTAGCAAGTTTACTTGATAGATATATAGTTGATTCAATAGTAACTCTAGAAAATATTACTATATAGTATTAAAGCTAGAGACTTAATATTGATGGTAATATAAAAATCAAGCTATCTAGCTTGCTTATTTGATTAAAAGCTCAGCAGTTTTGATAGTAGGATATTTAAATATTTTACTCTTGGATTTCGAGTTGAAATCTTTGCAATTAATTAGGAACTACAGGACAATATTTCGTCAAATATAGACTAGTGGGTTATATTAGAAGCACACTATATCAAGCTTTTAGGCATATATTTTGGATGGGATTGGACGGGTAAGTCTAAAAGTTTCGTTCATTAGCTTGCGAACCTCTTATAAATGTAAAGGATGTATTATAGATATAACTACAACAAAGGTATTTGAACTTAAAATAATCAAAAGGTATATATAACCAAACTAAAAATAAAGGAAACTTTACTTTTTACATCTGTAGGATTCAAAAGTCCAACTTAACAAGCCTGAATCTGACCACATTTTAGACTACCATCATCCTTCAAGACACCAAAGTTCTGTTCACAGGAATCTCCACTCTTCCATTTGGCATCGAAAGCCTCCAAGACGAAGTAGTCCATACCAATAGCCTTAGCTTTACATACAAAGCTGTTCAGGAAGGCACATTGGTTCTCCAAACTAGCTGGTTTGAAGGTAGGCAATCTAGAGGTACCTTGACTGGGCCATCCACTTTCTGAGATAACTATCTGCTTGCCAAACTGCTGCTTCAACTTGTTCAATTCGTCGAACATACCTTGGATGGAAGTTTCGATTAAACCATTGCCGTAAGTTGGGGTGAAGTAGGAATAGATGTTGGCGTAGATAATATTGGAAGACTTGGCTAAGTTCAAAGTCCACTTGTTAAAGACTTCAACGTAGGATACAGGGACGTTCAGGCCGTTGCTCTGTAGCTTTGACTTGACAATAGAGAGTTTTTCAATGATGCTAGTTTCCGTTGAACCGTTCATCAACTCTTCGTTACCAA
Source organism: Capillidium heterosporum (assembly GCA_016630905.1). Lineage (NCBI taxonomy): Eukaryota > Fungi > Entomophthoromycota > Entomophthoromycetes > Entomophthorales > Capillidiaceae > Capillidium > Capillidium heterosporum. The sequence continues at coordinate 2,421,013 of WBMQ01000003.1, read as the reverse complement.
CAGTGACACCGATGATCATTGAGCTATACTGGGGATTCTTCAAGGCAGTGATGACGTCTTGAGTTTCCTTTTCGAAACGTTGGGCACCATCACGGGTCCAGATACCTAGTAAAACTTTGCAGTCCGATTTAGCTTCCAAGATGGCTTGCAAGACATAGTCGATCTGGTTGCAATCGGTACCGTAGAGTCGAATCTGCTTGGAGTATTTGAGGATATTGTTTATGTCGGACTTGACTTTGGATTGACTGGCGCAGCCACCTAAGGTGTAAGGAGAGTAGGTCAAACCTCGAATCAAGTAGTTGGAGCTGGTGGGTGGGCTTGATGAACTGGGTTGGTAGATGGCGGAGCTGGAGCTTGGGGTTGAGGTCGAGCTTACTATTTGAGCACTACTGCTTGAGCTGCTTACACTGTAGACGGGAGTAGAGGTTACAGGGTAGGCTGAGGATGAAGGAACTTCGTAAACGGGACTGGAAACTACAGAGTAGGATGGTGAGGGTGGGACTACAAAAGTAGGGTAGCTAGGAGGCTCAATAATAGAGCTGGTTACCGAAGGTACAGCTGGGTAAGAAGTCGAGGGTTGACTTACAATGTAGCTTAAAGCAGGGGTCGAAGTAGGCTGCAAAAGAGTAGTTTTGGACTTCTTGGCACTACACTTCAACTTGGCAGCTTGGGACTCGTGGACTAAAAGTGCCACTACTAAGGTGTATAACAGTTTGGTTACCATACTTTGCTATTAATTAAGGTAAGGCTTATTAGGTGGATATAAAAGTAGGGTCGGTAGTTCGCTCAACAATTCGAAATCGAAAGAAAATTGAAATGAAATTTGAAGGTGGGACTTGGTGATAGTTTTAATACTTGGAAATTTACAAAGTACAAATTAAGGAGTGCAAAGTAGTTATAAGGTGGTCTTTATATCCAATCTATTTTTATAAGATATACCTTGGACTTTGCTGGCGTACTTTTACTAATTTCTGAAGTGGAAAATATATTTCGGTAAACTAAATTATTCTTGGGTACCTCTCAAAAAAATTCTAGTTCTGATAGAAGGATAAAGGGTTTGTATAGGTCAACTGTAAACCTAAAGATCCAATAAAATCAAGGATTTCAGCCTATTATGGGCTGCTATGGTGGTTTAAAGTTAAGGTTTACGGTAATATGGTAAGCTTCCAGGTTTAAAGTCTATGATGTGTATGTGCTTTATTTATACATATTACCGAGATTACTACATTACAGCTGCTCTATACTTTACCAAATTTATACTTGTTCCTTTGTCGTCTATTGATTTTATTGGAGTACTTGGCTCCATAAATCAATTGAAATGTTCGGTTGAACTAAACTGGACCTAAATTTCCTTATTAATGGGTGAAAGTTTATGATAAGGTACTATGATATAAGCAAATATATGGTTCATGGTCAAGAACATATTGGTTTGTGTTGACTTATACTTGAATGTTCCTTACTGAAAGGGATTTTAGGTATTACGTATCGTACGTTGGTACTATATCCAATCCTTCTGGAAGTTTGGTAAATGGTATTTGGATTGGAATGAGGGTTGATATTGAGATGTGCATCTACATGTTACTGCTCGTTTCCAAAGATGCTTTTGAAAGCGACTATAGAGATTAATAAACCCCTATACCTCCTATCTTGTAAAAGTTTGGAAATTAATTCTGGCTAATTTTTATAAGGAAACTAAAAGAATTGCGGACTGAGAAAGTTAGATAGTATATAGGTTGGCATATTATTGGATGTATCAATAAGTTGATGAATTAAAAGAGGAGCTCGTGTTTAGAATAAATTGATGGCAAACCATTGACAAAACTGCAGACCTATTTTTGTCAAAAGTCAACTCCAAAGTTCAAAGGATAGTGGGGATTGAAACTCTAATCCTCGGTTTTAGGGTCAATGAAAATCGTAAAGGGCAGCAGGGAAAGCTTGTAATAGTATTTCATTCATAGCCTTGACTATCGAATCCTAATAGTTGTCAAGATGTATCGAAATAAACATGTTGATCCAGGAATTATAATTTACTAGCTTGGATTATGTTTTAAATTTTCATCAGCTTTGAATTCCATTTCAATGTTTTCATTTATAGTAAACTGATAGGAGGTAATGACACGAAAGCCAGTATTCATTCAACTCAAACTCTTTAGCTAATCTCTATATGATCTATTAAGCTCATCGACAATTGCTTTGAAATTTTGCTCTCGAGTTATAAAATAAAAGGTTGGACTTGAAAACCATATACTTCAAACAAAAGTTTAAAGATTTTGAACTATTCCTTGTTGAATACGAACATGTTGCAAATGATTAAGCATTTTATCTAACGCCAAGGGCTGTATATAGTCCTTCAATGGAGTAATTCAAATTAAGTAAATACAAAATGCCAAGTTGAAACAAAGTCGCTAGCTTTGACTTTAGATCTGGTGATCGAAATGATGTAACTCGAATATTTTCGACTATGGCTTTTAATTGGTGAAATAGTAAAGTAGTGCACGTAGATACTCATCTATTTGTTAAAACACTTGTATACACCAATTGCTTGGCTCTATAATTCTCAGATTATTATACCAACTTTCCTACATCTAAAGGTAACAGGAAAAGAATGATTGTGTTTTCATCAACAATTCAAAATGAACGACATGGAAAGGAAGTCTAAAAAGCCACCAAGTAAGATTCGATTATGAGATCGTATAACATTTACCTTTATTTTCAACTTAGATACTGCATTTAAACAACAGCGATTAAAGTCATGGCAACCTATCTTGACTCCTAAAGGAGTTCTTCCTTCTCTCTTCTTCCTAGGTGCTGCCTTCGCCTTACTTGGTGGTCTCATCATATATAGCTCCGAACAAGTACCTACTTTATTATACCAAAATTATAAAGTTATTTTATTATGTAGATATCCGAGTTAACTATCGACTATACGGACTGTGACAAAACCAACAGTACTTATACCAAAATAGATTCCAGCAAATTCAACTTTAAACTACCAACCTCAAAGGACGATACCTTTGAAGCACCTTACTACAAGTCGGAGTCAGTAGCACTATCTAAAAATCCCAATAAGTTAAATGCTACAAAGTGTACCATTAGATTCACCAACTATAAGGACTTGCCTCACCCTTTGTATCTTTATTATGAATTGACTAACTTCTACCAGAACCATAGAACCTATGTCAAATCTCTTTCCTACCCCCAGCTGCAAGGTGAAGATGCTCCTGTTGATATGTTGGAATCATGTAGTCCGTTGCATATTGATCCAGCATCTAAAAAGCCCTATTATCCTTGCGGACTTATTGCTAACTCGGTATTTAATGGTATTATATTCTTTATTTTTATATTGACATTTATTTTCTAGATACCTTCTCGGGGATTAAGAGAGTCGACGACTCCGACTTCTTGTACGAATTTTCAGACAAAGGTATCGCTTGGGACGCTGACAATAAGCGTTTCGGCACTACCAAGTACGCTTTAGATGATGTAGTTCCGCCACCAAACTGGCAACTCAATTATCCCAATGGTACCTATACTAAAGAATACCCTATCCCCGATTTAAGAACCGATGAGCACCTTATGGTTTGGATGCGTGTAGCTGCCCTTCCCAACTTCCGTAAGCTGTACGGTAGGAATTTGAACGATACTTTGTCCAAAGGCACCTATTTTATTGAGATTATGATGCGTAAGTTGAGGTTCTTTTCAAAGCTGTTTACTAAAGTAATTGATGTTTTAGAGTACGATATTTCGCAATATGGAGGGACGAAATCCATAGTTTTATCGTCAGTAGGTAACTTTGTGGAACGTGGATCGTTCTTAGGCTTTGCTTACATCGTTATGGGTGCTATCTGCGTGCTGGCCGCTATTGTATTTACCGCTAAACATGTCTACCAACCTAGGTATGTTGAAATATGTTTGTACTTTATTGATCAATTTACTTTCTATTAGGAAATTGGGAGATCATACTTTTCTCTCTTGGAACCAGAATGCGAACCAAGCATCCACCAGTTGATCTTTGGCATCTATAGTTTTGTAGCGTATATTTAAAATAATTTATAATGGTTATTGGCTTGATGTTTTAGTTTTTTAATTGACATTTACCTGTGCTATTTAATTGATGTTCTTTGGCCTATAGCAAAATTTATATTAGCTTTATAAAGGATGAGGACATATTCTCATTTGTTTAGGCATAACTTTTATTGTAGTAGTCGAGTAAATCGTTTAGAATGTACTTAAATATATTACTTTGAATATTTAAATGGTTTAAATTGACTGTGTTTCTTTTTTTTAAAACTTCTAAGTATAAAAATTTCGATAAATATATTAATTTAAGAAGCCAAAATAAACTAAAAACACATGCAATTTTTAATAGAAAACTGGTCTACCTATTATTTTAAAAGAATACAAAGCTAATTGGATAGCCTCATTCCAATCAAGGCAAATTCAACAGAAGGCCAATTGAAGCCAAACCATTAAAGTGGAATTGATGGAGTTGATTATTCCTTATTAGAGGTTGTAGAAACTAAAGATGAGCGAGATAGAAAGGAAATCTAGGAAACCAGCAAGTACATTTTGATAGATATAGTTTGGAATACTTACAATAGGTGTAAATTAGATACGGCATTTAAACAGCAGCGGTTAAAGTCATGGCAACCCATCCTAACTCCAAAAGGAGTTTTACCTTCATTATTTTTCCTTGGGGCTGCCTTTGCTTTACTTGGTGGTTTAATTCTATACCATTCCGATCAGGTAATTGTTTCAACATTTCATCGCTTTAGCTTTATTTCTATCATCTAGATATCCGAACTAACCATCGATTACACGGACTGTGACAAGACCAACAGTACTTATACCAAAATAGATCCCAGCAAATTTCAGTTCCGGCTACCCACTTCTAACGACGACACCTTCGAAGCACCTTACTACAAGTCAGAATCGGTTGCTTTACCCAACAACCCCAACAAATTGAATGTCACCAAGTGCACCATTAGGTTTGATATTCGTGCCGACCTACCTAAACCTTTGTTCTTGTACTACGAACTGACCAACTTTTACCAAAACCACAGAACTTACGTCAAGTCCCTTTCCTACCCCCAGTTGGAAGGTAAAAATGTCCTCCCCAAAGTCTTGGAAAGTTGTGCTCCTTTAGATATTGATAAAGATACTGGAAAACCTTACTACCCTTGTGGGCTTATTGCTAATTCGGTGTTCAATGGTAAGTAAAATAGGAATCATGGTCTTAAACTGAACTTTATTTTTTAGATACCTTTTCGGGCCTCACTAGTAGTAACGACCCCAACTTTGTCTATCAATTTTCGGAGAAAGATATCGCTTGGAAAGCTGACAAACCTAGGTTCGCCAAAGCTAGCTTCCCTTTGGATGAAGTCTTACCACCACCAAACTGGCAACTCAACTATCCCAATGGAACTTATACAAATGAATATCCCTTCCCCGATTTGAGTACCGATGAACATCTGATGGTTTGGATGCGGGTAGCTGCATTACCCAAGTTCCGCAAATTGTATGGTAAAAATTTGGATCAGCAACTGCCCCGAGGTCGTTACTACATTGAGGTTCTGATGAGTACGTTATATTTTTGAAGTTGATACTGATTTTGATTAGAATATAATATTACAGAGTATGGAGGAACCAAGTCTTTGGTACTGTCGACAGTGGGTAAATTTGTAGAACGGGGTTCCTTCTTAGGTTTTGCGTACATCGGTATGGGCGCCATATGTGTACTTGCAGCCATCATCTTTACTGCCAAGCATGTCTATCAACCTAGGTATTTTATATCAATATTTTTGTATGTTACTGATGCTTTTTTTAGAAAATTGGGGGATCATACATACCTCTCTTGGAACCAGAATCAGAATCCAGTATCCAACCATTAACTTTTAGCTTTTATATGTAGGAGTGTGTATTTAAAATCTTTATAAATTTGGTCCGATTTGTAGTATTTCCTTAGTTATATAAGTATTGCTATTTAATATTGCTTATAGCTGGGTTTTGTTTTGAATTTTTACTATTGGTATACATGCTTTATAAATAGTATAATTGAATGAAGCTTGATTTAAATGTACTAAATAGCATTTTCTTTGTCCAATTAACTTTCCATTGATTAAAAAGCGATAGTTTAATATAGATGGAGTCTAGCTAAGTTCGAAACACCTACATCTCTGTTTAGCTACTTTACCTTTGACCACCTACTTTCATATTATATTTTAGCAAAATCTTTAGCAAGTTTTATATAATACCATCAAGGAGGAAATGCTAGCTACATTTAATGTCAAAACTGCTGATTTCCTAATATCCTAATAATCGTAGCATATTCTCCAATGTATCTGTTGATAATAGAGAAAAGTGGAAATAATGTGAAGCGCCTTTGAAATGCACTATACATCCTTCTTAGCTATCGCTTTGAAATATACTTCACATCACTAAGGAATTTGCCAAAGTTTTCCTAAATAAAACAATAAGCTGATAAAATGGACGTATTCAAGTAGAGTTTTACTACACACCTAAACAAGCAAAAAGCACCACAGTGATCATTAAGTTAAGTTCTGAACGATAACCCTATCGTATATTTTGATGGAGTTTTATGGATAAACCTTTAACCCATTTTTTAAAGTATTTAGGACAGGTTATATTCGAATAGGTAGCGAATTTATACTAAAAGCAAACTTATATTTAAAATTTTAATATAAACTAGACATTCGGTCTCATTTTTCCATTGGATCCACAACATAAACTTGCTAGAAGTAGCTACTTGCAGATCCATCCACCATTATATTGCTTTACCGGAAACCCACAAATATGTAATGTTCAAGGGACTTGCCTGTATGATGGTTTAGTCGGAAAACACCCTCATTAGGATAATAGCTTATAGATCTGGTAACGAACAGTGGTCTTAGTAGCGCTGTTTAATTTTGAAACTCAACCTTGTGGTCAAGGGACGTTAGGATTGAGCTACAAGGCTTTCAACTCATATTTACCAATTTTGTACTTAGTCCAGCCTTTTCTCACGACGTAGGTGTTGGAATTTGGATTGATAATCCGAAATGCTTCCAAAAGCAAAGAAATTGGTGTTGGTTTCCCTATTAAAAATTAATCCGACGAAAAGGTGTCGTACAAATCGAAGCTGGTGATGTCAAATGGAAGCTAAGATTCAGGGAAACGTGACCGTTCAAATCTGTCTTAGTTTTTACAAGCAACTTTTAACTGTAGTGGTTCTTTGCTTCCACTATCGTTAAAATCAAAATAAGGCAGTGGATATGAGGAAATAAGTCCTTTGCCTAAACTAGATTGCACAAAACCTTGCTATGTTTAACAGAATAAGTTGGATACGGTGAACTTGATGGATATGGAAATAAGGGGGTGACTATAATGAATCAAGTTAAACAAAAATAAAAGAAACGGAGTATACTACAAAAAACCTGGACTAGTCTTTATTAAGGAATCGCAGTATATAAGTTAGGGAAAAGGTAGTAACCAAAATTTTAAAACTCCTTTCCATCTCCATACCAACTATTGCTTTTACTACCAAGACAAGGAAGGATGCCCATCAAGTTTATTTTGGAAAAGTTGAAAAAGACGAACAAGACCAAGGTGGAAAAGGCTTCCAAAGGGAAGGAGAAGATCAAAGTGGATGAGAAGACGAGGGACCTAGATACTGAATCAATAACCAGCGTGACAAAGCTCAGCTTCAACAACAAAGTTAACCCTACGACCTTAATCGAAGCTGTAAAAGCACAGGACGAAGCTCCAACCAATGAAGCCAGTGAAATAATCGAGGAAGGACTACTAAACCGAAGGTCCATCTCCATCTACTCGCAAGAAGATGTTCAAGAGAAGCAAGAGACCATCGCCCAAAAGCTACACGTTAAAGAACATAAATTCAGCTCCAGCGACCCCATAATTACCAACAAGACTTTGAACATCAATCAACAACTCGGTACCGTCCAACTCAATCAGCTATACAACTCTATAAAATCCCCTTTAGCTTCCTTCTTCCCTACTCACTCACCGACTCCATCCGACGACCCTGGCTTAGAAGAGACCAAAAATCAAAATGGGTTCGTCAACTTCAACCCTAACTACAAGCCACCTAAAAAAGGTAAAGGCAGACCTTTTCGAATTTTATCTATTGATGGTGGAGGTGTCAAAGGTATAATACCGGCTACCATACTGCACCAATTGGAGGTTCAGGCCAACAAACCTATTCATCAACTTTTCGATTTGATAGCTGGCACTTCGACTGGGGCTATACTTTCAGTTATGCTGGTTTTACCCGATGATGACCCCAACAACTTGAACAAACCCAAGGTACCGTTTATTTTATATATATTTATTGATTATATTTCTATAGTTTAGAGCCAGTGATGGGGTAAATCTGTACTTGGAGAAATGCCCCCAGATCTTCCAAACGACTATGCTGCGTAGGATCAAGACTTTGGCTGGCCTTGCTAACGCCCAATACTCCTCTACTAACAAACGTCAGGTGCTGACTAGTTACTGTAAGGACCTGAAGATCAGTGACTTGCTAGTTGATTGCATCATCCCTACTTTCGATATAAGGTAAATTGGAACGATATCCTATAATTTTTGGACTAATTTTCATCTGTCAATAGGGAAGGGAAACCCTACTTCTTCAAGTCGAGTAAAGTACGTCGTAACGGTTCAAAGTCCGATTATAAATTGGTTGATGTTTTGGATGCTACTTCGTCAGCTCCTACTTACTTTGCACCCCATCAGGTACTTGGGTACGACGCCCCAGAACCGCAAAATTATAGGAGCTTTTTAGATGGTGCTATAACTGCCAACGACCCAGCCTTATGCGCCCTAGCTGAAGCCTACCGGTACTACGATGCTGATCCTCAATCCACTGTTCTAGTGAGTTTAGGTTGTGGAAGTTCCAGTATTGGTGTCGACCACAACTTGGCTAAAAATTGGGGTGCTTTGAATTGGGCACCTTACTTCCCCAACTTGATGTTGAGTTCTAGTGTCAATACGGTGCATTATCAGCTGAGTCACCTTATCCCACCCAAACATTACTTTCGATTGCAAACTGAGTTACCGAACGATAAGAACGACATCGATAATGTGCAGATGCAGCATTTGACTTGGTTGAAGGATCGAGGTGATTCATTGGCTGCGAAGCATAGGGAGGATATTCAAAGACTAGCTGAGTTGTTGAAGGAGCTGGGGGAGTTGGGTAAGCACTATAAGAAGGATTCTTGCAATGACAAGGTGAGTTATACTCCTAAGGATAATACGTTGAATAATGTGGATGAAAGTTTGTTGCAGCAGCTGAAGGTGGGGGCTTAGAATTTATGGGACTTTAGTGTGAGTGTATATAGTTTGGTTAGTAGCTACTTGAAAATTTCCGGCTTCCTTCCTTTTCCCTTTCTTTAATGATGTATATGTATGTATATGATTTTTACTAATTAAATTTCTTCTTACTGTTAACATTTACTGTGACTCTACTTGTTAGCTACATAGAATTTGGGTTCCGTTTAAAGGTTAGGGAAACTTGTCCAATTTTTTAATCATTTTATCGTATTTAGTTGTTTACATTTACTGCCAAGGTCAAATGTCATACTTTGTAGTTTAATGGTATAGCACTTAATATCCAAACATACAATAGTGAAGAGGAGTAGATTATAAAGCTTTTGATACATTTCAAAAATAAAAGATGTACAATGGATTCAAGCTAATATTTATAACTAAAACCAGTTGATTATCCATTTGAAAGCATTAAACAGCTTTAAAATGAATAAATATATAAGGTATAGTGGTATGGAATGACTTGTCAGTTTAAAGAACGTTCGTATAAAACCAAAAGGCTATAGATAAAAACTTGGAGTAGGATTGAATATAAACAAGGTGAAAAATAAAATTATTTACTAAAGAATCTTACTTTCTATAATTTTGCTCATTTCTTCAAAAGACCGATTCTTCGCTGAGACATCTTTGACCATTTTGAATAGTTTTAAAGTAACTTTGGATGGTAAATTTACAAAGGATAAATGAAATAATTATTGTTCGTTGAATGTTTACCTTTGCTCTTGGTATTCGTACTCATCTTTACCTTTGGATTTATTTAATTGGATGTTGAGTTCATATTGTAGATTTGGACGATTGAAATTACTCGGCTCAAATAGATTGGAACAAAACAAAATACTAAGACGTAGTTGTTTTCATAAGTTTACTTGATAGCCTCTAAAGTGAAAACCATATATTCGAGCCGGCTGATTAGCCTGCGTCATCCATTTCAAAGGACTGCCTCGGGAAAAGTATTTCCAACCACAATACACTTGTACATCTGTAATAGGTATACCCCGGTTAAACTTTACACATGTCAAATATTCCCAGTCCTCACGTTCAATATAAATCTAGATTTCATACTGAAGCGGCTGACCATAACCTTGAAAATAATTTCACAATGATCAAATTTTACACTTAGAAGCAGGTCTATGAGATCACGAGACTTCATGACCTTAACCTAACCAATCCTCGACAACCTTGGAAACTTCTTGAGGAAGTTAAATATAAATACCAGACATGCGACTAATCCATCAATTTTATAAAAATTTACAACGTTTAAAGTAAACAAGCTACTAATCCGAAGCAGAAACTTATAAAGCTGTTTAATAGTAAGATGACCGTCATTCCAGCTACCGTATCCCCTCTATACTCTGTCAAGTACCCTGCCAAAGAGCACGTTGCCAAGGTCGTTGCCAACCTCAAGACTTTGGTCCCTAACTCGGAAAACCATGTCTTTTACCTACAGGGTGATGTACACTCCTGCCGTCACAATACCGATATGGTAAGAACTATATATAAGATAATGGGTTCTAATGGCCTTTATTTAGGACGAACCTTTCCGTCAGGAATCCAACTTCTTCTATGTAACTGGTAAAGACTAAATTTAAATCAGGTTTTTAAACATTATATTTCTGTAGGTGTTGACCAACCTGGTTACCACGTAATAGTCGACGTAAACACCGGCAAGTCCACTTTATTTGCCCCCAAGATCCATGACGACGAGATTATGTGGATTGGTGCCCAACGTAAATCTATAAAGCTGCAGCTATAAACTAATCTTTTCACAGCTACTCTTGAAGAACAGTCGGCAACCTATGACATAGATGAGATCAAGTACGTCGAAGAGCTTGTCCCTACTTTGGAAAAGTTGAGTTCAGATGCTACCATCCACACCTTCACCGGTGTCTTCCCCAACGAGTCTATCACCCAATTCTCCACCAAGTCTACGACCGAATACCTGGAGACGTAATTTTCCACTTTGTTTTATGCTGACTTTAGTTTAGTGCTTTGAATGAGGCTCGTATCACCAAGTCCGACTTTGAAATCTCTCTTATGCGTGAAGCTAACCGTATCAGTTGGTAAGCTATTTTAGCTAGATTTTTGTATTCATTTTAATTTATAGTGAGGCCCATGTCCTTCTTATGAAACACGCTCAAGCTGGTATGAACGAACGTGAACTTCACGCTCTATTCGCCTACCACTGCCACAAGCATGGGTATTTCCTTTTTCCCATATCGCCGCACTAACCAACTTGTAGATCCTCCGGATTAGGCTACAACCCTATTGTCGGTTCCGGTGAAAACGGTGCCATCCTCCACTACCACCAAAACTGCGCCAACATTAAGAAGGAAGGTGAGCTTGTCTTGGTAGATGCCGGTTGTGACTTCCGTTACCACGCTGCTGACATCACCCGTACCTTCCCCGTCGCCGGTAAGTTCACTGAAGACGGCAAGGCCATCTATCAGCTTGTCCTCGACATGCAGAAGGCCGTCCTAAACGTCATCAAGGCTGGTGATCTGTGGGAAGATATGCACCGCCTCGCTATGAAGGTTGCTGCCGAAGGTCTTGTCAAGCTCAACATCGTCAAGGGTCCCGCTGAGGAAGCTTTGGCTTCGGGTGCTGTCGCTACTTTCTTCCCTCATGGCTTAGGTCACTCCATCGGTTTAGATGTCCACGATGTCGGCGGCTACCCCAAGGGTGTCGAACGTATTCAGGAGCCTGGTATCCGCTACCTGCGTATGCGTCGTAAGCTGCTACCTGGTATGGTAGTTACTGTCGAGCCTGGTGTATACTTCTCCCCCCCTCTCATTGATGCTGCTCGTGTTGATGCTAAGGCTGCTGCCTTCATCAATTTTGAGGTCGCCGAACGTTTCGTCAAGGTCGGTGGTGTACGTATTGAGGATTCAGTTGTTATTACCGAAACTGGACATGATAACTTGACTCCTCTACTTAAGGAAGTTGATGAGATTGAAGCTTTGTTCAACTAGTTATTTTGGATTTAATAAATGGATATTTTATGTTACTATATATGTTTAGCTGGCTAAATACTTTGACATATATAGTTCAAAAACCTTTATACTACCGTCTTATTTATCAAAATGTACTGTTAGCATTTTGATACGTTATAAAGTCTAAAGATTTCTAATATGTAGGAACCTGCCTCTATCAGTATACGATATTGATTTAAATGGTAGATTGGTTTATATTAGCTACACTGATATAATGAAAGTTTAAAATAGGGAAACTGATACTATACTTAAATTGACAGCTACCATAGTTTTCAGAAGCTTGTTGAAATATTGATTTCGGAGTCAAGGCAATTTAATAGCTCCAATGGCTCTGTCCTTGTAGCAGGATTTATTTGTAAGGAAATATCATCATATATAGTAGAGTGGGAGCTAAAAAAAGCTGCTGGTAAGTTTGGCTTTTGGATTTTACAACAGGTCAAGATAGTTTAGTCTTAATTCTTTCATATGTGATATCTGATGTTATAGTTCCTTGAATCTTGTATTAAAATTTATCAGATAACAGGTTCTTTGCTACTAAACGATGATAGACTTTAGGACATCGTAAACCTTGCTTTTTATCGTTGGAATCGATCACTCTCCATTACATTCCTTGAAGTTTGCACTTAGTAAGTTTTTATTAGGATAACAGATGCCTTTGGTACTAATCCACAGGACCTGTACCCGATAGATTTCATAATATTAAAGCATTTACCCTGATGTGGCTCGTCTTGTTTCCCATACTATACCTGATAATGGCTCTACTACTGGAATTATAGGTCAAAGGTATTCCATAGAATACATACCAAGCCTGTTTTCTTACTACTAAGGCTGGCAACCTTTTATGGTTTACTGTACTACCTATACTTGATGTACTCTGCCCATTCTAATAAAAGCCAAAGTTCTTTTCAAGAGTTTTGATTAAAGAGGACGATGTAATTACTATTTGAAAGTGCTGTATGTTACAGCAATATATTTTCATATATATATAAATCAGTAAAATTGGTTAGTAAAATTTGTAAAAATAATATTGACTTAACGACAGTCGAATGGCATATGACAAAAATACCAAATAGCTAAAAACACTATAGAATGAAATGAATTTCATAAGGTAAATAATTCAATTAGAATTTTATCCTATGCTATCAATTGTGAAAAACAACGCTAAAATGAAAAGTAGAGCATATAAAATTAAAAAACAATAAGCTTATAAATTGAAAATAGTTACAATTTATAAATATTTGGGATCTCTGAACTTGTTATCGGCAGCACCAATCTTGACCATCAGGTTTCTATCTAAGGAAGAGTACCTAGGCTCCGACCTAATAACTGAACCGATGGACATAATACCTGAAAAGAAGGCACCCGAACGCAACATATTCTGTCCGATAGTACGCATGTATCCGTTAGGACCTGGGCCGTAACTAAAATGAAAACGATAAGTAAATAAAAGTTGAAAACTAAAGAAAAGTAGTTACAGTAGCACGGTTATGGTACCCATAACTAAACCTATGGATAGACCCATAGTGCCTCCCATCATCAAGCCGAACTTTAACTTTTCGAAAAAGGTAGGTTGTCCCTGTTGACTCATCTTGTGCTTTTGGCTAGTATCTCAAGTTGAAAATGTAAAAATACGTCAAAGTTGAAAGTTTGGAATTTGAAGGTGTGGGTAGGCAAATCTTTTTTTGCAAATCTGGAGTTTGGTTCAAGAATCTGCAAATTGCCTATACTCAGTCAAGTCAACTTAACAAGAAATACACTGGACTTTGCAGTAGCCAATAAAATGACAGTAAATATAGAATAATTCGATAGTTTAGCTAGGATGGCATTAGAGCTTTGGATAAGGGATCGAAAACTATACTGACATCACACCTTTTGAATTCAACAGGAGCATTTGAAGATATTCAACTCAGCATCTCGAAGTTTGAAGTCCAAACAACACCAGTTATGGGAAACCAACTTTCAACTTCTATACCCTCAACTTCAACCGCCGGTATTGACAGCTACCTCGAAGAGCTTGTAGGTTTACGTTACAACAAAAGGTTAGTTTCATCCAAGCTAAATTCCAACATCGATAAAGTTTAGGTAATGGGCGTTTCCTAAAGACGGTAAAGGCCGACAGCTTAACCGGACCGGTAGTTATAAAGATCTTGGTGAAGCCTTCCATTCAATTCTCTTTTCAAAAACATGTCAAGGCACTTATAGGTTTCTTTAATTTAATTAATAAGCTGACTTTTTTCTTTATCTAGCGGATAAAGAGAAGCTACGAGACAAAGCAAACACCTTTCCTTACCAGTTCTGCTTGGAAACTGAAAAAGCGGTTTACCTAGTTCGTGAGTACTTTAACTCTTCTTTATACGACCGCATTAGGTATATTTTATTAGCCGCAAAGACAATTATGTTGAAATTAGATAAATAGTACTCGACCATTTTTAGATACGATTGAAAAGAAGTTTATTGCCTTCCAGCTACTTATGGGTTTATCCAATAGTCACGCCAACCAAGTAAACATGAATTTTAAACGAACTTCTAGTTTAAGTAACTATTAGGTCTACCACGGAGACCTCAAAACAGAAAATATAATGGTAACCAGTTGGAACTGGGTCTACCTAGCCGACTACGCCCCTTACAAGCCTATCTACCTACCTGAAGACAATCCCAGTGACTTCACCTTCTTCTTCGACACCGCAAAGCGTCGCAGCTGCTACCTAAGTCCCGAACGGTTTTATGACCCCAGTCGTCAACCCAATTTAGTAATAGAAGGCCAGCGGGCTCTCTCGCTCCCTGCCCCCCGCAATCCTGGCAATGCAAAGATGGACATTTTTTCGTTAGGGTGCTGTATAGCTGAGCTGTTTGTCGAAACTTCGCCTACTTTCCTATTGAGTCAGCTGTTGAGCTATAGGAGGAATGAGTTCGACTTGAATCAAGTTCTTAATCCTATAGAAGATAGAGGTATCAGGGAGTTGGTAGTGGATATGGTTCAGTTGGATCCAGATAATCGCAAGTCAGCCAAGGACTACCTTGAGTTGTGGTAAGAATTTTAATTTAGCAAGATATCAGGATCTGATAGTTATCCAACTTAGGAAGGATAGAGCTTTCCCTTCCTACTTCTACACTTCGCTGTATCCCTTCATGGTAGCTTTGGTGGACCCCAACCCCGTACAGTTCGGACTAGCACCCAATCATCTAGAGCTTCAATCAGACGGTCGTATCCTCAAATTCAATCAAGAATTCGACAGTTTGTGTAGATCTTACCATTTCCAACTTACAGGTAAGTTTAAACTTTTGTTTTATAACTGATGTTTGGATAGAGGAACTGTGGGCAAAAGAGGCGAAAATAGAACCTGAAACAAGTAAGCGGCTTATACGAAATATAAATTTTAACTTGATCCTAGGTGATGTGGCCGTCATCCTATGCAGTGTGCTTACCGCCTCCTTACGTAATTGTATCTACCCCTCTTCCAAAGTTTTGGGGTTGGAGATGCTGTTAGTGCTGGGGAGATATCTTAGTGACGCCATGAAGCTGGATAGGCTAGTCCCCCATATCGTCGATTTAGTTAACGATACCAATCCTACTGTGCGCTGTCAATCGGTGCTTACCCTTGCCGCCATCTTGAGATCGGTAGGTCAACTCACCCAGATTAACGTCCTGCTATTCCCGCAGTATCTACTACCCAAACTGAGACCGCTTCTCATGGATACAGAAGTGGTAGTAAGATGTACTTATGCCAGTCAAATTTCCTCTCTAGCTGGATCTGCTAAGCGATTCTTTGATATAGCTCAAGTAACTTTTAAGTTGATGAATTGCTTCTAAACTCTTTTTTGATATTTTTAGCCTTTAGATCCGGAGTTGATACCTCAAGATATCTACCAACCCTTTTTGGATCACGTCTCCACTTTACTTATCGATGGGGAATCTACTGTCAAGCGGAATCTGCTAGGCTCCATAGGGGAGCTGTGTAAGTTGTTCGGGCAGCAAAAGGCGAACGACATCTTCTTGTCCCATATGATCACTTACCTTAATGATAGGGATTGGCAACTTCGTTGGTAGCTATTTTTTAACTATTTCTTCAAAAACTCCAAACTAATTTCTTTATTCTGATAAAAGTGCTTTCTTCGAAAGTATAGTTGAGGTTGGAGATTACGTAGGTGGACGTTCCCTTGAGGCTTATATCCTACCTCTTATGACCCAAGCTATAACCGGTAAGCCTTATTCAAGCCCACCTCAGCCTACTAATTTTTTAAATTATAAAGATAGCGAACCTTTTGTAGTTGAGAAAGTAGTTCAATCTCTGGCTTCTCTAGTTCAGCTGGAGTTATTTACCAAGCTGACGTTATGGGAATTGGTTAGCACTATCGTTCCTCTACTAGGTCATCCTACCATTTGGATTCGTTACGGTAGCATTTTTATTAGAAATTTGGAAAGCTAAAAAATTGAATATTTTAGCGGCAATTCGTTTCATCTCGGTGACTGCAGAAAAATTACAGCCTTTAGACCGGCTTACAGTTATAGCTCCAGCCATTACACCCTATGTCAAGTTTAACCCGATCGATGACTTCAGCCCCCTATCCATTGCTCAAGCTCTTGCCACTCCCGTATCTTTTGCATTTTTGAATTTGGATTAACTTACAGCTATAGATGAATCGTACCCTCTTTGATGAGGTACTGACTTGGCCAACCCCCAACTCGGCACTGTGGAGCCAACTCAGTACCAGAGCTGCCGAAAAGGATACCGGTGAGACGACCTTGGTGCAACCTTTAAGCTTACGAGATGCCGATCTACTCAAGCGATTTTTCAACCACAAACCTAGTAAGTTCGACGTCCAACGGCTAGATGCCATGCGCGACTACTTGATCAAGGTGGCAAGTGCCCTCA
Organism: Capillidium heterosporum; assembly: GCA_016630905.1. Lineage (NCBI taxonomy): Eukaryota > Fungi > Entomophthoromycota > Entomophthoromycetes > Entomophthorales > Capillidiaceae > Capillidium > Capillidium heterosporum. The sequence continues at coordinate 2,403,807 of WBMQ01000003.1, read as the reverse complement.
AATTTGCTCAAAAGAAATCTACCTACGAAGTCAACTCAAATTCCAACAAGCTACATTCAGTACAGGTACTGTTCAATATGAAAGATGATTCTAAAATTTGTGGATGTAGGGTCCTTTACATCTGACTGGTTTGGGAGTAACCCCTCGAACTGAGTTTTTCTATGCTCCACCGAACGACGACCTTTTGAGTAAGAGTCAGATCGACGATTTTGAAAGCATATTGGGGGACTTCCAGCCATTGAACGCCTATGTACTGCCTGAGAATCCCACTGATACCAGGTACTTTTAAAATTTAGAATGCTAATCGATTTACAAAACCTTAGCTTGAAAAGGCTGTCGTTGATGGGTAGTTCGAAACCAATGGGTAGGGAGGTTGCCAGTGTACCTGTCAGTCAAAGCTCGACAGTAACCAATGGTATATACCATCCAAATCGGTAGCTAACTATTTATTCTGTGTAGATACAATGACACGCAGGCACAGTGACGTACCGACCAGCCCAACCGGTGTAAAGGCTCTAGCCCAGACTGCCACCACTTCGACCACCTGTCACCTCGAGGTACGACCACGGTATTCCTATCAACGAGAGCGGTAGCGATCTAGCTACCTCGACCTATCCCTCTCGGCACCTTCCCATCGAGTTAGATTCCGACTCATTTGACACACTGCAAGCGTTCGCCATCCAGAAGCGGATCCGAGATCTACCTCTCAGCGACCAAATAGATCTACCTGGGTCAGAACCTAGTCCTTACCACTCTACCCACCCCGACCACAGCTCTACAGTAGCCGGTACCTCCTTTTTTACAAATCATTTTTAGCTTATCTTTTGAATTCGTAGAACTTCCCAGTCTGAGCTTGCAGCGCCTACTCCGCAAGAAGGAGCGGGAGGTCTTCCCTACTCCACTTGTAGGCTACGGACCCTCGGTAAGCAATTTACCTTCAGTTGCCAACCTCGACCACCTACCCCTCTCAGTTACAGCACGCGAATCTCTAGTTAACGGCACTAAGGCTTCCACCAACGAACGACATAGGTCTTGGATCCCCAAGGGAAATCTAGTGGTCCAGTTAAAGGAGCATTCAGGTGCTATCAACGCACTGAAGGTGGCTCCTGATCATCGGTTCTTCGTAAGTGGTTCTGACGATGCTACCATCAAAGTTTGGGATAGCGTTCGCTTAGAGTTCAATGGGACGCCTAAATCGCAATTGACGTACTACCACCTGGGTGGGAAGATTGTGGCCATGGCCTTCATAAAGTCGACCTACTGTCTAGCAGCCGCCAACGATCGAGGGGACCTTCACATTTTGAGGTAACTGCTTTTATATGATACATTTTTAAAAAGCATATGTAGGATTGAAGTCAGCGGCAATGATCTTCGCGATACCTTATCGTCAACCTACCCCAGCTCAAACTTCAATAATGCCAGCGGGTATTCTCAGCCTTTGAGGTATGTTCGTTGTCAACCCATTCACAAGTTCAAGTTGAAGCAGGGATCTATACTCCTGCTAGAGCATACCCAATTTGGTAAGTTTTTCAAAAAAATATTACTAAAACTTTTGTAGGTGATCGAAACTGGCTAGTTCTAGGTACCAGCTCCAATCATATTATCGGCTTGGACCTCAAGACAAGAAAGCTGACTTTCAAGTTGGAAACTCCTACCAAGCTAGGTACCCTAACCTCCATGCTTATCGATCCCAGCCACAACTGGTTACTAATTGGAACTTCGCGAGGCGTGTTGGTTCTATTCGACCTACGCTTTATGATTCAGTTGATGCAGTGGCAGCTACCCCATCGTAGTCCTATATTACAACTTAGACCCTTCACTTTGAACTCGACAACTAGTTCCGATAGATTTGCCAAGTGGGTCTGGGTAGTAGGAGGTTCGGGACACCTAGCTACATTGTGGGATTTAGCTAGTGCCCAATGTACGCGCGCATTACTAGGATATGAGCCTATACCTCAGCAGTTGGACCAGATTGCACTCAAGGTATTTTGTTCAACTTAGTTCAACTTGACTAATTTTTATACAAAATAGCCTTCGATAGTGGAAACGGACGACCAGTTACTCTTCACCTCCTTCCAGCAACTCAAAGTTTGTGGGTATCACCTCAATCACGGTACTACCCTGACCCTCTTACCTCTAGGTCCGGATGGGATCATATTAGCTGGCACTGATTCCATCATTCGGTACTATCACTTGGAGCAGCCTAGCTTATGCTTTCACATATTGCCGTCCAACAGGAAGGTCCAGTTTACGTTAAAGAACCACGATTCGGTACCTATAATGTATCCGATATCTGGGTTTGAAGAGGATTTGAGGAAAGGAGTTAATAGTTTGAGTAGAGTACAAGATAACCGACATAGGGACGGAGTAAGTTGTCTAGTTATGCTGAGTTTCCCGACTCAATTTATGTTGAGCGGGGATCGGGAGGGAGTTATCAATGTTAGTGTCTAAGGTTTTGAAGGTAGTAAAGCTGTATATAGGATTGAATTGTTGGGCACCTATTTTAATTTTGAATTCACTTTTTAAAGTAGAGTTGGATGTCCATTTATCTTTATAAACCTTTCATGTTTTGATAGATATATATTCAGTTTTTGTGTATAGTTCTTAAGTTAAGCTATTAGTTTGTTATTGAAAATTTAGCATTTGCTTTTTTGCAACACAGAAATTCAACCTCAAGGAAAGACTTACAAACTTTTACAAGGAATATTGTTATTTCCAGGCTATACGACTCTACTTTGAAACATCAGGACTGCATTATATATATGAGGTAGCATTTAGTCTTTTTAGTTTACAAAGCTTCAAGATAAAAACTGGTTGAATTTAATGCTAAAATTCAAAAAGTATAAAATTTGGAAAATATACAAAATATAACAAACCATTTTGAAAGCTAAATCAAACTATACATAGTCAAGGGAAAATATATTTGGAATGATGGGTTGGATAGAGATCCCTATAAATTTTGTCAAAGGGAAAATGAAGAAAAGGATAAAGAGATTGTGGTCGAGCTGATTTTTGGTAGAAATTTACAGAGATGAGACCTTGAGGATCCTTTACATTGGAGATACGATCCTCTAATCTTTACGGTAAGGTAAGGCAAGGCAGTGAAAGGAAAAAGTTTTAAGGGAAGGTTTAGGTTTAATTGGACATAAAACATAAACCTCTACGAATTGGAAATTCGCATAAAGCAGGGTAGGGCAGTTGAATAGGAGTTTGATACGAAGCAAGCAGGTCACGGTACAGTACTTTGGCTCCATTTTATTGTCCCTGGCTAGTAGGTTGAACGGGGCTCTTAGAGGGAGCATCTGGCTTGGTATCAGAATTCAAAATCTTGGGGGAATTAGTTTCACTCTCGTTAGGGGGGTTGAGGTGGTAGTGGTCAGTGCGGCTGGACTCAGCTTTGACCTGAGGTACTGGGGACTGCGAAGGTAAGCTAGGCTTAGGAGCAGGTGAGGGTTCGGTAACATTGGCGGTAGGCTCAACAGGGCCATCGTAGTCCTCATCTACGAAGCGGGAGCCGTTGGACCTTGCTTCGGTTATCTTAGGTGAAGGAGCGTTCTCAGCTTTGACTAGGCGGCTGGGCAGAGGTCGCAACTTGTCGTCTTGGTTAGTGCGACTGTCGGAGTGCTGCTGGTGGTTGCGGTCCTCGGTGTGGTGGGGGCGGTCGATTATCGAATTGATACCATGTTGAGGGGCACGTACCGTGTGCGGTCTGCGGGATTCAGATTGGTACCCGTGGTCCTGATTGTAGGTAGGTCGTTCAGAAGGGTTGGGGTAAGGTGAAGCTTTGGAGTGGTGCTCTGACCGGCT